>CM044101.1:15314031-15394884 GCA_024174645.1 Lemna minuta
CTGTTGATTAGAAAGATGTGCTTCTGCTGCACGTAAGCCTGCCAGAACAACAAAATTACCAGTCAATACCACACAATCTGCAATATTGGCTCCACCAACAAGCCAATATGAAGTGACTTGATGTAGTTCCAGCTGTTCCATTATGTAACTTCCTGCTTGTGTTAACATACACCTGTAACAGCACAAGTAAAAAAATAGGATTTTTCTTCCCTGCCTTAAAAAAATTCAAGATAAAATAAATTCTATTTACATGATATCTAGCTGCAAGGATGGTGTAGGATGAAGGTCGGGTGGGCGAGACCATCTCTCTGATCTAGAGAGAGAGATAAAGCCATTGAAGAAGCTGAAGATCTTCTTCAAGTGGTTTGGAGTGTTCATGCTCAGGAATTCAGTGCATACGATACTTAGCAAATCAAAGTGAAGTACACCCAAACTACGTTCGATGGAACGCCCACGAGGAATCATTCTGTTGGCCACTAATATCCAGCATGCAGTATCTTATCTCTCTATGCCTGTAAGCTTTTTGGCGTCTGCCACCTGCCTTCTATCGATGCCTTCTCGGCCTCTTATGCCGTGCCTTGTTGAAGCAACAGTCCAGATCTTGAGGCTTCGATTGATGCCGACAGGTTTCAACTGCTCGATGATTTAAGTTTAAAAATAAAACTGCCCAAAAAGGGGGGAGGAGGGAGAGCGGTATCAGTGGGTACAGGAGGAGAGAGAAGGGTAGAGGAGGGGGAGTCAGAGAAGAGGATCTCACGGGGTGGGATGGGGGGCGGCAGCAATGAGGACACGGCTGCGACCGGGTATGTCTGACATTGCTCTTACGGCCCGGTTCATGGTGGCGCCTGGGAGGATGAGGATTTTGCAGGCTCTAAATTGCTAGAGATTACTACTGAGAGTAAAGACTAAAGGGAAGGATGGTTTTTGTGCGCTCCAAAAAAATACTAGAGGGGGAGAGAAAAAGAGCTCAATCATTTTATGGTGTATATGTAGAGGAAGAGAAAAGTGCAGTCGGGTCATCTAGATGAGGACCAGGATAACCGTGATAGGCAGGAAACCAATGCATTGGAATTTGATGGTAGGGCATTGCTCTCCATTGCTCAGACAACCTTCATACCAGAATAAAAAGTTAATATATATATATATAGTGTGCATGGGGCAGCTTAATCTTTTTCTAAGAGAAAAAAATATACCCCTGGTGTGCTTGCATTTGCCTCTGGATATGATTGCCGTGTCCAACAGCACGGAGTTCTCCACCGGCGGTCCTCGACAAAAACTATAAAAATGCGGAAGAAAACTTAATCAATTGATGTTGAATTTACATATGACCAGGTAAATACTTAATAATTTACTTTTTGCTCGCTTAAAAAAATACGAAGCATGAGAATAAGAAAGCGATTGGAAATATGGTTGACATATACAAACAATAGGCATTACGTTACCCTTGATCATGAGAAATAAAAAATAAGATCGTCAGAAAAAAATTTTACTAACCTTGACTATTGCTTGCAAGGTATGGTTGATTCCTGAAAGAAAACAACATTTTTTTGGTTTACTTGTATCCAACAAATCGCAATCCAAGATTACTCCAAAAATATTTAAAACTACTAAAAAAATCGTCAACTTCCTACAATTGTTCAAAAATAATGAAGAAATGGATGATAAGTTGGATGAACTCACAAGGCTATCGAAGAAGATGCGAGGGAATCACGGTAGGGTCTGAGAGACTGCAGAATAAACACAATTACACTTTTTCTAAGAATCATTCTGAGAAGAAACTACACGGGTAACATTCAGAGCTTAAATAACAGCGCAATCAATCAAGAAGAAAAATAAATCATCAAAAATACTACTCGCTGTGCTTCGTGATCGACGTGGTTGTGGCGATCTTCAGGGGTATCATCTCGATTCATAAGTAACCAACTAGACTCATTCCCATATCGCCATTGACCGTGCTCTACTCCACGGCAATTGGGGCATTCCATCAGCGCTTTCGCATTGAAGGCGGAGCCAATGCAATCTGAAAAAAACACGAAATGCGTATTCGATCAAAAAAAGAGAATCAAGAAAAGATCAAAAAGAGTGCAAGCCGCTCGAGCAGAATCAATAGATGGAAGAAAGAGCGACCTAGATGGAACCGGTGACCGCACGCCAGAGTCGCGACGCCTCTATCGCGTGCGTGGACCAGGACGGGGTCGAGGCAGAGGGGTGCAGGAGACGGGAGAAGGCCCCGCGTCGCCGTGGTTGTCCCGCTTCTCCGAGTCGCTCATCGCTGAAACCCCAGGCATCGAGAGAGAGAGAGAGAAAAAATGAATCTGACGCCAGACGGGGGAGTCTCCAAGCTTTTTATAGGTTTGTGGTAATTGGAATTCCCGCGCTTGTTTTCGACGAGAATTCGAATTCCCCGATAAAAAGGGTATTGCATTTTTCTTTATTATTGAAAAATGTTTGGCTGTCAAAATGAGAGCGTAAATCTCTTTTATTTTTTTCCTTCTCTTAAATTTTTTATTTCAGCCAGATTAAAATGCTAAAATTTACATTAGATGCATTGAAATGTGCGATTAATTCACCGGCATAAAAAGAAATAAAAAAACATAATCCCACATTGGAAAAAAATCAACAAGAAATGACGAGTATAAAAGGGGGATGATCTTTTAGCGGGTTATCTTATATCCATACAAAGGATGCATACTAACTAATTATTCTCACATACATGCACACCCGCGAGCTCCACGTGGCGAGTGCATACGTCGCCATGTGGCGACACGCAAGCCACTTCACCGTGTGAGCTGCCACGTCAATGCATGAAATAAAAATCCTCTTTTTACTCTTTTAAATAAAAAAATAAATTCCAAAAAAATATACCTAAAAAAATTAGAATATTTATAACTTTCAAAAATATAACTCTTTTTTTAATCTCTTTTTTTATTTGATCACAAATTAAATTATCTATCATTCTAAAAAGTCAAATTTAATAAATAGAAAAATTTTTATTAAATAAGTAATTTAATAAATATTTAATTCTCTAAAAATTTACTCAAAGTCATTTTGTTGGAAAAACAGAACTAGGAAAAATAAATAAGTATATATAAAAAGTATTTTCTCTTATTATTTGTAATTAAAAACTTAATTATAATCTCAAATAAATATTAAAATAATTTACTCTAAAAATATATTCTTTAAATATGCAAATTATCCCTAAAAATAATGCATTTGGATATTATAACTTAAAAATTGCACAAAAATGGTAGATATGCACTCAAAAGTATAATAACATGCATAAGAATAAAATATTTTTATGCCCTTAATTTGCACTAATAATCATATAGTTACTGCTGTAAATTACATGTTATCACACCCTCCTCCCAACTTGAATAATTACTAGTCATAATGCAAAGAGTCACTTTGCATTTGTCACACGTTGTGATGTAGGATATTTCAGATAATGATATGTACGAAGAGGAAATGTGAATGTGAGTATGATATGAAAGAATGAGAGAATTTTTTTAATATGAATATCTACTTATTGTTTATGAAATATTCCTACAATTAGGGAGGATCTATGAAATGCTATCAGTATGAAAGATTAGTATTTAAGGAATATATGATAAGGAAGATATGAATACGGGTAGAAGAAGAATTATGATAGGAGGATGTATAGATAATAAGAATGGTCGGTTTATGAGAGAGGATAATGGATGATGACATGGAGATAAGAAGGATGTAGTTTAGTTATTGATGATAATAAAAAGGAGATATATAAGAGAGGATGGAGAGAGAATGAAGCGCGGTGAAATTAGAAAGAGAGATGGAGGAGTATAGAGAGATAAGATGATAAAGGAGAGTCTCGTTTAAAAGAGACTCTCAATATGTTTAAAAAGAGAGGAAGAATACCTGATGGAAGGGAAAAAGCGATGCTCCCGAATCGCTCCACTGATCTAGGATTGTCGTCGTTTTTCTTCTGATCGTGAAATGGATGAAAGCGGAAAGGAATGGGGGAGAAAAGATAGGAGGATAGAAACTCGGGATGAAGAGGATGCGGGAGAATGGTGGAGACACAAGAAGAACAATGAACACATAGGTAACTGTAACCAAAAGGAACCAACTTTTTATCAAAAAAACAACATATTCTTTGTCCTCGTACATCCGCTTCTTTTTATAGCGTTTGTAGGTTTTGGCGAAGAGACAAGATGGGGGAAAGTAGTTGCACGCTAGATGAGATGCGGTTATGGCGACCCTTCGCGATTTGTATTTGTTTCCGATTTTGGAGAAGGGTTAACTGTAAAGTGATTTGCAATTTCAGGAGGGTTTTTTTGTTGGTCGGGGACGGTTGTCGTTTCCACTAACACTTTGTCCTCTTTGACGTCGAACTCCATCAACTGGCGAGTAAGCTCATAAACGACGCTTTCGTACTTCCATGGTATGTTTCTTGATGGTTGTTCTTGTCGAGACGAAGCGGTTCCGTGTTCCTGGAGGCTTGTGATGGCCGGAAATTCAGCAAGCTCAGCTGTCGCACTTGATGTAATCTTTCGCTACTTCCAATACAGTGAACGGGATGTGCTTCGTGTGAATGGCGCACAAGTTTGTTTTCTCGACGAGTCTCACCAGTAGGTCTCCGCGACTTCCTGGAGGGCCAGGACTACCGATAACATGCAATCTTAACATGATAAAACATGATTATTAATGCAAAAATAAGGCATAAAACATTCCATTTATATGCATGTTATCATACTTTGTGATGCAGGACCGGTGTGAAACCGATCTAACACCGTGATATGAGGGATGAACTAGGGGAATCTAATATGATGAACCGACTAATGAAGCAACCAGGGCAGAAAACCGTCTCGTGCGTCGCCTCCGTAGTCCCCCGGGGTGTGCTGAGTAGGGTTCGTCCGGGAGGCCTTCCGATCCACGTCCCTCGAGGACGATGGGCCGTGAGTCGTCGAGGGAGCTCAACCGTCAACCCGAGGGGTTGGACCACGATAAGACCCTATTAAGTCGTCTAAGCACTCGCCGATACTAATTCCCGAAGGCGGCGAAGACGGTGCAGGGAAATACTGAAGGAAATATAGACGAGACATAAAAATAAAGGGGAGTGCGTGCCTAACCTACGGGGCGCGGGCCCGGTCGGTCGAGATAATGGAGATCTTTTGTACGCGACACTGGATGGTCAACGCAGTACTCCGAGTTGATGTTTTCGGTCCGTCAGGATCGACGGCGAGTACGAATGGTCAGGTGGGTCACGCGTGAGTCAACGCCGCAAGCTCGATCGTGGGCGCGAGAAGCTGGTCGGAAGTCAGGCGTTCAGTGGCACGAGGAGGCACCGGCAGCAGAGTGGGCAGGCGGACACGTAGAGGAGTGTCGCATCACCTACAAAAGGACATTGGCAGTGCTCCGTTCGCGGCTATCTCGGGCGGGTGGATTATCGTCGCCGTAGAGGGCGTCGGGTACGCGGAGCGAGGGTGAATCTCGACTTCCCGACGGAATGGAGGACGCGATTGACTCCGGCGGAAGTGGAGGTGATGGGAGGCGCGAGAGCATGCAAGTTCGGGTAGTCGAGAAAAATTATGGGTGGGGGAAAAAGGAGAGAGAGTGAGAAAATGGGCGTCTTAGAGGGGAGGATAGCCGCGGATGGGGGAATCGGACGAGGGAGAGTGGTGGGCGGCGAAGGAGACGGGATGAGCAATGTGGGAAACGAATTCGGGAGGGGTGGTTCCGGTGCAATTATGGAATTTCGTACGGAGGGATTCGCACCGAGGGGGAATCCGTGCACGACGGACGTGGGCGTTTTCGGTGAGTCAACGGGCGACGTCGGAACGTGAGGGGGTTGCTGGATCCCGGGAAGCCGAACCGGCGATGGGGGATGGACGGGATTCGGGATTGGAATTTCTGGTGAGGTTTGGCGAGGAGGGGGAAGGGAGTTGAGGTGCAGGGCGGATTATACGGGACGGAAAAAATGCAGGTAGGGTGGAGGGAAGATGACGTATCCACGGGGGAAAGGAGACTGGGATGTGGCAGGTGGGTGGCAGCAGGGGAGGAGGGATGGGTGAGGGTAGTTGATAACATGCATTTATAACCTGAATTCTTATCCTAATTAACTCATATTCATGCTTATTTTATGTGAATATGATGCATGTTATCATACTTTTTAGGAATTTTCTCCATTGGCATGTCATTTCACTAAAGTTGGCATTTATGCATAAATTAGGGATAATTTCATGTTAATCGATGATTAATCTTTTTGTTTAGATATATAGAAGTTAATCTCAGTGATTAAATGAGTTTTGACTTTAATAAATGTTTGGAAGGATGATTTTAGGATGAATTTATGATTTAGAATGTTTAATTAGAACTTATTTAATGAAATTTTTAATTCATCCTTATTTCCTTCTTGAAAATATATTTTAAATGAAATGATATTAAAAAGAAAAACAATTTGTGATCCAATGGAAAAAATTTGAATGGAAAAGGAGTTGTATATTTTAAATTATGAATTTCGAAGTTTTTAAGCCTTTTTCCGATTTTTTTATTTGATTTTTAATTGAATTTTAAAGTATTTTATTAGTTAAAAATCGCGAAAAAGGGGGAGAAATTACCGCGGCTGACGTGGCGGCGGGCCCAGGGCGGAGCCGACGTGGCGACCGGGCCCCGAGCGACGGGCTGACGTGGCGCGCGGGTCCACCGCGCCGTTACGACGTGGCGCGGAGGCCACGTGACGAGACGCGTGTGGCCCGCGCGTGTGGCGAGTGCCACGCGGACAGGCCACGCGGACGCCCGTGAGGGCGCCACGTGGCGGAGGCTGGTAAGTGGAGGGCCCACTGGGTTAGTGGGCCCCTGGTTAGTATTTAGGGGCGGCAACGCAATAGGCGTTTACCGTCCCCTAATTTATAGGGCGAATGCATATTTTTCTTCCGTGTGGGACTATGTCCCACACGGGTCTTTCTTTGCAGGCCACGTGGACGCACAAGGGGCATCGGATTCAGTTTGAACAGGCGTCGATCGCGTGGACTGAGGTCCACGCGATCATTAAATCGAGGTGTCGGGGGAAAAAAGGCGGCGACCAATAGAAAAAAGGAGCCCTTTTTCGCCGCCTAATAAGACAAACCCTTTATGTTTTTTTCAGGAATCGAGGCGACGTGGACGAATGAGAAAGAAGAGAAGTTTTCGGCGCCTAATAAAACAAACGGTCAAGAAAGATTCCTTGCGGCGCATTAAAATGCGCCGCAATTTAAAGATGCTCGACACAACATTAAATGAAACCGCGTGCATTAAATGCAACGCGGTTTCAACGACGTGGCGGCTCTTGATTTGCTGAAAATGAATATGTGGCCACATCATTAATTTTCGTTTCATGTGCGTTGGATCTGGCGTGGACGGCCGGGATCTTTCGCGATCCGAAGCATCGCGTGGACGCGTCGGAGATGTCCGATCTTCATCGGACGGTTGGGATTTTCATCGCGACGATCACCATCGGACGGCGGAGAAGCGTCCCCGGAAGAACGCCGCGATCGCACCACGATCGCATTGCGATCGAGCGACGATCGTGCTCCTTCAGCGGCGGAATCGCCCCCAGACGACCGGACGACTACCGACGATCGACCACGACGAAAATTAGGGCGCGATCGTGGCTCGATCGTGGCCCGATCGCGCCGAAATTCATGCCTCTTTTCGAAGCAAAAAATTGAAGCCCTTTCCCTGCGGATTTGAAGCCACAAAGCCATGAACTAGAAACCGCTCCCACGACGCCGTGATTCCGCACCCACGACCGCTTCCATCGGCCACGATTTCGAGCCCAATTTCCCTCTTTAAAAACTCATGTACTCCTTCTTTGTTCTTCAACTTTTGATCGACTCGTGAAGAAATTAAGCGAGTTTCGAGGAAAGTCTTAAGTTCTCGTGATCCTCTGCTTCCAAGAGTGTAGAGACGCAGCCATTGAAGCATGATAATCACGATTTCATCTCTTGATTTCATCGAATTTTCCCCTTGAATTCCGAACGTCCACGAGGAAGAATCCGAGCAAATTCGCTTCAATCCACGAGAATTGAGGCCCCATTCTTGCGGCAATCGGGTTAGTAGTGAGGTTCGATCGATTATCAAGAGGTAATTTGTATTTTTATTATGTGTAGATCTTTAATTTTGCAAATTAGTTCATAGTGTTCTTCATTTTCCCCAAATTTCAGTACGAAAAGTCGCTGATTTTGAAAATAGGATATCTCTCTGATTATAATTCCAAATCACTTGATTTTGGTTTCATTGGATTCCTCTTTTCATCAGCTTTCCGTGGATAGCAATTTCATCAAATTCCGAGTTCATTTGACCCTTCAATTTAACGTTTGACCACGGACTGTTCATCTTTCATCAGAAGTCAAATGTTGACTTTCGGGGTCAATTACTTTTTATTGACAAATCAGAATTTGATAATTTCGGTCTTGTTGGATTCCTCTGGTTCTTAGCTTTCTATTTACATATAAATTGCAAGATTTGGATTTCATTTGGGCATTCAATTTGAAGATTTCCTCTGAGGTGTTCATTTCGGGGATTTTCTGATCATTGATTTTCAATAATTCATAATAAATCCATTTCGTATCCAAAAATTACAAAACTTATATCAATAAATTCCATTTTCTCTCTAGTTTCCAAATATATAATTTTCGTAATCTTCTGACTCTGTTTGATTCTCTGATTTTGCAGAACACATATCGCTGGTCAAAGTCAACGCTTTGACTTTGACTTTGACTTTTTCTCTGTCAAATCCGAGATTTCAATTCTTAAAACTTCTTATTTACCTTATTTATATCATTTCCATATCTTAAATCTTATTTTCTCTTATTTAAAAACTTGTTTTAAAACCTAAGTTTGACCAAGTCAACTCGCGATTAAAGTCAACCCTCGCTCTCTGTGGATCGACCCGATACTTTACCCAGTACTTGATTATTCTATCTTGTCTTTGTGAGTTCGGTTTTATAAATTTTGTTTGACCATCGTATTTGTGTTTTAACGACGCACTGCAAAACGACACGTCGCAGTGTGCACCTGGAATCGCGATGGAGGAGGGGCGATCGGTGTGATGGGATGGTTTGGCGGGCTGAACGGTAGGTCGCTCGGGAGGTAGGTGGGGAAGGTTTGACGGAAGCTATGGAGTGGGATTAGGGGCAGATGTGCAGAGGGGGTTCGTGGAGGGGGTAGAGTGGGGGAATGGTGGTGCTCGCGGTCCGATGGGCGGCGGCGGTGGAGGGCTGCACGTTGATATCCAGCGAACAAGGCAAGGGGAGGCGGCGGTCTCGGCGGCAAGCACGGCGGCGGCACGTGGTGGTGCAGCGGCGGTGGTGGCGGCGGAGGCGGCGGTTGGTCTCCTTCCTTGTTCTTCCTTGAGCAGCCACTTGAGGGGGATGATGATCCTTTCTTTCTTCAAATGACGGCTAGGGTTTGTGGGGGTCCCTTCCTCTTATAGAGCCCATAGTGGGCCGAGAGAGGAAAGGGCCCACTTGAGGCCCACAACCCACACCTAAAAACATACTCATAGAAATTTAAAAGGTTCACAAAGGAAAATGGCCTCACGAATGGGATCCCGAAACGGAGAGAACCCACCTAACGGCCTAAAAGAGAAGGAAGAAGAGATGTAAAGGCCCGCTTAAACACGTGCGGGCTAAATAAGTTCATAATAAAAAGAAAAGACGGGAAAAGATAACTCCACGCGCGCGCGAGCCCCGTGAAATGTGTCGTGGCGAGATGAGGTCCTCACTTGGTATAGTGAAACTCGGCATCCTTCGTCTTCGCCGTCGAGGGGGCTGGACGCGCGGGTGTCGGCTCCTCCGGCGCCGTAGTGTCATGCCTTGGTGGCGACGGGGGTCGTACGCCACCACTTTGAGTGCATTTCTATTATTCTATGTGATTTTATGTTATAATCTCAAAATGCGTAAATTTAGGGTGAATTATGATGAATTAAAGATTAAAGATTTTGTAACCCATTTTTACTTGAGATTATAAGTGGTTTTAAAGTTAAATAATAGGAGAAATCATTTTTATGAACATTCATTTTAATTTTCTAAAGTTAAAAACTTAAAGAAATGAATGTATTTTTGAAATAAGAATTAAATCTCTTGTTATTTAAATATTTTGACTTTTTATAATTATAGATAATTAAATTTCAGATCAAATGAAAGAAATTTTGGATTAATTTGGAGTTTTATTTTGAAAGTTATGATTTTTACAATTTTTTTAGGGATTTTTTTCTGGATTTTTTTCCGAATTTAGTTCGATTTTTTTAAATGATTAAAAATGAATTAAAGAGCAAAAAGCGGGTATAATCCGCGCGGGACCACGTGGATGCGACGTGGCACTCGGGGCCACGTGGCGTGCCATGCGGGCCCACGTGGCGCCTACGTGGCATATATATTTATATCCTTTATTTACATATCATATATAGTAGAGGTTTTTCAGCTTTTCCGTAGACACGGAAAGGTGATTCGACCCTCATAACCGTCGGAGTTTATAAACTCGAAGGTTTTACTAACCTTTTCCGTGTGGGACTAAAGTCCACACAATTTCTTTCGTTTCGGGCGACGTGGCGGCATCATCAGCGTTGGATTAAAAACGCGTGATGCATCGCGCGTCGATACGGTGGACCCGAGGACCACCGCATCTCGGATCATGGCACGTGCCTATTAAAAAGAATTATAACGATCCGATTGAAGGCGACGTGGCAGCATCACACGCGCCGATCGGGTGGACGTGCAGTCCCACGGATCAGAGATCAACGCACGTGTCATTTAAGTGGAGTTATGACGACCGTGATTTAATCGAGCGCTACGCATCCCGATCGTTGGATCGTGATCCAACGGGCGCGATTCAAGGCGTTTTTAAACGCATATCAAGCGAATCGTTCCGGAGCGTCCATCCGGAACGATGGCCATGATATAATCATAACGTTTCACTATTGAGGCGTTTAATCTGGACCGTTGATGGAGCTTAACGCACCGATCGGACGGTTACACCCTTTTTGGCGTATAAAGCGAAGAGTTCTTCGTCATTTGTAACCATTCGAGGAGGATTTCTCTTAATCGACCCATCCGCACCCATCTTCTCTTGAATCTCTCACTTGTAATCGCTTCTAGACTCAATTTCGCGTCCACGGAGTGTTTATAAGTGAGATTTTGTCGATCGATCGAGGAGAATTTGTCTCTTGAACACCTATGTTCACGTTTGAATTCGCGGAATGAATAGCCGTCGATCCGGCGATCAATTGGATCGATTTTATTTTTATCTCGGGTTAGAAAACAAGTTATTCCTCTTATCTATCGTCATGTATCATCAATTTTAGGTTAAGGATTTCAATTTAGTTCAATTTCATTTTTAATTTCAATTTGTGTTCTTCGCGATTCTAAAAATTTCCTCCCACTTCCATCTTTGATTTCTCTGTGATTACTAATCCAAATCAAGCGATTTTGGATTCCAAGGATAGATCTTTGAGTTATCTTTCTAAATCTACCATTTCCCCTAATTTCTCACCTCAATTCATCATCCAATTTGATCAATTTCCAAAAGATATCTCAAAAATACCTTAATTCCTTGTGGATTCGACCCTTATTTACCATTATGCCACTCAATTCATTATTAATTCCCAAAATTGGTAAGTTAGGCTTAATATTTGACGCGAGACCGTGTGAAATCGATGACCTCGCGGTCTCGTCTCGTCAACTGCGTGGCTTTGGAACCTCAGATCTGTCTTAAAGTCCTGCACAATTTCTCAAGCAAGCCTCTGGAGGGGTGACTTCTTGATTAGAAGCTTGGTGCTCTTCTGATACTTGCAAATTTCATGAAGGGAAACAATTTCGGGACGATAGCGATGGGGTTTTTTTCACGCCTTTCAGTGGTCAGGGGCAGACTTGAAAGCAGCCTTGGTAGCAAGTCTGTTTCAGTCGAGCCTTTCCCCCAGTGGATTTGCGATCAGTTTGCTTAATACGAGCCATCTCTTCAATCTTCCTCCTTGTCCTTTGCTTGTTGGAAGATTTCGACCGCCTTTACTTCTTCTTCCTCGCCCTGTCGTGTCACAAACCGTCTCGTATCCTTATTAGTTGTAGAGGTGAGGATTTTGGTAGGACGTAGTCCTCTTTGTTTGAAGCTCCCTGTAGGCTCTTTCTAAAATGGTTTCACCTGTCTTACTGCTCTTATGATGCCCGCGGGAGATGATGTGTAATTCCTTGACCTTTGGATGGTCTTGGAAGTTTCGGTAGTTAGGAATGTGATCCTTGTGATTGTCTTCATGTTGACTCCTTCTTTGATAGAAACCATAACTATCTTCGTGGGTATTGACTTGAGCTGCTCTTGAAGTTAGTTTCTTTTCAACGATAATCATATAGAGATCTCTCTTAAAAATTCTAATTAAGGGAGGTTTTCAAAGAGAGAAGGAGAATAACAAAGGGATTCCTATTGATTGTTCTTCAAATCATTACTTATAACTATACAAGGTACCTATGATATAGTGGATATGGTTTGGAAATTAGGAACCTATATCAAGGTAGAAGGTGGTTGACTTGGTCCACTCAAGGAATTCTAGGTTTCTAAAGATAAGGATTAAATGCTTTGACCAAGTCAATCTTTAGATCAGTATAAAAATAGGGAAAGGAGGGAAGATAATTCCCTTAAGATCTACACTCTCTTTCAGTTATATAGAGAGGTCTTCTTCATCCATTTAATGAATGTATAATTTCTCAAACTCATGAATAAGGAGGAGTACAGGTTCATTTGGAACCCTTGTGTTCATGTTTTGAAATAATTCTCCGTCACGATGCCACTTTTAGTTTCTTCAATAGTGTGCAAGATTTCTCTATCTAGATTTGATCAGATCTAGTATTTGTTAATGTTTTACAAAAAAGTGTCTAAGTTTCATTGGTGTTAAATATAACATGCTAAAAATTATAATGTGTAGAATCTCTAATGAAGTCCAAAATAAACCTAGCGGTCCTTCTTTGTTCCAACAGCCTAATTGGGTTTCTTGGGCTGGCATGATGGTCTTCGAACAACTATCATAAACTTATATGAATCATGATGAGCAAACGAATGAAATGTAAAACATATACAAATTCAAATTGTCCTAAGAAAATTTTGTTATCCAACCCTTCATCATTCTCTTACCCCCATGAAGATTAGGCTAACTCAATGAGATAAGGGGGGCTTTGCTCATTTTGGCACCATATTTCTTCTTTGGGGGCCACTAGTGCCGAGGAGGAATAAGCTTTCCCATCCTTGTGGACCTCTTAACATAAACCTCCCTTGAATAAAAACCCTCAGGTCTTGTTTAGTTTTCCTCCTCATTATAATTCTCCCTTTTAATATTTTGCATATCACGAAAACTTAGAACAAAAATTAGAAATTCAACAATTGTCTCAAGAGAAGTAAAACGATGCGGAAAACCACACAAGATTTTTCAAATAGTTGTTTGAGAGGTTTGAGCTTATTAGACCCACTAGTATGGGAAGGCTGAAGCTTATTAGACACTAGTGGCCCACTAGGTTTTCACAAAAGGGACTAGCTTTTATGAAAATACTGAGGATTGCACTATGGGCGAACTCCATTGTGTTTTAATAAGTTTTGATGAAAAAATGGCTGCTAAACAAAAGCCCAAAGTCTAGTGCCAAATATGACAATATGAGATCCTCTTGGTATGTATCTATGATTTCAGTGATCTTCATAGTATGTTCATGCAAATGAAGAGATTAGGCGATCTACGTGTTGCATGAACCTTGAAAATAATCATTTTCTCTTTAAGCACCTTTGTCTCCACGAGAACTAGAACATGTAAGACTTTCTAAACTCCAAAGTGATAAAAAAACTCGCAGGAAGCATCTGTTCAAATCACTTTTTTTATAAAAAAAGCTCTAATTTTTGGGAAATTCATCTCAAATATAGAAGACCTTTGGGAAGGAAAAATCCATGTAGAGAAAGAAAAAAAGGAAGAAAAATATTTTTTTCACAAGTTTGACAAAAAAATCATCGTGTTTGTGGAAGACTTAGGGGGACAATCCATAATGAGAAAGAACTTGGAGGAAGTATGTAATCCACCTCCAATTTTCCGGATTATCTAGATTGAGAAGGGCCAGATATGTATTTCCCAAGCTCCAAATGAATATCAAAGTAAAAACCTACTAACTAATCAGCTTAAAGAGTACCATAGTATGCTAGCTATCTTATTTTTATGATGTATTTACTTTTTTTCCATGCAACCATTCTTATGGCACTGCACTGTATCTCTATTGGGAGGGGAACTTCATCTCAAGGCGATGATGGGATCCCCGCCTCTTCCGCCTTCATCTAGCTCTCGTCATCACTCTTTTCTGTCCATTGTGACCATCTTAATAGTCACCATCACTCCATTCAACTCGATTAAATTGACCCCTGTTAAAAGCCTATTGGGCCTTAAGGCCCACTCTCCTCTCTCCTCTCTCCTCTCTCCTCTCTCTATTTCTTCTCTCTCTCTCCTCTCTATATATCTCTTATTCCCGCATGTAAACGTCCAATCAAACCCTATTTTCTTTGTTTCCTCTCTCTCCTATCGTGTTTTTCTAACATGGTATCGGAGCGCGCCGCCGCCGTCGGCGATAGGAAGCTTAGGGTTTGCCCTAAGACGCCGCCGCCCTCTAGCGCCGCCGTCTTGACCTGCGGCACGTCGCCGCCATCAGCCGCATCGGGTGGTATCGTTCGGCGGTCGGTTTGCGTGATCGACCTGCGAACGTCCTGCGGTCGTCGTCGCCACTCGCCTTGTCCTGCGACGCCGTCGCCCTGCTGCGCTCTCGCCCTGCTCGCCGGCGTCCTGCTCGTCTTGCTCGCCGGCGCCCTGCCCGCCCTACTCGCTCTCGCATCTGCTCGCCCTGCTAGCCCTGCTCGCCCCTGCTCGCGGCGCCCCGCTCGCCTCGCTCGCCGGCGTCCCTGCTCACCCCGCTTGCACCTGCTCACCAGCCACCTCTCACTAGCTGAAGCGCCGCCGTCTCGCCCTCCTTGCCACCTGCTCGCGCGACCTGCTCGCCCTGCTCACCGTCGCCCTGACCCATTAAGCCCGGTCGTCGCTCTCCGCTCGCGCCTTGCTATCAAGCTCGGCCAGGTCGCTGCCTTGTTGTCGTGCCCAGCCGCCGCCTTGCTCGTCAAGTGTCGCCACTGCTCTCCACATATCCCATAGCTGCCGGCTCATCTTCTTAGCGCTGATCTCCACATGGCCGAGCCTACCACCGTGCCGTCATCCTCTAAGGTCATTCAGCCCTCTCAGCCCGACGGGGGTTGTCTCGGCAATCCGGAAAGCACTCTATCGTGAGTGCCCCGGCCAAGCCGGCATACGTGTTCGACGGGTCCAACTATGGGCCCCTGGAGGGGCGCTTTCGTGGAGTTCCTCAACGCCCATGGCCTTCGGCATCATCCGACCGATCCATCGCCGAAGGAATCGGACCCGAGTACTTGGAGTGGAGCCGATTAGAGTCCGCGGTATGTTCCCGGCTTATCTCCAGTGTAGCGACACGATTATGTAGCCGCTCAGCATGACTCGTCCTGCCCGTGCCCCGTGGCTCAAGTTGGAGACGATGTACGCCAACAAGAGCAACGTTAGCCGGACAGCTTCGACTTTTTATGAGGAGCTATTTGCATGTCGCCAGTGGCACTGTGACTCTCCGAGCTACTATGGATCGGTTGATGCCATCTTCACTAACCTCGAGCTCTATCAGCCCACTGGTCTTAGATCTTGATACACTTCGACGGTACCGCGATGAGCTCCGAGCGGGAGCGTTCCTTAGCGGGTTACGTCCCCGAGTTGGCCGACATGATCCGAGGACAGTGCTTGGGGGATCCCGGGTATTACCCACCGAGGAGATCTTTGCAGCCGCACTTCGAGTGCAGTGACAGCCTTCCCACCTCACATTCCTCGCAGCCCGTCGAGACTTTCGCACTCATCGCATCAGCGGAGCTCCCTGTGGCGTCCGGGAAGAGCACACCTTCGGGAAGACCCGAAACTCCTATCCACCCCGCAAGTACGTGGGAAGCCGACTCATCCGTAAGAGAAGTGCTGGAAGGAGTTCGGGAAGCCTCGCTTGGGCCCCCGCTGCCTCTCGGGAGGTAAGGCATCCTCGACTATGTCCCCCGACGGAGGGATCATCCTCTACCACTACTCCCTCCGCCGTGGAGCGGTCAGCCTCGCGCTATCTCCCTGAGCTGGCCTACATTCGGGCATCACGGGCCTCCTCCCTTTTGTCCGCCCTGCGGCACTCATCAGCCGCTCTTGCAGCACCGACGAGCAGCTTGGTGTCATATGCGGGAGGACAGGGCTCTTCTCCGTGTACGCCGTCTATCTCAACCCCTCATATGACTTCTTGGGTTATTGACTCGGGGGCATCTTCCCATATGACTGGTTTTTCCCTCTCGTCCTCACTTCCTATCGGCTCGAAACCTCCATTCCCGATGTCCGTATTGCTGATGGTCGCTCTTGTCCCCGTCCTTGGCTCCGCCGCCCCCGTGCCACTTCTTCCCTTCCTCTATAGCACGCCCCGTATATTCCCTGGATTCCCGCCAACTCTGTTGTCCATCGCTGCGATCACCAAAGCCCTTCACCGTGGTGTTTTTTTCTTTCCTCATCACTGCGTCTTCCAGATCTCGACACGGGCCGGAGGATTGGACCGGGCCGTGAGAACGGACGAGGCATCTATGAGCTAGTGGGCCGACTCTCCATCCACGGGCCTTCAAGCCCTTTTTTGCACTTTTTCGCTTTCCTCTAGTTCCCTTCATGACTCTCTTTTTGTGGCATTGTCGATTGGGGCATCCTAGTTTTGCCAAACTTAAAGAAACTTTACCTTGGTTAAGCTTATCTCGAGTTTCAAAGGTGAGTCATGTGAACTAGGGAAACACCATAGATCGCCGTATCCATCGCGCACTCGGTCCACCTACCCATCACCCCTTTGACTTAGTTCACTCGTGACGTTTGGGGGTCCGGCCCCTCATCCATCTCCTACCGGCGGTAAGTACTACATGGTGTTTGTCGATGACTACACCCGGCGAGTTGGACATATATCCCGAAGAGTCGAAAGGAGGTACTGTCTCGGGTTCAGCACTTTCTACTTGAGATTATTACCCAAGACGCGACGATGGTCAAAGTCCTCCGCATAGACAATGCACTTGAGTTTACTCAGACGGCGATTGAGGAACTTTTGTCTGGCTCATGGCATAGTGCATCGACTACCTCGCCCATATACTCGCAGCAGAATGGGGTAGCCGAGCGGAAGCATCGACACCTCCCGGATATGGTACGCACACTCGCTACTTGCTATGAGGGTACCTCGCATCTCTCGTGCGAAGCTGTTCTCGACCGCTAGCATACTCGGTGAACCGCCTTCCATCTCGCTGCTCTGAGGTGCTATTCCTCTTCAGCGATTGACTCCGCCGCCGATCTCTTCTCTCTACCACCTCGAGTGTTTGGCTGCACTACCTTTTGTCCAAGATCACACCCCCGGCTTATCCAAGCTGGCTCCCCGTGCTCAAAAGGGTGTGTTTGTTGGTTACTCCTGACTCGTAAAGGGCTACCGTGTGTACTTCCCTGAGTCGGCGCCAAGACGTTACTTCTAGCAGATGTGACCTTCCATGAGGATGTTCCATACTTTACCTCTACTCGGCTCGGCGAGGATCTCTCCTCCCTCATCCCTCCTTCCTTCTGTGATCTGGTACCCCGGTTACCGACCTCCCTCCCACTCGTCCCGATTCCCATGCTCGCGGCCTCACCCTCTCCGCATCCCTCCCGCTCGATCCATCTTCTCGCGCCTGAACCTCCTCTCGCCGCTATCCACTGGTCCGGCTCCATTGTCACCACCACCTCCCTCACCGCCTCCCGTATCTGATCTTGACCTTCCCATTGCCCTTCGCAAGGGCACTCGCCGTGCACGCAATACCCTATCGCTCATCATGTCTCTCCCGCCCGCCTATCTCCTTCCTATCAGTCCTTTGCCCTTGCCGTTCTAACCGAGTCAATTCCCAAGTCGTATATTGAGGCGTTGCAGTGTACCGGCGTGGAAAGCGGCGATGGATGTGGAGTATGCGGCCTTCATCCAGCGGGAGACCCGACGCTGGTTTCTCGGCCCATTGATGCCAATGTTGTCTCCCGCAAGTGGGTGTACTCCCTCAAGTATAATCTCGATGGCTCCATCGCTCGCTACAAGGCGCGTCTCGTGGCTCGTGGCTTTTCTCAAGCCTATGGTCTTGACTATCATGAGACATTCTCGCTCGTGGCGCGCCTCGCCCTCCATCCGGGTTCTCTTCTCCATTGCCCCCGGGATCGGTCCCGGCCGCTTCATCAGCCGGACGTGTCCAATGCCTTCCTTTACGGCGACCTCGATGAGCAAGTATTCATGGAGCAACCGCCCGGGTACGTTGCTCGGGGGAGTCGTCCCGAGGTGTGTCTCCTCAAGAAGGCTATCTATGGGCTGAAGCAAAGCCCGCGCGCGTGGTTCCACAAGTTCTCGCAGCTGCTTTCGCGTATGGATTTGTCTCTATCTGTATCCGATCCGATCTGTCATGCGGAAACGCACCCCGCATGGATGCGTTATCCTCGGGCTGTGTATGTGGATGACATCATTATCACTGGTAGTGACGACGCCGAGGTGGCTGCGACCAAGGCTTATCTCGGCTCAAGCACTTCGTCACACGCGATCCGTCCCCCCGTGTACTTTCTTGGACTTGAGATTGCTTACCGTCAGGGCAGATGTCCATTTGTCGCGCGAAGTACGTGCTGGATCTACTCGGAGGAGACTGGGATGCTGGGGTGCAAGCCGGCCTCCTCACCTATGGAGCAGAATGTGGACTGGTGGGACAATGCCACCGCACTTCTTGAGGATGCCGCATCTACCGCCGACTTGTTGGGAAATTGATCTACCTCACCGTGACTCGCCCTGACATCTCCTATGCGGTTAGTATCTTGAGTCGGGCTTTATGCAGGGCTCCTCGCACTATCCATCCGGAGGGTGTCTATCGGCTTCGGCGTACCTTAAGAGAGCTCCGGGGAAGGGCCTCTTGTATCGGCGACAGTGGTCATCTACACATTGAGGCCTACTCGACTCCGGGTTCGCCGGGTGACAAGGAGGACCGGAAGTCACATGGTGGTTATGCTACCTATGTTGGAGGTAACCTGGTCACATGGCGCTCTCAGAAGCAATCTATTGTGTCCCGCTCTAGTGCCGAAGCCGAGTATCGGGCCATGGCTGATACCACGGCAGAAATGCTGTGGTTACGCTCTCTTCTCACCGAGCTTGGCTTCCCGCCCGAAGGTCCTATGCAGATGTACTGCGATAATATGGCTGCTACCTTCATCGCCGTAATGCGACGTTCCATGTGAGGACGAAGCATATTGAGATCGACTGCCATTTCATACGACAAGACGTTGTTAACGGTACCATCTCGTACCCCACACGTCGCTTCCTCTCATCGCTTGGGCAGACATCTTCACTAAGGCCCTACCAGTGCCCCGCATATGAGACCATCGGATCCAAGCTGGGCATGTTTGACCTCCACGCTCCAGCTTGAGGGGGAGTGTTAAAGCCTCATTGGGCCTTAAGGCCCACTCTCTCTCTCTCTCTCTCTCTCCTCTCTCTATTTCTCTCTCTCTCCTCTCTATATATCTCTTATTCCCGCATGTAAACGTCCCATCAAACCCTATTTTTCTTTGTTTCCTCTCTCTCCTATCGTGTTTTCTAACAACCCCCTCCTAAAAAGAATGTTCTTGGAGATTGCCCATGCAAAAAAATCCAAAACTCTACTCTCAAAGGTGGGAGCAAGAAATATCCATTCATTAGGACAAGGGAGAATATAGATCATTCAGCTTTAATAATATGCATTTATGTCGTGCTCGGGATATTTTTTTCTCAACGAGCATTTCAGTCACTTTTGTTCTTGACCGAGAACCCCGAAGGAAATTATCTCGCGTTCCTGAGACCTTGTCCTCTCTTCAATCTTTCAAGTAGCTACAAGTAAGGTTCTCCGGTTCCGTGTCGGCACTAGTTTTTGTGAAAAACCTAAACCTATACCTAACTTCGGTTCGGTGTCGGTGACGGTATTGTCCAAGTGTCGGGTTCGGTGAAACCTTTACTTTTCGGTGATTTGTCATATGAAATGAAAAATAAATTGTATAAGGTTTTTTTATGACGCCATAATACGTAAATATAAAAAAATATGTTTCACAAACAATGATAATAGATTAACACTTCTCAACAACAAATATACAATATATCAAGAATTAAAAATCAAAAATCATAAATTTATAAATTTTAACTTTTAAAAATTCTTAAAGAAGTAATAGAAATAATTTAGTTTTTAGATAATCATCTCTCAAAAAGTTTAAAGTGCAAAATTATCTCTCTCTCTATCTTTCTCTCTCCCTCCCTCCATCTCTCACTCTCTCTCTCCCTCTCTCCCTCCCTCCCTCCCTCCCTTCCTCTCTCTCCCTCACCCTCCCTCCCTCTCGTCTCTCTCCCTCCCTCTCTCTCTCCCGCCCTCCCTCACTCCCTCCCTCTCTCTCCCACCCTCCCCATCCTCTCTCTCTCTCTCTCGCCCTCCCTCCCTCTCTCTCTCTCTCGCTCTCCCTCCCTCCCTCTCTCTCGCCCTCCCTCCCTCTCTCTCTCTCCCGCCTCCCTCCCTCCCTCCCTCTCTCTGTCTCTCCCTCTCCCTCCCTCTCTCCCTGCTGCGTTGCTTTCCTGCATAAAATTCTGTCATTCCCCCTCCGGCTTCCCCCTCTCTCTCCCTCGCGGGAAAAAGAGTGAAACTGAAATCTTCCGGTTACACCGGAAGCGAAACCGAAAACCGAACCGAAGCCTTCGGTTTGACTTTTTGCCACCGCCAGTATTTGGTTTCAGAGTCTGATACGGTTTTGGAGATCCTTAGCTACAGGCAATGGGGATCCTATCTCTCTCTCTACTCTCTATCTCTACCCAAATGTAAGAAACCAAATTTAACCATGCAAATACTGGTTTTATACATTTATATAAACAACTGCACGCAAATAAAAACATCTACATAAACTGCCACGCACTATCTAACACTCAGATGGTCTGAACTAACAAAAAACCATCACCCTTGTAATTGCCCCCGAGAAGAATCAGTTATATCAGCAGAAGACAAGGTGGGTAGCCACAGCTCGATGCGGGTCCCACCCGTGCCGAACGCCGAATTGGGCAACCGAGATGATATTACCCTGATAATGCAACCATAATTCTCGAGCAACTCGCGAGAGATGGTCAACCCAGCGTCAAAGTTCCACGTCATGTTGTCCTCAATCATGTCATCATGGAAGAGGTCGACTCCAAAGGGTGCGAGAGAGTGCATCTGAGTCTGCATTGACCGATGAATGATAATCAAGTTGACCCCAAAGATATTAAGAATACTGTCCTACCATGTCATGCATGTCCGGACCATCATCATCGATAATTACGAGCACGCCACCGGCAGGAGCCCAAGAGGCAATAACTTCAACTTCGATGTCAATATTAGTCCGACGAAGAGCTCCTTCAATGAGGTTGCACGTGCTTGCTGAAAGAGCAGATTCTTCGACCACAACCTCCAGCAGGTTTGAATCATCAGAAAACTTAAGAAACCGTTTCTGCTTATCAGCGTAGAGGTGCTGCCGCTCTCACAAGATCAGCCAGCACATCTGAGACATTGCACGATCTGTCTGACAATTAAAAACCATTGTAATGAATCATTGCATTAAGCCAATAATAAAAACCATCAAAAATTAATAACCCCAAATTCAGGAGTAGAAGAAGTACACCAATGGATCTTCAATATCAAACTAAACGGATTTAGCCAAAGTATGGGTTTAGATTAATGTTACTATAGAATGATGCACTGAATAACAAAGATAAACAGATTTAGAAATTTCACGTAAACATAATTACCTTATAGCGAGAAAGAGAGAGAAAGATAGAGTGAGTGAGAAAGAGAGAGAGAGAGAGAGAAACAGAGTGAGTAAGAGCGAGAGAGGTAGCGAGAAACAGAGACAGGGAGAGAAAGATAGAGAGAGAGAGAGAGAAGATTGAGAGATAGAGTGAGTAAGAGAGAGAGAGAAACACAGACAGGGAGAGAAAAGATAGAGCAAGAGAGAGAGAGAGGGATAGACACAGAAGGAGAAGCAGAGACAGGGGGAGAAAGAGAGTAAGAAAAAGAGAGAGAGAAACAGAGACAGGGTCAAAAAGAGATTTTGTGATAAATGAAACCTGTAGTCCAAGATAAAATCACAAAATCATCACAGATTTAAGTCTATTACAATTTCTCTTAGTGAGGGAGTCATTTACCTGTTGATTAGAAAGATGTGCTTCTGCTGCACGTAAGCCTGTCAGAACAACAAAATTACCAGTCGATACCACACAATCTGCAATATGGGCTCCACCAACAAGCCAATATGAAGTGACTTGATGTAGTTCCAGCTGGTCCATTCCGTAACCTGCTGGTGTTAACATACACCTGTAACAGTGCAAGTAAAAATAGGATTTTCTTCCCTGCCTTAAAAATTTAGGATAAAATAAATTCTATTTACATGATATCTAGCTTCAAGGATGGTGTAGGATGAAGGTCGGGTGGGCGAGACCATCTCTCTGATCTAGAGAGAGAGAGAGAGAGAGAGAGAGAGAAAGCCATTGAAGAAGCTGAGGATCTTCTTCAAGTGGTTTGGAGTGTTCATGCTCAGGAATTCAGTGCATACGATACTTAGCAAATCAAAGTGAAGCACGCCCAAACTATGTTCGATGGAACGCCCACGAGGAATCATTCTGTTGGCCACTAATATCCAGCATGCAGTGTCTTATCTCTCTATGCCTGTAAGCTTTTTGGCATCTGCCACCTGCCTTCTATCGATGCCTTCTCGGGCCTCTTATGCCGTGCCTTGTTGAAGCAACAGTCCAGATCTTGAGGCTTCTATTGATGCCCGACAAGTTTCAACTGCTCGATGATTTAAGTTTAAAAATAAAACTGCCCAAAAAGGGGGAGGAGAGAGAGCGGTATCAGTGGGTACAGGAGGAGAGAGAAGGGTAGAGGAGGGGGGAGTCAGAGAAGAGGATCTCAAGGGGGTGGGATGGGGCGGCGGCAATGAGGACACGGCTGCGACCGGGTATGTCTGACATTGCTCTTACGGCCCGGTTCATGGTGGCGCCTGGGAGTATGAGGAATTTTCAGGCTCTAAACTGCTAGAGATTACTACTGAGAGTAAAGACTAAAGGGAAGGATGGTTTTTGTGCGCTCCAAAAAAATACTAGAGAGGGGGAGAGAGAGAGAGAGAGAGAAAAAGAGCTCAATCATTTAATGGTGTATATGTAGAGGAAGAGAAAAAGTGCAGTCGGGTCATTTTAGATGAGGACCAGGATAACCGTGATAGGCAGGAAACCAATGCATTGGAATTTGATGGTAGGGCATTGCTCTCCATTGCTCAGACAACCTTCATACCAGAATAAAAAGTTAATATATATATATATATATAGTGTGCATGGGGCAGCTTAATCTTTTCTAAGAGAAAAACATACCCCGGGTGTGCTTGCATTTGCCTCTGGATATGATTGGCGTGTCCAACAGCACGGAGTTCTCCCACCGCGGTCCTCGACAAAACTATAAAATGCGGAAGAAAAACTTAATCAATTGATGTTGAATTTACATATGACCAGGTAAATACTTAATAATTTACTTTTTGCTCGCTTAAAAATACGAAGCATGAGAATAAGAAAGCGACTGGAAATATGGTTGACATATACAAACAATAGGCATTACGTTACCCTTGATCATGAGAAATAAAAAAATAAGATCGTCAGAAAAATTTTTACTAACCTTGACTATTGCTTGCAAGGTATGGTTGATTCCTGAAAGAAAAAACAACATTTTTTTGGTTTACTTTGTATCCAACAAATCGCAATCCAAGATTACTCCAAAATATTTAAAAACTACTAAAAAAATCGTCAACTTCCTACAATTGTTCAAAATAATGAAGAAATGGATGATAAGTTGGATGAACTCACAAGGCTATCGAAGAAGATGCGAGGGAATCACGGTAGGGTCTGAGAGACTGCAGAATAAACACAATTACACTTTTCTAAGAATCATTCTGAGAAGAAACTACACGGGTAACTTTCAGAGCTTAAATAACAGCGCAATCAATCAAGAAGAAAAATAAATCATCAAAAATACTACTCGCTGTGCTTCGTGATCGACGTGGTTGTGGCGATCTTCAGGGGTATCATCTCGATTCATAAGTAACCAACTAGACTCATTCCCATATCGCCATTGACCGTGCTCTACTCCACGGCAATTGGGGCATTCCATCAGCGCTTTCGCATTGAAGGCGGAGCCAATGCAATCTGAAAAACACGAAATGCATATTCGATCAAAGAGAGAATCAAGAAAAGATCAAAAAAAGAGTGCAAGCCGCTCGAGCAGAATCAATAGATGGAAGAAAGAGCGACCTAGATGGAACCGGTGACCGCACGCCAGAGTCGCGACGCCTCTATCGCGTGCGTGGACCAGGACGGGGTCGAGGCAGAGGGTGCAGGAGACGGGAGAAGGCCCCGCGTCGCCGTGGTTGTCCCGCTTCTCCGAGTCGCTCATCGCTGAAACGCCAGGCATCGAGAGAGAGAGAGAAATGAATCTGACGCCAGACGGGGAGTCTCCAAGCTTTTTATAGGTTTGTGGTAATTCGAATTCCCGCGCTTCTTTTCGACAAGAATTCGAATTCCCCGATAAAAGGGTATTGCATTTTCTTTATTATTGAAAAATGTTTGGCTGTCAAAAATGAGAGCGTAAATCTCCTCTTAAATTTTTGCTTCTCTTAAATTTTTATTTCAGCCAGATTAAAAATGCTAAAAATTTCCCTTTAATCAAGAGCACAAATCAAGAGGAAAAAAAGTATTTACATTAAAGATCACGCTTTTCAAAAATCTTGCCTCAAAATAAAAATGATAATTCACCTCACCATGCTTGGTGGGCTTATGAAAAAGTTAGATTGTAAGCTTGATTGCCGCAATGTATCTCTACTAGATCTTGGAGTCCATCATATGCATTGAAATGTGCGATTAATTCACGCGACTGCACACTCCAAAAATGCGCCCTCGTCACCGGCATAAAAGAAATAAAAACATAATCCCACATTGGAAAAAAATCAACAAGAAATGACGAGTATAAAAAGGGGGACGATCTTTAGTGGGTTATCTTATATCCGTACAAAGGATGCATACCAACTAATTATTCGCACACACATGCACACGCGCGTGCTCCACGTGGCGAGTGCATACGTCGCCTTGTGGCGACACGCAAGCCACTTCACCCCGTGAGCTGCCACGTCATGCACGAAAGAAAATTCTCTTTTACTCTTTTTAAATAAAAAAATAAATTCCAAATAATTCAAAAAATTTCAAAAATATACATTAAAAATTAGAATATTTATAACTTTCAAAATATATAACTCTTTTTAATCTATCTTTTTTAATTTGATCACAAATTAAATTATCTATCATTCTTAAAGTCAAATTCATTAAATAACAAAATTTATTAAATAAGTTATTTTATAAATATTTAATTCTCTAAAAATTTACTCAAAAGTCATTTCTTTGGAAAAATAGAACTAGGAAAATAAATAAGTATATATAAAAAGTATTTTCTCTTATTATTTGCAATTAAAACTTAATTATAATCTCAAATAAAGATTAAAATAATTTACTCTAAAATACATTCTTTAAATATTCATAATTATCCCTAAAATAATGCATTTGGATATTATAACTTAAAAATTGCACGAAATGGTAGATATGCACTCAAAGTATGATAACATGCGTAAGAATAAAATATTTTATGCCTTAATTTTGCACTAATAATCATATAGTTACCGCGTAAATTACATGTTATCACACCCTCCTCCCAACTTGAATAATTACTAGTCATAATGCAAAGAGTCACTTTGCATTTGTCACACGTTGCCACTTTTTAGTTTCTTCAATAGTGTACATGATTTCTCTATCTAGATTTGATCAGATCTAGTATTTGTTAATATTTTACAAAAATGTCTAAGTCTCATTGGTGTTAAATATAATGTTGGGATCCGACGTCGATAACTTTCTGAAATTTTGATCAAAACATCAAATGCAGCAGAAAAAAACCATTAAATCGGACATTCAAAAATACCAAGCCACCAAGAATAGATGATCCTATCATCTAGTATGTATGAGAAAAAACATACTTACGGGTTTCCTTGAAGGAGTTCTTGAAGATATTCAAGTGTCTAGCATCTAGCGGTATCCACACGGTCTCGAGATGGTTGGATCTCCTCTTCAAAGCTCTTCAACAAGAGAGAAAGAGAAGAAAGGAGAGAATTCTAACAAGGCTTGCATGGGCACCGGAGTTGTGGTCATTCTCCCCCTATTTATAGACATTTGGAATGAGGTTTTTCATAAAAACCCTCATAATTATGTCTATATCCACCAACAGACCATAAACCTTACGTGTGTGACCCTCTAGGTCCATATATCTCACTAGTTAATAACTCTATAGAACAAATAACACCTTATTGGTTAACCTTAATCAATTATCCACATCCACATATAGCTTAATTAATCAAGGATCAATTTAACCCAATCGATAGGTTGAGTTGCCAGCCCGTTGGGTGCCAAGCTACACCACGTACTCTAGGAGATATGGAGTATGTAAGAACTCACTTATAGAACCTTCCCGTCATTGATTACCATGTACGTATAATCCTTCATCCACATTAGACTCATGAATGACTTAGGGTATGGTCAACTGTCAAACCGTAATCGGTCACTCAAGTCGAGATCGATGCATGTAGAAATCATCGAGAACTCCTTCTTCGATATTTCTACTACCTTGGCCAAGGATTTCATCGCATCTCATTCCTTTGAGTCAATCTCCTCAAATACCAAGGGTGGATGATCCCATCTTGACCACACAATCATCTTCGTGGACTTCATGTTGTATCCAATATATGATGTTTTAGATATCCCGTGGCTAGTTATTCGTAAGTCATAATCAAAACACGATCATCCATCCACAAGATGTCTTTGGTGTCTCAAGTCAAACGACCACATACACAATCATGACATGAATCAACCTGATCGAGCAGCTAGGTATAATACCATTCGAGGGATTCATACTGATCAATTCAGTGAACTCTTTCTCCAAAGAGCACCCACTATCTATCCTTAGTGTCTCCACACCGATGGCTATAGGATCAACCATACTCATCATATGAGATGGATTAGATAGTCTTATTCTTTCCGGATAATTCGATGTCCTTCTCGAATATCCGACGAATATATAATTTTTCTCTAGTTTCTAAATATATAATTTTCGTAATCTTCTCGATTGCGTTTGATTCTCTAATTTTACTGAACACCTACTATTTGTCAAAGTCAACACTTTGACTTTGACTTTTGACTTTTCTCTGTCAAATCCGAGAATTCAATTCTTAAAACTTTTTTTATTTAGTCTATTTATATCATTTCTATTCATTACGTCTTATTTTTACTTCTTTAAAACCTCTTTTTAACCTAGGTTTGACTAATTCAACTTTGCAATTAAAGTCAACCTTGCTCTCTATGGATCGACCCGATACTTACACATTACTTGATTTTATATCTTATCTTTTGTCAGTTCGGTTTTATAAATTTTTGACTTACGTTTGTGTGTTTAACGACCGCACGAAAAATGCTTCGTCAAAATGGCGCGTTGCCTGGGGAGCATACGTTATTGATTTGATTGCTTGATTTCGTGGTTATATTTAGGTTTATGTCTTCTGTTGTTTACTGACCTGCATAGAGTTTATCAGACCTCATCAGTGGTAAAAAGGTATAGCGAGGTAAGATTACTTAATTTTGCCTATTATTGGATAGTTTTGGTGCAAATTTGGTAATCTATTTTGTGTTTTTTTCACTTATTTGAGGCATCGATATTGATAGATCTGAGGTTCATTCTCTCGTTATCAGTGACTTATTAGTATTATTATCTTTAGTGGTGTGATTTTTGATAGTGTGTACCTTAATCTATCGTTTGGTGGAGTAAGTGAAGCATTTTTCATTTGGACATCATCCTTTTCGTCTCACCCTGACATTCTTATATATATATATATATATACTTGCTATTATATGATCTTTTTGGCTTTAGATATGAATAGGCATCCTAGGAATCGAGGAGGATGACAAGGACATCATAATCCGCGACCCAGGAGGCATACAAGGAACAACGCCTTCTATGAGGACCTCTTCGCTACATCCACGCATTCTAGAGCTCCATTGGAGGCCTCTAGTGATTCCCTTCCAGCCATCACCACACCAGGGCAATTGCTAAGAGACTAGCAATCATTTAAGTTGGGGGGTGTGATAACATGCGATATTAACATGATAATACATGATTATTAATGCAAAATAAGGCATAAAACATTCCATTTATATGCATGTTATCATACTTTAAGTGCATTTCTATCATTTCATGCAATTTTATGTTATAATCTCAAAATGCGTTAATTTAGGGTTAATTATGATGAATTAAAGATAAATGATTTTATAACCTATCTTTACTTTAGATTATAAGTGGTCTTTAAAGTTAAATAATGAGAGAAATAATTTTTATGAACATTCATTTAATTTTCTAAAATTAAAATCTTAAAGAAATGAATGTATTTTTGAAATAATAATTTATTCTCTTTTTATTTAAATAATTTGACTTTTTATAATGATAGATAATTAAATTTCAGATCCAATGAAAAAAAATCTGGATTAATTTGGAGTTGTATTTTGAAAGTTATGAATTTTCTAATTTTTAGGGATTTTTCTGGAATTTTCTGAAATTATTTTCGATTTAAATATATTAAAAGGGGGTTTATTTTCGCGCGGGACCCACGTGGGTGCGACGTGGCACACAAGGCCACGTGGCAGAGCCACGCAGGCCCAGGCGAGCGCCTGCATGGCGCGGAGGTGACACATGGCTATATTTATATTTATCATATATATTGGTTATAGTACATATAACTCTTCCGATTATCGGAAGATTATTATTAACCCTCACGTCCGTCACATGTTATAAATGCGATAGATTTCACTAATTTTATCCGTGTGGGACTAACTTACTTTGTGTTAAGTTTGCAGGACACGTGGCTGAAGACGATGCGTTGGATTAAAAGAGGTGCGAATTGTCACGCGTTGATGAAATGGATACGAGGTCCATCGGATCACATCAGCGCATGTGTCTTAAAAATAAGAGTTATAACGGTCCAGATTTCACGTGATCAAACGCATCCGAGCGTCAGATCGCGATCCAACGGATGCGTTTTCACGCGTTTTTATAACGCATACACATCAAGCTTCATTGGGAGCGTCCATTCGCGATCTGAAGGCCAATATTTAATCGTAACGGTTCACCGTTATGCGTTTTATTTGAACCGTTGATGGAGATTAAACGCATCCATTGGACGTTACACCCAATTTGCCTATAAAATGAAGTGTTCTTTCGATTTTTGTAAGACATTCTCGGATGTATTCATCAAAATTGATCTATCTACACCCCTCCATCCTTGAATCTCTCACTTCTAATCTCTTCTAGACTTGATTCCGCATCCACTGAGTGATTGAAAGTGAGATTTTGTCAATCGATCAAGGAGAATTCGTCTCTTGAACACCGATGCCCGCGTTCGAAATCTCGGAATGAATAGTCGTCGATCCAACGATCAATTGAATCATTTCAATCGTTATTTCGGGTTAGAAATCATGTTTTCCCTCTAATCTATCATCATGTATCATCAATTTGTAATTTAGGATCGTAATTTAGTTTAATTTCATCGTTAATTTCAGTTTGTGTTCTTCCGATTTTCGGAAATTTTATCCCACATCGCTCTTTGATTTCTCCACGATTGCTAATCCAAATCGAGTGATTTTTTTGATTCCGTGGATACGTCTTTGAGTTTTATTTCTAAATCTACCATTTTCCCTAATTTCTCACCTCAATTCATCGTCCTATTTGATCAAATTCTAAAAGATCTCTCGAAAATACCTTAATTCCTTGTGGATTCGACCCTTATTTACCATTATACCCCTCAATTCGAGTTAATTTCCCAAAATTGGTAAATTAGGCTTTATTTTTTACACGAGACCGTGTGAAATGGACGCCCTCGCGGTTTTGTCTCGTCACCAGGCGAGTAGGTCAAACTACCCGAATCAGGGTTATTCTAGTTTTCATAACCCTACTTATGCGCAGCAGCGGAACGGGCATCACACTCCATATCGTCAGCCCTACGGATCTGCGCCGCAGCACATGGGGAACCCAAGGCCGACATCTTTTGCCCCCGGTATTCCTCGAGCGGTCACACTGCCACAGGCTGTCCCACCTCCGGCACCTTCAGTTGACCTCGTCATGAGTGCATTAACACAAATGATGAGCAAACTGAATGAGGTTAGTGACCGACTCGACCGAGTCGAAGGGGCTGAAGCCCAATGCTCTGATTCTTCTACCGAGCAAAGGAAGGGTAAGCGTGTTGAATTTATTGATCAATCACCTTCCCAACCTTTGGCAAATCCCAGAAATGTAGGTCAAGCATCGTCGAGCCGCACCCACAATGTGAATGAAGTTCGCATTGATAGTGCATCGGAGGAGTCACATGCCATATCGGGCCTATGTAGCGGCAAGGTCTTAGTGGATCCTCATACGGACCACAAGCACTGCAAGGACCCGCTTGAGGAGAGGGACGATCGTCCATCTCCCACGATTATTCCGGAGGAGGACTCTGAGGATGAGGAGGCACCCGATGAGGAGAGTAGGGCAGAGCCCAATCCCGAGGTTTATAAACCTTCGGTGCCATATCCTCAGCTATTGAGCCGGCCTAGAGTCCCTACGAGTGATAGAGATGACACATAATTAGAGGCTTTTAGGCAGGTTACTATCACCATCCCATTAGTAGTCGCCATCCAGCATATTACATCCTACACAGTTCCTGAAAGGACTTTGCACCCCTACGAGGAAGTCGAAACTTATCCATATGAGTGAGACCATTAGTTCTATCATGCTGAGTACGCTTCCTCATAAGCGACGTAATCCGGGAGCTCCCATGATTAGTTGTGAGATAGGGGGTAGGACTATCACTCGATCTCTCCTCGACACGGGGCTAGTGTCAATATTCTCCCGAAGGGAGTATATGACATTTGTCCACTTGGTGAGTTGCAGCCATTATTTATCGAGCTTAGCTTAGCGGATGGATCCGTGAGATGACCTCACGGCGTAGTGGAGGATGTGATAGTGAAGGTCGAAAAACTGCTACTTTCCCGGTAGACTTTTATTATCGTGGATATGAAATCCACGAAGGACTTCATCGACTCTCCCTAATTCGCGCGTCCGACGTGGACACGACACGAGCGCCAACTAGACATAATTCACATCCATGTCAGCAGCTGGGATAGATCGAGGAAAGAGAAAAAAAGGTTGGGAAAGAAAAAAAGAGGATTAAGTTATCCGAAACCGTGAGTTCTGTTCTCTTAGACAAATTCCCTACAAAGAAAAAGAGATCCAGGAGCCCTCTCGATTACATGTGAGGTAGGAGGAAAGAAATTCATCAAGACATTACTTGACTCTAGAGCTAGTGTGAATATCTTGCCTAAAATGGTGTATGATAGACTTAAATTAGGAGGGATAGAACCTCGCATGCATTGATCTTTTGTTAGCAGATGGGTCGGTTAGACAGCCTCTTGGGAAATTAGAAAACGTTGTGATTAAGGTGAAAGAGCACGAGTTTTTTGATCGATTTCATTGTCACGCATACTAGTGAACCGAAACATTTTTTTCTCATGCACCTATCATCCTAGGTAGGCCATTCTTAGCTACGTCTAGAGCCGTCCAGATTGGGGGTAAAGGAGTTGTCAAATTAAAAAAATAGGTGAAGAAGAAGTAGAAATAGATGTTTTCAAAAATAATGAAATATTTCAGTAGCTAGTTGTGAAGAAGCTTCTTCGTGCGCTATATTTGAAAATCATGATGAAGATATTCTTGATTTTTTTCGTATGATAAATTGATAGAAAAAGCAGAGGACAGAGACTTAAAACCTTTACCTTCCTCTCTAAAATATGCTTTTCTGGATCCCCATGGAAAAATTTATTGTTATTATTTCTTCAAGTTTGGATTTTAATCAGGAAATGGTTTTATTAGATGTTTTAACGCAACATAGATCTGCGATATCTTGGTCATTAGAGGACATAAAGGGAATTTCTCCTCAGTTTTGTGAGCATAGGATTTATTTAGAGGACAATGTTAAACCCTCTAGGGAGGCACAAAGAAGATTGAATCCCCATATGAGAGAAATACTTAAGGATGAAGTCCTTAAGTGGCTTAAGGCAGAGATTATTTACCCAATCTCCGATAGCCCCTGGATTAGTCCAGCTCACATGGATTAGTAGAAAGGAGTCATGAAGGGGTTGAATTGGTCACTAGGCTTACTACGGGATGGAGAGTTTGTATTGATTATAGGAAACTCAATTTAGTAACCAAGAAAGATCATTATACCATCCCTTTTATGGATCAGATTCTAGAAAAACTTGCAGGGCAGACATATTATTGTTTTCTTGATGGGTATTCACGGTATAACCAGATTGGGATTTACCCAGGAGATCAAGAAAAAACAACCTTTACATGCCTAGAAGGAACATATGCTTTTAGATGCATGCCCTTCGAGCTATGCAACGCACTTGCTACATTTCAACGGTGCATGAACGCCATGTTTTCAGAACTCGTGGGAGATTGTTTAGAAATTTTTATGGATGATTTTTTGATATTCGGCTCATCTTTTGAATCATGTTTGTCTCATCTGACTCGCATACTTCAATTGTGCATCCAGTTTAATCTTGTGCTCAGTTGGGAAAAATCGCATTTCATGGTGCATAAGGGGATAGCACTCGGGCACCAGGTCAGTAAGAGGGGTTTGGAAGTCGACAAGGCCGAAACATACGTTATCAAGAGCCTTCCACTTCCATCCAACCTCAAGGAAGTTAGAAGCTTCCTTGGCCATACAGGCTTCTATAGAAGGTTCATCCAAAACTATGCCCAAGATTCCAAACCTCTAACAAATCTACTTTCTAAAGATAAAAAATTTATAGTGGATGAACCAGTCAAGTCAACTTTTAATATTTTAAAAGAAGCTCTCATTGAAGCACCTATTCTTCAACCGCCCAATTGGTCTTTGCCATTTGAGATTTATTGTGACGCTTCAGAATTTTTAGTAGGAGCTGTATTGGGGCAATGGAAGGAGCAGAAGCCTGTGGCCATTTTATATGCTAGGAAGACTCTAAATGGACCTCAATTGCATTATTCTGTTACAAAAAAGGAGTTACTAGCAGTCATTTGTGCACTAGAAAAAATTAGGTCCTACGTATTAGGCAGTAAGATAATAGTGTATTCAGACCATTCAGCTTTAAAAATTTTACTAAAAAAAAGAAGCGAAGCCTAGGTCAATTAGGTGGGTTTTATTGCTTCAGGAATTTGATTTAGAAATAAAAGATAAGAAAGGAGTACAGAATGTAGTAGCTGATCACCTATCTAGATTAAAAATTTCTACTCCCACTCCCATTTCTACCAACTTTCCTGATGAATATATTTTATCTGCACAAGGAAAAGCACTTCCTTGGTATGCGCATATTGTGAATTATCTTGTAACAGGTCTAATGCCTCAAGATTGGTCATACCAGAAGAAGAAAAAGTTTGTTCATGAGTGCAGGTACTTCATATGGGATGACCCAGAGCTCTTTTGTTTAGGAGCTGACCACCTATTAAGGAGATGTGTTCCACAGGAAGAGCATCAAGCTATCTTGGAACATTGCCATGCCAGGCCGGGAGGGGGACACTATGCTTCCAAAATTACAGGTCACAAAGTCATTGAATGTGGATTTCATTGGCCCACAATATTTAAAGATGCCCATTAATTCTATCTTAGATGTAGAGCTTGCCAAGCATCCTTGAATATGGGAAAAAAAGATCATATGTCTCTAACCCCTATCATAGAGATAGAAATTTTTTTATGTATGGGAGCATAGACTTTATGGGCCCCTTTCCCAATTCCTATGGATTTGAGTACATTTTTAGTAGTTGTAGACTATGTCTCTAGATGGGTAGAGGCCACAACCACTTGGAACAATGATTCGAAAGTTGAAAAAAATTCATTTTTCGAGATATGGATGTCCTAGAGCCATCATTGTGATGGTGGTGCCCATTTCAATAACTTCAAATTCAGGTTACTTTTGAAGAAATTTGGTGTGCAACATAAAGCTACCACGCCATATCATCCTCAAGCCAATGGACAGGTGGAGCTGTGTAACAGGGAAGTGAAGAAGATACTACAGAGAATTGTCAAACCAAACGGGAAGGATTGGGCCAATAAGCTGGACGAAGCCTTGTGGGCTTACAGAAAGCAGCTTACAAAAACTCCATTAGGTATGTCTCCTTTTCGTCCGATTTTTGGGAAGTCATGCCATCTTCCAATGGAATTGGAATATAAAGCTTATTGGGTCATTAAGAAACTTAACCTCTATTTAGAAGCTACTGGGAAAGCATAGAATTCTCCAACTTCATGAATTGCATGAATTGAGAAATGAAGCATATGAAAATTCCAGACTGTACAAAGAAAAAGATGAAGACCTTCCATGACAAGCACCTGAGGCGATGAAATTTCTTTGAGGGTCGAGAGAGTATGGCTTTACAATTCAAGACTCGAGACTCTTTCCAGGGAAACCGAAATCACGATGGGAAGGTCCATTCACTATCTCCAAGATTTTTTTACTAATGGTGCTTTCACTATTACTAACCCCACTTCAGGAAAAAGTCTAACCGTAAACGGTCAAAGACTGAAGCCATACTTGGAGTCCACTCCTAACCCCCTCCACGTGTTGCCTATCACATTGACAGATCCTCCACATTCCGAAAATTAGAGGATCAGGTGGTTTTCTTTTCTTTTTCTTTTTCTAATGCTTTCGATTATCATATAGTTAATAGTTTGCTTTAATTTCTTATTTTGTTTCCTTCAGAAAAACATGCACCTTCACCATTCTGGACAACATGCCCAAACTTTCCGGACACTATGAACCGAAGCCTCCCTTGAACACCGAAGCTCTCCAAATCAGGTTCCCTCTCCCCTGTTTTTTTCTAAGTTAGCACGGGGTTAATCGCATTGAGGACTATGCATCTGCAAGACAGGGGGATCACCTTGTGATTTAGGATAGCATATGCACATTCGAAGCATAGCATATTCGAAGTAGAAAAACCTTTTTTTGTCCTTGAAACGTGTACATGGAAGTTGATTGATTAGAGCTTAGCAACATCATGTTACAAATGGTAGTCATGGAGATTTTTATACAATGTGTGGTCAAATCCCAAATGAAAATCAAAGGGATGAGGAGAAAAAAAGGATACATGAAAATCCAAGGATTGAAGTACTATCGTCCCCGGACAGAGTGTTGAGGGAGAATCCGAAAATGAAAATCAAAGAATTGAGAGAGAAGGGAGTATGTATTGCTTCAAGTCCTAAGCACAAAACTCTCATCCTTTTTGTTTCACCTGCCCATGACATTCACTATCCCGGCTTATCGACATTTTAACCTACTCCACTCAATTCAATATTACTAATGATATGGCTATCTCCCAAGTCCGTCTATCGTCCTTCCCACCGTATCATCATGATATTACCTCTCATCCCCTCGTGTCTATTTTCATGCTACATATTCAAATCTCATTCGTCGGTCTCTTCTTATCTATCTCAATGCACTCTCATTTGAGTCAGGATGGGATCACGTTAATTCCAAACCCTCGGAGTGACATCTACACGAAGCGTAAAAGTGAAATTCTTTGGTTTAAAGTTGGACAACAACAATATGGAAGGAGTGTCAATCGCCGGTGGAAAGAATTGAGGTTCATTCGGTCTTTTACTCGAACCTCCATCGTACATCTGTTGGCACCTAGGTACGGCTCCTCCGTTATGTTAATAAAAAAAGAGAAGTTAATTTGGATTGAAATGCCCAAGCACGAAAATGTGCACTATGAAGCAAAAATATGAAGAAAATGTGCACTATGAAGCATCTCGCGAAGTGGACTCAGGAGGATGTCGTTGAAACTTTTTCTTCATTCTATCTCCCTAATTTCCCTCTAAAATCTTGGGAGTAGTCTATCACTAGTAATATAGTCCTTGGCTTATCCACCTTCCACCTAATTTTCCTTCACCATTTATATCTCGTCCAAGTGCAGCTACATTGACTCCATCTTTGGCCACAATCATCTTTTTGTTCTCATTCAATTTAGCCCTACTTACATTTTCTCGTGCTAAGACATGAGGAGAAGGATGTGTACTCCCTACCGCAAGCTACAGGAGAGTGATTTTGAGGGAGGTGATTCAGACGACAAAGTGTGAAGTGAGGCAGCTCAGTGGATTATAGCATAAAACCTAAAGAGAAGTAAGTTTTTTCTCCTCGCGAGCACTAGATATTCCTAGATTTGAAGGGATCGATCACATGTTGGTGCAGAAGCTACATCATGAATTGACATGTTGTTGTTAATCCTACGCTTAAGATTCGGGATCATGGTTTCAAGGACCTAAAAGAGGACTATGATAGGTTACTAGGGAATAGTAACGTTTCGCTTGGGGGATGTGTGATAACTCCAAAAAGTTATCGCGTAATTTACATGATTTGCAGGTTTATTTCACGCTTTAAGCTCGAAAGTTGCTGTGAATTGCAGCTTAATAGAAAAGCGTTGCTTTTAAATTTTTATAACCGAACTTACTAAACCTATGTAATTAAAAACCCTTTGGGCTTCAAGGTTCAAAGGAAAAGATCTTAACGAGTTGCTTTTGTCTTTTAGCAGGGTTCACTCACGTGGATCCGTAAAAACGACGTAAAAGAGAGGGAAGAGAGGGAGGGAAATTAAAACTCACCTTGTTATGGCTGCAAGAGGTAGTTCCCGAGGCAGAAGAGAGTGCAGATCAAGCTCTCCTGGGGGTCTTGTTTATCCCAGATCTAACAGTGGAGAAGGCTTCAACCTCATCGTTAAAAAACCCTACGCGCTGCATTTTTTTAGGGTATTCCGGATCAAGGAGAAGAAGAGTGTGGAACTTCCATCTGATTCGGCGTCCCGAGAGAGGGAACAAGGAGGGAGCTGCTCCAGCTTGATATCTTGCAGAGAAGAGGAAGAACCTACCTTTAGAGCCGGTAAAAACCTCTCAAGGTTGACTCCGTAGGTGCAAAAAAATCTTCCATTCCAATCTTCCCTGCGGTTTACTACTTTCTTTTCTCTTCAGATTGACCTAGTGAGCTCTAGACAGCGGCACTTTCGTCTTCATTTTCCACACTCGCGAGTTAGCCTTGCAACTCGTTGTTTTCCTGTGAGGTGAAATCGGGAATGGCGCAGATCCTTCACTCCAACCATAGAAAGCTCGCCTAATCATCCCCTGCTGCGCCGGAGTCTTGATCTGTGCTTACTTACCTTAATGCTATTTTATCGTATTTTTTTAGTAGATAAAACAATTTGTGTTCTCTCTCGCCCTTCAACTAGCTTGTTATTTGTCTCGTAGTTGTAGTATTCTCACGGGATTGTTTGTTGGACTAATCTTGGTTTAATACCATTCAGTTATGTTCTAGCTATTTCCTTCCTATTATGGCTGTCGTAAGTTGGTTAGTGGTCTAAGTGATAAATAGAAATATATAAATATACATATATATATATATATGTATATATATATATATATAGATAGATAGATACATAGTTTTCATCCTTAAATTTCTCTGAATCATTGCTTGCTCCCTGAGGACGATCCCTTACTCAGTTCTATATTTGTTTGCCTTAAAAAAAGAGTGGATAGGAATTTGTTGTGTAACCTGATTTACCAACGATTCGTGAACACCGATATCGGGCTATCAGCCAGATATGTATTTCCCAAGCTCCAAATGAATATCAAAGTAAAACCTACTAATTAATCAGCTTAAAGAGTACCATAGTATGATAGTTATCTTATTTTATGATGTATTTAATTTTTCCATGCAACCATTCTTATGGCACTGCATGGTATCTCTATTGGGAGGGGAACTTCATCTCAAGGCGATGGGATCCCGCATCTTCCACCTTCATCTAGCTCTCGTCATCACTCTTTTATGTCCATTGCGACCATCTTAATAGTCACCATCACTCCATTCAACTTGATCAAAGGTGGGAGCAAGAAATATCTATTCATTAGCAAGAGGGAGAATGTAGATCATTCAGCTTTAATAATTTCTATTTATGTCGTGACCCGGGATATTTTTCCCCAAGAGCATTTCAGTCACTTTTGTTCTTGACCGAGAACCCCGAAGGAAATTATCTCGAGTTCCTTTTTTTGAGACCTTGTCCTCTCTTCAATCTTTCAAGTAGCTACAGGCGATGTATATCCTATCTCTCTCTCTCTCTACTCTCTCTCTCTCTCTCTATCTCTACCCAAATGTAAGATACCAAATTTAACCATGCAAATACTGGTTTTATACATTTATATAAACAAGTGCACGCAAATAAAAACATCCACATAAACTGCCTTGCACTATCTACAACTCAGATGTTCTGAACTAAAAAAAATCCATCACCCTTGTAATTGCCCCCGAGAAGAATCAGTTATATCAGCAGAAGACAAGGTGGGTAGCCACAGCTCGATGCGGGTTCCACCCGTGCCGAACGCCAAATTGGGCAACCGAGACAATATTACCCTGACAACGCATCCATAATTCTCGAGCATCTCGCGAGAGATGGTCAACCCAGCGTCAAAGTTCCACGTCATGTTGTCCTCAATCATGTCATCATGGAAGAGGTCAGCTCCAAAGGGGGTGAGAGAGTGCATCTGAGTTTGCATTGACCGATGAATGATAATCAAGTTGACCCGAAAGATATTAAGAATACTGTCCTACCATGTCATGCATGTCCGGACCATCATCATCGATAATTACGAGCATGCCACTGGAAAGAGCCCAAGAGGCAATAACTTCAACTTAGACATCAATATTAGTCCGAAGAAGACTCTTCGACCACAACCTCTAGTAGGTTTGAATCATCAGAAAACTTAAGAAACAGCTTTCGCTTATCAGCGAGAGGTGCTCCCGCTCTCACAAGATCGGTGAGCACATCCGAGACATTGCACGATCTGCCCTGACAATTAAAAACCATTGTAATGAATCATTGCATTAAGCCAATAATAAAAACTATCAAAATTAATAACCCCAAATTCAGGAGTAGAAGTACACCAATGGATCTTCAATATCAAACTAAAACGGATTTAGCCAAAGGATGGTTTTTTTGATTAATGTTAATATAGAATAATGCACTCAATAACAAAGATAAACAGATTTAGAAATTTCACATAAACATAATTACCTTATAGCGAGAAAGAGAGAGAAAGATAGAGAGAGAGAGAGAGAGAAACAGAATGAGTAAGAGTGAGAGAGGTCGGGAGAAACAGAGACAGGGGAGAGAAAGAGTGAGCGAGAAAGAGAGAGATAGAGAGAGAGAGAGAGAAATAGTGTGAGTAAGAGAGAGAGAGGTAGCGAGAAACGAGAGACAGGGAGATGACAAGACGAGACCGCGAGGTCATCGATTTGACGCGGTATCGCGTCAAAAATAATACCGAACTTACCAATTTGATGAAAATGAATCGAATTCAAGGGTATAATGGTAAATACGGGTCGAATCCACGAGGGAATTAAGGAATTTCTTGACGTAATCTTCAAATTTGATCAAATCGGATGAGAAATTGATGGTAGAAATTGGGGAAAAATGGTATTTTAAGAAAGTAGACTTTCAAATCGATTCCACGGAATCAAAAATCGTCCAATTTGGACTTGATTTCGCGGAGAAATCAAGATTCGAAGTGGAGAGAAATTTTGTATCGTTGAAATCGCGAATTTAGAGGAAATTTAACAAAATTGAAAATGGAAATACTATTCTAAACAGAAATTAAACTTGATTGGGAGGTAGATAATGAAAAACCGCTTCCACTAAACTCATTTTGCGATCAAATCGTCGTGATTATCGCGAATAATCGCGAAGAACATCAAGAACGCGATGACGAGCTTCAAGCGCCGATTTTTTTCACTCGATACTTCACCAAATCTCAATCTCAAGGGCTCCGTGAGTGCGGAAATGGAAGAGGAACACGATGCGATTGAGAGAAACGAGAGAGAGAGGTGTCTTGACGGTCAATTAGATTGAATCTCAAACTCGGATGCTTACATTCGTGAAGAACATGTCGCTTTTATAGGGCGAATTTTCGTAACCTTCCGATCGTTTTGATCGACGGTTACGATGAAACGTGTCCATCGTGGACCGTTTTGATTAAGTCGTGACCGTCGGATCGTGATGGACGGTCACGATTTAATCTGGAGGTGAGCGTTATAAAAAAACGCTTCAAATATCACCCCTTAGATCGCGATCCAACGGGCTGAGATGCGATCCGCGCCGACGCATCTCGGCCGTTATAACTCTTTAAAAACACCACGTGCGTGATTGATTGCTCCGTGGTCCACGGCGCCACTTGATCAGCGCGTGCGATGCTGCCACGTTGCAGATAATCGGACCGTTATAATTCCTCTATTTGGCACGTGCGTCTGATGTTGATCCGGTGTCCGTGCTCCACGCGATCGACGCTCGTCGATTGATCGTGCCTTCGATCCGACGTTCGCTGCATGTCCACGTCACTCCGCATGGTAAGTAGAGCGTGTGGATTAGTCCCACACGGAGATTATTATAAGAAACCGTCGGGTTTAAAAGACTCGACGGTTTAAGGGGTTAATACCCTTCCCATCGAGGGAAGGCTGAAGACCCCTTTTATTATATATGTAATAATAATAATATAAATATAAAAAATGCGCCACGTAGGCGGCTGCGCGGGTCCGCGTGAGCTCTGCCACGTGGCCTTGCATGCCACGCCGCACCCGCGTGGGACCCGCGCACTTTTTGCCATTTTTATATATTTTTAATATTTTTAAATAGAAATTAAATCGAAAAAAATTAGAAAAAAATCTAGAAAAAATCCCTAAAAAAATTGTAAAAATCATATCTTTTAAAAATACAGCTCCAATTTAATCCAAATTTCTTTTCATTTGCTCCAAAAATTCAATTATCTATTATTCTAAAAAGTCAAAAATTAATAAATAATGAGAGTTTTAAAGTTTATTTCAAAAAAATATAGTTATTTTTTTAAGAGATTTTAACTTAGGGAAAATATAAATAAATGTCGATAAATGCTTTCTCTCATTATTTTAACTCTAAAAACATCTATAATCTCAAAATAAAGATGGGTTATTAATTTATTCATCTTAAAAATCATTATTTTTTTAACCCTAATTTAAAGTATTATTGAGAATATAGTGACTTTTCATATAATAATAGAAAAAAATACATATAAGTATGATAACATGCATGAAAATGAAATCATTTATACCTAAATATGCATCAAAAAAATCATGTTTTATGATGTAAATATCGCATGTTATCAGGAGAGAAAGATAGAGTGAGCGAGAGAGAGAGAGAGAGAGAGAGAAACAGAGTGAGTAAGAGCGAGAGAGGTAGCGAGAAACAGAGACATGGAGAGAAAGACAGAGAGAGATAGAGTGAGTAAGAGAGAGAGTTAGGTAGAGAGAAATAGAGACATGGAGAGAAAGATAGAGAGAGAGGGGATAGACACAGAAGGAGAAACAGAGATAGAGGGAGAAAGAGAGAGTAAGAAAGAGAGAAAGAGAAACAGAGACAGGGGTGAGAAAGAGAGAACTCGTAACTTCTATTGCACTTCTATGTTTTTTTAATACCTTAGTTTTCCTCGTTAACTATTCATTCGGGTCTTCTATATTTAGTTTCATTTTTGTGATTGATATATTATTAAACGTATCTCTGTTTCATATTTAGTAAGTCTAATTTTCATTTTAATATCTTGCTAACTACATGTATTTAGGCGGACCTGGTTGACATGTCCCTAACCTTTCCGGTTTAGAACGCAAACAAGATGTGTAAAAACAGCTCGCACAAAGGGAAGTACGATTTTTTTGAGCCACTGCTATTGTGATGGCTGAAACAGCTGATCTAGGATTACGGAGGGCAGAACATTGATAAAATTATTACAAATTTTTTTACCTGCTCAACCAGATGTTTCATTCGAATGTTATTCTACCAAGAAGATCGCTGACGCAACATTGCTTTCTGTGGGAATGGACAAAAAGTAATTAAATCTCCTAGCTATATAAACCTTTACACCCATATCTCTAGAAAAAAAGTGCTAGCGATGTCACCTAATCCATTACCTAAGCCACAGCCAAAGATCTAGAAATAATGACGGCTTGAGCACTATGGTCAGCCATAGTGTGATGATAATAATCTGTTATTTTAGGCTAGAAACCTTCAATTTCCCATATTCTTCTATCACGCGTCTGCAAGTCATAAGTATTATGTGAAGACGAGCTGAAAGAGGAATACTTTTCAGTGTCGTTGTGTTCCTGAAATGACTTCCTTTCCAAAAATGGAAGTTCAGCAACGATAAAACCCACGCTTGACCATTGGCAAAAACAATAGCTCCGCATTTTGGAATAAATGACCATTGGTCTGTCAAAAATGAGAGCGTAAATCTCTTTTTATTTTTCCTTCTCTTAATATTTCAGCCAGATTAAAATGCTAAAAATTTCCCCAAATGTCGATCATCTCTTTACACTTCCCTTTAATCAAGAGCACAAATGTGGATCATCTCGAGCTTTTCATGAAGCCAGCTTGCTCATGAAAAATATTTTTGGTGAAGATATTTGCAAGTTGCTCCGAGAGAGGAATAAGTATTTACATTAAAGATCACGCCTTTCAAAAATCTTGCCTCAAAATAAAATGATAATTCACCTCACCATGCTTGGTGGGCTTATGAAAGGTTGGATTGTGAGCTTGATTGTCGCAATGCATCTTCACGAGATCTTGGAATCCATCAGATGCATTGACATGTGCGATTAATTCACGCGACTGCACACTCCAAAATGCGCAATGTCGCCGGCATAAAAAGAATAAAAAAACATAATCCCACATTGGAAAAAAATCAACAAGAAATGACGAGTATAAAAGGGGGACGATCTTTAGTGGGTTATCTTATATCCGTACAAAGGATGCATACCAACTAATTATTCGCACACACATGCACACGCGCGTGCTCCACGTGGCGAGTGCATACGTCGCCATGTGGCGACACGCAAGCCACTTCACCCTGTGAGCTGCCACGTCATGCACGAAAGAAAAATTCTCTTTTTACTCTTTTTAAATAAAAAAATAAATTCCAAATAATTCAAAAATTTCAAAAAAATATACATTAAAAATTAGAATATTTATAACTTTCAAAATATATAACTCTTTTTTTAATCTATCTTTTTATTTGATCAAAAAACTTAATTATCTATCATTCTAAAAAGTCAAATTAAGTAAATAAAAAAATTTATTAAATTTATAAAATAAGTAATTTAATAAATATTTATTTCTCTCTAAAAATTTACTCAAAGTCATTTCTTTGGAAAAATAGAACTAGGAAAATAAATAAGTATATATAAAAAGTATTTTTCTCTTATTATTTGAAATTAAAAACCTAATTATAATCTCAAATAAATATTAAAAATAATTTACCCTAAAAATATATTATTTGAATATGCATGATTATCCTTAAAAATAATGCATTTTGAGATGATAACTTAAAATTACACATAATGGTAGATATGCACTCAAAGTACAATAACATGCATAAGAATGAAATATTTTATGCCTTAATTTGCACTAATAATCATATAATTACTAGTAAAAAAATCAAAGACAATCGATGTACGTCCCACAACCGCAAGCCTACACTCAAGCCCCACACCGAACGCACTAGCATCAGATCCGCTCCTCGGAGCGATCTCACAATTAATAGAGCAAATGAATCGAATGAATTCGCGCGTGGACGAGATACAAGACTTCGTCAAGAAGAACGTCTAACTCATGAATGATAATAAGAAGGGTAAGCAAGTATATTTTCTTACCAATTATCATCGAAAGCCACAGCCAACTCGAGGAAGGAATCAAGGGGCATCATCAAGCTTGACTCGTAATCGTAAGAAAGTAGGTTTTTTAGCTATAGGCCTAGCAAAAGAAAAATCAAGATAGGTTCCTAGAGGATTCCCCCCTTCAAAATCGGACGTGAGGGTTTACTCTCATCCGGCTTAAGTAGTTAAGTCAAATAAGGGGTTCTTTGTCATTTTTTTCTGTTTTTGTTTCAAAAAACCCACAAAGAGAGCTATTCTACTCTTTACTCAAGTTCTCAGTAAATAAAGGCAAACCTCTATTTCATTTATTCATACTTCATCTGACACTTAAATTTTCTGAATTACTTAGTCAAGTACGCAAATGAAATATCAAAAAAATTTTTGAGTAGTCTACTTCCCCCGAATGATAAATCCTTTTTTGAAAAGAACACTTTTAAACTCGTAAGGGATTTACTTGTCGATATATTATGCTATTCGATCTTTTAGGTCCCTACTCACCTCGATGGTTATGCCGTGATGTCGCTTGAAGCATATATGCGATGGATAAGCTCCTATAACCATGCTCTATTTGCTTACTTGAACAGAATTTTTTTTCACGAGGTAGAAGTAGCAATTCTTATTTATCTGTTAAAGAATCGACCATGGATCAATTCCCCTTTAATTTGGAAGTATTGAATACACCCATAAATCTGAGCTTCATGTTACCCGTCAAAATAGACATGTCAAACTAGGGGCATCCCAATCAGATTCAATAGGATGACAGTTTATCAGTTCGAATCTGTAAAATTAAAATTTCGATCAAATCACACATCGCAGTATACTAGGCCTTCTAATTCCTTAAGTGGTTTATCTAAAAGATTCGCGATATAACTAGGAAGGCGTTTTAAATACCACACGTGAGTCACTGGACAGGCGAGTTTTATGTAGCCCATTTGATATCTTCGTACACGAGAATCAACAAATTCCACCCCGCATTGTTCACAAAATTTTGGATCTTCCTTTTCAGCTCCGATCACTCGATAATTTCCACAAGCACAAATTCCACTTTTTATAGGTCCAAAGATTCTTTCACAAAACAATCCGTCTTTTTCGGGTTTATTGGTTTTGTAATGAAAAGTGTAGGGTTTTGTCACCTCTCCGACTACCTCCCCATTAGGTAGAATTTTGTTAGCCCAAGCACTTATTTGTTGAGGAGAAACTGGTCCAATTCGAAGTTGTTGATGTTTATACCGGTCAATCATAGAATAGAAATTCTAATTCATTCAGATCAGATCAAGCTTCCTTCCTATTAATCTGAAAATTTTTCTCAGATACAAGGAAATGATTCAGTTCCAGAGCTAAGGATCGTAGTTCTCTAACAAGCAACCGAAAAGATTCTGGAGCATCCTCAGGATTAACTATTGTTCCTCCAATAATGGTAGTACCAAGTACTTCCTGACGAGCTCTGATATGATCAGATTTATAAGTAAGCATCTCTTGTAAAAATATGAGCAACGCCAAATCCCTCTAAAGCCCAAACTTCCATTTCTCCGACTCGTTGTCCCCCCCTGTTTTGCCCTTCCTCTAAGGGGTTGTTGTGTAACAAGTGCATAATGTCCACTGGAACGGCCATGGATTTTATCATCAACTTGATGAATTAATTTAAGTATATAGGACTTTCCTATTAGGACAGGTTGTTCAAAAGGATCTCCCGTTCTTCCATCAAATATTTTACTTTTTCCTGGATATTCGGGTTCAAATACCCATGGATTTTTTGTTTGCTTACTGGCTTCATATAATTCTGAAAACACGAGTTTTCTTGAAGCCTCTTGCTCGTATCTCTCATCAAAAGGGGCTATTCTATAATGTCTATTTAAAAGATCTCCCGCTAAACCGAGTGAACATTCAAAAATTTGTCCCACATTCATTCGTGAGGGTACTCCTAAAGGGTTAAAGACCATATCAACCGGAGTTCCATCTTGTAAATAGGGCATGTCTTGTCTAGGCAAAATTTTGGAAATAATACCTTTATTCCCATGTCTTCCTGCTACTTTATCACCCACTTTGATTTCACGTTTCTGTGAAATATATACACGAATCATTTCTGGATTATAACTGGAGCCCCCTTTTTTCTGGATCCATCTCACATCAATTACTCGACCCCTTCCCCCTATAGGGAGTTTTAGAGAAGTCTCCTTTGCAGTGGAAACCTGAATACCAAGTATGGCTCGTAATAATCTATCCTCTGGAGCATATGATGATTCATTTGCTATCTGAGGCGTTAATTTACCTACTAAAATATCACCAGTTTCTACCCAAGATCCCAGCATGACGATTCCATTTCTGTCTAAATTGCGGAGTAAATGAGCCTCTAAATGAGGTATTTCATTAGTAATTCTTTCCGGGCCCTGGCTTGTCATATGAGTTTGAATTTCATATTTTCGAATGTGAAAAGAAGTATAAATATCGCTATACACCAAACGCTCACTAATAAGTACCGCATCCTCAAAATTGTAGCCTTCCCATGGCATATAAGCTATTAATACATTTTTTCCCAAGGCGAGTTCTCCACCAACGGTAGCCGCCCCGTCGGCTAAAAATTTGTCCCTTTTTTTAACGTATTTACCTCGTTGAACCTGAGGTTTTTGGTGCATACAAGTATTTTTGTTAGAACGTTGATACATAACTAATGGAATATTTAGAGTGTTTCCATTACCTGAGAAAACAATTTGGTGAGTATCAGTAGAAATAACTTTTCCCTCGTGTTCGGCTATAACTGAAACGCCAGAATCTAAAGCGGCTTGGCGTTCGAGTCCGGTTCCTACAATACACTTCTCAGACCGAGAAAGCGGAACTGCTTGACGCTGCATATTAGAACTCATTAAAGCCCTATTCGCATCATTATGCTCAATAAAAGGGATGAGAGAGGCTCCAATAGAAAAATATTGGAAAGGAAAAATGCTTCGAAGATGAACCTGTTCCCAGGCAATAGTCAGGAATTCTTGACGGTATCTAGCCGGAACAACCTGTTCTTCTTGAATACCTCGATTTAAGGCCAAAGAATTTCCTGCCGCTATCATATAATATTCATCTCTACTTGGTGATAAATAAACCATCCTTGCTTCTTTTTCTTTTGATCTCTCAGAGATTTCATAAAATGGAGTCTCTATGGATCCCCAATGACCAATCCTTACATGAATAGCTAAGGATCCGATAAGTCCAACATTGATTCCTTCGGAGGTGTCAATTGGGCAAATACGTCCATAGTGACTAGGATGGATATCTCGTATACGAAAACTTGCAGTTCGCCCTGTCACCCCTCCAGGACCTAAATAACTCAATTTTCGACCATGAACAATTTGTGTCAATGGATTAGTTCGATCCAAAACTTGAGATAAAGGGTGTAAGCCGAAAAATGATTCATAAGTGGTCGTTAATGAAGTTGAAGTTACCAAATTTTGAGGAGTTGGTATCAATTTATGCCTGATTGCTCCAGATATAGTACCTCGAACCGCATTTTCTAAACGAACAAGAGCCAGTCCGAATTGATCCTGCAACAGATCTGCTACAGAACGAATACGTTTATTTTTTAAATGGTTCATATCGTCAAGTGTACCCATTCCAAATTTCATTCCGATCAAATGATCCGCAGCAGCCAATACATCTCGTGGTAACAAAAATGTATTGTTGTGAGGTATATCAAGATTCAATCTTTGGTTGATATTTCGCCGACCAATTCTTCCTAATTCACATCTTTGTTGAAAAAATTTCTTTTGTAATTCCTTACACAAGGACTCAGAAAATACTGGATCCCCACCTACACAAGCAAATTGTTGATAAAACTCCAAAAATCGCATTTTCTTTTTGACCCGATCTCTTTATCATTCAGAAAAAGACAAGAAAAATTTCAGGATAACAAACATTATCTAGAATTTCTCTTAGATTTAAACCCATAGCTGATAATAGAACGAGAATAGAAATTTTTTGTTTCCTACTGACACGGGCCCATATCCGTGCTTTTCTATCAATTTCTAATTCTGATCTTCCTCCCCAATCTGATATTATGGTGCTGGTATAGACCGAAATTCCGTTATGGTCCAATTCAGAACGGTAATAAATACCGGGACTTTGCAATATTTGATTAATTACAATTCTGTAAATTCCATTTACTATAAAGGTTCCGAGGGAATTCATCAGAGGAATATTTCCAATAAATACTGTTTGTTCTTTCATATCTCTATTCGTTTTCCAAATTAATCCCGCGAGGACATATAATTCAGAAGAATATGTGAGTGATTCATACACAGCATCTCTTTCTTTTATCAAGGGTTCTGCCAATTGATATGTTTCCACAAATAATTTAAATTCAATTTCTTGATCTGTATCTTCAATTTTTGGAAACTTATTGAATTCTTCCATTAAGCCCTGATTAATAAACCGACAAAATCCCTCAAATTGTATCTGACTAAATCCAGGTATTGTGAACATTCCCTCATTTCCATCGCGGAGCATTTTTATATTAAGTTTCCTGTTTATTGAAAAATCCCATCATTGGTTGGCCTCTTCATCGATCCATATGGATCGATCTAGCAATGATGGAATATATATATTCTGTTTACTGAATTACATAAAATTTTAGACAACTCCATATATGTATGAAATACATATCAACGGATATGAGAAAAGGAGGGTGAATAAAAAAAAAAGAGAATTTTCGGCGCAAATTTGAATCGAAATTGCGAAAGACACATATGGAAATAAATTGATAAATTCCTGTAAAATCTTATGCCGCTTTGTAAACTTGCCTTATGGAGTCTTGTATAGACTATCCAAATTTATCCAATTTCTACTTATTATTTATGATATTATGATTAGATTGAGTACCCCAAAAGTGGATTCGGGATTTAATTGGCTCTCCAGGACTGAGATAAAGCCATAATAATATGGAGAAGTATAGAGTTTTTTTAACACTGCAGACTCAACAAATGGTTAGCGGATCGTTTAGTCGAATGTGAATTAATAGATTAGAATTCAAGTGCCTAATAGGGACGTATTTATTAAGTACAGTTATCCAGTCGTAGATTTTCTCTGGTATCATATTTCTACTTAAGGTAACACAGTTTATGCCATATCATAATTTTTCTATTCACTGAAAAATTAACGCACGAAAATTCTATTATTTCTAGAAATACATAAAGAAGACCCGATCCCACTCGGTATCTATAATTTGTGTTCTGGGGTTTAGATTTATATGTTCATATATACATACATAATTATTGTTAGGAGTTAAAATCCAAATTGAAAATAAAAAAGAGTTATGTATAGTATATTACTTAAATATACATAATAAATATACATAACAAAGAATACTTAACTTAAATAGGCATAATAAAAAAAAATTCTAGTTACTGCTATTTAGTGATATTAATTTATAATTCACTAATATTTAACTAATATTTAAATTGAATTATTATTTTAATTTTATTATTAAATAATATTTAAAATAAAATAGAATATTTTAAATACTATTTTATGAGACTTTTTTAATGTATTGATATTTTTATTATATTATTATATAATATAGTTCACTTTAGTTTATCTGTATTAATAGTCTATTTGTATAATACTGATATTTATTGAAACTTTTTTATTTTCTTTGTGGGAAATCCATTTGAGTTTTGTTCTCATTAAAGGAAATACACTTTGAAATCACATCTTAAAATCGTTTATTAATTTGTGTAGTTAATGGTTCAAGTTGACCTGCATTTTTGAGTCATAAATTCAGATGAAGAGACAATCAATTGAAGAAAATCATCTCAACTAGATCCAATAAAAAGGACAAATTCCTTTTTACAAAAGAAAAAATACAATGAAATTGAGGATTCAAATTTACAAGGAAAAAAGGTTTCAGTAATCCCCTTGAAAATAAAAAAATGTCTAATTCTACTAGGAATAATATAAATAGAATATGCATCTTCTATTCTTTTGGCGACATGGCCAAGTGGTAAGGCGGGGGACTGCAAATCCTTTATCCCCAGTTCAAATCTGGGTGTCGCCTGATCAAAAAAAAACTCAAGATTTCTTATCCTGTCCTGCTGTTAGAAATCTTATGATTGAAAGACAAGAGAAAGGCATTCTCCTTTTAATCTTAGGTTTCATTTTAGTGGTAGGGAAGACTATAAAATCTTATTAATTTAACGACTTTACTCTACAATACTAAGCTAAGGGAGTAAGTATCTACTGATTCAATTGACTAGGCTGATGGGAAATTTATTTAGTATTCATGTGAGAGAATAAAAAAAAGAGACGTTGTCTCTAAACTCATAAGAAAATCCTAGTGATCCATAATCACTATTGATTATGGATTGTACCTTATAAGGTTAAAATAGTGTCTTTCAGGAAATTGCAAAAAACCAGAATATTGCAGTTCCCATTTTTTCACAGAACGATAACAGGCTTAGATAATAACTAGCTAGGAAATAGCTAGTTATCTAGTTTGCTGATAGTTTTAGATCTTTTTGTATTTTTGGTTGCTTATAAAAAAAAAGGAAAGTCTTACTATTCGTATATCTTTTTTAGGATAAAAGTATTTGCTTGATATTTACAAAAATGTATATCATATTTGTTTTGTGTCTAATCTTTATGGGATGATTCGACTATAAATGCTATAAATATAGGAACTTGTTACCAATCAATTTATTGGATTGCTTGATTAATAGTCTTAAGTCATAATTCCATTTTGACTCTGCACCATTGATTCCACTATGATTAGTGATCAATAATGGACTAATTCTTTCATTTCATATCATAAGGATAGGAGATATATCACATGGATATAGTAAGTCTCGCTTGGGCTGCTTTAATGGTAGTCTTTACATTTTCCCTTTCACTTGTAGTCTGGGGTAGAAGTGGACTTTAGAGGTACTATTAATTGAATAATTTAATTGTATCAGTTGTTTAATGTTTTACGAACAGTTTCAAATCAAGATGCCTCATTCTGCTTTAATACATTAAAAGAGCAATACTAAAATACACTAATCCAAAATAAAAATTTGAGCAGAAAATGCATAATTTCTATATTTTTGGAAAATCAACAGAATACAAATACATAATAGGATTTTTTTTTCTAACTATTATATTTTTGTGATTTGTTGAACTGATTCTTAAGGGATATTACACTAAAAAACAAGCGAACTTTATTTTTTGCTTTATTTGTTTTCTTCTTTGTTGTTCCAAGAGAACTCTGTTTTTACTATAGCAACAATACATACTTTCTACTTAAAGCTCCTGGTAGTTGTCCAAACACCGGTCCTATAGATCAAAAATCTTGCTTGTGTTGAGTGATCTACATATAATTTTAACATTATAGAAGACTTCTAGAAATTTTATTTATTTAGGCTTTATCAACTCATTTCATCTAATCTCATGTTTAAACATGAATGACAAATCAGGGAATCTACTCCCTTTTTACAGATCCGAAGAAATTACCATACAATTTCATGGATCATCTGTTTCTAGCTCAATCAATGACTTCTTTAGAATGCTAAAGAAAAAATGATTCTATTTCTTGGTTTCATTTTTTTATAGGTTTTATCTAGCCCACAGTTTTTTTCTAAATTGAAAAAGTTTTCTCGGGAGACTCATTATAATTCTAAAAAACCTATAAATTCAAATAGAACTGCTGACCTTCAATGAAATTCGTATTTATTGTTGATTGGTCTGTTCAAAATTCATAGAAATAGCTGCAGCGACGACAAGAAAATCCCAAATAACTCTAAATTTGAGATATTTTTTTTTCAATTTGATATTTCTTTACATAAATAGTTTGTCTACAGACGTATGGGAGATTGATCTATGTTGTCAAGCCTATATTTGTATACAAATATATATATTTGATAAAAATAGAGAGTCCACAATACACCACTCGATAGTGTGGTAGAAAGATTTATATTATAGAGTTTAGTTCTTTCTACCATACTATCTCAAATAGTGTCGCGAATCATTTCATTTAAGACTTGAAGTTTAAATTTTTTTCTTCAATGACTAATATGAAATCAAAGTATCAGTTAACTTAATCATTTTGGCTCACTGTTTTTACGTAGATGATAAGTAAAAATGCAGTAGGAACTAGAATGAACAGTGCAGTAGCAATAAATGCGAGAATATTTACTTCCATAATCTTATTGTTTTTTTCTTCGCAATAACTCGGGATCTAATCCCATAGAGGTAAGATGACTGCTGTAATGTAAATTAGATTAATTGCACTCTAATGATACTAAATCGAATCCGTGTTATGAATAACAATATCTAATCTATCAAATAGATTCATTGTCGAGAATTGAATAGTATAACATAGGAAGATCTTTTATCCATACCAAGTCAAAAAAGGGATTCTCGATCTGATAATTAATTGAGTTTATCTTTTCACTCTTTCTTTTTTATTATTTTATAAAAAATATGAAGCGTCCCCTTCATTTTGTGCTTATATGTCTACACTAAATTATCTGATGAGATATCATATAACCGGTATTCCATTGGTCACCCAAACAGTAGAAGTGCAATGATAAAAATCACGTGTTATACTCTAAGCTCATTTTTGTGATGCCCGCAATTTTGAATAGGATAAAGTATGATAAATATGTGTCCAAGTCGGAGTATAGTATAAAAATAGACTCTTGTACTAAAGCGATTCAAATTGACGGTTTTTCCTTTATTATATTAGGATAAGATCCTCATAAACCCTTAAATTCGAACTCTAACACCCTGATAAAATACAATGAGAATAAAATACATTTTTTCGAATTTATAATTCGAAATTCAGGTCAGGTTACACAAAAATCGTAGCTATACTAAGCTATATTATCACCTAATTGATTACTCTTAAATCAACCAAAATCCAAATTTTAATATTTTTGATTTTAAATTTATTATAAATTGAATAATTATTCAATTATATTTATTATTTATAGCTATTCATACTAAAAAATATAGATAATAATAGAGTAATGGTTATCTAGTAGAGAATATAAAAGTACAGAATTAAAGAAATAGTATTCTAAATAACTATAAAAAAAATTCTCTAAATCCTATTAAATAAAAAAAAAAACGAACCAAACTTAATAAAAAAAGTTTTTTTATATGATAAATTCTCTGTTAAGGTTATTTTTTGGTAAGATCATTGTGTATCATACAATAAATACCATTTATATATACTCTGTATATATGTACTCCTATCCCAGAAGATATATTAATACTCTAATCTATTTCATGGATTAAGAGCAATCGAAAACGTCATATCTTTAGAGTATCCATAAAAATAATCAATCGAGTGATACCACTAATTGAGAGATTTCTCGGGTCGTCGGATCTTAGTTCGGGACTGACGGGGCTCGAACCCGCAGCTTCCGCCTTGACAGGGCGGTGCTCTGACCAATTGAACTACAATCCCAGCAGGATGGACTATGTGTATAGTCTTAGAACAACATTCTATTTGATGTGTTAGAACATAGACATGAATTAAATAGGGATAGACACATAGACTAGATATAGACTCCACTATATCTAGTGATTCATAGAGTAAGAATAACACAGGTTAACTCGTAATCCTGTGATTATTAGTATGCCGAGTATGGCGAGAATATGGATTATGAATTATTGATATAATAGTGATTATCAACCCTTCCATGATAGATAAAAAAACAACAAAAATTGGACTTTTTATTTATTCTTACATATCCGGTATTTCTGGAAAAAAATATCATACTCAAAAGAAAGCGGCGAGGCAAACTTTTGGGCCGAGCTGGATTTGAACCAGCGTAGACATATTGCCAACGAATTTACAGTCCGTCCCCATTAACCGCTCGGGCATCGACCCAGGAAGAATCCATATCATAATATGATATATAATATTGATATGGATATGGGCTTATCAATTGTTAATAAGCCACGATCAACTTATTTTCCCAGTACCCTACCCCTAGGGGAAGTCGAATCCCCGCTGCCTCCTTGAAAGAGAGATGTCCTGAACCGCTAGACGATAGGGGCATACCTGCCCGACCAGCATTATACTATGATCATAGTATGATCAGTTTTTTGGAATTGTCAATAGAATCTCAAAAAAATCGAACTCATAATCTAAATAAATGTAAAAATAAATACAAAAATAATTGGTTGTATAATAATTGTAATTATGATAGTAATTTAACTAATGGTAGGATTAGATCCGAAGAGCCCTTCACACTCTACTTTGAAGATTCCATCAAAATTTGGAGTTCAGAAATGTGTCATTATCCCATTTTAATTAGATTAGCCGCAATCATACATTATATATTCATACTATTTATAATTCTAATATCTATATAATTCGACTATCTAATAATAGTATTATGTAGACTCGAATAATCGAATTTTTTGTACTATATAATATCTAATTATGTTTACTATATCTAATTATGTTTACTATATAATAGTCTAGAGTTATTTAATAGTGAATTCTATTTCATTATTTAGTATTTCATTTTTTATTAAGTTATTAATATTAAGTTATTATTAAATTAATATATATTATTAATTATTAATATAAATTATAATATAAATTATTATTTTATTTTATATATATTTTTTAGAGTCTCTTTAACTAGATATAGTTATATATTTCGTATTTATTCTATATTTATTTGAATTTGAATTCTATATTTGATTTGATCATACTAAAGAGAGTTAAGATAATAAATAATAGTTAAAGATAATATAAAGGTTCCCTATTGTCGAAAATTCACATATGAAATTAGGTTTATATTCAAATCGATCACAAAACAGATACGTTTAGTAAAAAAAAAAAAAGTCATAATAATGACTATGAATTAGAAATCAAATTCAAATAGTAAATATGTCTTTGTTTTATCTTAAGTTATATACATATATTAGATTAATATCTATATTAGTAATATTAATCTCTATATTAGTATTAGATTACAAATCCCATTTTTAAATGAAGTTTTCCATTTTAAATTAAGTTTTTAAATTAAGTATTATATCAAGTAAAATACTATTAACTTAATATGAAGTTTTATTAATATAGAAATAAAAATTAAACTCTAGTTTATAGTTGAAGTAGTGATTGATGCACCATAAAAGTATAGAAGTTTTTTTAGGGAATTTGCACTAATTGATTTGTTGAAAAAATTGATAGATTTTCATAAATCTATGTGGGAGTTGTACATAGATCAATTAAGTCAATTTTGTTCTCACGATCGGTCAAGTAAAAATACAATAGATAAAGTAAGATTCGTCTTGAAAGAATTACTTTATTGGTTTTTTTTTGAAGTACTAGACTTTACTTCTGACTTCACTTCTTTGCTTTGAAGTCAATGTCATTTCTTGTTACTGAATAGGTTCCGATGCATAGATTTATCTATATATATAATATATGTACATATATACCTGCATTACACTCATAATGGAAAATAATGCATCTAGTTTTAAGCCCTTTTAACTCAGTGGTAGAGTAACGCCATGGTAAGGCGTAAGTCATCGGTTCAAATCCGATAAGGGGCTTTTTCATCGAAACTTGAATCTTGATTTTTCAGCGGAAATATTGAACACATAACGTGAATCAAATTCATATTGAAGACAAGGCTGTGGAAACCGCACTAGCTATATCGCGCCTTCGGAGGGGCAAAGATCTATCGGATACATACAAGGATCATCCCTTCCACCAAGGCATGATAGAGAAAGAAATGCCACTTATCGTAGCAGAGCAAGACATCGATTCCGAGGACGGGGAAGAAAAAACTAAGGCTAACCTGACCCCGACACATACAAGCCTCATGTGCCTTATCCTCAAGCACTTAATCGCTCCAAAGCCAAAGTAAATGAATCAGGGCGATCACATATTAAAAGCGTTCCGTAAGATGACCATTACCATCCCGTTGATGGATGTCGGTAAGCATATTCCAGCCTATACAAAAATTTCTTAGAGGTATATGCACACCCCATAGGAACCCCCAAAAGGATCTAACTTAGCAAAATAATGAGTTCAATCATGATGAATTCCCTACCAATTAAAAAGAGATATCCAGGAGCACTCATGATTACAAGTGAAATTGGAGGAATGACCTTTACTCGATCCTTGTTAGATAGCAGAGTAAGTATTAACATCTTCCCTAAAAACAGTTTTCGACTGCCATCATGTAGGGGAGTTGCAATCGTTCTTTGTAGAATTATACTTAGCGGATGGATCTGTAAGGAAACCTCATGGAATAGTAAAAATATGTGATTGTTAGAATAGAAGATTGCTATTTCTCAATAGATTTCTTAGTCATACACATGAAAATGACCAAGGAGCTTAGGATCATCTCAGGACGACCATTCTTAGCTACCCCGAAAAGCCATCATAAACTGGGAGAAAGGAGAAGTACTTCTAAAGGTGGGAGAGCATATAGTGAAGGTCGACATCAACAAATTAATGAAATACCATTCACGAGCTTTTTGAAAAAAATTGGGCACCATCGACCTTTCTAACGACTAAGGTATCAACGCCCTGCATAGAAGAGGTGATGAAGATCAATGAGGAAGCTAACTTCGAGAAGCTACAAATGGACGAGACTACAATGGATATTCAAAAATTCCAAAAATTCCAAAAATATACCTAAAAAAATTAGAATATTTATAACTTTCAAAATATAACTATTTTTTTAATCTATTTTTATTTGATCACAAATTAAATTATCTATCATTCTAAAAGTCAAATTTAATAAATAACAAAAATTTATTAAATAACTAATTTAATTCTCTAAAAATTTACTCAAAGTCATTTCTTTGGAGAATAGATCTAGGAAAAATAAATAAGTATATATAAAAGTATTTTCTCTTATTATTTGTAATTAAAACATAATTATAATCTCAAATAAAGATTAAAATAATTTACCCTAAAAATATATTCTTTAAATATGCATAATTATCCCTAAAATAAAGCATTTGGATATTATAACTTAAAAATTGCACAAAAATGGTAGATATGCACTCAAAGTATGATAACATGCATAAGAATAAAATATTTTATTCCTTAATTTGCACTAATAATCATATAGTTACTGGTATAAATTACGTGTTATCACACCCACCCCCCAACTTGAAGAATTACTAGTTAGAATGCAAAGATTCACTTTGCATTTGTCACACGTTTCCACTTTTTAGTTTCTTCAATAGTGTGCATGATTTCTCTATCTAGATTTGATCAGATCTAGTATTTGTTAATGTTTTACAAAAAAAGTGTCTAAGTCTCATTGGTGTTAAATATAACATGCTAAAAAAATTATAATGTCTAGAATCTCTAATGCAATCCAAAAATAAACCTAGCGGTCCTTCTCTGTTCCCACAGCCTAATTGGGTTTCTTGGGCTGGCATGATGGTCTTCGAACAACTATCATAAACTTATATGAATCATGATGAGCAAATGGATGAAATGTAAAACATATACAAATTCAAATTGTCCTAAGAAAATTGTGTTTTCCAACCATTCATCATTCTCTTACCCCCAGGAAGATTACGCTAACTCAATGAGATAAGGGAGCTTCGCTCATTTTGGCACCATATTTCTTCTTTGGGGGCCACTAGTGCCGAGGAGGAATAAGCTTTCACATCCTAGTGGACCTCTTAACATAAACCTCCCTTGAATAAAAACCCTAAGGTATTGTTTAGTTTGCCTCATCATTTTAATTCTCCCTTTTAACATTTTGCATGTCATGAAAACTTAGAAAAAAAATTAGAAATTCAACAATTGTCTTAGGAGAACTGAAACGATGCGGAAAACCACACAAGATTTGTCAAATAGTTGTTTGAGAGGTTTGAGCTTATTAGACCCACTATTATGGGAAGGCTGAATCTTATTAGACACTAGTGGCCCACTAGGTTTTCACAAAAGGGACTAGCTTTGATGAAAATACCGAAGATTGCACTATGGACGAAGTCCATGGTGTTTTAATAAGTTTTTCATGAAAAACTGGCTGCAAAACAAAAGCCCAAAGTCTAGTGCCAAATATGACGATATGAGATCCTCTTGGTATGTATCTATGATTTCAGTGATCTTCATAGTATGTTCATGGAAATTAAGAGATTAGGCGATCTACGTGCGGCATGAACCTTGAAAAATAATCATTTTCTCTTTAAGCATCTTTGTCTCCATGTGAACTAGGACATGTAAGACTTTCTGAACTCCAAAGTGATAAAAACTCGGAGGAAGCATCTGTTCAACTCACTTTTTATATAAAAAAGCTCTAATTTTTGGGAAATTCATCTCAAATATAGAAGACCTTAGGGAAGGATCCATGAAGAGAAAGAAAAAGGAAGAAAATATTTTTCACAAGTTTGACAAAAAATCATCGTGTTTGTGGAAGACTTAGGGGGACAATCCATAATGAGAAAGAAGTTGGAGCAAGTATGTAATTGATAACATGCATTTATTACTTAATTTCTTATCCTAATTAACTCATATTCATGCTTATTTTATGTGAATATGATGCATGCTATCATACTCTTTAGGAATTTTCTCCATTGGTATGTCATTTCACTAAAGTCAATATTTATGCATAAATTAGGGATAATTTTATGCTTGATGGATGATTAGTCTTTTGCAAAGTTAAAACTAATAGAAGTTAATCTCTTTTCTTGAATTACTTTGACTTTAGTGCATGTTTTTGAAGGCTAATTTCAAGATGAAATTATGATTAATAAGATTTCTTAAGAAATGAGTTAAGTTAATTTTTAATTCATCTTAATTTCTTCTTTGAAAAATATATTTTTAAAATGACATGATTTTAAAGAGAAAGAGAATTGTGATTTAATGGAGAAAATTTGGATTAAAAAGAGTTATACATGTAAAGTTATGAATTTCTGAGTTTATGCCCTTTTTCTATTTTTTTATCTGATTTTAATTTGATTTTTATGAGTATTTCCTTATTTAAATCACAAAAAAGGGGTTTACTTGCCGCAGGAGCTGATGTGGCAGCAGACCAGCGCACAAGCTAACGTGGCGCGCGGGACCACCGCGCGGATGCGACGCGGCTATCGAGGCCACGTGGTAGGGCCGCGAGTGGCCCACGCGAGGCGCAGGTGGCACACGGGCGCGGACACGTGGTAGAAGGCCACGCGGGTCACGAGGACGCTCGTGTGGGGCGCCACGTGGCAGGGGAGTCGGCAAGTGAAGGGCCCACGGGGTTAGTGGGCCCTGGTGAGAGTATTGGGGGCGATAACGCAAGGGCATTACCGCAGCCTACCTTATATACGCGTAACTCTCGTCTTTCTCTTCCATGTGGGACTATGTTCCCTCATGGTTCTTACCTTTGCAGGTGACGTGGCGGAACCGCGAACATTGGATAGATGGGCTTCAAGTGAAACACGTCAATGCGATGGACGAGGAGTCCACCTCATCTCCATCACGAGCACGTGCTCAATAGGAGGAGTAAATGAACGCGATGAACGGCTTACCTTACGACACGTGGCATCCCGAGAAGCTCCCGATCGTCATCAAATCGAAGACCTTAAAATAAGCAGATGATCATGATCAAAACAGCCACGATTAAAGCCGATGGAAAAGGAGGCACGTGGACTCACCTCAACGCGACGACGACGATCAGACGGTGGATAAGCAACGATCGCGCGGTCAAGCTCACAATCGCGAGATCGTGGCTCACTATCGCGAGATCATGGCTCACGATCGGTAAATCAAGGAGACACGGGGAGTGTCCGATCTCCATCGGACGGCTCTCCTTGAATGAGATCATGGACCATGTCGTGGGCCACGATCCCTTCGCATTCGCTTCATTGGACGGTGTGGACTTCATCACGGAACGGACTGACTGACGATCATCGCGCTGAAATCCCTTTAAAAACTGATGTTTTTCTCTTGTTTTTAACTTAACTTTTGATCGATTCACGAAGAAATTAAGCAAATTTCGAGGAAGGTCTTAAGTTTTTTGTGATCCCCCTGCATTTAGACTCAATTGCAAAGCAATTGGAACGGGATTGACTGCGAATTCCTCTTCAATTTCATCGAATTTTCCCCTTGAATTCCGAACGTGCGCGAGGAAGAAATTGAGCAAATTCGCTTCAATCCACATGAATTGAAGCCCCATTATTGTGGAAATCAGGTTAGTAGTGAGTTTCGATCGATTATCAAGAGGTAATTTGAGTTTTTATTAGGTTTAGATCTTTAATTTGGCAAATTAGTTCTTAATGTTCTTCATTTCCCCCAAATTTTAGTTTGAAAAATTGCTGATTTTGAAAATAGGATATCTCTCTGATTATAATTTCAAATCACTTGATTTTAGTTTCATTGGATTTCTCTTTTCATCAGCTTTCTGTGTATAGCAAATTCGTCGAATTCTGAGTTCATTTGGCCCTTCAATTTAATGTTTGACCGAGCAATGTTCATCTTTCATCAGAAGTCAAATGTTGACTTTCGGGGTCAATTACTTTCAATTTAAAAATCGGAATTCGATCATTTTGGTCTCTATAGATTTCTCTGATTCTTAGCTTTCCATTGATATATAAATTACATGATTTGGATTTTTATTTGACCGGCCAATTTGAATATTTCCTCTGAGGTGTTCATTATAGGGATTTTCTGATATTTGATTTTCAATAATTCATAGTAAATCCATTTCTTATCCAAAAATCACGAATTTTATATCAATAAATCCCATTTTCTCTCTAGTTTACAAATATATAATTTTCGTAATCTTCTGACACCGTTTGATTCTCTAATTTTACAGAACACGTTGACTTTGACTTTTGACTTTTCTCTGTCAAATCCGAGAATTCAATTCTTAAAAACTTCTTATTTAGTCTATTTATATCATTTCTATTCATTTTATCTTATTTTTACTTCTTTAAAAACCTCTTTTTAACCTAGGTTTGACCAAGTCAACTCTGAAATTAAAGTCAACCTTGCTCTCTGTGGATCGACCCGATACTTAAACATTACTTGATTTTTATATCTTATCTTTGTGAGTTCCGTTTTATAAATGACTTACGTTTGTGTGTTTAACGACCGCACGAAAATGCTTCGTTAAAATGGCGTTGTTGCCTAGGGAGCATGCATTATTGATTTGATTTCTTGATTTCGTGGCTATCTTTAGGTTTCTGTCTTCAGTTGTTTACTGACCTGCAGAGAGTTTAGCATACCTCATCAGTGGTGAAAAAGGTATATCGAGGTAAGATTACTTAATTTTGCCCATTATTGGATAGTTTTGGAGCAAATTTGGTAATCTATTTTTGTGTTTTTCACTTATTTGATACATCGATATTGATATATCTGAGATTCATTGTCTGTTATCGGTGACTTATTAGTATTATTATCTTTAGTGGTGTGATTTTTTTGATAGTGTGTACCTTAATCTATCGTTTGGTGGAGTAAGTGAAGCATTTTTCATTTGGACATCATCCCTTTCGTCTCACCCTTTTTTTCTGATATTCTTATATATATATATATACTTGCTATTATGTGATCTTTTTGGCTTTAGATATTAATAGGCATCCTAGGAATCGAGGAGGATGACAAGGACATCATAATCCGCGACCCACGAGGCATACAAGGAACAACGCCTTGTATGAGGACCTCTTCGCTACATCCACGCATTCTAGAGCTCCATTAGAGGCCTCTAGTGATTCCCTTCCAGCCATCGCCACACCAGGGCAATTGCTAAGAGACTAGAAATCATTTAAGTTGGGGGTGTGATAACATGCAATCTTAACATGATAATACATGATTATTAATGAAACATTTATATGCATGTTATCATACTTTAAGTGCATTTCTATCATTTCATACAATTTTATGTTATAATCTCAAAATGCGTTAATTTAGGATTAATTATGATGAATTAAAGATAAATGATTTTATAACCTATCTTTACTTTAGATTATAAGTAGTTTTTAAAGTTAAATAATGAGAGAAATAATTTTTTTATGAACATTCATTTAATTTTCTAAAAATTAAAATCTTAAAGAAATGAATGTATTTTTTTGAAATAATAATTTATTCTCTTGTTATTTAAATAATTTGACTTTTTATAATGATAGAAAAATAAAAATTTCAGATCCAATGAAAAATCTGATTAATTTGGAGTTGTATTTTTGAAAGTTATGAATTTTTCTAATTTTTTTAGGGATTTTTTTCTAAAATTTTTACTAATTTATTTTTTTGATTTAAATCTATTAAAAAAACAATTAAAAAAAGGATAAAAAGGGGGTTTATTTTCGCGCGGGACCCACGTGGGTGCGACGTGGCGAGCAAGGCCACGTGGCGAGCCACGCGGGCCCACGCCAACGCCCGCGTGGGCACGTGAGGTCACACGTGGCTTTATTTATATTTCTCATATATATTGGTTATAGTACATATAAGTCTTCCAATTATCGGAAGATTATTATTAACCCTCACGTCCAGTCACATGTTATAAATGTGATAGATTTCACTAATTTTATACGTGTGGGACTAACTTACTTTGTGTTAAGTTTGCGTGGACACGTGGCTGAAGACGATGCGTTGGATTAAAAGAGGCGCGAATCATCACGCGTTGATGAAATGGACACGAGGTCCATCGGAACACATCAGCGCATGTGTCTTAAAAATAAGAGTTATAACAGTCCAGATTTCACGCGATCAAACGCATCCAAATCGTCGATCGCGATCCAACGGATGCGTTTTCACGCGTTGTATATAGCATACACATCAAGCTTCATCGTGAGCGTCCATTCGCGATCTGAAGGCCAATATTTAATCGTAACGGTTCACCGTTATGTCTTTCATTTGAACCGTTGATGGAGATTAAACACATCCATCGGACGTTACGCCCAATCCGCCTATAAAATGAAGTGTTCTTCGATTTTGTAAGACATTCTCGGATGTATTCATCAAATTGATCTATATACACCCCTCCATCCTTGAATCTCTCACTTCTAATCTCTTCTAGACTCGATTCCGCGTCCACGGAGTGATTAAAAGTGAGATTTTGTCGATCGATCAAGGAGAATTCGTCTCTTGAACACCGATGCTCGCGTTCGAAATCTCGGAATGAATAGTCGTCGATCCGGCGATCAATTGGATCGTTTCAATCGTTATCTCGAGTCAGAAATCGTGTTTTCCCTATAATCTATCATCATGTATCATCAATTTGTAATTTAGGATCATAATTTAGTTTAATTTCATCGTTAATTTCTGTTTATGTTCTTCCGATTTTCAAAAATTTCATCCCACTTTCGCTCTTTTGATTTCTCCACGATTACTACTCCAAATCGAGTGATTTTTTTATTCCGTGGATACGTCTTTGAGTTATATTTTTTTATATCTACCATTTTTCCCTAATTTCTCACCCTCAATTCATCGTCCAATTTGATCCAATTCCAAAAGATCGCTTGAAAATACCTTAATTCCCTCGTGGATTCGACCCTTATTTACCATTATACCCCTCAATTCGAGTTAATTTCCCAAAATTGGTAAATTAGGCTTTATTTTTACACGAGACCGTGTGAAATCGACGACCTCACGGTTTCGTCTCGTCACCAGTGGGTAGGTCAAACTACCCGAATCAGGGGTTATTCTAGTTTTCATAGCCCTACTTATGCGCAGCAGACTGAACGAGCAGCACACTCCATATCATCAGCCCTACGGATCCGTGCCGCAGCACATGGGGGAACCCGAGGCCGACATCTTTCGCCCCCTGTATTCCCGAGCGGTCACACCGCCACAAGCTGTCCCACCTCCGGCACCTTTAGTTGACCTCGTTATGAGTGCATTAACACAAATGATGAGCAAACTGAATGAGGTTAGCGACCGACTTGACCGAGTCAAAAGGGATAAAGCCCAATGCTCTGATGCTTCTACCGAGCAAAGGAAGGGTAAGCGTGTTGAATTTATTGATCAATCACCTTCCCAACCTTTGGCAAATCCCAGAAATGTAGGTCAAGCATCGTCGAGCCGCACCCACAATGTGAACGAAGTTCGCATTGATAGTGCATCGGAGGAGTCACATGCCATATCGGGCCTATGTAGCGGCAAGGTCTTAGTGGATCCTCATACGGACCACAAGCGCTGCAAGGACCCGCTTGAGGAGAGGGACGATCGTCCATCTCCCACGATTATTCCGGAGGAGAACTCGAGGATGAGGAGGCACCCGATGAGGAGAGTAGGGTAGAGCCCAATCCCAAGGTTTACAAACCTTCGGTGCCATATCCTCAGCTATTGAGCCGGCCTAGAGTCCCTACGAGTGATAGAGATGACACATAATTAGAGGCTTTTAGGCAGGTTACTATCACCATCCCATTAGTAGACGCCATCCAAGCATATTACATCCTACGCAAAGTTCCCTGAAAGAACTTTGCACCCCTGCGAGGAAGCCGAAACGTATCCATATGAGTGAAACCATTAGTTCCATCATGCTGAGTACGCTTCCTCATAAGCGACGTGATCCGGGAGCTCCCATGATTAGTTGTAAGATAGGGGGTAGGGACTATCACTCGATCTCTCTCGACACGGGGGCTAGTATCAATATTCTCCCGAAGGGAGTATATGACATTTGTCCACTTGGTGAGTTGCAGCCATTGTTTATCGAGCTTAGCTTAGCGGATGAATCCGTGAGACGACCTCACGACGTAGTGGAGGATGTGATAGTGAAGGTCAAAAACTACGACTTTCCCGTAGACTTTATTATTGTGGATATGAAATCCACGAAGGACTTCACCGACTCTCCCTAATTTTGGCGGCTGACGTGGACACGACGCGGGCGCCAACTAGACGTAATTCACATCCATGTCAACAGCTGGGATAGATCGAGGAAAGAGAAAAACGGTTGGGATAAAAAAAAGAGGATTAAGTTATCCGAAACCGTGAGTTCTGTTCTCTTAGACAAATTCCCTACAAAGAAAAGAGATCCAGGAGCCCCTCTTATTACATGTGAGGTAGGAGGAAAGAAATTCATCAAGACATTACTTGACTCTAGAGCTAGTGTGAATATCTTGCCTAAAATGGTGTATGATAGACTTAAATTAGGAGGGATAAAACCTGCATGCATTGATCTTTTGTTAGCAAATGGGTCAGTTAGACAGCCTCTTGGGAAATTAGAAGACGTTGCGATGAAGGTGAAAGATCACGAGTGTTTGATCAATTTCATTGTCACGCATACTAGTGAACCGAAACATTTTTCTCATGCACCTATCATCCTAGGTAGGCCATTCTTAGCTACGTCTAGAGCCGTCCAGGATTGGGGTAAAGGAGTTGTCAAATTGAAAATAGGTGAAGAAGAAGTAGAAATAGATGTTTTAAAAATAATGAAATATTCAGTAGCTAGTTGTGAAGAAGCCTGTTCGTGCGCTATATTTGAAAAATCATGATGAAGATATTCTTGATTTTTTTCTTATGATAAATTGATAGAAAAAGCATAGGACAGAGACTTAAAACCTTTACCTTCCTCTCTAAAATATGCTTTTCTGGATCCCCTGATAACATGCTATATTTACATCATAAAAACATGATTTTTGATGCATATTTAAGTATAAATGATTTCATTTCCATGCATGTTATCGTACTTATATGTATTTTTCTATTATTCTCTTAAAAAAGTCATTATAATCTCAAAAATACTTTAATTTAGGGTTAATTTTTTTATAAATTAGAATTTAATAATTTGATAACCCATATTTTTTTCTTGAGATTATAACTGTTTTTAAAGTTAAAAATAATAAGAGAAGCAATTTTTATAAACATTCATTTTACTTTCTAAAAGTTTAAAATCTTAATAAATGAATGTATTTTTGAAATAATAATTTTAACTCTTATTATTTATTTAATTTGACCTTTTAGAATAATAGATAATTAAATTTTTGGATCAAATGAAAGAAATTTGGATTAATTTGGAGTTATATATTAAAAGATATGATTTTTTTACAATTTAGGGAATTTTTGGATTTTTTTAAACTATTTTTTTCTTATTTTATTTTCGATTTTTTTAACCCGTTTTTTTAATAAATAAAAATAAAAAATTAGGGCGCGGGGCCCGCGTGCCACGTCGCAGCGCCACGCGGACTCGCGCAGCGCCTACGTGGCGCGTGATATATAGTTTATATATTTATTTAATATATATATAAAAAGGGGTCGTAGCTCGCCCTATATGGGGAGGGTTATTAACCCTCTAAACCATCGGGTCTTATAAACCCGACAGTTTCATTAAATAAATTCCGTGTGGGACTAAAACATAAGTTATTTTACGATGCAGGTGACGTGGCGCGACGTAAGGATTAGGATTTAGCTTTCAATTTCATAAAATTTCACTACAAATCGCGATTTCGATCGCCCAAAATTTCTCTCCACTTCGAATCTTGATTTCTCCGCGAATTTAAGTCCAAATTCAACGATTTTTTTGATTCCGTGGAATCGATTTGAAGTCTTCTTTCTAAAAAAATATCATTTTCCCCAATTTCTACCATCAATTTCTCATCCGATTTGATCAAATTTGAAGATTACATCAAGAAATTGCTTAATTCCTCGTGGATTCGACCCGTATTTACCATTATACCCTTGAATTCGATACATTTTCATCAAATTGGTAAGTTCGGTATTAATTTTTGACGCGATACCACGTGAAATTGACGACCTCGCGGTCTCGTCTCGTCAATCCCCATGAAAAAAATTTATTGTTATTATTTCTTCAAGTTTGGATTTTTAATCAGAAATGGTTTTATTAGATGTTTTAAGGCAACATAGATCTGTGATATCTTGGTCATTAGAGGACATAAAGGGAATTTCTCCTCAGTTTTGTGAGCATAGGATTTATTTAGAGGACAATGTTAAACCCTCTAGGGAGGCACAAAGAAGACTAAATCCCCATATGAGAGAAATACTTAAGGATGAAGTCCTTAAGTGGCTTAAGGCGAGATTATTTACCCAATCTCGATAGCCCCGGATTAGTCTAATTCACATGGTCCCTAAGAAGTCTAGGATAACTGTTGAAAGGAGTCATAAAGGGGTCGAATTGGTCACTATGCTTACTAGGGGATGGAGAGTTTGTATTGATTATAGGAAACTCAATTTAGTAACCAAGAAAGATTATTATCCCATTCCTTTTATGGATCAGATTCTAGAAAAACTTGCAGGTGCAGACATATTATTGTTTTATTCATGGGTATTCTGGGGTATAACCAGATTGGGATTTACCCAAGAGATTAAGAGAAAACAACCTTTACATGCCCAGAAGGAACATATGCTTTTAGACGCATGCCCTTCGGGCTATGCAACGCACTCGCTACAAGGCCGAAACAAAAGTTATCAAGAGCCTTCCACTTCAATCCAACCTCAAGGAAGTGAGAAGCTTCCTTGGCCATACAGGCTTCTATAGAAGGTTCATCCAAAACTATGCCCAGATTTCCAAACCTCTAACAAATCTACTTTCTAAAGATATAGAATTTATAGTGGATGAACCAGTCAAGTCAGCTTTTAATATTTTAAAAGAAGCTGTCATTGAAGCGCCTATTCTTCAACCGCCCAATTGGTCTCTGCCGTTTGAGATTTATTGTGACGCTTCAGAATTTTTAGTAGGAGCTGTCTTGGGGCAATGGAAGGAGCAGAAGCATGTGGCCATTTTCTATGCTAGTAAGACTCTAAATGGACCTCAATTGCATTATTCTGTTACAAAAAAGGAGTTACTAGCAGTCATCTTTGCACTAGAAAAATTTAGGTCCTACATATTAGGCAGTAAGATAATAGTGTATTCAGACCATTCAGCTTTAAAAATTTTACCTAAAAAAAAAAGAAGCGAAGCCTAGATCAATTAGGTGGGTTTTATTGCTTCAAGAATTTGATTTAGAAATAAAAGATAAGAAAGGAGTACAGAATGTAGTAGCTGATCACCTATCTAGATTAAAAATTTCTACTCCCACTCCCATTTCTACCAACTTTCCTGATGAATTTATTTTATCTGCACAAGGAAAAGCACTTCCTTGGTATGCGCATATCGTGAATTATCTTGTAACAGGTCTAATGCCTCAAGATTGGTCATACCGAAGAAGAAAAAAGTTTGTTCATGAGTGCAGGTACTTCATATGGGATGACCCGGGAGCTCTTTTGTTTAGGAGCTGACCACATATTAAGGAGATGTGTTCCACAGAAGAGCATCAAGCTATCTTGGAACACTGCCATGCCCGGCCGGGAGGGGGACACTATGCTTCCAAAATTATAGGTCACAAAGTCTTTGAATGTGGATTTGTTTGGCCCACGTATTTAAAGATGCCCATGAATTCTATCTTAGATGTAGAGCTTGCCAAGCATCCTTGAATATGGGGAAAAAATATCATATGCCTCTAACCCCTATCATAGAGATAGAAATTTTTTTATATATGGAGCATAGACTTTATGGGCCCCTTTCCCAATTCCTATGGATTTGAGTACATTGTAGTAGTTGTAGACTATGTCTCTAGATGGGTAGAGGCCACAGCCACTTGGAACAATGATTCGAAAGTTGAAAAAAATTCATTTTTCGAGATATGGATGTCCTAGAGCCATCATTAGTGATGGTGGTGCCCATTTCAATAACTTCAAATTCAGGTCACTTTTGAAGAAATTTGGTGTGCAACATAAAGTTACCACGCCATATCATCCTCAAGCCAATGGACATGTGTAACAGTTGTGTAACAGGGAAGTGAAGAAGATACTACAGAGAATTGTCAAACTATACGGGAAGGATTGGGCCAATAAGCTGGACGAAGCCTTGTGGGCTTACAGAACAGCTTACAAAACTCCATTAGGTATGTCTCCTTTTCGTCTGATTTTTGGGAAGTCATGCCATCTTCCAATGGAATTGGAATATAAAGCTTATTGGGTCATTAAGAAACTTAACCTCTATTTAGAAGCTGCAGGAAAGCATAGAATTCTCCAACTTCATGAATTGCATGAATTGAGAAATGAAGCATATGAAAATTCCAGACTGTACAAAGAAAAGATGAAGACCTTCCATGACAAGCACCTGAGGCGACGAAATTTCTTTGAGGGTCAGAGAGTATGGCTTTACAATTCAAGACTGAGACTCTTTCCAGGGAAACTGAAATCACGATGGGAAGGTCCATTCACTATCTCCAAGATTTTTACTAATGGTACTTTCTATTACTAACCCCACTTCAGGAAAAAGTCTAACCGTAAATAGTCAAAGACTGAAGCCATACTTGGAGTCCACTCCTAACCCCCTCCACGTGTTTCCTATCACATTGACAGATCCTCCACATTCTAAAAATTAGAGGATCAGTGGTTTTCTTTTCTTTTTCTTTTCTAATGCTTTCGGTTATCATATAGTTAATAGTTTGCTTTGATTTCTTATTTTGTTTACTTCAGGAAAACATGCACCTTCACCATTCTGGACAACATGCCCAAACTTTCCAGACACTATGAACTGAAGCCTCCCTGGAACACGGAAGCTCTCCAAATCAGGTTCCCTCTCCCTGTTCTTTTTTCTAAGTTAGCACTTGGGTTAATCGCATTGAGGACTATGCATCTGCAAGACAGGGGGGATCACCTTGTGATTTAGGATAGCATATGCACATTCGAAGCATAGCATATTCGAAGTAGAAAAACCTTTTTGTCCTTGAAACGTGTGCATGGAAGTTGAGTGATTAGAGCTTAGCAACATCATGTTACAAATGGTAGTCATGGAGATTTTTATACAATGTGTGGTCAAATCCCAAATGAAAATCAAAGGGATGACGAGAAAAAAAGGATACATGAAAAATCCAAGGATTGAAGTACTATCGTCCCCGGACAGAGTGTTGAGGGAGAATCCGAAAATGAAAAATCAAAGAATTGAGAGAGAAGGGAGTATGTATTGCTTCAAGTCCTAAGCACAAAAACTCTCATCCTTTGGTTTCACCGGCCCATGACATTCACTATCTCGGCTTATCGACATTTTTAACCTACTCCACTCAATTTAGTATTACTAATGATATGGCTATCTCCCAAGTCCGTCTATCGTCCTTCCCACCGTATCATCATGATATTGCCTCTCATCCCCTGTGTCTATTTTTCATGCTACATATTCAAATCTCATTCGTCAGTCTCTTCTTATCTATCTCAACGCACTCTCATTTGAGTCAGGATGGGATTACGTTAATTCCAAACCCTCGGAGCGTGACATCTACACTAAGCAGAGAAGTCAAATTCTTTGGTTTAAAGTTGGACAACAACAATATGGAAGGAGTGTCAATCGCCACTAGAAAGAATTGAGGTTCATTCTGGTCTTTGAATGAACCTCCATCGTACATCTGCTGGCACCTAGGTACATCGCCTCCGTTATGTTAGAAAAAGAGAAGTTAATTTGGATTGAAATGCCCAAGCACGAAAATGTGCACTAAGAAGTAAAATACGAAGAAAATGTGCACTATGAAGCATCTGCGAACTGGACTCACGAGGATGTCGTTAAAACTTTTTCTTCATTCTATCTCCCCTAATTTCCCTCTAAAATCTTGGGAGTAGTCTATCACTAGTAATATAGTCCCCGGCTTATCCACCTTCCACCTAATTTTCCTTCACCATTTATATCTCGTCCAAGTGCAGTTACATTGACTCCATCTTTGGCCACAGTCATTGTTTTTTTCTCATTCAGCTTAGCCCTACTTACATGTTCTCGTGCTAAGACAGGAGGAGAAGGATGTGTACTCCCTACCGCAAGCTACAAGAGAGTGATTTTGAGGGAGGTGATTCGAGACGACGAGTGTGAAGTGAGGCAGTTCAGGGGATTATAGAATAAAACCTAAAGAGAAGTAAGTTTTTCTCCTCGGTAGCACTAGATATTCCCAAATTTGAAGGGATCAATCACATGTTGGTGCAAAAGCTACATCATGAATTGACATGTTGCTGTTAAGCCTACGCTTAAGATTCAGGATCATGGTTTCAATGACCTAAAAGAGAACTATGAGAGGTTACGAGGGACTAGTAATGTTTCAGTTGGGGGATGTGTGATAAGTCCAAAAGTTATTGCGTAATTTACATGATTTGTAGGTTTATTTCACAGTTTTAAGCTCAGTAAGTTGCTGTGAATTGCAGTTTAATAGAAAAGCACTGCTTTTAAATTTTTATAACCGAACTTACTAAACCTATGTAATTAAAACCCTTTAGGCTTCAAGGTTCAAAGGAAAAGATCTTAACGAGTTGCTTTTGTCTTTTAGCAGGGTTCACTCACGTGGATCCGGAAAACGACAGAAAAAAAAGAGAGGGAAGAGAGGGAGGGAAATTAAAACTCACCTCGTTATGGCTGCAAGAGGTAGTTCCTGAGGCCGGAAGAGAGTGCAGATCGAGCTCTCCAGGGGTCTTGTTTATCCCAGATCTAACAGTGGAGAAGGCTTCAACCTACTGTTAAAAACCCTACGCGCTGTATTTTTAGGGTATTCCGGATCAAGGAGAAGAAGAGTGTGGAACTTCCATCTGATTCAGCGTCCAGAGAGAGGGAACAAGGAGGGAGCTGCTCCAGCTTGATATCCTGCAGGAGAAGAGGAAGAACCTACCTTTAGAGCCGGTAAAACCTCTCAAGGTTGACTCCGGTAGGTGCAAAAATCTTGCATTCCAATCTTCCTTCGGTTTCCACCTTTCTTTTCTCTTCAAATCGACCTAGTGAGCTCTAGACAGCTGCACTTTCATCTTCATTTTCCACACTCCCGAGTTAGCCTTGCAACTGATGTTTTCCGGTGTGAGGTGAAATCAGGACTGGCGCATGTCCTTTTACTCCAACCACAGAAAGCTCGCCTAATCAGCCGCTGCTGCGCCGGGAGTCTTGATCTGCGCTTACTTACCTTAATGCTATTTTATCATATTTTTTTAGTAGATAAAACAATTTGTGTTCTCTCTACCCTTCAACTAGCTTGTTATTTGTCTGTAGTTGTAGTATTCTCACGGGATTGTTTGTTGGACTAATCTCGGTTTAATACCATTCAGTTATGTTCTAGCTATTTCCTTCCTATTCTAGCTGTCGTAAGTTGGTTAGTGGCCTAAGTGATTAATAGAAATATATAAATACATATATATATAGATACATAGTTTTCATCCTTAAATTTCTTTGAATCATTGCTTGCTCCTTGAGGACGATCCCTTACTCACTTATATATTTGTTTGCCTTAAAAAAGAGTGCATAGGAATTTATTGTGTAACCTGATTTACCAACGATTCGTGAACACTGATATCGGGTTATCAGCCAGATATGTATTTCCCAAGCTCCAAATGAATATCAAAGTAAAACCTACTAACTAATCAGCTTAAAGAGTATCATAGTATGATAGTTATCTTATTTTATGATGCATTTACTTTTTCAATGCAACCATTCTTACGGCACTGCACAGTATCTCTATTGGGAGGGGAACTTCATCGCAAGGCGATGGGATCCCGCCTCTTCCACCTTCATCTAGCTCTCGTCATCACTCTTTTCTGTCCATTGCGACCATCTTAATAGTCACCATCACTCCATTCAACTTGATCAAATTGACCCCCCCCCTCAAAAGAATGTTCTTGGAGATAGCCCATGCAACATTCCAAAACTCTACTCTCAAAGGTGGGAGCAAGAAATATCTATTCATTAGCACGAGGGAGAATATAGATCATTCAACTTTAATAATATGAATTTATGGTGTGGCCCAGGATATTTTTCCCTAACAGCATTTCAGCCACTTTTGTCCTTGACCGAGAACCCCGAAGGAAGTTATCTCGGGTTCCTTTTTTCAAGACCTTCTCCTCTCTTCAATCTTTCAAGTAGCGCAGTCAATGTAGATTCTATCTATCTCTCTCTCTACTCTCTCTCTCTCTATCGCTGCCCAAATGTAAGATACCAAATTTAAGCATACAAATACTGGTTTTATACATTTATATCAACAAGTGCACGCAAATAAAAACATCTACATAAACTGCCACGCACTATCTAACCCTCAGATGTTCTGAACTAACAAAAATCCATCACCCTTGTAATTGCCCCCGAGAAGAATCAGTTATATCAGCAGAAGACAAGGTGGGTAGCCACAGCTCGATGCGAGTTCCAACCGTGCCGAACGCCGAATTAGGCAACCGAGGCGATATTACCCTGATAATGCAACCATAATTCTCGAGCATCTCGCGAGACATGGTCAACCCTGCCACAAAGTTCCACGTCATGTTGTCCTCAATCATGTCATCATGGAAGAGGTCAGCTCCAAAGGGGGTGAGAGAGTGCATCTGAGTCTGCATTGACCGATGAATGATAATCAAGTTGACCCCAAAGATATTAAGAATACTGTCCTACCATGTCATGCATGTCCGGACCATCATCATTGATAATTACGATTACGCCATCGATAATCATCATCGATAATTACGAGCACGCCATCGATAACTTCAACTTCGACGTCAATATTAGTCCGCAGAAGAGCTCCTTCAATGAAGTTGCAAGTGCTTGCCAAAGAGCAGATTCTTCGACCACAACCTCCAGTAGGTTCGAATCATCAGAAAACTCAAGAAACCGTTTCTGCTTATCAGCGAGAGCACATCTGAGACATTGCACGATCTGTCTGACAATTAAAAACCATTGTAATGAATCATTGCATTAAGCCAATAATAAAACCATCAAAAATTAATAACCCAAAATTCAGGAGTAGAAGAAGTACACCAATGGATCTTCAATATCAAACTAAAACGGATTTAGCCAAAGGATGGTTTTTGATTAATGTTAATATAGAATGATGCACTCAATAACAAAGATAAACAGATTTAGAAATTTCACATAAACATAATTACCTTATAGCGAGAAAGAGAGAGAAAGATAGAGTGAGTGAGAAAGAGAGAGAGAGAGAGAGAGACAGAGTAAGTAAGAGCGAGAGAGGTAGCGAGAAACAGAGACAGGGAGAGAAAGATTGAGTGAGCGAGAAAGAGAGAGAGAGAGAGAGAAACAGAGTGAGTAAGAGCGAGAGAGGTAGCGAGAAACAGAGACAAGGAGAGAAAGATAGAGTGACCGAGAAAGAGAGAGAGAGAGAGAGTAAGAGCGAGAGAGGTAGCAGAGACAGAGACAGGGAGAGAAAGAGAGAGAGAGATATAGAGTGAGTAAGAGAGAGAGAGAGAGAGGTAGAGAGAAACAGAGACAGGGTAGAGAAAGATAGAGCAGAGAGAGAGAGAGAGGGATAGACACAGAAGGAGAAGCAGAGACAGGGGGAGAAAGAGAGAGTAAGAAAGAGAGAGAGAAACAGAGACAGGGTCAAAAAAAGAGATTCTGTAATAAATGAAACCTGTAGTCCAAGATAAAGTCACAAAAATCATCACAGATTTAAGTCTATTACAATTTCTCTTAGTGAGGGAGTCATTTACCTGTTGATTAGAAAGATGTGCTTCTGCTGCACGTAAGCCTGTCAGACCAACAAAATTACCAGTCAATACCACACAATCTGCAATATTGGGCTCCACCAACAAGCCAATATGAAGTGACTTGATGTAGTTCCAGCTGTTCCATTATGTAACTTCCTGCTTGTGTTAACATACACCTGTAACAGCACAAGTAAAAATAGGATTTTCTTCCCTGCCTTAAAAAAATTCAAGATAAAAATAAATTCTATTTACATGATATCTAGCTGCAAGGATGGTGTAGGATGAAGGTCGGGTGGGCGAGACCATCTCTCTGATCTAGAGAGAGAGAGAGATAAAGCCATTGAAGAAGCTGAGGATCTTCTTTCAAGTGGTTTGGAGTGTTCATGCTCAGGAATTCAGTGCATACGATACTTAGCAAATCAATGTGAAGTACACCCAGACTATGTTCGATGGAACGTCCACGAGGAATTATTCTGTTGGCCACTAATATCCAGCATGCGGGATCTTATCTCTCTATTGCCTGGAAGCTTTTTTGGCGTCTGCCACCTGCCTTATATCGATGCCTTCTTGGCATCTTATACCGTGCCTTGTTGAAGCAACAGTCAAGATCTTGAGGCTTCTATTGATGCCAACAGGTTTCAACTGCTCGATGATTTAAGTTTAAAAAATAAAACTGCCCAAAAAGGGGGAGGAGAGAGAGCGGTATTGGTGGGCACAGGAGGAGAGAGAAGGGTAGAGGGGGGGGGGAGTCAGAGAAGAGGATCTCACGGGGTGGGATGGGGGCGGCGGCAATGAGGACACGGTTGCGACCGGGTATGTCTGACATTGCTCTTACGGTCCGGTTCATGGTGGCGCCTGGGAGTATGAGGAATTTTCAGGCTCTAAACTGCTAGAGATTACTACTGAGAGTAAAGACTAAAGGTAAGGATGGTTTTTGTGCGCTCCAAAAATACTAGAGGGGGGGGGAGAGGGAGAGAGAAAAGAGCTCAATCATTTAATGGTGTATATGTAGAGGAAGAGAAAAGTGCAGTCGGGTCATCTAGATGAGGACCAGGATAACCGTGGTAGGCAGGAAACCAATGCATTGGAATTTGATGGTAGGGCATTGCTCTCCATTGCTCAGACAACCTTCATACCAGAATAAAAAAGTTAATATATATATATATATATATTTAGTGTGCATGGGGCAGCTTAATCTTTTCTAAGAGAAAAACATACCCCGGGTGTGCTTGCATTTGCCTCTGGATATGATTGGCGTGTCCAACGGCACGGAGTTCTCCACCAGCGATCCTCGACAAAACTATAAAATGCGGAAGAAAACTTCAATTGATGTTGAATTTACATATGACCAGGTAAATACTTAATAATTTACTTTTGCTCGCTTAAAAATACGAAGCATGAGAATAAGAAAGCGACTGGAAATATGGTTGACATATACAAACAATAGGCATTACGTTACCCTTGACCATGAGAAATAAACAATAAGATCGTCAGAAAAAAAAACGTTACTAACCTTGACTATTGCTTGCATGGTATTGTTGATTCCTGTAAGAAAACAACATTTTTGGTTTACTTGTATCCAACAAATCACAATCCAAGATTACTCAAAAATATTTAAAACTACTAAAAATCGTACTTCCTACAATTGTTCAAAATAATGAAGAAATGGATGATAAGTTGGATGAACTCACAAGTCTATCGAAGAAGATGCGAGGGAATCAGGGTAGAGTCTGACAGACTGCAGAATAAACACAATTACACTTTTCTAAGAATCATTCTGAGAAGAAACTGCACAGGTAACTTTCAGAGCTAAAATAACAGCGCAATTAATCAAGAAGAAAATAAATCATCAAAACATTACTCTCTGTGCTTCCTGATCGACGTGGTTGTGGCGATCTTCGGGGGTATCATCTCGATTCATAAGTAACCAAGTAGAATCTTTCCCATATCGCCATTGACCGTGCTCTACTGCACGGCAATTGGGGCATTCCATCAGCGCTTTCGCATTGAAGGCGGAGCCAATGCAATCTGAAAAACATGAAATGCATATTCGATCAAAAAGAGAATCAAGAAAAGATCAAAAAGAGTGCAAGCCGCTCGAGCAGAATCAATAGATGGAAGAAAGAGCGACCTAGATGGAACCGGTGACCGCACGCCAGAGTCGCGACGCCTCTATCGCGGGCGTGGACCAAGACGGGGTCGAGGCAGACGGTGCAGGAAGAAGGCTCCGCGTCGCCGTGGTTGTCCCGCTTCCCCGAGTCGCTCATCGCTGAAACGCTAGGCATCGAGAGAGAGAGAGGGAGAGAAAATGAATCTGACGCCAGACGCCGGGAGGCTTTATAGGTTTGTGGTAATTCGAATTCCCGCGCTTGTTTTCGACGAGAATTCGAATTCCCCGATAAAAGGGTATTGCATTTTCTTTATTATTGAAGAAATTGTTTGGCTGTCAATGAGAGCGTAAATCTCTTAAAATTGAGAGCGTAAAATCTCTTTTATTTTTCCTTCTCTTGAATTTTTTACTTCAGCCAGATTAAAATGCACCAACGAACGACAAGTATATCTTTACACTTCCCTTTAATCAAGAGCACAAATGTGGAGCTTTTCATGAAGCGAGTCATTACACTTTCATGTTGGACTTTTTGGTGAATATATTTGCAAGTTGCTCGAGAGAGGAAAAAGTATTTACATTAAAGATCACGCCATGCTTGGTGGGCTTATGAAAAGTTGGATTGTAAGCTCGATTGTCGCAATGTATCTTCACGAGATCTTGGAGTCCATCAGATGCATTGAATCGTGCGATTAATTCACGCAACTGCACACTCCAAAACGCGCAACGTCGCCGGCATAAAAGAAATAAAAACATAATCCCACATTGGAAAAATTCAACAAGAAATGACGAGTATAAAAGGGGGATGATCTTTAGCGGTTATCTTATATACGTAGAAAGGATGCATACCAACTAATTATTCGCACACACATGCACACGCGTGTGCTCCACGTGGCGTTGCCCAAAAACCGATCGCGGAAGTCGGTTTTGAGAGAAACAAACTTCACAGCACCTTTGACTCTCTCGCTTGTTGGACTGACCTTAAATTCATCGCATCTCTCCTCTCTTTGCACGAATTTTCGCCACCGACGCCCACCCTTAGGTGTGTCTCTCCCTTTAAAGCAAATTCTGAAATCGATTTTGAGTAAAGGCCAAATTCATGGCTTTAAAGCCAAGTCCGAAACCATTTTGAGTTAAGCCGTGCTCATTTTTTCTTCACCCTGTATTTCCGCACCCTGTGCCATCTTGTTCCGTTTTACCTCCCGATGTGTCTCACTCTTATCCTTTTTATTTTTATTTTTATTCTATTCTATATTAATTATCCTCTCCTGCTCGTATCTCTCACTTGTCATCTCAGTATGTATCGTCCACCTCTCCACTCTCTTCCTATCGTCTTTTCCTTATTTTATTACTAACCTCTCAGTATCTCTCTTCCTATCGTCTTCGTATTTCATTCTCTCTCATCATCGTGATTTCTGGCTCTTTGCACGCATTCTCGTTATTCTTCCCTTCTCTTAATTTTGTTTACGTATTCCACATTCTCTTTTATCTCTCCTTCCTAATTATTCTATGACTCATTTCCTCTTAGTTGTCTTATCTTCTTGCCTTCTCCCCAATAACTCTCGTTAATCCTTCTCCTTAGTAATTCTCTCCAGACCTTACTCTTCTCATTTACTTCTTTCATTTCTAATAAGTCTTCTATGACGTAAAAATCTCCTCACCTTTTTAAGATCCAAGAAATAATGCTTTAAATTAGAATTCACTAACTAATCACCCGCTCCCTGAGGATCGACCCTTACTTGCCCTAGACTCGTGAGGTTTATAAATGTGTTGCGTAAGCTTAAAAAACTCACACGACGTAACAATCATTTATATTGTTTACCGCTAATTAGTGCCGCATTTTAAGCTTATCAGCATGATTTCTCTATCTCTATTTGATCAGATTTACTATTTCTTAATGTTCTACAAAAAAAGTGTCTAAGTCTCATTGGTGTTAAATATAACATGCTAAAAAAATTATAATGTCTGGAATCTCTAATGCAATCCAAAATAAACCTAGCGGTCCTTCTTTGTTCCCACAGCCTAATTGGGTTTCTTGGGCTGTCATGATGGTCTTCGAACAACTATCATACACTTTTATGAATCAGGATGAGCAAATGGATGAAATGTAAAACATATACAAATTCAAATTGTCCTAAGAAAATTGTATTTTTGAACCCTTCATCATTCTCTTACCCCCAGGAAGATTAGACTAACTCAATGAGATAAGGGGGCTTTTCTCATTTTGGCACCATATTTCTTCTTTGGGGGCCACTAGTGCCGAGGAGGAATAAGCTTTCTCATCCTTGTGGACCTCTTAACATAAACCTCCCTTCAATAAAAACCCTAAGGTCTTGTTTAGTTTGCCTCATCATTTTAATTCTCCCTTTTAATATTTTGCATATCATGAAAACTTAGAACAAAAATTAGAACTTCAACAATTGTCTTAGGAGAAGTGAAACGATGCGGAAAATCACACAAGATTTTTCAAATAGTTGTTTGAGAGGTTTGAGCTTATTAGACCCACTAGTATGGGAAGGCTGAAGCTTATAAGACACTAGTGGCCCACTAGGTTTTCACAAAAGGGACTAGCTTTTATGAAAATACTGAAGATTGCATGATAACATTCTATATTAACATGATAAAACATGATTTTTAATGCATATTAAGGTATAAATGGTTTCATTTACATGCATATTATCATACTTATGTGTATTTTCTATCATTCTACGAAAAAGTCACTATAATCTCAAAAATACTTTAAATTAGGGTAAAATATGATGATTTAAAAGATAAATAATTGATAACCCATCTTTACTTGAGATTATTAATGTTTTTAAAGTTAAAATAATGAGAGAAAAGGCTTTTATAAACATTTATTTACTTTTTTAAGTTAAAATCTCTAAATAAATAAATGTATTTTTGAATTAATATTTAAAACTCTCATTAATTATTAATTTTTACTTTTTAGAATGATAGATGATTAAATTTAAGGTTCTCCAAAACCGAACCGAATACCGAAAAACCGAACCGAACCGACACCGCCGGTGGTCAAAAAATTAAAAACCGAATGATTCGGTTCGGTTTCGGTTTTCGTTTCTGGTGAGCACCGAATAATTCGGTTTTTTTCCCTCTCTCTCTCAGTCTCTCTCACCATCTCTCTCTCTCACCGTTCGGTTTTGGACTTTTGGTTCACCATCTCTCTATCCTGCATCGGCAAGTTCTTGCTTCTCACCGTCTCACCATCTCACCGTTTCACCGTCGAGTAGCAATCACCGTCTCACTGTCTCGCGCCAACAACGCGCATTGAAGATAATTTATTCATTACAGTATCGACATTTATTCCCGTGGAAAGCTTTCGGTTGAAGGTTTGGTTCTGATGTCTGAACTTCCAATTTCTGAACTTTCGATTTGTGAAAGTCCGATTTCTAAACTTCCAAAAACGGAACTTCATTACTTTGATAGTCTCCGTGTTTGTCCGTGGTTCTCGCAAATCACGTACGGAGGTGTTATTCAGTAGTTCTCGTGCTGAATTTTTTATGTTCTCCGTGTTTTTTTGAGAAATTCTGTGCGATTACTATTTTGATGCTGAATTTTGTACGAAAGACAAAAACCTAAAATTTTGATGTTGATAACAGATTTTGATTAATCGCATACATGCTTTACTCGTATCTTATTGATTGACATATTTTCATCTATCTGTTTCCGCAATTGTATCTCACTCTAATATCTCACAGTGAGATATTAGCTTATGATGTTTCAATCATCTCCATCCATTTTGTCTTTATGATCTGTTTACCTTTAGATGGTAATAAAAAAATTCAATAGAAAAAGATGGCAATAGAATATTCTAAGACTTTTTGAGAGGGGAATTATGGCTATGAATTTTGTTTAATAATTTATGCATGAGTTTCTTTTTGGTGTATGTCCTTGTTTGAGGGTCCCATGTTGTCTTTTGGTTATTCACTATATTATATGACAGTAGATGGATAAATCATTATTAGTGTTCGACTGTTGGTCAAAGTCAGGGTTAGAGTCAATATCTCGAAGCCTCTCTCTCATCCTCACACATTCTAGTTACCTCTTAAACTACTTTTTGTCGTGTTTGACAAAAATTGCATCTAAAAACATCACACGACAAAGTTATTAACATTTCATTTTATTTTTTTCTGATTTCCCCATCTTTAGCACCACCTTTTTTTGAACTTCTACCAACCATAGCTTATTTCAAAGACAAAAAACTACCATGTGGAATGATAAGTCATAAAAAGAAGTTAATCATCTTTCTCTCATTTGCGTTGGCACTAACTCATGGGATGACAAGTTATTCAAAGAGCTTAATGATGTATCTCTCTCTTTCTTAGGTGGGATGACAAGTTATTCAA
>CM044101.1:15395384-15414192 GCA_024174645.1 Lemna minuta
TACATAAAAAAATATAGAATTATTAATACAAATTAAGGCATAAAACATTCCATTCTAATGCATGTTATCATATTTTTTAGTATTTATCTATCATTTTATAAAAAAATAAGTTATAATATCAAAATGCATTAATTTAGGGTTAATTATGATAAAATAAGAGAAATATTTTATCCCCATTTTATTTGAGACTAGAATTGGGTTTTAATGTAGAATAATAAGATAAATCACTTTTTCTACACTCATTTATTTTTCTAAGTTTTAAATTCTAAATGAAATGAGTGAATTTTTAACATAAAAACTTATTCTCTTGTTATTTATTAAACTTGAATTTTTAGATAATTTAATTTCTGATCCAATGAAACAAATTTGGATTTATATTTTAGAAGATATAAATTTTTTAATTTTAGGGATTTTTTTAGATTTTTTTTGGATTTTTTATGAATTTGATTCAATTTATTTTGAATTAAATTCATTAAAAATATTTAGTTTATCGCATGCTGACATGGAAAATGATGTGGCGCGAACATGAAAGCGGCGCCACATGGCAACATATGAGACCGCCACGTGTCACACAATGTACATGCGTTTGCGTGTATGTGATTAAGGAGAAAGCACCTTGTTAAGGATTTTCGCTATCTCCTTAATTGCTTACACCTTATAAAACTTTCAGATGTCTTAAATTTATGCCATGTGGGACTTTGTTTTTTGTTTTTAATACGCAAGTGATGTGGTGTCCCGTGGATCATCTGATTCACGCGTTAAAGTTGAACCGTCGATCGTCACTTAAAAGGGTAGGTATGCGACGCAATCGTATTCGTCGGTGAAATATTTTTAAAATGATTTAATATCAGTCGTCAATCTAAGGAGTTATAAAGGATGAGATTAAAACCTAGGAAAACACATCCGGAGCGTCAGATCAAGATCAAACGGATGGAGTTTCAGGCGTTACTTCTGAAGCGCGCGGTGTGGCGAGATCTCGATGCTCTATTCTAGATTGGACGGATGCGATTTAACTGTAATGATTCGAAGCTTGGCGTTTCATTAGAGTCATTGATCGAAGATTAAATGCTTCATCCAATGGTTACGCCTAATTTTCCCTATAAATTGAGATATTCTTCGACATTGTAAATCATTCTTAGGTTCTTCGAGTAATCAAACTATCTAGACACAACGATCCTATAATTTTCTTCCAATCACTTCTAGATCCATTTTCACATCCATGGAGTGTATGAAAGTGAGATTTCGTTGAGAGAATATAGAGAAATCTATTATTGAATGCTAATGATCGTCTTCAAATTCACGATATGAATAGCCTTTGATCCGGCGAGAAATTGGATCAATTTGAGCACTATCTCGTTTAGAAATCGTGTTTTTATCTGAATATTTCTTCATATAACATTATATTTCAATTTTGAACCGTAGATTTTGTCAATTTCAATTTTAATTTCGGGTTTTAGTGATCTTCAATTTCAGAAATTTCTCTCTAATTTGCTTGTCGATTTCTCCGCGAATCTTGATCCACATTCTGTGATTTTTGATTCCGTGCATTTGCCTTCGAGTTCTCTTTCCAATTATATCAAACCCCCTAATTTCTCACCTTATTTCATTGTTCGATTTGATCGAATTTCAAAGAATACCTCAAAAATACCGTAATTCTCCGTGGATTCGACCCTCATTCACTCTATACTATTCAATTTATGATTATTTCTCAAAATTGGTGACTTTGGTAATTGTTTTGACATGTATCCTCATGTCTTCAACGACCTTGCAGATTCGCTTCGCCAGTGGTCAAGTTCATGCTTTCATGCCTGCCTTTCTTCATATTTACCTCTTCTTTAACATAGTGAGAAACAAGCTCATTGATAGTCCATTTTTATTGAATTGAGCATATTGTGCCAGAAGCGAATTGTAGATTAGATGCAAAAGTATCTTCTCTTACATAACCAAGCCCAAATTCAAAGTTTTGATGCAATGTTAGACGTGAAGGATATGATTCCTTATGTTTCCCTTATACTTCATTGGGGTCAGCTTGAGTGTCAATGCACTTGCCTCCACTTCGACATTTTTAGGAAATTTTAACTTCTTTCTCATTTTGGAACTCTGTAGCAATGATGTCCTCCAAATCAGTGTTGCCTATGAATGCCTTTGGAATTTCTCGTTGCAATTCCATCAGACATTAGTGGTTCAACCTCTCCCACTTTTCAAAGATTTTTGGGTTCTCATCAAGTGACAAAGGTTGATCTGATCATAAGTCATAGTCAAGATCTCTAAGCATTCAAGGAGCAAGCATAATTTTGATCTTCCTATCTTTTAAATTTTTCACTACTAATAATAGGAGTTTAATTTACCACACCTCTGATGCAGTCTCGTGAAAGGATTTATGAAAGGACAAAGAATTGCTCACATAAGGAGTTGAATTTAAAATTATGTACATTCCCATCACAAGACATTGGGTGCAACATTAATGCCTTTTCTTAAGAGAACAACATTAATTCTAGTTAATATCTTGGTGTCACAAATAACAATGACTACAAGTTCTCATTCAATATCATTTTATCTTTGGACTGCCTTGCCATTCACTGAAAATTTATTGAAGAATTCTCACATGTTTATTATCACCATCCTATATAATCTTCTCCATCACCAGCTTGCCCTTGGGCCAGCTAATGAAGAAATTATATATAGATTCACAACACCTAAAGTGATGAAATTGAGAATTTCTACCATAGATCCCACTTTGACAAGATGTTTCTTCAATCAATAACTCCAAAACAGTAGAACATGTGCACAATTCACGTAAATTTTGATTTCTTTACTATTCCCCTTTATGTATGCACATTTGTACCCCAAAAATTGAGGGAAAGTGTTGGGTTCTAAGATCGATAAGCCTGCCAAAATTTTGATCAAAACATCAAATACAGCGGAATACAGTAAATCATACATTCAAAACATCAAGACACTAAGAACAAATGATCGTATTGTCTAGTATGTATAAGAAAACATACAAGATTTCCTTGAGACAGTTCGTGAAACGATTCAAGTGTCTAGCCTCTAGCGGTATCCTAACAATCTCCGGATGGTTAGATCTTGATGAACTCAATTGCGTATATTTTTTTGTCATTGTTGTGCAATGATTTCATGTAATAAAATATAATTCCTTACGTAGTATAGTGTCAGTAACGGTTGAATCTATAAGAAGCTAAAGTAATGAAGTTCGGTGTTCAAAAGAAAGACAAGGGAGGGGGAATATGCACAAGTGAAAATAGAGCTCATGGAGGTGAGTATGAGCGATAATTTTGAGTTTATCTGAGAGTTAAGATAGAAATCAGAAAAAAGATGTGAGAATGAAATTAAAAGAGATTGAAATGGAGATAATATGATGGAAAAATGAGAAGGATGGATGGCGGTAACAATAGATCTACGTGGGGTGATGGCGAGAGTGAGAGATGCACTCTTAGATGATGTAAAATCTACTATGATAAAAGAAAAAGAAAACACATGTATAATGTATATGAAAATTTTCATATGCCAAAATCTAATCCAAATCTTTGCACAAACCTCGTTGGTGTATGACGAAACGATTAATGTGATCGTTAAAACACACAAACTTCGGTCAAAAAAAATTTATAATTTCAAACTCACCATAACAAAGATATGCAATCAAGTATAGTGTAAAGATCGGGTCGATCTACAAAGAACACAGTTGACTTTGATCGAAGACTTGACTTGGTCAAACTTAGGTTTAATTAGGGCTTTTAAGAAGTGAAAATAATATTTTATTAATGGAAATGATATAAATATATGAAAGAAGGTATTTTAAGTATTTAGAAAATGATTTAACAAAGAAAAATAAAAAGTCAAGGTCAAAGCTTTGACTTTGACCAGACATTAACTTTCTATAAAATCATAGAAGGAAAAGAGGTTAAAATATTATGAAAATTATATATTCAGAAACTAGAGAGAAAATGAAAATTTTTGATATATAATTCGTGATTTTTAGAGAAGAATTAGATTTATTATGATTTTTTGATGAACTCTTGGGGAAGATCAGCCTGTTATCCCTAGAGTAACTTTTATCCATTGAGCGACGGCCCTTCCACTCGGCACCGTCGGATCACTAAGGCCGACTTTCGTCCCTGCTCGACGGGTGGGAGCAACCCCATTTTTTACCTTGAATTGGTCAAAATATTAAGATTTTCTGAGTTTTCGTGGAGGATTAGATCCAATAACTAGGAAATTCAAAAATGATTTCGAATTTTATTATTATTTTTTCTATATTATTTTATTTAAATATTATTTTATTTAAATATTATTTTTTAAATATTATTTAATTTATTATTTTATTATAATTGAAAATTATATTAAAATTATATTATATAATTAGTATAATGATATAATTAGTATAATGAGGTTTCGTTTTTTTCATTTTATATATGAAATATACTTTATCGCGTACCTATTACCTATTCAAATCCAAAAATTCAAATCCAAAAACAACTCAAATGATACAAAATTTCGTTATCTGTGGACCCCTTTTAGTATTTACTAAATTTGAGAAAAAGTTTATTCAATTTGGTGCTAACTCAATATGAATGAGCCATAACTATGTAACCCTATTCCTAATAGATTAACCCCAAAATAACATATCCAAATTATAAAAAATCCTATAGAAGCTACTAATGCAAACTCAATGGTCTCCATCGGGTCCGGATGGAGACCAAAGATCTTGAGCGACCGATCCAATAAATCAAATCTATGGAGTTTCCCGAAGTGATTGACTTCTCTTATTAATAATAATAATCAATGATTTCTTATATAGCTAGAATGACCGTCAATGATTGCGGATACTAATTTATTAAGTATCAATCAGATTGAAGCGATAGCATCGTCGTTAGCTGGAATCGAAATATCTGCGATATCTGGGTCACAATTTGTATCGATTAAACAAATCGTCGGAATCCCTAAAATGACACATTCTCTAAGAGCTGTATATTCTTCTTGTTGATCAACAATAATTACAATATCGGGCCTCCTGCAGAGAGGAGGTCAATCAAAATCAAAAGATAAATGTTACTTAATCAATCAAAGGTCCAACTGATCACCACGTCTATATTGTAAATACGCCGTTACGAATAATCCTGCCAAAGTAATAGGGATTAGACCTAACACAATTCCAAATAGAAGAACTTCAATCATTTCGATTTCGTTAAAGGAAAAAAAAAGAGGGAAAATTTATTCCTAAATATTAATCTGAATCGTACGTAAATCTCAATCACACAATTTTGGCAATTGACATTGAAAAGAACTATTTTTTTTCTTCGTATCAACACAGATACTCGGTATATCAATATCGATTAGATCCGAGATCTGTTATTGAATTGCTCATTCAATAAGCATTCTCAATATTATGCCTTGAAGAGGACTCGAACCTCCACGCTCTTCAGCACGAGATTTTGAGTCTCGCGTGTCTACCATTTCACAACCAAGGCATCTTGAAAGTTAATCGTATTCCATGACTATGATATCTATCAAAAAAATGATGGGTCTTAACTCAGGAGGAAGAACAGGTAATAGGCACAAAACCATCCATTATGGTTCTACATTTGTTCGAATAAAATGCTTAGCTAATTCCATGCGTCTAACCAAAAAATCCTTTCTTCTTCGAATTTTTCTATCTTCCCATTCATTCCCGGTGGACCCTTCATCTCCTAATTCTGTCCATTCTATCAATGAATTATCTGTAATATTTCGTAAATCCAAATCGGCTAATTGTTCTCTGATAGCACCTGCTCCAGTAGAAATTTCTCTATTTCGAAATATTTCAAAGCCTTGGGTAGTAAAAAAAAAGTGGGATGCTGTATTTCCAGGATTGGATTTCATATTCGAAACAAGGAATCCAATGAAACCAAAATCAATCAATTTGGTCTTAAGATCACGAAGAAATCTTTGTTTCAAAATTAGAAAAAACCGCACCCAAATTTGGGCGAAACGATGAACAATTCGATTTCTAAACTGAAATTAACTATCTAAATCTAATCTAAACTATATAAATTGTAAGCGAAACTATTGAATCACACTACTAACCCAATTGACGCGAAGATTAGGCTTCAAATTGCATCGATTGAAGTGTATTTGCTCGGTTTCTTCTTTGGCGTGCGTTCGGCGTTTATGAGGAGATTTCAATCGATTCTTGCAATGATTCGTGATCAATTCTGCCTCAATATGATCGCAATTGAGTCTAGAATGCAGGGGGATTACGAAGAACTAACAAAGTTGCTCTAAAATCACTTAATCTCTTCATGATTCAATCGAAAGTTATGTTTACAAGGAGAAGAACATCGTTTGATAGGAAAAATTGTGGACTATCTGATTTGGTGAACAAGAATGGACGGCCACGATCATGCGATTTAAGTGGGCCACGATCCCATGATCTCGCAAATATCGCCCGTCCGATCTTGATCGAGACGTCTTGATACGTCCACGTGCCCCCCTATGATTAGCCGAGTAACCAATTAATCACTACCGTCCGATTTCATTAATGAAATCGACGGTGCGCATTAACCACGTGCGTTGATCTTTGATCTGGTGGACTCGGGTTCACGCGATCGACGTCCTTCGATCAAGGTGACTTAATCGGACGCCTCTCGAGCCGTTGCGTCACCTGCAAAGAAGAAAAGATAGTCCCACACGAAGGAAAACGAGGGAACTCACGAGTATAAAAGGTCGGACCCTTTACCCTTTCGCGTAGCCCGCATGGGCCTAGTGCGCCCCAATATACTTACATGGGCCCACTAACCCGTGGGCCCATCACTTGCCAGCCCAATCACTCCTTGCACCACGTAGGCGTCCACGTGTGTCCACGTGGCCTCGTATGGCTCTGCCACGTGTGCGCATCATGCCACGTCAGCTCCACGGGTCCTGTGCGATTAAAATACACACTTTTTGTGATTTTAATAAGGAAATTAAATCTGAAAAATACCTGAAAAATAAATAAAAAAATCTAAAAAAAATCCCTAAAATTCAGAAATTCATATCTTCCTTTATATAACTCCTTTTTGACTCAAATTTTCTTCATTAGATCATAAATTTCTTCATCTTTGATATCATGCCACATAAATATAAATTCAAACAAGAAAATAAGATGAATTCATCATAATATTAAATAAATCCTTAAGAATTATATTTTGTATCATCCCATTATTCTCTTCTTGAAATTAATTCTTTTAATCATCTACTAAAGTCAAAATAACTCAAGGAAAGTGGTTAATTTCTGATCATTAAACCTTGAAAAAGATTAAACATTAATAAAACACATAATTAACCCTAAATAATGCAAAAATATGGACTTTAGTAGAATGACAAACCAATGGAGAAAATTCATAAAACTATGATAACATGCATCATAATTACCTAAAATAAGCATGAATATTAGCTAAATAAGATGATAATTAAAGTTATATATGCATGTTATCAATGTACCTATCCTAGGTCACAAGTACTAACTATCTATCAGTAATGACTCCACGTTAATGACGCCAAGATTAATGATACTCATCGTATGAGCGAAACTCGATAGTCTTATTCTCACCAAATATGGTGATGTCCTTTTCAAATATCCCTCGAATAGAAATATTTCGTATATTTTTTAAAGACTAGTGGTCGTTATTTTTTTATATTATTATAAATCACGTAGTCATTGTATATACTTATAGGTTTTTTTATAAACATCATATAAAAATAACAATTGATAAGTTTTATTTCAATTAATATAAATGAGGTATAGAAGTGGCTTATCAACCGCATAATATCCGTCAAGAATATGATGCATACAAGGATTTTAATGAAGTTTGTCACCTCAATCCAACTATCTATGACTTCAAATAAAAGCCAGGGGCTTAATTTGAAGAATTCAGCTATATTATGAGATCCTTTAGCTAGTACACCACCGATGGATGTAGTTTTCTAGCAGTTTGCGTTGATAATATTTTATCGTATGGAGCAACATTGATGGCATCTCTGAAGTGAAAGCTATCATCTTCAAGGTCATTTGGTTATGAAAGACATGAGGAAGCGATGTCTATAAGTATGTGTGAGACCAGAACGAAGGAAAAGATGGTAAGGTTGTATGTATGAGAAGTATCAAAGTATGTTGATTGAGTTCAACAAGAAAAGTGGTTTTTTTGCATATTCCTCACTGATTGACTCATCTCGTGAAGTTTTTTAGAATGTATATCCGTAATAGCCACCAATACAGAGGATTTGCCTGCTTCAAGATGTCCTCTCTAAGGTGGTTTTTTTGCATTTCATCGCCTTATAAGAAAGATTACAACAAGGGAATTTATTTGAGAAGAAGGTGCTGAGGGCAGCATATCTGGTTTTCAGTCATTTTTGTTCTTTTCTAATTTTCTCTCTCGATGCTGCTACGGTCAGACATCGTCATTCTTCTCATCTTCAAGGAAAATACCAGGAAGGGTGAGATGGCGTGTGGACGATCTTACTTTCTCTCTCTCTCTCCGCGCCACTGGCCGACGGCTACAATAGGAGTTCGTACTACGCTGTTGACTTTTGGCTTGGTCGTACAATCGTACTTCAAAATCCCACCGGGTCAACGAAAGGACAGCTAAGAATGACAGGATCCAAACGGACCCACAGACCCAGACGGGCCAAAAAGCCCGACCGGGCCCCTCGCCTGCGTCATCAGACGCTTCGAAACTTGGAAAGCAAGATGGATAAGTGGGCCTCGGGCTTTCGGGTTAATGTGCGCGTACGGGCCCGGCCCGCGCCTGATCTCTTAACCAATATTTATTTGTTCTTAATGACTTTCTTTTTTTATTGCCTGAATCTCTACGTGGGTGTATAAATAGGAGAGGAGAGCGGCGACAACAAAAGCAGAGGTGATCATGGCGGCGCCGTCGAGAATTTCCTTCTCCACAGCCGCGGTGCTGGTTCTGTGCCTGCTGGCGCATATGAGCGCGGCCGTCTCGGGCCACGAGGGCCACGTCCACAGTCCGGAGGCCGCCCCCTCCGTCAAGAACTTTGCGCCTACCGGTCTGTCTCCACTCGCTTCCTTCGCCGCCACTGCTCTCGTCCTTTCTCTCTTCTTCCCTCGTTAGCCCGTCAATCCAGGCGAGAGAAAGATTCATGGAAAGAGAGAGACTTTGTACTTCCAGTCCTTGTGAATTATGCTTTGGAAATAAGCGCGGGAGATTCCTGCGGGTCGTTGTTCTTCATTCGATCTTCTTCCCTGTATAGACCGTCGAATCATGGGCGAGAAAGACAGAGAAAAACAGAATGCTTCTTTGGTACCTCGACGTCCGTGCGTTTATGCTTTGGAAATAAGCGTGGGAGATTCTCGTTGAGGTACCCCGACGTCCTCGTGATTTGTGCTTTGGAAATAAATGCCGGTTGTATGCGTGTGCTTTTAATTCAAAAGCTTGGTGTTTCTTCTTGTACTTTGCAAGATTTTAATTGAAGTTTAACCTGTACAAATATCTAGATGCCTTAAAATAAAGAGGGTATTGAGGTCAGATGAATTAATGAGAGCGAGCATATGTATTTCAAATAATATGAACTAATCCGTTAAAATCAATAGAATTATTCAGTTCTAGTGTTGGTATCGATTTTTTATGAGAACCTCAGCTTATCACTAACTTCGTATCGGTATCGGTGATGATATTTTTCAGTGTCAGTTGGGTTAAACTTATACTTTTGGTCATGTGTCATTTGAAGTGAATATAAATTGTATAAGATTTTTATGGCATCATAATCTATAAATATATAAATATGTGTTTCACAAACGAATGATATGAGATTAACACTTATCGGTAACATATGCATAATACATTATAAATTTAAGATAAAAGTTCTAAATAGATAAACTTCAACTATTAAAAATATTTATACAAATAATATAAACAATATAGTTTTAGGTAATCATCTCACATAAGTCTAATTAACAAAATCATTTCTCTCTCCTATCTTTCTCTCTCCCCCTCTTCGTCTCTCCCTCTACCTCCCCCTCTCTCCCTCTCTCTCTCTCTCTCTCTCTCTCTCCCTATCTCTCTCTCTCTCCCTCTCATTCTCTCTCTCCCTCTCTCCCTCCCTCCCTCTCTTTGATGCAGGCTAAGGCTGACCAAGGATAGGGTGGTCGAGCCTAGCCTCTGGGTAGGCGAGTCCTAAACTCTAATTAAGACAACCTAACCTAAGTGCAGGTAGGTGTGACGATCAACAAAGTCAACTCCAGGTAACCTGGGAAAACTCGCAATGATGGGAAGGGTAAGATCCACTCGGTCTACCTTCGGAGGCGCGAGATCGCCCGTCATGGGTTAGCTAAAGGCTTACAGCTCACACTGGATACCAGACCTGATGTTCACGTTAGAATTCTCGATCCTATAGTCCGTTCTACCCTGCCTAAGTTCGTCCAACAACGGTGGAGACGAGTAAATCAAACGCTTCAAAAAGTAATTAAACCTGAAAGTGAGGGGTCGAAACTAACCTACAGGGCAGCGAGCTCAATGGATCGTGGCAAAGCAGAGATTCGACTTGGATACTGTCGATAGCTCGGAGATCAATCACGGATGTGTCCGGGTAGGTCCACGAGACTTAGGTTTTAGTTTGAACTTGAACTATTTGACCGCACGGGTGCGGTGACGACATGAAGTAGGCGACGACGACTTGGGCAGTCAGGCACGTGTGATGGCTTGAGCAAGAAGGCGGTGTATGTGATGTCTGGGCAAGCGGGTCGAGGGCGCGGTAGGCACGGGAGGACACCGGGTTGAGGGCGATCGCGGGAGGACACCAGGCCGAAGGCATGACAGCCGTGATAGGCGCGATAGGAACATGATGCCGACGAGCAGTGTAGGAATTACGGTTGAGGTGAGGGGACGACTTCTTCAACGCTGTGCGAAGACAATCGTACTCAGGAGACTCTACGGGTGACCAGTGCTCACGCGCGTGCGTGGCCAGTGCAGGAGCGGGCGACCATACATGACACACGGTAGAAGGGTGACGCGATCAAAAGGTCTAAGCTCATTGGAGGCGCACTTCACTTGGCTTTGACGTAGTATAGTGGACGAACTGGACTGCACGGTGTTGGTCAAGAGGAATTCCCACTCTAGCGACGGCAACGAGGGGCTTCCTTCCCTGATTGATATTATGTGGCCTATAAGCCAATCACACTTTCATGTATCTTGTTTATGTTCATTAAAATGAAATTTCTTCATTGTCATTCTTGTGTGATGTTTGCAATGAAGTCCATGAGCATGTGCAATGACTAAGTGAATTATGATGAGATCATAATATAGATATCACTAGTCTTTAAACAGATGTTCTAAATATTCCTATTTGTGGGATACTCGAGAAGGACATCGAATTATCCGGAAAGAATAGCATTGTCTAATCCAACTCATATGATCAGTATAGATGATCCTGTAGCCACCGGTATGGAGACACCAATGATAGATAGTGGGTGCTCTTTGGAGAAAGAGTTCACTGAATTGATCCGTATGAATCCCTGAATGGTATTATACCTAACTGTCAATCAGGTTGATTCATGTCATGGTTCTGTATGTGGTCCTTTGACTTGAGACACCAAAGACATCTTGTGGATGGATGATCGTGTTTTGATAATGACTTACGAATCCCTAGTCACAGGATATCTAAAACGTCATATATTGGATACGACATGAAGTTCACAAAGATGATTGTGTGATCAAGATGAGATCATCCACCCTCGGTATTTGAGGAGATTGACTCAAGGAATGAAATGCAATGAAATCTTTGGCCAAGGTAGTAGAAATATCGAAGAAGGAGTTCTCGATGATTTCTACACGCATAAGTACTAACTTGAGTGACCCATTAGGGTTTGACAGTTGACCATACCCTAAGTCATTCATGAGTCTAATGTGGATGAAGGATTATACATACATGGTAATCGATGACGGGAAGGTTCCCTAAGTGAGTTCTTACATACTGCATATCTCCTAGTGTACGTGGTGTAGCTTGGTACCCAACAAGTTGGCAACTCAACCTATTGATTGGGTTAAATCGATCATTGATTAATTAATCTATATGTGGATATGGATAATTAATTAAGGTTGACCAATAAGGTGTTATTTGGTCTATAGAGTTATTAACTAGTGAGATATATGGACCTAGAGGGTCACACACATAAGGCCTATGGATATTGGTAGATATAAACGTAATTATGAGGTTTTTATGAAAAAACCTCATACCAAATGTCTATAAATAGGGGGAGAACGACCACAATTGGAGGTGCCCATGCAAGCCTTGTGAGAATTCTCTCATTTCTTCTCTTTCTCTCATGGTGAAGAGGTTTGAAGAGGAGATCTAACCATCCGGAGACCATGTAGATACCGCTAGAGGTTAGACACTTGAATAGCTTTAAGAACTCCTTCAAGGAAACCTGTAAGTATTTAATCTCATTCATACTAGATGATATGATCATCTGTTCTTGGTGACTTGGTATTTTGAATGTCCGATTCAATATTTTTCCGCTGCAATTGATGTTTTGATAAATTTTTTTGGAAAGTTATCGACCTCAGATCCCATCACTTCCTAGTTGAGCTCCCTACTATTCTTCCCGTCCTTTCTCATGTCTCACGAAACGACACCTATAGGGAGATATGGTCAGGAGATGCAGCGGTGATTCCGAATGGTGTTCGAGTGGAGCACGAGGAAGAATTCCAAGGAGGCGCGGTAGGTCGTGGAGCAACGCAGGCGGTAGAGGAGGGCTTCCAAAGCTCGAGCGAACAGTTGTGGATTGGCACCGTTCGTAGCGAGGAATTCCCGAACGTAGATCTGGCAGTGATCTTTAGTAGGAAAGTAAGAGAATCAGTGGGGCGGTGGTTCTATCGGTAGAATTTGACTCTCAAGGAAGGAACTAGATGTTGCTGGTGTGAATGCCTTGAGATGCTTAATACGGGCAATGCAAATAAAAAACAGTCCTTCTCGGAAGATGCCTTGTTCACCTTTAAGATGTACCCCACTAGGAGCCTGAGCCCTAGTGGTACTGAATCTGTCTTGGGTCTTTCTTCCACCATGAGATCTCAAAGTCACTTCGTGATGAATGACAACACCATACTGGATGCTTGGGCCTCCAGCACAATTTGATCGATGGCTATAGAGAAGGCTGCCTCTCTGTGAGTACCACCTAGTACCCCAGGACCTTGTAGCTGATATAACTCATGTCTGCCCTTAAAATTTTGTCTTTGAGAAACATTTCACAGCCAGCTAGAGGTTACCCATACAAGCTCTTTCTTCTCATGTACTGCCCTTTCCTTGAGGTCTCCCATATCCAATATAAATCTGATGATAGGAATCAACAAACAAGCTTTCTAGGGAGGAAACATTACCCTATTTAAATCGCAGATACTCCCCTTGTAGCTGAATTTCCTTTACCATGTCGCCTAGGAGATCATAGCGCAGAAATCTTTTCGGGGTGAGATGTCAGGATGAAGAGCTTGAAGAGAAGGATGCTGAGAACAATGACACCATGAATCAATCTCCACATGAATGTTGGGTTGGGCCTTGAGAGATTTCTGTCTCAGTCTCGCTGTAGGAGATGATTTGCTTCAACATTACTAGCATCTAAAAGGAGCTGAAGAAGAGAGGCTCTATCTCTGTTCAGCTCCGAAAGATATGCGGATCAAACTCTGAGGTGAGATGGCGGGGGGTCAAGGGGGAAGCCGCCCCTTGCGGGGTGCAGGGTAGCGCCCCGGTCCAAATTTTTCCTAGTCTTCTCCCGCTATTTTTTCTTGTTGTCAAAAAAAGGGTACGTGGCTGACTCTTCTTCTTCCTCGGTATAATCGGGAGAGAGGAGAGGGTTTTGACTTAGGCAGTTTCCAGAAGAAGATAGATGAAGATACAGCTGATGAAGAGAGGAGGGAAGGGCATCATGATTGGATCTCCATCCCGTCGCTGGGATCCTCACTGATCTCCAGGAGTTTTTTCTCGCCACCGCCATTCCAGACCAGCCCAGCGAGACCAGTCCAGTAGCACGTGCCTCTTCATCATCATCTGTTTCACGTGTCAGTGGCTTCAACTATCAGTCAAAATGAGGCTATTCAATATTCTTTATGATGCCTTGCTCGCAGAGAGAGCCCGCAGTTAGGGTTTCCCTTGGAGCTTGGAGATCTGCGAAGCCTTGGCATTGCCAACTTTTTTTGGGACCCCTCCTCCAAGATAGCTAGATGTGCACATGCTCCTTCCACATCTCCTCTTCTAGCACCTTGAATCTTGATGTTGTCTTTCTTCTTCATTTCTTCTCTCCATCTTCACATGGATGACTGACTCGACTGGTATGCCCATCGATCTTGAACCTGCTCCTTTCTTCTTGTGTCTTCGTCTAATCACTTTTCCTTTCGGCTTCTTCTTCCACAGCTCAACTTTGTCTGTTGTAGAAAAAATAGCAGTTCAATCTTCTTCTTCTTCTTCAAGACATGAACCTGCTCTGATACCATGACAAAACTTGGCAGTGGATAGCAAACAGACGGTAGATAGCTAGATTAGAGAACATAAATGATGAATGGATAGAAGGACTTGATGAGATATGGGAAATAGAGAGATGGTTATAGTGACAACGAGATAGAGAGATTGGAGAGAGAAATAGGACGGACGGCAGGGGAAGGACCCCCGCCAGAAAGTTACCGGTGTAAGGGTAAAAAACTAAAAATATTAAAATATTAAAAACGTAAATCGACAATGCCAACTGTATCTTGATATCTTGACATTTCTATGTCAATGGCTAAATTTTGAGGCCAAGCTCATGAAACCAATGGATGTTGCTTCACTGTAAAAATAACGTTGGTGATCTAATGCCCATAGAAATGTCAATGCTGAGATCAAAATGATTAGTAAGACCTGCACGCAAGACCAGTCAGGTAACTTGTTTCAGCAACTCCCTTAGAATGTTCGTTGCCTCCCCACTTGCTACTCCAAATACTCCTTTGAGGACACCTAAGAGAGAGGCCAAAGGATGGTGGTCAGCCAAAGAACTAACAACAATGCAGAGTTCTTTGAGTAATTGGAGGATGAGATCAACTGTCTCTGCCATTATCTCCTTCAACAACAAATTCTCTCCAAAGCTGCACCAATGCCTAACTACTGATGGCATTGCCGAAGGAGATGGCTGTTGGAAAGTACCAACATCATGCCAAAGGTTGAACCCTTAGGCGCTTGCCTAGTGACTGTAGGTGAGTAATTAAGTCGGGTCATTGCTATCTGTCATAGTATTAATAATTAATGATAGCATGGACATAGTGCTCCACTTCTTCATGTGTAACATCGCCCTGCACTTTGTCATGTGCAGGATGGATGGAACAGGATCAAAAAACAGTGATATCAAATTGATGCAACCCCCTCGCAAGAAGTATAAAAATGTAATCTCTGATCATGAAATTTAGACAGACCCAAATTCTTTGATCAGATATTGATGTTAAGAAACCAAAATCATGACTAGGTCCCTATCAGATGATATCAGCAATGGCACAGCCCCCCATCACCTCTTTCAATGTGCTTGGAAAACTAATAAAAGAAAAGAAAAAAATGATGCCTTACCTTTCTATTTCATCGAATCTCAACTAGTATAGTCCAAGCTCTATCCACCGCATTCGAGCAATTTTAAAGTCCCATCCTATAATAGCAACTAAATCTATCGAATAACTAATAAACTTGCAATTCTGACATAAGTAATGGAAATGAAAAGAGAAACGAAAGCTAAATCAGGCTCAAATAAACTAGGGATATGAAAAATAAAAATTCCACTATATAAAGACGAAAATTCTCTCTCTCTTTCTCTCTCTCTCTCCCTCTCTCTCCCTCTCTCTCTCCCTATCTCTATGTCTGTCTCTCCCTCTCTCTCTATCTCTCTCTCCCTCTCTCCCCCAATCTCTCTCTCCCTCTCTCTCACTCACTCTCTCTCTTTATCTCTTTTCTCTCTCTCTCTCCCTCCCTATCTCTTTCTCTCTCTCCCTCTCTCCCTCTCTTCTCCCTCCCTCTCCTCTCTCTCCCTCTCTCTCCCTCCCTCCCTCTCTCTCTCTCTATCCCTCTCTCTCCCTCTTTCTCTATCTCTCTCTCCTTCTCTCTAACTCTCTCTCCCTCCTTCTCTCTCCCTCTCTCTCTCCCTCTCTGTCTCTGTCTCTCTCCCTCTCTCCCTCCCTCCCTCTCTCCCTCCGCCGCATTCGAGCAATTTTTAAGTCCCTTCCTACAATAGCAATTAAATCTATTCAATAACTAATAAACTTGCAATTCTGACATAAGTAACGGAAACGAAAAACGAAACAAAAGTTAAATCAGGCTCAGATGAACTAGGGATATGGAAAATAAAAATTCCACTATATAAAGACGAAAATTCTCTCTCTCTTTCTCTTTTCTTCTCTCTCCCTCTCTCTCTCTCCCAATCTCTCTCTCTTCTCTCTATCTCTCTCTCCCTCTCTCTCTTTTTTTCTCTCTATCCCTCTCCCCTCTCTCTCTCCCTCTCTCTCCCTATCTCTATCTCCTTGTATCTCTGTCTGTCTGTCTCTCCCTCTCTCTCTTCCTCTCTCTCTCTCTCTATCTCCCTCTCTCTCCCAATCTCTCTCACACTTTCTTTTTCTCTCTCTTTATCTCTTTTTCCCTATCTATCTATCTATCTATCTATCTCTCTCTCTCTCTGTCTGTCTCTCTCTCTCTCCCTCTCTCTCTCCATCTCTCTCTTTCTCTCCCTGTCCCCTCTGTCTATCTATCTCTCCCTCTCTCTCTCTCTATCTCTCTCTCTCCCTCTCTCTCTCTCTCCCTCTCCGTCCCTCCCTCTCTCCGCTACTCCCTCCCTCTGTCCCCTACTCCCTCTCTCTCTCTCTCCTTCTCTCTCTCCCAATCTCTCTCCCTCTCTCTATCTCTCTCTTTCTTTCTTTTTTCTTACTCTCTCTTTCACTTTTTCTCTCTCTCCCTCCCTATCTCTTTCTCACTCTCTCTCTCCCTCTCCCTCTCTCTCCCTCTGTCTCCCTCCCTCTCTCTCTCTATCCCTCTCTCTCTCTCCCTCTCTCTCTCCTTCTCTCTACCCCTCTCTCTCCTTCTCTCTCACTCTCTCTCTCCCTCTCTCTACCTCTTTCTCTCCCTCTCTTTTTCTCCCTCCCTCTCTCCCCCTCTCTCTCCCTCTGTGTCCCTCTCTCTCTCTCCCTCCCTCCCTCTCTCCCTCCGCCGCATTCGAGCAATTTTTAAGTCCCTTCCTACAATAGCAATTAAATCTATTCAATAACTAATAAACTTGCAATTCTGACATAAGTAACGGAAACGAAAAAATAAACAAAAGTTAAATCAGGCTCACATGAACTAGGGATGTTGAAAATAAAAATCCCACTATATAAAGAGGAAATTTCTCTCTATCTCTTTCTCTCTTTGTCTCTCTCCCTCCTCTCTCTCATCCCTCTCTCTCTCACCCTCTCTCTCTCTTTCTCTCTTCTCTATCTCTCTCTCCTCTATCTCTCTCTTCTCTATCTATCTCTCTCTCTCTCGCTCTCTCTCGCTCTCTCTCCGTCTCTTTCTCTCCCTCTCTCTCTCTCTCCCAATGTCTCTCTCCCCCTCTCTCTCACTCTCTCTCACTCTTTCTTTTTCTCTCTCTCTTTATCTCTTTATCTCTCTCTCTCTCTCTCTCTCTCCCTCCCTATCTCTATCTCTCTCTCTCTCTGTCTCTCTCTCTCTCCCTCTCTCTCCCCCTCTCTCTCTCCATGTCTCTTTGTCTGTCTGTCCCTCTCTCTCCCTTTCTCTCTCTATCTCTCTCTCCCTCTCCCTCTCTCTCCCAATCACTCTCTCCCACTCGCTCTCACTCTCTCTCTCTTTCTTTTTTTCTCTCTCTCTTTATCACTTTTTCTCTCTCTCTCCCTATCCCTTTCTCTCTCTCCCTCCCTCTGTCTCCGTCTGTCTCCCTCTGTCTCTCCCTCTCCCTCTCTCTCCCTCCCTCTGTCTTTCTCTCTCTCTCTCTCTCTCTCTCCCTCTCTTTACATCTCTCTCTCTCCCTCTCTCCCTCCCTCCCTCTCTCTTTCCATGTCTCTCTCTCCCTATCTCTTTCTCCCTCTCCCTCCCTCTCTCTCTCCCTCTCTCTTTCTCCCTCCCTCTCTCTCCCTCTCTCTCCCTCTCTCTCTCCCTCTCTTTCCCTCTCTGTCCCTCTCTCCCTCCCTCCCTCTCTCCCTTTGCCGCATTCAAGCAAATTTTTAGTCCCATCCTACAATAGCAATTAAATATATTGAATAACTAATAAACTTGCAATTCTAACATAAGTAACGGAAACCAAAAAGAAACAAAAAGTTAAATCATGCTAAGATGATTTAGGGATATGGAAAATAAAAATTCCACTATATAAATAGCAAAATTCTCTATCTCTCTTTCTCTCTCTCTCCCTCTATCTCTCTCTATCCCTCTCTCTCTATCCCAATCCCTCTCTCTCTCTCCCTCTCTCTCTCCGTGTCTCTCTCTCTCTCTCCCTGTATCTCTGTCTGTCTCTCTCTCCCTCTCTCTCCCTCTCTCTCTCTATCTCCCTCTCTCTCCCTCTCTCTCCCAATCTCTCTCCCTCTCTCTCTCACTCTTTCTTTTTCTCTATTTCTCTATCTCTCTCCCCCCTATCTCTCTCTCCCTCCCTCTCTCTCTCACTCTCTCTCCTTCTTTTTCTCTCTCTTTATCTCTTTCTCTCTCTCTCTCCCTCTCTCTCTATTCCTCTATCTCTCCATCTCTCTCCATATCTCTCTCCTTCTCTCTACCTCTCTCTCTCCCTCTTTCTCTATCTCTCTCCCTCTCTCTTTCTCCCTTCCTCTCTCTC
>CM044101.1:15414692-15434031 GCA_024174645.1 Lemna minuta
ATTGACCCCGAAAGTCAACGTTTAACTTCTGATGAAAGATGAACAGTCCTTGGTCACACGTTAAATTGGAGGGTCAAATGAACTCGGAATTCGATGAATTTACTATCCACGGAAAGCTGATGAAAAGAGAAATCTAATGAAACAAAATCAAATGATTTGGAATTATAATCAAGGAGATATCCTATTTTCAAAATTAGTGACTTTTTAGACCTAAAATTGGGGAAAATGAAGAACACTATGAACAAATTTGCAAAATTAAACTTCTAAATCTAATAAAAACTCAAATTATCTCCTGATAATTGATCAAATCTCACTACTAACCCGATTTTCGCAAGAATGGGGCTTCAATTCTCGTGGATTTAAGCGAATTTGCTCGGATTCTTCCTCGCGGACGTTTGGAATTCAAGGGGAAAATTCGATAAAATCAAGGAGAAATTCGCGATCAATCTTGCTCCAATTGCTTCGCAATCGAGTCTAAACGCGGGGGGATCACGATGAACTAGAGATCTTCCTCGAAATTCGCTTGATTCCTTCACGAATCGATCAAAAGTTATTGAATAAGGGGGAAATACATGGCTTTTTAAAGGGATAATTAGCCCAAATTCGTGGGCCATAGAGGCGGTCGTGGGGGCTGATTAATGGTGTCATGGGAACGTTTCCTTGGGGCGATGTCGTGGCTTAAATCCCGCTCCAATTTGGTGGTGAGTTTGGCTTTAATTTCGCTTCCAAATATCCATGATTTTCGCCACGATCGGGCCACGATCGCGCCACGATCGGGCCACGATCGGGCGTCGATCATGGTATTGATGCTCCAACGACCGCCGTCCAATGCTCGTGGAGGTGATCCCATGACGAGTGATGAGCGATCGCGGCTTGATCAGACCGCGATCGTGGAGTTCTTCCACGACTCGTCTGGGCCATCCGATGGCGCTTCCGGTAAGTGGACGATTGCGAACTCCCGATCCAGTGTGCCCAATCGTGAAGAGGGTCCACCGCTTGATGGCGATCCACCGCCCGAGGAAGATCGTGCGGCTACTCATACCCGCGCGTTTGATGAGAATCAGACGCCCCATTTGCGTCCACGTGTCGGCATGCGGATCTTCGTAGATGATGCGGAATCTCGATTGTTTGATGAAGCCACGTGTCCGACGGTGAGCCCTCGATCGTCGTCACTTTAACTGCTTTTCGTGCACGTGCCTGATTTCATGATCGCGTGGACTCGAGTCCACGCGATCGACGCCTTGCGATCAGGGCCGACCAAATCCGACGCGTATCGTGCCGCCATGCGTCCTGCAAGGTAAGAACAGTGTGGGACATAGTCCCACATGGAGAAAATATTGGGAGAGGACGTGGTTAAATAGGGGAGCTCCTTTATAAGTCAATTGCGTTATCGCCCCCCCTCTATTACCAGGGCCCATTATACCCGTGGGCCCTTCACCTACCAGCCTACCTGCCATGTGGCATCCTACACGGGCGCCCACGTGGACCCGCGTGGTCGCGTGGCCCCCTGCCACGTAGCCGCGCCACTATGCGCCTTCTGCGCCCCGCGCGGGCCACCCGGGCTCTGCCACGTGGCCTCAGTGCCGCGTCGCACCTTCGAGGTGGTCCCGCACACCACGTCAGCCTACAGGTAAGTAAAATCCCCTTTTTCCCGATTTTAATAAGGAAAATATAAATAAAAATCAAATAAAAAATCAGGAAAAGGCATAAAACTTCAGAAATTCATAATTTAAAATATACAAATCCTTTTTAATCCAAATTTTCTCCATTGGATCACAAATTCTTTTCTTTTTAATATCATGTTATTTAAAATATATTTTGAAAGAACAAATCAAGATGAATTAGAATTTACTTAAATCATTTCTCATTAAACATTATAAATCATAAATTCATTCTGATATTAGCCTTCCAAACATTTACTAAAGATTAACTTCTATTAATTTAAACAAAAGATTAATCATCTATTAAGCATGAAATTATCCCTAATTTATGTATAAATATCAACTTTAGTGAAATGACATGCCAATGGAGAAAATTCCTAAAAAGTATGATAACATGCATCATATTCACATAAAATAAGCATGAATATGAGTTAATTAGGATAAGAATTCAAGTTATAAATGCATGTTATTAGAGGTATGTGTCAGGAAACGACTGGTACTCAGCTGGGAGATATCCCACTTCATGGTACGAGAGGGAGTCGTGCTCGGGCACATCGTCTCGGGCAAAGGCTTCGAAGTGGATAAGGCCAAGATCGAGGTCATCCAGAACCTTCCTCTACCATGTACCGTGAAAGATTTGAGGAGCTTTCTCGGGCACGTCGGCTTCTATCGGAGGTTTATCCAAGACTTTTGAAAAGTCTCCAAGCCCCTCACCACCCTTCTTTGCAAAGACAAGGACTTCATCATCGACAAAGAAGGGAAGCGCACATTTATGATGCTGAAGCAAGCACTGATCGAGGCACCGATTCTACAAAGTTCTAATTGGGACTTACCCTTCGAGATCATGTGTGACGACTAGACAAGAAGCCGACAGCCATCTACTACGCAAGTAAGACCTAATTGAAGCTCAAATTAATTACACAACTATGGAGAAAGAGCTTCTGGCGGTGGTCTACGCTCTTGAGAAGTTTCGGTCTTATATCTTGGGGAGCAAGATCATCATCTACACTGATCATGCGGCCCTGAAATACTTGCTCTCCAAGAAAGAGGCCAAAACACGACTCATATGATGGGTGCTGCTCCTTCAAGAATTCGACTTGGAGATAAAAGACAAGAAAGGCAGCGAAAACTCGGTGGCGGACCACTTATCGCGTCTCCACATCTCGGGAGGAGAGGACATCCGAGATACATTTCCAAATGAGCATCTCCTCGCCATCTCAACTCACGTCCCCTGTTACGCGTACATCGTCAACTTCATCATCACTGGATCAATCCCGGAGCATTGGAACCGACACCAAAAAGATAAGTTCTTTCACGAGCTCAAGTACTATTTTTGGGAGGAACCACTTCTGTTCCACCTAGGATACGACCAGATCATCTGACGATGTGTACCGGAGGAAGAGCAAGGAGACATACTGGCAATGTGTCACTCATCGACGTGCGGAGGACACTTCGCGGCACGAAAGACCGCAGAGAAGATCCTACAGAGCGGCTTCTACTGGCCCTCCATCTTCATGGATGCCCACCGTTTCTACATGGAGTGCTTGCAATGTCAAGCGGCAATCAACATCTCCAAGCGAGACGAGATGCCGATGTGGCCGATCCTTGAGGTGAAAATCTTTGACCTTTGGGGGATAGATTTCATGGAACCTTTCCCACCTTCAGACGGGAAAGAGTACATATTGGTGGCAGTGGACTATGCGTCGAAGTAGGTCGAGGCAATCCCCACTAGGACAAACGACCATCGGGAGGTTGTGCGATTCATCACACGATGTATCTTTGCCCGATACGGTTGTCCAAGAGCCATTATCAGCGACGGCGGCTCACACTTCAACAACTCGCACTTCCGGGCGTTGTTGAAGAAATACAGAGTACTGACGGTGCGTTTTTGTGCGTCGTTAAATCACACAAACGCCGGTCAAACAAAATTTATAAAACCGAACTCACAAAGATAAGATATAAAATCAAGTAATGTGTAAGTATCGGGTCGATCCATAGAGAGCAGGGTTGACTTTAATTGTAGAGTTGACTTGGTGAAACTTAGGTTTAAAAGGGGTTTTAAATAAGTAAAAATAAGAAGTAATAAGTGGAAATGATATAAATAAGCTAAATAAGAAGTTTTAAGAATTTAATTCTCGGGTTTCACAGAGAAAAGTCAAAAGACAAAGTCAATGCATTGACTTTGACCAACAGTAGGTGTTCTGTAAAATCAGAAAATCAACCAGAGTCATAAGATTACGATTAGATATTTAGAAACTAGAGAGAAAATAGAATTTACTGATATATAATTCGTAATTTTTGGATAAAGAATGGATTTATTATGAATTATTGAAAATCAACTATCAGAAAATCCCTGAAATGAACACCTCAGAGGAAATCTTCAAATTGACCAATCAAATGAAATCCAAATCTTGAAATTTATATGTCAATGGAAAGCTAAGAACCAGAGGAATCAAAAAGACTAAAAATTATCGAATTCTGATTTGTAAATTAAAAGTAATTGACCCCGAAAGTCAATATTTGACTTCTGATGAAAGATGAACAGTCCTCGGTCAAACGTCAAATTGGAGGGCCAAATGAACTCGAAATTTGAAGAATTTTCTATACACGGAAAGCTGATGAAAAGAGGAATCTGATGAAACTAAAATCAAGTGATTTAGAATTATAATTAGAGAGATATCCTATTTTCAAAATCAGCATTTTTCGGACTAAAATTTGGGGAAAATGAAGAACACTAAGAACTAATTTACAAAATTAAACTTCTTAATATAATTAAAACTCAAATTACCTCCTGATAATCAATCAAATATCACTACTAACCCGATTGCCGCAAGAATGGGGCTTCAATTCTCGTTGATTGAAGCGAATTTGCTCGGATTCTTCCTCGTGGACGTTGGGAATTCAAGGGGAAAATTCAATGAAATCAAGGAGGAATTCGCAATCAATGCTGCTCCAATTGCGTTTCAAATGAGTCTAAACGCACGATCACGAAGAAGTAGAGATTTTCCTCGAAATTCGCTTAATTCACTTCACGAATCGATCAAAAGTTGAAAGAAAAGAAGGGACAATACACCGGTTTTAAAGGAGATTTTAGCCCAAAAATGCGGGCCGTTTGATGCGTCGTCGGAGCGGATTGATGGCCACGATTGTGCGGCAATCGTGGTCCATCGTTTGGAGCGGTCGTGGCTCCCCATTTTTTGTTGAATGGGCCACGATCGTTCCATGATCAAGCGACGATCGAGCCACGATCGTGGTTCTTCGTTGATCTTGATCCACCATCAGATGAAGATCCTCTGATGAAGATCTCCGCGATCATGTGTTCGTGATGAATCTAGTGTCATTCGGCCGATGAAGATCGGACGCTCCTTGTGCCTCCACGCGTCGCCAGATGATAGGTAAGTCCACCTCACTTAAATCTGATTTCGCGCACTTGCGTTGATCTTAGCGGGAGTGCTCCGTCCTCCGAAGGATTTAGCCGCATGATAGTGGCTATTCTTCCCCACCAACTCGATCAACTCGAGGGCTTCATCCTCGTACTTGCTCATGAACATGCCTCCACTAGCGGCATCGAGCAAGTACCTGTCAGGTCCACCTAAGCCATCATAAAAAATCTGAGTAATCTCATGTTTAGGTATACCATGATGCGGACACTATCTCAAGAGATCTCTAAGTCTCTCCCAAGCCTCATTGAAAACCTCACCCGACCCTTATGAGAACTCGCGTATGGCGCGTCTCACAGCACTAGTCTTACCTACCGAGTAGTACTTACGCAAAAATGCATCTTCCATATCTCTCCATGAATCAAACTCACATCCCAAGATGAAAAACCACTCCTTCGCCCTTTCCCTAAGCGTGAAAGGGAATAAGCGCATCTTGCTGTCTCGTAGGGGACATTGTGAAACTGGTTGAATTCGCACACCTGGCTGAATGATGAGACAAAACCGCGAGGTCGTCGATTTCACACGGTATCTCGTCAAAAATTATTCTGAATTTTCCAATTTTGGGAATTTATAACGAATTGAAGGGTATAATGGTAAATAAGGGTCAAATCCACAGGGAAATAAGGAATTTCTTGATGTAATCTTCGAAATTGATCAAATCGGACAAGAACTTGATGGTAGAAATTGGGGAAAATGATATATTATGAAAGATAACTTCAAAACGAATCCGCGGAATCAAAAATCATCGAAAATGATCTTGGTTTCGTGGAGAAATCGCAAATTGAAGTGGAGAGAAATTTCCGAATGTTAAAAATCACGATTTTGAGCTAAATTTGATGAAATTAAATCTTAAATCCTAATCTAAACAGAAACTAAATACTATAGGAAGAGAAATTATGCAAAATCACTTCCACTAATCCTGATTAGAAATCAAATTGCCGTGATTAAGCCGATTAATCGCGAAGAACACCAAGAACGCCTCGACGAGATTCAAGCTGCAATTTCTCACAATCTACTCCACCAAATCTCGATTTCAAGAGCTCCGTGGGTGCAAAAATGGAAGAGGAACACGATGGAATCGAGAGAAATGAGAGGAAAGGTGTCTAGACAGCTCAATTAGATTGAATTCCAACTCGGATGCATACAAATGTTGAAGAATATCTTGTTTTATAGTGTTTTTGGGTGTAACCGTTGACGTTTCATTTTCGCGTGTCATTAAAACACAAAAATGATGGTCAAATAAAATTTATAAAACCAAACTCACAAAGATAAGATATAATAATCAAGTATTGTGTAAGTATCGGGTCGATCGACAGAGAGTAGGGTTGACTTAAATCGAAGAGTTGACTTGGTCAAACTTAGGTTTAAAAGGAGTTTTAAATAAAAGAAAATAAGATTTAAGGAATAAAAATGATATAAATAATCTAAATAAGAAGTTATAAGAATTTAATTCTCGGGTTTGACAGAGAAAAGTCAAAAGTCAAAGTCAAGGCATTGACTTTGACCAATAGTAGGTGTTCTGAAAAATCAGAGAATCAAACAAAGTCAGAAGATTACGAAAATTATATATTTGGAAACTAGAGAGAAAATAGAATTTATTGATATATATTTTGTGATTTTTGGATAAGAAATGGATTTATTATAAATTATTGAACATCAACTATCAGAAAATCCCCGAAATTGACACCTCAGAGAAAATCTTCAAATTGAATGGCCAATGAAATCCAAATCTTGCAATTTCTATGTCAATGGAAAGGTAAGAACCAGAGGAATCTAAGAAGAGTAAAGTTATCGAATTCTGATTTGTAAATCAAAAGTAATTGACCCCGAAAGTCAACATTTGACCTCTGATGAAAGATGAACAGTCCTTGGTCAAACGTTTAATTGGAGGGCCAAATGAACTCAGAATTCGATGAATTTTCTATCCATAGAAAGCTGATAAAAAGAGAAATCCAATGAAACTAAAATCAAGTGATTTGGAATTATAATCAAGGAGATATGCTATTTCCAAAATCAGAAACTTTTCGGACTAAAATTTGGGGAAAATGAAGAACACTATATACTAATTTGCAAAATTAAACTTCTAAATCTAATTAAAACTCAAATTACCTCCTGATAATCGATCAAATAGTACTACTAACCCAATTGCCACAAGAATGGGGCTTCAATTCTCATGGATTGAAGCGAATTTGCTCGGATTCTTCCTCGCGGACGTTCGGAATTCAAGGGGAAAATTCGATGAAATCAAGGAGAAATTCGCGATCAATCCCTCTCCCATTGCTTCGCAATCGAGTCTAAATGCGGGGGGGATCACGATGAACTAGAGATCTTTGTCAAAATTCGCTTAATTCCTTCACGAATCGATCTGAAGTTGAAGAACAAAGGGAGAATACATCGCTTTTTAAAAGGAAAAATTAGCCCAAATTCGTGGGCATCTGAAGCGGTCGTGGGAGCCGTTTGAGAGCGTCATGGGAGTGGTTCCTTGGGGCGATGTCGTGGCTTCTGGATTGGCCTTGAATAAGCCACGATTTCGCTTCAAAAAGAGCCCCGATCGCGCCACGATCGGGCCACGATCGGGCGTCGATCGTGATGTCGATGCTCCATCAATCGTCATCTAATGAAGTGGGAAGGATCAATCGCATTATTCCGCGGTGAAGGAGCCTCGATTGCGATTGATCGTGGCCACGATCGTGTCGCAATCGGGCCACGATCACGGCGTGATTGATCTGTGATCACAGTGCGATCGAACTGCGATCGAGCTGCGATCGCGGTGCAGTCGAACTGCAATCGAACCGCGATCACGTATCAGCCGTCCGCAAAGCCTGATCGTGGTCCGTTCGATGAAGATCAGGGACTTCTGACCCGTCCACGCGTCTTCACAGTGAGCTGGGGTCTCGACGCATTGCAACCGTCCGATGTGAAATCTCCAGTGCAGCCCTGTGTCGCCCGCGTTGAAGTCTGAAATGGTGATCGCGTTGATCACGATCGTCTAATCGTGTTTGATCATCTGATGAAGAGTGATGCTTCCGCGGATTGCCACGTGTCACTCTGTCTTCCCTTAAATCTTTTTGACGCACGTGCCTTAATAGAGATCGCGTGGACTCAGGTCCACGCGATCGACGTCCTTGCGGTGATCTCCGACGGTTCTGATGCAGCCACGCGTCCTGCTAAGGTAAGTTTCCGTGGGGACATAGTCCCACACGGAACAGGTTATAGAACATCGCGAGCTTAAATTAAGGGGCGGCATAACGCTTTCGCGTTACCGCCCCCAATATCTTACCAGGGCCCACTATCCCGTGGGCCCTCCAACTGCCAGCCTCACTCGCCACGTGGCGCCCCACACGGGCGCCCACGTGGAACCGCATGGTCGCATGGCCCCCTGCCACGTGGCCGCGCCACTATGCGCCTCCTGTGCCCCCGCGCGGGCCACCCAGGCTCTGCCACGTGGCCTTAGTGCCGCGTCGCACCTTCGAGGTGGTCCCGCGCGCCACGTCAACGCTCGCAGCTCCCGCTCGCCACGTCAGCACCTGCAGGTAAAACCCCCTTTTTTTGCGATTTTAAATAAAAAAAATCAATAAAAATCAATTAAAATTCAGAAAAGGGCAGAAATTTCATAAATTCATAACTTCAAATATACAACTCCTTTTTAATCCAACTTTTCTCCATTGGATCACAAATTCCTTCTTTTTTTAACATCATGTCATTTAAAATATATTTTCAAAGAAAAAATCAAGATGAATTATAATTTACTTAACTCATTTCTCACTAAATATTCCAAATCATAAATTCATCTTGACATTATTCTTTAAAACAATAGATTAACTTCTATTAATTTAAATTTAACAAAAGATTAATCATCTATTAAGCATGAAATTATTCCTAATTTATGCATAAATATCAACTTTAGTGAAATGACATGCCAATGGAGAAAATTCCTAAAAAGTATGATAACATGCATTATATTCACATAAAATAAGCATGAATATGAGTTAATTAGGGTAAGAATTCAAGTGATAAATGCATGTTATCAACCGTCCGATCGTTTCGATTGACGGTTACGATGGAACGGTCCATCGTGGACCGTTTCGCTTTAAGTCGTGGCCGTCTGATCCTGATGAACGGCTTGGATGATCCCGTGTAGATGATCGTTATAAAACGCCATAGATATCACCCCTTGGATCATGATCGGACAACTGAGATGCGATCCGTGCCGAGTCATCACAGCCGTTATAACGCCTTTAAAACGCCATGTGCATTTTGATCACGATCGGTGGTCCACGCACCACGTGATCGACGCACAACTTTCCACGAGCCCAACGATCCGACGCACCGTATGCGTCCACGTCACCTGCATCTTAAACACATCGTGTGGATTAGTCCTACACGGAATAAATTAAAGGATATCGTCGGGTTTATAATACCTGACGGTTTAGAGGATTTGAATACCCTTCCGCATAACGGAAGGCCGAACTTTATACTATATATATGAATAATAAATATAATTATACGCCGCGTAGGCGCCGCGTGGGCCCGCGTGGCACTGCCACGTGGCCTTGAGTGCCACGTCGCATCCACGTGGGACCCGCGCAAAAATATAAACCATTTTTGCATTTTTAAATGTTATTTTTAACATTAAAAATCGTAAAATAAATCAGAAAAATCCAAAAAAAATCCTAAAAATTAGAAAATTCATAACTTTTAAAATATAACTCCAAATTAATCCAAATTTCATTCATTTGATCCAAAATTTAATTATATATTATTCTAAAAAGTCAAATTCAACAAATAATAAGAATTTAAATTATTAAGATTTAAAAAATACATTCATTTATTAAGATTTTAAACTTTAGAAAATGAAATAAATGTTTATAAAAATGATTTCTCTTGTTATTTTAACCTTAAAAACACTTATAATCTCAAGAAAAAGATGGGTTATTAAATTATTAAAATCTAATATATCAAAATTAACCCTAAATTAGAGTATTTTGAGATTATAATGACTTTTTCATAGAATAATAGAAAAATACATATAAGTATGATAACATGCATGTAAATGAAATCATTTATGCCTTAATATGCATCAATAATCATATTTTATCATGTTAATTTAGCATGTTATCACTGAACTCGTCCACATGTCGATACGGGTCCTCCGATGGTAGTCCATGAAAAGTGGGAAGAAGGCCAAGAATATGTGAGTCAATTTTAAAATTCGCACCTCGTTGAAGAGGCGCATTGACTCGCGTAGTCAGCCTTTGGACGACCGGTCTTGCGTAATCGCTAAGACGTCATCTCACTATCTCAGCAGAAAGAGGGGTGTCTATCGGCTCTCCTTGCCCTGGTGTGGCGATGGCTGGAAGGGAATCACTAGAGGTCTCCGATGGAGCTCTAGATGACGCAAATAAATCATCATACACGGGATTATTCTTTGTATGCCTCGTGGGTCGCTGGCCCTGTCGTCCTCCTCGGTTCCTATGATTCCTATTCATATCTAAAGCCAAAAGATCACAGAACAACAAGTATATATATAAGAAAGTCAGAAAAGGGTGAGACGAAAATGATGATGTCTAAATGAAAAATGCTTCACTTAATCCACCTAAAAGATAGATCAAACTACACACTATCAAAAATCACACCGATAAAGATAATAATACTAATAAGTCACTGATAACAGAGGATAAATCTCAGATATATCAATATCGACGTATCGATTAGGTGAAAAACACAAAAGAAACTACCAAATTTGCACCAAAACTATCAAATAATGGGCAAAAAAAGGTAATCGTACCTCGCTATACCTTTTCCACCACTGATAAGGTCTGATAAATTCTCTGCAAGTCAGTAAACAAAAAAAGACAGAAACCTAAATATAACCACAAAATCAAGCAATTAAATCAATAACGCGTGCTCCCGGCAATGACGCCATTTTTGACGGTGCGTTTTCGTGCGTTGTTAAATCATAAAAATGCCGGTCAAACAAAATTTATGCAATCGAACTCACAAATGTAAGATATAAGATCAAGTAATGTGTAAGTATCAGGTCGATCCACAAAGAGCAAGGTTGACATTAATTGCAGAGTTGACTTGATCAAACTTAGGTTAAAAAGAGGTTTTAAAGAAGTAAAAATAAGATGTAATAAATAGAAATGATACAAATAGACTAAATAAGGAGTTTTAAGAATTGAATTCTCGGATTTGAGAGAGAAAAGTCAAAAGTCAAAGTCAAAGTGTTGACTTTGACCAATAGTAGGTGTTATATAAAATTAGAGAATCAAACGGTGTCAGAAGATTACGAAAATTATATATTTATAAACTAGAGATAAAATGGGATTTATTGATATAAAATTCCTTATTTTTGGATAAGAAATGGATTTACTATTAATTATTAAAAATCAAATATCAAAAAATCCCTGAAATAAACACCTTAGAGGAAATCTTCAAATTGACCGGTCAAATGAAATCCAAATCTTGTAATTTTTATATCAATGGAAAGCTAAGAAGAAGAATCTAAAGAGACCAAAATGATCGAATTCTGATTTGTAAATTGAAAGTAATTGACCCCTAAATTCAACATTTGACTTCTGATGATAGATGAACAGTGCTCCGTCAAACGTTAAATTGAAGAGTCAAATGAACTCGGAATTCGACGAATTTGCTATACACGGAAAGCTGATGAAAAGAGAAATCCAATGGAATTATAATCAGAGAGATATCCTATTTTCAAAATAAGCAATTTTTTGGACTAAAATTTGGGGAAAATGAAGAACACTAAGAACTAATTTGCCAAATTAAAGATCTAAACCTAATAAAAACTCAAATTAGCTCTTGATAATCGATCAAATCTCACTACTAACCCAATTGCCGAAAGAATGGGGCTTCAATTCTCGTGGATTGAAGCCAATTTGCTCGGATTCTTCCTCGTGGACGTTCGGAATTCAAGTGGAAAATTCGATGAAATCAAGGAGGAATTCGCAATCAATCCCGCTCCAATTGCGTCGCAATCGAGTCAAAACGCGGGGGGATCATGAAGAAGTAGAGATCTTCCTCAAAATTTGCTTAATTCACTTCACGAATCGATCAAAAGTTAAAAGAAAAGAAGGGACAATACACCCATTTTCAAGGAGATTTTGGCCCGAAAATTCGGGAAGATTGATGCGTCGTGGGAGCGGATTGATGGCCACGATTGTGCGGCGATCGTGGTCCATCATTTGGAGCGGTCGTGGCTCCCCATTTTTTGCTGAATGGGCCACGATCGTGCCATGATCGAGCGACAATCGTGCATCGATCGTGGTTCTTCGTCCATCTTGATCCACCGTCCGATGAAGATCTTGTGATGAAGATCTCCGCCATCGTGTGTTTGCGATGAATCTAGTGTCATTCATCCGATGAGGATCGGACGCTCCTTGTGCCTCCACGCGTCGCCAGATGATAGGTAAGTCCACCTCACTTAAATCCAATTTTGCGCACGTGCGTTGATGGATGATCGCGTGGACTCGGGTCCACGCGATCGACGCTTCACCCTTGGATCCAACGCTTGCGCTAGTGCCACGTCACTTACAAGAGAAAAACTTGTGGGAACATAGTCCCACACGGAACAAAAAACAAGAAATGTAACGTATAATATATGGGGCGCTGTAACACTTTCGCGTTACCGCCCCCACTATCTTACCAAGGCCCACTAACCCGTGGGCCCTCCACCTGCCGACCCCCTGGCATGTGGCGCCCCACACGGGCACCCATGCGGACCCGCGTGGACATGCGTGGCCTCCTGCCACGTGTCTGCGCCTTGTGCGCCTCGTGTGGGCCACCCACGGCCCTGCCATGTGGCCTCAGCGCCGCGTTGCATCCGCGCGGTGGTCCCGCGTGCCACGTCATCTAGCCAACTAGGCCCGCTCGCCATGTCAGCACCTGCAGGTAAAGTATACCCCCTTTTTGCAATTTTAATTAAGGAATATTGATATAAAAATCAATTTAAAAAATCAAATAAAAATGAGAAAAAGGCCATAAACATCAAAAATTCATAACTTTAAATGTATAACTCCTTTTTAATCCAAATTTTCTCCATTGGATCACAAATTTCTTCCTTTTTAACATCATGTCATTTAATATATATTTTCAAAGAAGAAATCAAGATGAATTAGAATTTACTTAACTCACCTCTTAATAAATATTCTAAATCATAAATTCATCTTGAAATTATCCTTCAAACCATGCACTAAAGTCAAAAATCATTCAATAAAAGAGATTAACTTCTATTAATTTAAACTTAACAAAAGATTAATTATCTATTAAGCATGAAATCATCCCTAATTTATGCATAAATATCGACTTTGGTGAAATGACATACCAATGGAGAAAATTCCTAAAAAGTATGATAACATGCATCATATGCACATAAAATAAGCAAGAATATGAGTTAATTAGGATAAGAATTTAAGTTATAAATGCATGTTATCAAGTACACCACCGCATCACCACATCATACCACCCTCAGGCGAATAGGCAAGTAGAGGTAAGCAATAGAGAAGTCAAATCTATACTTAAAAAGATAATTCGTCTAGATGGGAAGGATTGGGCACACAAGCTCCCCGACGCACTATGGGCATACCGGACGGCATAAGAGACACCCATCGGGATGTCTCCCTTCCAGCTCATCTTTGGGAAGCCTGCCACCTTCCGGTTGAGCTAGAGCATTGAGCCTACTGGGCTATCAAAAAGCTCAACCTCGTACTGGACGAAGCAGGGAAAGAACGACTTCTCTAGCTCCAAGAGTTACAAGAGTTGAGGCACGACGCGTACGAAAATGCGGCGATTGATAACATGCAATTTCATGCATTAATATCATGCATTTTATGCATTTATTCTTTAAAAATAATCATAAATGCATGTTATCATGATTTAAAATGATTAAATTGATAATTTCTATGTTTTAAAGGATATTCTTGATTTTTCATAATTTAGTATTATTTTATGAGCATTTCATGATTTTGATTTATCAAGAATATAATTTTCTTTTATTATAAAATGAAATTTCTATTTTAAATGCCTTTATTGACATGAGAATATTCAGAAAGTGCATTTTTATCATGGATTTTTACTGAATGAATTTATTTCTAAGAGTACATTAATATTTTCCTAGATTTCTTATAATTTTTTTGGGAATATTTTTAAGAAATGAAAAATTATTAAAAAAAGGCAAAAAGAAAGAAATAGAGAGAAATATATATATATATATATATATATATATATATATATATATATATATATATATATATATATATATATATATATGAGATAAGGGAGACCCCTCCTCCTCTCTCTCTCTCTCTCTCTCGCGAGGAGGAAATTGTTTCTCTCTTCCTCTGTTCTTCCTCCTCTCTCGCGAGGAGGAAATTCCTCCTCTCTTTCTCTCGCTCTCCCCTTCACTTCTCTCCTCTCTCTTCCTCTCTCACTCTTTCTTCTTTCTTCTCCATCTTTTCCTCTCATTCCCCTCTCTCCCGCACGCGCGCATGCGTGCGTAAGGGGAGGGGGAGATTTCTCGCTCATTCTCTCTTCTTTCTCTTTCCGCTCTCTTTCTTTCTCTCTTTCTCTTTCTCTCTCTCTCTCTCTCTCTCTCTCTCTCTCTCTCGCGATGGAAATTTCCGTCGCGAGGAGAATCCCCTCTCCTTTCTTTCTCTTCCGCTTTTCCGTCCTTCCTTTCTTTTCCTTCTCTTCTTCTTCTTCTTCTTCACTCACTCTCTCTCTCTCCATTTCTCTATCTTCCGCGATCTTCCTCCTCTCAAAATTTCCGTCGCGCGAGAGGAGTTCTCTCTCTCCCCCCCCATTTCACTCTCTTCCTCTTTCTCTTTCCTTCTCTTCTTTCTCTCTCATAATCTCTCTCTTCCGCGTTCGTCCTCAGCTCACCTTCTCCCTCTCTCTCTTCCTCTCTCGCCCTCACTCTCGCGACGGAAATTTTTCCGTCCCGAGGAGAGGCGAGAGGAGGGAAATTTCCTCTCTCTCTTCTTTTCTATTTTCCTCTCTCGCCCTCACTCTCGCGACGGAAATATTTCCGTCGCGAGGAGAGGCGCGAGGAGGAAAATTTTCCTCACTCTTCTCTCTCTCTCGCTGTCTTCCCTCTCTCCAACGTTCTTTCTCTCTTTCCGGAAGTTATTCCTCTCTCTTTCGCCTTTCTTTCCTCTCTCTCCAGAGCTCCCCTCTCTGGCGACGGAAATTTTTCTATCGCCAGACGAGTCTCTCTCCTTCCTTTCTGTCGCTTCCTCTCTCCTCTGCGCTCTTCCCTCTCTCCCAGTTTTCTCTGTCCGCACTCTCTTTTTCTCTCTTCTTTCTCCTCTCCTTCCTTCTCTCTTCTCCTTTCTCTCCCTCTCATTCTTTCTTCTCTCTCTCTCCCCTCTCTCCCTCCCTCCTGCGACGAAATTTCCAGTCGCGAGGAGAGGCGGGAGGAGTTTCTTCTTCCTCTCCTTGTTTCGCCGCGACAACTCCTGCCGTCGAGAGAGAGAAATGAAAGGAGAGGGAATAGAGTGGAGAAGAGAGAGGAGAGAAATGATCCATATTAAAAGCCTAATATCCGAGGATCTGGATGGAGTCAGGGGCTGAAATTTCGTGGGCATGATCGTCATTTTAAGCTCCACGAATCTGCTGGGGCTGATTTAGGCTCAGAGACAAAAAAAATTAGGGTTATCAATGTTTTGTTGTTTGCTTCTAGCATTGGCTAGCCAGAAGGAAAAAAAGCAGCGATGGATCATTGTTCATGTGTTGAACTTCATTCTCAGTGAGATTCTTCCCTCTTCTGTTCATTCTTCGTGTTGGATGCAAGCCGCCGAGTCCAGGCAAAATATACGGCTCTCGAAGGTATGTTTTGATTAGGGAGCATCACTGGATTGTATTTTCATCACGAATCTTTAGATTAGGATCATTTTCTATCCTTTTCTTCCATTTTTCTCATCTTTTCATCCACATTTTCTATATTTACAAACCCTAGAAACGACATTTTGATAACATACATTTATAACTTGAATTCTTATCTTAATTAACTCATATTCATGCTTATTTTATGTGAATATGATGCATGTTATCATACTTTTTAGGAATTTTCTCCATTGGCATGTCATTTCACTAAAGTTGATATTTATGCATAAATTAGGGATAATTTCATGCTTAATAGAGGATTAATCTTTTGTTTAAATTAATAGAAGTTAATCTCTGTTATTGAATGAGTTTTGACTTTAGTAAATGTTTGGAAGGATGATTTTATGATGAATTTATGATTTAAAATGTTTAATGAGAAATGATTTAAGTAAATTATAAGTCATCTTGATTTCTTCTTTCTAAATATATTTTAAATGACATGGTATTAAAAAGAAAAGAATTTGTAATCCAATGGAGAAAAATTGGATTAAAAAGGAGTTGTATATTTTAAATTATGAAATTCAGAAGTTTTATGCATTTTTTCTGAATTTTATTTGATTTTTAAATTGAATTTTCCAATTTAAAATCGCAAAAAAAGGGGTTTTACTAACCTGCAGGCTGACGTGGCGAGCGGTAGCTGACGTGGCGCGCGGGACCGCCTCGGGTTGCGACGCGGCACTTAGGCCACGTGGCAGCGCCCGAGTGGCCCACGCGGGGCGCAGGCCGCGCTGACGTGTGGCAGGAGGCCACGCGGATGGGTCCACGTGGGCGCCCGTGTGGGGCGCCACGTGGCGAGGATGGTAAGTGGAGGGCCCACGGGTATAGTGGGCCTTGGTGAGTATTTGGAGGCGGTAACGCAAATGCGTTACCGCGTCCCGATATTTAAGCACGCCCTCCTCTTGTTTTTTTCTCTGTGTGGGACTAAAGTCCCGCGGAGTCTTACCTTTGCAGGTGATGTGGACACACGATGGGCGTTGGATTTGGTAAGAACGGCGGAGATCGCAGCGTTAAATCGAGACACGCATCAATCAATAACGACGTCAGCCCATGATTGCACGCGTTTTCTTGTGACTGACATGTCTCTAACCGAGACATGTCAGTCAGGAAGGGCAGCGGCCAATGAAAAAAAAGACTGATTTTTTCCCGCCTAATAGGACAAAAGACATTTAGTGCTCTCTTTTTCAGGAGCGGGGGTTGAGACGACGTGGACCAATGGAAAAAAAGATGGTTTTTTCCCCGCCTAATAAGACAAAGTCGTCTCAAGCCCCTTGGACGCATTAAATGCGCCGCATTAAATGCGGCATGAAATGAAACCCCATGCATTAAATGCAACACGGTTTCAATTCTGCCGTTCTACGTGGCCGCTCCAGATTCGCTGAAAGCGAATTTGATGACGTGGCCACCTGCATTTAACTGATTAATTTATTTTCTTTAAACAGGTGGTGGCTCGTCTCATCAGCACGGTTGGATCGCCATCGGACGGACGAGGAAAGTGGATCACGATCGCACGATCGTGACCCTCCAGGCACCTGATGATCGATCGGACGGCGTGGAGGGGTTGTGGAAGAACTCCACGATCGCGGCTCGATCGAGCCGCGATCGCGGCGCGATCAAGCCACGATCGGGGAGTTTGCATGGTGGAATCGCCACCAATCGAGCAGACATCGATCGACGAACGACCAGGACCACGATCGTGGCCCAATCGCGGCCCGATCGTTGCCCGATCGTGGCTCGATCGCGGCTAAAATGCAAGATATTCGGAGGCGAAATTGAAGCTGATTTGTTGCGGAATTGAAGCCACGATCCACGCCCAAGGAATCGCCCCCTCGACGCCATCAAACCGCCTCCACAACCGCGCCAATAACCCACGATCTTCGGACCAATTCTTTCTTTAAATACTCATGTACTTCTCCCTTTCTTCTTAACTTTGATCGATTCGTGAAGGCAATTAAGCGAATTTAAAGGAAGATCTCTAGTTCATCGTGATCCCCTCGCGTTTAGACTCGATTGCGATTCAATTGGAGCGGGATTAATCGCGAATTCCTCTTTGATTTCATCAAATTTTCCCCTTGAATTCTAAAAGTCCGCGAGGAAGAATCCGAGCAAATTCGCTTCAATCCACGAGAATTGAAACCCCATTTTTGCGGCAATCGGGTTAGTAGTGAGATTCGATCAATTATCAAGAGGTAATTTGAGTTTTTATTAGATTTAGAAGTTTAATTTTGCAAATTAGTTCGTAGTGTTCTTCATTTTCCCCAAATTTCGGTCTGAAATTTTGCTGATTTTGAAAATAGGATATCTCTCTGATTATAATTCCAAATCACTTGATTTTTGTTTCATTGGATTTCTCTTTTCATTAGCTTTCCGTGGATAGAAAATTCATCAAATTCTGAGTTCATTTGACCCTTCAATTTGACGTTTGACCAAGGACTATTCATCTTTCATCAGAAGTCAAATGTTGACTTTCGGGGTCAATTACTTTTTATTGACAAATCAGAATTTGATAATTTTGGTCTTGTTGGATTCCTTTGGTTCTTATATTTCTATTGACATAGAAATTGCAAGATTTGGATTTCATTTGGTCTTTCAATTTGAAGATTTCCTCCGAGGTATTAATTTTAGGGATTTTCTGATCATTGATTTTCAATAATTCATAATAAATCTATTTCTTATCCAAAAGTTACAAAATATATATCAATAAATTCCATTTTATCTCTAGTTTCCGAATATCTAATTTTCATAATCTTCTGACTCTGTTTGATTATCTGATTTTGCAGAACACCTACTATTGGTCAAAGTCAATGCGTTGACTTTGACTTTTGACTTTTCTCTGTCAAATCCGAGATTTGAATTCTTAAAACTTCTTATTTACCTTAGTTATATCATTTTCATATCTTACATCTTATTTTCTCTTATTTAAAACTCCTTTTAAACCTAAACTTGACCAAGTCAACTCTGCGATTAAAGTCAACCCTGCTCTCTGTGGATCGACCCGATACTTACCCAATACTTGATTATTATATCTTGTCTTTGTGAGTTTGCTTTTATAAATTTTGTTTGACCATCGTATTTGTGTTTTAACGACGAAAATGACACGTCACATTTTCACCTTCGATCAAGGGTTTTCAATCTTCGCAAGGAGTTTGGAAGCACTTGTTCAGTTCATTTCATCTCCGTGCTCATTTTCTTCCCTTCACCGTCCATTTCCGCTTTCTAAATCTAAAAATACCAAAAATAAGCTTCTGATTTCAATCTCTTAACCTTCCTCTCTATGGATTCGACCTCGACTTGCCAATGTTCTAATTAAAAAATCAGTTTCAAAGAGTTGAGAAT
>CM044101.1:15434531-15539531 GCA_024174645.1 Lemna minuta
GTAGGCGAACCCTACATGATAGATGCTTCTTAGGCATCATTGCCATCCCATGCTAGTATTCTTTCCATTACACTTTATGGGCATAGATGGTCATTAAAAAATGGACCTTCTTGCTCATAATATCAGAAATTTTTAATTCGAAATTATAAAATTCTTTGCACATTACTTACATCAAAATATCATGAAAATGTGCTCAATTTGATCGCCGATCGTCCGTGATCTTGATATCAATTATCAGATGCTCGTGATCGTTTATTGGCTGATCGGTGGATTTGATCGATCATCAAATGATGATCTTGATCTGATCGATGGGCATCTATTCATGTGATGATCATGATAGTACCCTTGCAAATAAATGACACAATTTGATCGATGATCAGATCTGATCGATCACAGACTCAATCACTTCCTCGACCAATCAGCTGGTTTTGATCACCGATCGATTGTGGCTGACTTTATATGATCATGGAGATCCAATCATTGATCGCCTTTCCACCTTTTAAAGTTTAGGGTTTCCCTGCGCTGACTAATACAATCTAGGGTTAATTGCTCCATCTATCCCAACCTTTTAAAGTTTTCCCTAATCTATCCCAACCTTTTTTTTTCGCCCCATCTATCCCAACCTTTTTTTCTCTTTCCTCGATCTATCCCAGCCGCTGACATGTCTCTAAATTATGTCCAGTTGGCGCCCGCTCGTGTCCACATCATCCGCCGGAATTAGGCGGATCCTCATGGCAGCCACGTCTGCGGAGAGAGAGAGAGAGAGAGAGAGAGAGAGAACTTATATCCCTCTCTCTCCCGCCTCCCTCCCTCCGTCTCTCTCCCTCCCTCCCTCCCTCTCCCGCCTCCCGCCCTCCCTCCCTCTCTCCCTCCCTCCCTCTCTCTCCCGGTCTCCCTCTCTCTCTCCCTCCCTCCCTCCCTCCCTCTCTCTCCCGCCCTCCCTCCCTCCCTCTCTCCCGTCCATTTATCTCTCTTTCCTCTAAATCAACGGGAAGAGATCTATCTATATCTCCACCCAACTATGTTCTTTCATTGACTACGTGAATGGCTTACTCTCTCCCTGCCCAATTATTCCTCTCTCCTCTGAACAACTAGGACGTCGAGGAAGCCCGGCTCTCTCTTTCTCTTTCAAGAGTCTTCGTATTTCTAATTTACTGTGGCAAGAGCACTCTCTCAGCCTTTCTTTTTTTCTATTCTTTGACAGCGTAGTCTCTCTCTCTCTCTCTCTCTCTCTCTCTCTCTCTCTCTCTCTTTCTCGCTCCCTCCCTCCCAGCCCAACTACATTTCTTTCCTCAATAACGTGAACACAGACGGGCCTTCTCTCTCTCTCTCTTAATATTCTCCCCCATATTACTATGATAACCGACTTTATCATTGAAGCCTTGGTAAGAGCACTCTCTCGACCTTCACTTTTCTCTGTTCTTTGACAGCAGTCTCCTTCTCTCTCTCTCTCTCTCTCTCTCTCTCTCTCTCTCTCTCTCTCTCTCTCTCTCTCTCCAACCTCCGTAAGATGGAAGGCGGGAACAGCTCAAGGAGAACGGAAAGTCCAAGGCCAAAACAGTCAGAAATTACAAAGGATCCATTAGAGTTCCTCGCGAGCACGTGGAGTATCTCCGCCATGGAAGTCTCTAGGAAGCTTTTCTCTCTCAAAAATCCCCAGAGCTTCTGTTACTATGGCGATTCACTTCAGGAAGAAGGTACATACAAGAAACAAGACGTTGACGCGAACCTTCTGGCCGCTGAGTATAACTCTTGCTCCGTCTCTTCCTTGCTCGGTACTGACCGGATAAAACGAACAGCCGGTGAGCTCTCTCTCTCTCTCTCTCGATGAAACTATTTCTTTCACGCTGAATCTCTTTCTCTCTCTGCCTGTCTCTCTTTGGAAACCATGTTTCTTTCTCTTTGCCTCGTTCTCTTGTGTGGAACACTAGTCTCTCTCTTTCACTCTCTCTTTCTTCTATTTGGAGACCTTCTTTCCGTCTATGTGCCTCATTCTCTCCCTCTATCTCTCTGCCTCTTTCTCTTTCTCATTGTTCCTCTCTCTCTCTCTCTCTTTCTCTCTGCCTCTCTCTTACTCTATGCTATTCTACTCTCTCTCTACGCTTCATTCTCTCTTCGGAACACTTCTCTCTCCCCCCCGTTCTGCCTCTCTCTCTTTCTCTGTTGAACTCTTCTTTCTCTCTCTCTCTCTCTCTCTCTACCTCCTATAAGTCTATGGAACTCTTCCTTTTCTCTGTGTGTATTTCTCTAAGTTTATGGAACTCCCCTCTCTCTCTTTCTACCGCTTTCTATTTCTTTGTGCAACTCTTCTCTCTCTCTCTCTCTCTCAGTCCAATTTCTCTTTCTCTATAGAACTTCTCTCCCTCTGCTTGCTTCTCTCTCTCTATGGAAGTTCGCGCTCTCTCTCTCAATAAAAGTATGGAACTCTCTATCTCGCTCTTTCTACAGAAACATGGAGCTCTCATTAACTCTCTGAATCGACCATCGAATCGCTCTATCCTTCTTTGTTTGCAAATTTTTGTCTGGGTCTCTGTGACTGTCTGTCCATCTGTTTACCTCTCTCTTTCCCTCTCAGCTCTGTCTTCTTCCTCTGAAGCTATCTGTCCACTAAATATGGTAGAAAGAGCCGATGAGGAATGGAAAAGACTGGAAAGAGAGCATAAGTCTAGAGAGAAAACAAGTGAGGGAAGAATTGGCATCGGGAGAAGTTCTCACGCTCGTGAGAGAGAAAGAGTGTGCGAGGAAGAGGAAGAGAAAGAGTGTGCGAGGAAATTCCGCGCGACGAGCTTTCTGCGGATAATATTGTGCGGCGGGGAGAAGAATCGTCGGACAAAGTCGCTCGATGATTTTTGGACCGGCTTACCGACTATCATCGAAGAGGACGAGGAGGAAGAGGAAGCGACGCCGCTAAAGATAAAGGCAAAGAAAGCCACCGCGCGATATCACTGACCATGCGGCATACTCACCCGCTACGTGCGCTTCCTGAACGACTTCGCATACCATCCTGATCTGTCTGATTTCACCAGGATCTAGAGGGAGAAAGAGAGAGAGGTGTTGTTGCGTCTGTTATAAGATGAGGAAAAAAACCAAGGACGCAGTACATCAGGGAAGACAGTAAAGGTGAAGTCCCCCTTGTAGAGAGGAGCACAGCGGCGATGCATGGAGGCGGAGGAAACGGCGCGGATTTTTTCTAATTTTAGAGAGAGAGGGAGGTATGGAGGGAGGGAGGGAGGGAGGTCGGGAGAGAGAGGGAGGGAGGGAGGGAGGCGGGAGAGAGAGGGAGGGAGGGAGGGAGAGAGACGGAGGGAGGGAGGCGGGAGAGAGAGGGATATAAGTTCTCTCTCTCTCTCTCTGCAAACGAGGCTGCCACGAGGATCCGCCTAATTCCGACACATGTCAGCGGCTGGGATAGATCGAGGCAAGCGAAAAAAGGTTGGGATAGATCGGGCAATTAACCCTTCAATTTATTCTCTCACCAATCATTTATCGGAACCTTATTTTTTAGGTAAATAGCCCCATCTATCCCAACCTTTTAAAGTTTTCCCTAATCTATCCCAACCTTTTTTTTCGCCCCATCTATCCCAACCTTTTTTCTCTTTCCTCAATCTATCCCAGCCGCTGACGTGGACGCCCGAGTCGTGTCCACGTCAGCCGCCTCCCTCCCTCCGTCTCTCTCCCTCCCTCCCGCCTCCCTCTCTCTCCCTCCCTCCCTCCCTCTCCCGGCCTCCCTCCCTCCATCTCTCTCCCTCCCTCCTCCGTCTCTCTCCCTCCCTCCCTCTCTCTCTCTCGGCCTCCCTCCCTCCCTCTCCCTCCCGCCCTCCCTTCCTCCCTCCCTCTCTCTCCCGGCCTCCCTCCCTCCCTCCCTCCCTCCCTCTCTATCTCTCTCTCCCACCCTCCCCCGTTGGAGATTCTGAACATGTACGTTTTTCCTGATAAAGAAACAGCATTTCGAATAACAGTTAGAATCTTCCATTCATAGAAAATAGTATTTCTATCTGAGAGGTACCATTTTCTCCGGTGAAGACGGCCCCTCCACCACGCCCGTTAATAAGAATTCCGTCAGGCTTAGGAAGTTCATTGCCGGCGTCCAATGATTGCCTGATTGACTGACAGTCAACGCTTATCATCATCATTATCCTTGCGCATAAGATGAGGAGGGTAAAGACTATACCTTGTGATTGGTTTTATACCAGTCACCAATAAGGAGAGTGAAATCTCCACAGGGTCTGGCATAAGGGATAGCAATGGGTGCCCGCTAGTTCACGTTGATCCCCCCGAAACCGCCGACTGCGCGGTGCAAGGCCGTGGACGGGAAGTAGAAGAAGGAGCCGATCTGATCCTTGGCCTGCCATTTATAGGTTAAGTTGGAGTTGGGCGAAATGGGGCAGTTGGTGCCCAAAACTCTGTCTTGCCAGTAGTTTTTCCTTTGTTTGATCCCGTTCCTGCGAGTACATGGAATTGTCAGGGTTTAGGATTGAGGGTTGAGAAGAGAGAATAAACTAGAGGGCTGACCATGTGATAAGGAAGGGCTCGTCGAGCTTGTTGATGACGTTGACGACTATGTTATCGTTAGTCACGATGTCGAGCTGGGGTCCCCGGAACTGCCCGTTGATGAGAATACCCTGGTGAAAGAAGGATTCGAAGAAGGGTTCAGCCTCCACAAAAATAAAAGGTGTTGACCCACGAGAGTGATTTAGATTGAAGTAGAGAGACAAAGACGGACTCACGCATGAAAAGAAAGATAGATAAAAAAAGGCATGTAGAAATATAGACCGGGAGAGAGATCGAGATTAACGCCTACGAATGTATAGATGAAGAGCACAGGCAGATATTAAGATAGATGTATAGAAATAGATCGATGATGGGCAGAGAGAGGTAGACAGGGAGTGAAAGGTTAAGATGGACGTACAGAAAAACATAGATGGTGGGCAGAGAGTGAAAGGTTAAGATGGACGTACAGAAATACATAGATGGTGGGTAGAGAGTGAAAGGTTAAGATGGACGTACAGAAATACATAGATGGTGGGCAGAGAGAGATTGAGAGAAATATACGGGGAGATGTATTAAAATGGCCTTATAGAGATGGAGACAGAGAGAGATATAGAGATTGAAAAGGAGAGAGATATTCAGATGGACTTCTAGGTCAGAACTCTGAGAGATGGTGATTGACACTGATGTATACGAACATGTAGGTTATGTAAGTTAATACAAAGATGTGGGCGGAGAGACGGAGAGACTGCGATGGATGGATAGACGACGAACTGAAACGAGAGAGAGACGAACGTCGGAATAACAAATCAAAAGACTTTGGCCAAAGCACAGTCAAATGTCGATTCGAATACTCAAAGAAAGAGAGAGAGAGAGAGAGCGACCTGCTGAGCAATGCTTAGAGGATAGATATTGCCGTATGTGACGGTCCATGTGTAGAAACGATAAGGATCCTTGGCGTAGATGGCGGAGCATAGCAGGCAAGTCAGCTGCTGAAACAAAATGTTTCTCATCGCGTAGAGAGAGGGAGGGAGGCGGGAGAGAGAGGGAGGCGGCTGACGTGGACACGACGGGGGCGCCAACTGGACTTAATGTAAGTCCATGTCAGCGGCTGGGATAGATTGAGGAAAGAGAAAAAAGGTTGGGATAGATGGGGCTATTTACCCTATTTTTTATACACTATCAAAATAATCGGATTTATTTTTTCTCAAGAGCAAGAAGAAAAAAGAGCTAGAGAGAGAAAGAGAATGGGTTCTTCCGCCTTCTCCTGGCTTCTCGGTCGCCGATCAGGTTCCTCCAAAGAGAGCGACTCAATTAAAATCGTCTCCCCGGAAGAAGAGGAATTTGGGCTAACTGAGCAGCTTCGGGATTTCGTCAAGGCCTTCACCGTCGATACCTTCAAAGATCTCCGCCTCCCCAACGACGTCCAAAGTACCATTTTTAACGTTCACAATTCTAAATTTTCTCCATTTTTTGAATCAAGTTATTGGGTATTTCGTTAAGAGTACGAAAATTTATCCGCCTCCTGAATCCAGTTACTGGGCATTTTGTCAAAAGTAAATTATTGCTTTAAAAATAAAATTTTCCATTTCTTGAATCAAGTTACTAGGTATTTTGTCAAAAGTACATTTTTAACTTTTTGAAATAAAATTCTCCGTTTATTAAATCTAATTACTGAGTATTTTGTCAAAAGTCCTTTCTCACATTACTGAGTACTTATTTTTTCCATTTCTTGAACCAAGTTACTGGGTATTTTGTTAGAAGTATTTTTTTACCGTAAAAGTACTTATGTTCTCCATTTCTTGAATCTAGTGTCAGGGTATTTTGTTTAAATCCCAGATTTCTTCTTGTTTAGTTTTAAATGAAATTTGCCTCCGATTTTACAAATAATTGAACTGAGTTTCATTATTATACAAATGATGTGAACGGATGCCCAAGAAAATGTTTTCTTTCAGTCATTCTTTCTTTATTCCACTTTAATTTCAGATGAGCCAACGAAAATCGAAGAATATAACAGAATAGAGGATAAGAATGAAACCAACGTGCAGAAGGATCTCACTGAGTGGCAGGAAAAACATGCCCTGCTTGTTATTTCCAGTGTTAAGGTAAAATCTCCTGAAACTTTTCCCTTTATGTCACCCGAAACTTATGGATTTATATTTCTTCATTTTTCTTGATTTTCTATTTCAGGAAATTGCAAAAATTAGATACAATTTATGTCCTAGGCACATGAATGACAAAGAGTTTTGGACGATATACTTCCTTCTTGTGAAGAAATTTGTGTCTCCGTGAGCACTCTCTCTCTCTCTCTCTCTCTCTCTCTCTCTCTATCTATTTCATTGAAAATGTATCTAATCAGCGTTACTGGATTAGTGGTTGTTCATTCACTTATACTAATGTGCTCATCATCATCGTCCATTTTTTGTGTTGTCTTTGATGCATATGCAACATTATTTTGATCTTATCAGGTATGAGCTGCATGCAATACAAAAAGATAGGCTAAAGAAGATGGCGATGAAAGACCAAGCATCCAAAGACAAGAATGTCATTGAGGTGGAGATGATGTCGTCAAAACCATTAGAAAACACTTCCTCTCCGCCTTCTGTTTATTAGCTGTATGCGGGAAGTGCTCATTGATCAACTCTTGAATCATGGTAGAATCATGTGGTAAATCTGCATTACATTTATTCTTTTTATGGTTTGATATGTAGCTCACATGGAAAGGCTAAGTTGATCAGATATTCAGATTACATACCTTTTTTTAAAAGTACTTCTTTGTAGGTTCTTAAGGAACATATTTTGCTGGGTGGTCGGCCATCTTGTAGGTTTTCTTCCTCTTTATGGATATTCTCGGATGATATGAGGACCTGGTCAGACCTAGTAACAACCCAAATGGCAGACAGACAGGAGACATGTGTTGCCACTGCCATCCGCCTTGTGTTTCTACCGCCTCTGTTGGGCTGCTGATCTCGCCCTCAAGGTCCTTCCCCTTTCTGGACCTTCGGCCATCAACATCCATGCAGCCATCAGCCCGTGCTCTTGCATGCCAGAGGTACATTGATCAGCTATGTCAGAAATCTGAATATTAAAACCTACTTTATTCAATTAACATACCTATGTTATCATGTTATCTTATAGTCAGCATACTATGCGTTTCTTTTCGATGATAATTCCTAATGGTTGAATAAACAGTAGATCAAAAATCTGCAGGGTTCAATAATTACATCAAAATTCTAAGACTAAATAATAAGAGTAGATGGTGCTTCAAATTTTAATTAGAATTTTTCTATTAATCAATGGTCATAAATTGTGGAAAACAAGGGGAGCACCAAGGAAGGTGTAATGGTGGAGGGGAGGGGGAGCTCCCCACTACCTTTTGGTCAGGATAGCTGTATTATAAAGATTTGTTATATAGGAAGCTACATGGAGAATAAATTATCTCAAATTTCCTTAATTTTATTTGTTCACTGAAAAAAAAAAATTGTGAGGTCATTGAAAACAAATGTTTGAACATGCGATTGTGAAATAAAGATAAACTGAAATTGCTAAAACAATGATAAAATCAAGTAAAGTGGCAAGTAAAGTTCACACCCACGTATAATTGTGTTTGAAAATGATGATTTATTAAAACTCATGAAAAAAAATCTGTAAATTGGAGGACTTATTGTGATAAGAAGATATAGATGAATAAAGAATTGGAAAGAGGAAGAAAAATATTTTCCAACGAGTCCTAGAAAATGAGAATTGGCTCAAGAATGACAACAAAAATCAAAGGGTCAGAGTTTAGCAAGGAGATAAAAAATAAGAACATGATCGTAATTGTGCATCTAAATGACCAAATCAAACCTATATTTTTATGGATATGATAAGTCTCTTGTCATAGACCTCCATGAACACAAATGACTGCCCCTATTCATGTAAAAAAGAAGGATTTTATCAACAATCGCTCAAATGCCTTACCAAACTCAAAACACCAATTATTACTCGACTAGTTGTGCACTTGGGTTTTTGAATCAAGAATGCATCAAAACACACCAAGGATCACCGAAAGTTGAACAAGTTCAAAAAAAGGGTAAGACTTCATTCAAATTGAAGATAATCTTTTGCAAAGAAAAATGATTAAACAGGCGATTGCAATAAAATTGAGTCGCCAGGTTGCCCTTAAGTAAGAGCATGCCGGCTCTAGATTCAATCATGTAGTCTTTTCTAGAGAAGAGAGTGAGAGAGCTATGCGTATTTTGGAATGTAGGTGTGAATCGCCCAAATCGTGGCATATGTCAAAGAGGAAAAGGGGTTAGAGAGAGATTGGGCAGCACAAATAATACTAGCCGCCCATTAAAAAATGTTTTAAGACCTTTGATCATGCCATACCCTCAATTTTTCCTTATATCAATCAATAATATTTTGCTACAATCCCCACCAATTGAAGTGGAAAGAGTCAACAAAGATTAAATGTCATGAAATTTTTTTGAGATGTAGCCATGTGTTTAGCTTATTTTCTTAATAAAACATTTAATAAATTACGAACCCTCGAGTGAATATTGACATTGATGGGATATAAGGTCGATAACTTTCCGAAATTTTGATCAAAACATCAAATGCAACGGAAAACACTGAATCGGACATTTAAAATACCAAGCCACTAAGAACAGACGATCCTATCATCTAGTATGAAAACACACTCACAGGTTTCCTTGAATGAGTTCTTAAAGCTATTTCAAGTGTCTAGCCTCTAGCGGTATCCACACGGTCTTCGGATGGTTGGATCAAGAGAGAAAGAGAAGAAATGAGAGAATTCTCACAAGGCTTGTATGGGCACCTCTAGTTGTGGTCATTCTCCCCCTATTTATAGACATTTGGTATGATGTTTTTTCATAAAAACCCTCATAATTATGTCTATATCCACCAACATCTATAAACCTTATGTGTGTGACCCTCTAGGTCCATAGATCTCACTAGTTAATAACTATATAGACCAAATACCACCTTAATTATCCACATCCTTAATTAATTATCCACATCCACATATAGATTAAATAATCAAGGATCGGTTTAACCCAATCAATAGGTTGAGTTGCCAGCCCGTTGGGTGCTAAGCTACATCACGTATACTAGGAGATATGGAGTATGTAAGAACTCACTTATGAAACCTTCCCATCATTGATTACCATGCATGTATAATCCTTCATTCACATTAAACTCATGAATAACTTAGGGTATGGTCAACTGTCAAACCCTAATCGGTCAATCAAGTTAGTACTGATGCGTGTAGAAATCATCGGGAATTCCTTTTCTGATATTTCCACTACATTGGCCAAGGATTTCATCACATCTTATTCCATGAGTCAATCTATTCAAATACAGAGGGTGGATGATCCCATCTTGATCACACAATCATCTTCGTGGACTTCATGTTGTACCCAATATATGACGTTTTAGATATCCCGTGGCTAGGGATTCGTAAGACATTATCAAAACACGATCATCCATCCACAAGATGTCTTTGGTGTCTCAAGTCAAAGGACCACATACACAACCATGACATGAATCAACCTGATTGACAGTTAGGTATAATACCATTCAAGGATTCATACGAATTAATTCAGTGAACTCTTTCTCCAACGAGCACCCACTATCTATCCTTGGTGTCTCCACACCGATGGCTATAGGATCAGCCATACTGATGTAGGCCAAGGGCCTCTATTGCCCAATTGTGACTCATAAAGCCCAGACAGTCAGAGGGCCCACTTATGAGGCCCAATTAGAGCTTATCGGGCCAGGAGGGAATCTCGAGGAGCTGTCACTATCTGCAGAAGATCACCTAGAGACCCACAAAAGTGTGTGTCAGATTCTACAGTTCCCAGAATCTCTAGAGTGTCTCTTGTCAGGCCTAGAAGCTTCTTTTGTTGTGTCAGGCCCATACCCTGACACAAGCATGGTGTAATAGTTAGAGTTTCAAGACTTTGAGTTGTCTTATCAGGGGGTCATGTCACTTGGACGACCCTTTAATTTTTGAGGCCTATATAAGGCCCCCCAGTGTAACACTTGAATTCACAATTTTGAAGTTATTTCTTTCTGAGAGCTTTGCTTTCTCCCCTTTGAGTGTTCTCCTGTTTTGAGAGTGCTCCTGTGCTCGTGGATTCAAGTACAACCCCTTGTGGATTCAAGGGTTGAAGAGGTTAGTTCTGTGGACTCAGAACCTAACTCTTCTTGAAGATCAAGGTTTGAGGACTCAAACCCTTATTCTTCACTGTTCCTGCGCTAAGGCTGCGTCACATACTCATCATATGAGATAAATTAGGTAGTGCTATTATTTCTGGATAATTCGATGTCCTTCTCGAATATCCCACGAAGAGGAATGTTTAGAACATATGTTTAAAGACTAGTGATCACTATATTATGATCTCATCATAATTTTCTTGGTCATTGCACATGCTCATGGACTTCATTGCAAACATCACACAAGAATGACAATAAATAAATTTCATTTCAATGAGTATAAACAAGATACATGAAAGTGTGATTGGCTTCTAGGCCACATAATATCCATCAGACATCCCATGTAAAAAATTTCACATCATCTATGCTCCATGAGCAGCATGTGTCTGGCATAGAGAGAAATCCTTAGACCCTTGTTAGAAAAAAACTAAGTAAACAAGTACATAAGAAAGTCAATTAAAAACTCTTGAAAATTCCTTCAAGTAAAAATGCAAAAAAATTACGGAATCTTTCAAATTATGTTCTTGCATGGTGCCCCAACTTGTTAGCCAAACAAGCGTGATTGAGGCATTAACCACTCGTTCGCCGGCCGCTCGGGCTCCACAGTAGCCCTAGTGTGCATCGTGTAGGCAATGCCTAGTGCAATGTGTAGGCACATCGAGGACCAAGTGGCTCCCACTCTCAACAGCTAGTTTGTTGGTTTGCAGCCACATCAGCATGGAGATTTTTTTGTTGTAAATTGTTCCCCTGAAAAATAAAGCTAAAATTTTAAAATTAGAAAAAAATGTAAGAATATTTTTAAAATTTTAGAGACACGCCTAATTTTTCCTAAATTTAAAATAGTAAAAAAATTTGATCAATAAACCCACTTTGGATGAAAATTTTCACCAAATCAAAATATTTTTCATTCCATAAGTTAGAAATTTGGTTTCAAGACTCTCAACTCAATCAGCATCTTTGTTTTGTCATTCTTTGTGGTTTCTTTCACATAAGCCTTGGACATTGAAACCTTCTAAAAATATGACCCATAGAAGGATGTTTGACTGTGAGAAAGGTCTAGCATGCAAATTCTACCATTTTAACCTCTAAGTTATTAAAAAAATGGACAATGAGTGCTAAAACAAGGTGAATTCAAAAATACAATAAAACATGATAACATACACTAAATTCATAATAATTATGCATTAAATTGATTAATAATGATGAAAATATATGAAAGTATGATACATCACCGGATACCATTTAAAAAAAATTAAATAGACAAAGAACATATGTCCAAGTCGATCATCCATACCAAGCTTACAAGTGTGTGAGGGGAAGCGCTTGAAATATTTTTTTGGTGGTTTTGATATGTCACATTTTACAGGGTTTTGATACTTTATACATCACATTAATCATTGCATTATTTGATAATGTTCAATCAGTAAACACGTGAATGTTTTTAATTTAAATTTTTTTAGAATTGTACGAAATTGCTTTAAAAAGTCATACATGTCTATATAATTTGGTCCTAGCTGATGGATTTCATAACTTGCTTTAATTTTTTAGATAATAGAATGTGAGAGTATGAGATCCTCATAAATACCATGTCTAGGAATTCATCTGAAACAAGTCTTGAAGCTCTATAAACCACAAATCAACAAGAAATATACTTATCCACCCAATACACATGTTTCATAGTAGAAATTTGATCTGATTTATGATGTTGGATCTAGCGTTCCATGAAGAAAATGTGAATATCCAAGAGATTTTAACTTATATATATTTTTTTATTATCATTGGGTTTTTTCTCTATGCATCTCTATAGCAAACATGAAACAACTTCATAGAAAAAGATATCTATCTTAGAGTAATATTATGATATTCTTATCTCCCAAAAATTACATGCGCGAGTTTATATGAGAGAAGAAGTGATTTATTTATTCCAAATTCTACCATATCATAACTGACAATGATATTTTGCCTCGCGATTTCAAATTATTTGAGGTGATCCCTTTTGATTCACATGGGATTTCACATGCCACATGCTACTCGAGCAAGAGAGTAAGATAGTGATGCTTTCGCCTCTTGGAATTTCATCATATCAGGTCTAGTATTCGCCCACTTGTCCTCCTCGTAAGCGGCTTATCTAGCTTTCCACAATGTCATTTCTACCATTTTGTATAGCTTTTTCGCCTGCTTCCATCGCCTATACTACATGAATTGCTTTCACTCCCTCATTTAGTTTCATAATATTCAATTAATGCCCAAAAAAATGCATTTATATAGTTTATACCATGCTCATCTATCGATATTTTCTTGCCCTAAAATTGGAGTCAAGTAACTTCCCACCAGCTCATAATGAAAATAATTTAAAGTTATTTTATTTTACTTTTAATTTAAATCCAGATTGACCCAGAAAATATTTGAATAAATTTTTGGGATAAGATTTTTGGTGGGTCCCCAACAAAAATATTTAACTATATAAAACGAAATTAAATAAAACGTGAGGAAATTATTTAATGTTATTCATGTATTTTGAATTATTTATTTTTTAATTCGGACTGGGCTACAAGTCTCCAATCATCCAATAGGGTTAAGTCTTGTAGCCCAGACTCCAGGTAGCTCCCCTTTCTCCACAAGCGAACGGAAGAAGAAGAACAAGAAGGAGTGCACAAGTGAAAAAGAGCTTCAGCTCACGTCTCCGATGGAAGGGGGAAGCCCCGGGTGAGATTTTTCCTCCGATAATCTTATTTTCTATCTCGTTCTAGGTATTATTATCATGCGTTCTTCGTTTTTTTGTTTTTCGCTTGATTGCTGTTGATGCGAGCTGATTTCTCGGTTCTATGTATTCTTCAGGAAGATTTTCGTTGGAGGGCTTCCGAAGGAAACCACCAACGGTATGGATGTAAATTATTTGGGTTTTTTTGTGGTTTTAGGGTAACTGTGTAACCCCTAATTTATGTGAATAAAATGATTTCAGGGGTTTTCTTGAAGCATTTTGAAAAATATGGTGAGGTGATTGATTCCGTGGTCATGAGAGATAGGAAAACTGGAAAGCCGAGAGGATTTGGATTCATCACTTACTCAGATCCTTCGGTTGTTGATCGAGTGATTGAGGAAGAACATGTTTTCAGTGGAAAACAGGTAACTTGCCGAGTTTCTCTCGGTAAATCTTCTTGATTCTGATAGTTTCTGGTTTTTTCAGGTGGAGATCAAACGAACTATTCCAAGGGAAGCGATTCCTGGAGCGAGAGATTTTAAAACCAAGAAGATCTTTGTTGGCGGCATTCCAACTTCTGTAACTGAAGGTGTGATTCTTATAATAGGCTTTGATCCCCTTAATGGCGATCTTCTTCTAATTTTTTTTCCCGTGCAGATGAATTTAGAGATTTTTTTGCCAAATTCGGAAATGTCGTAGAACATCAGATAATGCGCGATCATTTAAATAATCGTTCCCGAGGTTTCGGGTTCATTACTTTCCATTCGGAGCAAGCTGTTGACGAGTTGCTATCTAAAGGAAACAGAATGGATTTCGCCGGTACTCAGGTGCAGTATGATAGTTAAATATCGTTTATCAAACTTTACCAAAATTCCGTCTTTCAAAATTTCATCTTTCCTATATATATCATATCTTTTTTCTCCATGTTGATTTCATGATATTTGTGTCATAATTCTATCTTATTATCTATCTCATGTCTTTTATCTTTACGCTCGCATCATTTTATTGTTGTTAGTTGCATTATCATAGTCTTAGATTGTCATATTTAACCAATGTTCCATCTTCCAATCATCATATCTATATCTTTTCTCTCATATCCATGTCAGCATCATGAGCCCTAATTTCAGGTTGAGATCAAGAAGGCTGAGCCAAAAAAGCCCAGTGGATCTCCTTCACGCCTGCCAAAGCACTACAGCAATCTGCCATCTAATTTCGGTGGCAGATATGAAGACCCTTACAGAGATTATGAACGTGAAATGTTTCGTCCTGGTTATGAACGTTCTGGTGGCCCTCTCCCCAGTAGAGGAGGGCTGTATGAGAGATATGCAGGTGGTGATTTTGGCGTTGGCTACAAAGATTATGGCAGTGGTGGTGGCATGGGTCCTTATCCAGGAGAGTCGGCATTAGGGTTTTCTGGGTACTATGGCAGAGGATATGACCATGGTAGTTACAGAGCAGGTGAGAGTTTCAGAGGCTATGGAATGGGATCTGAACCTGGTATCTATGGAGGAGGCTATGGCGTCCCGGATGTCGGGGGTTTTGAAGGGAGTGGGCAGTTTGCGCTTGGTGGTGGTTTTGGCGGCGTTGGTGGATATGGGGCCGCCAGTGGCAGTGGAGGTGGCGGCAGCAGTGGCAGCGGGTTCCATGGAAGTAGAGGCAGTTATGGAGGTGGCGCCGGGGGGCGCTACCATCCTTATGGAAGGTAGAGTAGGAGGTAATTTTCAGAGATTTTTTCAGTTAGTTTTCTCCTTGTAGACATGAATGGGGAGGAAGTTAATTTTGAACTTTAATGTGGTTTATATTAGCTTTGTTGGTCAATCCTAGGTTTCTTTTCTAGAATGTATCTGTTTATCTGCTCCAGATGGCTAATCATCGTTGCTTTATTTGGTTAATATGATATTTATTGACATTTTAAAATTAGAACGTTTCATGTTTTTGTAAAACTTTTAAAATTATCATGCGAATGATATTTGATATTTAGCTCAAATCTATATCTTTTTCAATATTAGCTTTGGTTTCTGTGATGCTATCAAAGTTCATCAATAATCTGCGATTGATCATCATTCTCTCCCTTAAAATAATTCTCTGATTGACGATCCAATTGCCTACCAAATCTTGGGTTATTTTTGTCATTTGTAAGAGTTTCATCCTTTTATATCAGATTCAAATGGTGATCATTGATCAGATTGATGAGCTGATCAACAATCATTGACTGATGATCTGCTTAACCACATTTGATCTATCAACAATCTGATAGTTGATCTGATCGATGGGCATCGGTCACTACATCAATCAGATCCTCAAAGCGATCTATCCCCATCAATACGATAAAGGTCATCCTGGATTGATTGGTCGAATCTATTGTCAAACAAGAATTGATCATGATCACGACAATCATGATTGGATCACTGTTCCCTATTTGAACCTGGGAATTACTCATTTCTATAAAGCCAATGGGCACGTCTGTTTTTACCTTTGGCATTGGGGGTCTGTTTCCTCTCATCTTTCCATCTATGGTGATTACCTTTCCCTTCCACATGGTATCCTAGTGTGTTGCTGTCATCTGGCATCAGAGGTTTTTTTCCTGAAGAAGTGTAAATATCCACTACCGTTTTTAGGGAAGGGCAAAGACCAACCGAATGTCGGTCAACCGGACCGAACCGAGACTGTCGGTCCCACAAAATGGGCCGGACCAGTGCAGGTGGGTAAGATGACAGATCTGCAGACGCGTGATTGGTCAACCCGTCCCCGATCAGTCAATTGTCTACTTCCAGTTCTCACTTTCTCTCATGTGACATATTTTAACTGCTTCGCGTAAAAAATAAGAAAAAACTCGCTTGCACAGTCAACGCTGCAGAAAGTGATAATAGTTTTTGAGTTTCTTCTCATGGCGGCTGAATGTTCCTTCTGCCGTGATTAAGGAAATAAAATGGAAGAAATTAGTCATGCTTTCTTCTCGACTGAGTTCTATTGGTCTTTTACACAGCCTATCCTAAATAAAACACTTTCTTGAAGATCCCAGAAGGATTTATCAATAATAAGAACCTTCAAAGATTAGGCGGTATAAATAAGCTCCAAACGATTTATTGCCAAAACTTAAGATATCGGCGAAGTCGGCAGTGCAGTTTCTGATAATAGCATTACTTGTTAATTTCCGTAGATCAATATACAGGTCTGGTGAAGTTTACTCGACATAATAGGAAGAGAAATCAAAACAATCGTCAAATTTGAGTTCCTCTCCGATGAAACCAATCGTCAAATTTGAGTTCCTCTCCGATGAAACCAATCGATTTGAAAGTTTGATGCATAAAAATATAACTCTTTAATGCTTTTCATCACTCGTTAATGGGAAGAGTTAGCTAGCAAAAGCGCGACCAGATATGAAATTGTTTGAACCTTCTCTGTCGAGGCATAAAATTCATTGGATCGCCAAGAACTCCAAGAACTATATCTATTTTGATGACCTTAAAATCGTGGGGGTAAAAAGGATGAATTGGATACTGATGAAGAAGAATTTGGTGAAGATACGAACTAATTTTCAAGTTATTATACTCTTTGTTTCAAATCAGTAAGTATCATCGGTAAGGTTTCTGACTATGACATTTTTTTATTAATAGACGTTGATATATTTATCTCTTTTCAGATACGCATATCCATGAAGTTAAGACTGAACTGAATCGTGACCGAGGTGGACCGAGACCGAGACCGAATTCAGATTTGGACCAAATGGTGTGCCAAAAACTTGTGTGACCAGGACCGCCCAACCCTAACCGTTTTGACATTTTCATGTAACATCCATGTGTCGCGTATCAAATTTTCTTGTTCTGTCTGATGTGACAAGCAGTAACATTTAGCCCTTCTTTTTCTCTCTTCCTTTTTATTTCTATGTTATGTGCATCATGGATGTCATTTTTGATCCTTCGTCTGTCTAAATCGCCATGAATCGTTCCTTCATTTTAAGTCAGGTTGCTTTGGTTGAGTCTCTGACATCCAATGGTCAACCAAGTCAGCATTTGATGTCTCCTAATTGCCAGTCAGCTCCAGATCAAGTTGAGAGACTATCCAGCCTTGGGTCAATAGCCAAAAGTCAACTGTCTAAGATGAAAGTCAGAAGACAATAAAGTCAATGGTCAATAGCCAACAGTCTAGGGTCAATACATGACTATTGATCCTTGGCTCTTTCTCCTTGCTACTGAAAATGTTGCCCTAGATTCTCTTCAGTTGACTTTCCCACTGAACTTGGTGCATTGATATAGCTCGTTGGCAATGATTTCCAATGATAATGAGCCCTTCAGCCTCACAGAAGTCTATCTGTCTGTCTTGAAATGTCTGATTTGATTAATGATAAATACTACTATCTCGTAAGTTTTGATCCAAAAATTGATGTTCCCTGACCATTGGTCATTCAGAGTTGACCTTTGATTCGATGACCGCAAGGTTTGAACGTTGGACTTTGACTAAAAAAGGTCAACTTTCCTTGATCATACCCAATTACTCCATCTCCAAAGATCGAGTGGAAATATTTGTTTCAATAAAATCTAATAATGGAATTAGGCTCAAGGATCTTCATACTTTCTTCGCAGAGCTTGCCAAGAATCCACGGATCAACCAATTTTTTCTATCACAATCTCAATGACCCGATCAGAAATCTATTTTCTACAAACAATTAATGTTAGAACAACCTTGGTTGAAAGGTCAAGCTTATTGAATTTGAAATATATGAAAAATAATTCCTTTTTTAGACCTTGATTGTCGAGTATGGCGATAGAGCGAGATCCAAAGCTCCATGAACTCTCTCATCTATGAACAAAAATCTCTGAATATTGGGAAGAAGTGTTCAACCCGAAAGGGCAATGATTTGTCCTCGAGAACAACGATCAGGATCGATCGATCAAGGGATTGATCAAGCAAGGGCATTGATCACTTCTTTGAATAATGATCAACGATCACTCCAATAAAATAATGATCTAATCTACAATTTGATTTGATTGATCACTGATCAAATGATGGGTATAAAAATGATTCTTTGAATAATTAGTCATTTTTATATTTGCGTTAATCGTTTGTCGGATTCTCTAGCGATGATCACCGATCAGTTCGATGATCTGATTAGCCGTCATTGATCGATTGGTTGCTGATCGGGTAGAAGGGCATTGATCACTTCTTCGATCAAATCGTCACAGCGATCACCCATCGATGCGATTGCGGCCATCCTCGGTTGATCGATCGATTTGATTAAATTGTATAAATAAACCTGATATGGGGTAAACAAGAAATAATATTTTATGTTTGGGTACAGATGAAATTATTCAGACATTTTTTGACATAACCGTTCAAAAGCTTCTAAAAAGAGAACTATAAATGAACCTTATATCGGGTCAATAAGCAATAATGTTTAATGTTTGGGTATGAATGAAAATACTCGGAGATTTTCGGAGGTAACGTTCGACCGAAAAAGCTTGATGGTTTATTGAACGAAACCGGTAAAATATAAAGTGTTTTGAGGAAATGGGTTTATATAAAATTTGCCATGAAGAATAAGTTACCTACTTATAGAGTAAATAAGCAATAATGTTTTCATCTGGGGTATAAATGAAATACGTGGAGACTTTTGGATATAACCGCTCAACTGCAAAACTCAAAAGGTAGATGGTTCATTGAATGAAGAAACATATCCCGTTTGGAGTTTCCCCCGATCTTTTCCACCGTTCGTCGTTTTCCGTGATTGTCGGATCGCAGTATACTCCAATTTCTCTTCCTTAGAAATGCCTTGATGCTCGCCTTGCTGTTCGCCTAAACTTTTACGAGAAATCTTGTTAATCCTCTCCGATACGTAGTTTGGTCGCTAATCCTCTCCCTTAATAGCCGTTTAGTGGAAAGTTGCCGACGTTGAAGAGTTGGATTTTTTTGGTGAGATATTAGGGGATGTCGGGGATGGAGTTGGTTGGGCTGTTTGAGAAGGCCAAGGAACTGGATCAACTGAGGAAGGATCAGGAGGATGTCTTAACTGAAATTAACAAAATTCACAAGAAGCTTCAAGCCAGTAAGATTATTTTACTGCCCTTATCGTTAATTACTTCTTCTAGAGTATTTCTAGGACTGATTTTGGTGATGGAAAGTTTTCGAAGATCCCGCAGAACAAAACTCGGAGACTGTCTGGAATTGGTGCATAGTTTTCATAGACAATGGATTAAGATTTACGCACCCGAAGTTTCCACTTATCGCGAAATCATCTTTATTTTTTCTTAAGGCGAACACAATGTAATGAATTATTATCTTTTACGGAGTAAATGTTCAATCTGTTTGTCATTGTCCTATTATTCTCTCTGTCGAGCGAAGAGAAAATGAATAATTGATGTGGCAGAAAATGAATAATATTTGAGAAAATCAATAACTTGGAGAGATGGCTCCAGCATATGTTTTATGGACTGTGGGAAAAACCATCCTCACATGAATTCTACCTTTTGTAAGTTTGAAAACTAACCGAGTTCATGCACTGTTTCTTTGTTTTTCCGGAAGACGAATAAAATTTTTTCTACTAGTCATATAACGTATGCTTCATTTTCCTCATTCATGGATAAGGCGCCTGTAAAGAAAGAGAACTATGGCGTGAGGCTTATTTATCTGTCGACTGAGGTTTTAGTCCTCTTTCTTCAATTTATTCTAGGATTAATAGTGGTATGTATCAAAATATAATTTCTATCCACATATTTGTCATTTCAGGGATAGCAAAATTTCGTTTTTTCTGGGTTTGTCCTATCTTTGAGATTCTATGCAGTTCATATGGAGACGGTTTGGCCTGGCAGTCTCATGTATAATTTTAATGGGAAACTAGAAATATATCTACCAGACTTGGGTTTTATTGGACAACAACAAAGGATTGTAGACAACTTGAATAGAGCTGTTGTACCCAAAGTTTAATTATATATGCGCATATTACAATTTTAAATTGAATGTTGCTCTAGGGTTTGTGTACTATTGGCTGGTATCAATTTTTTGTGTTTCTCTCTGCAATAATTTTTCCCGATGAGGCAACTGAATTTGAAATTTGAAGTAAATTTCCTTTGATTGCTCCCGAAGAAGTTTCATTTCTTAATTGTGTCACACTATCTAGATGCCATCAAGATCTTTATGTTTTCATTTCATGTAATGATTGTGATCCTTGTTCCTGTGTTACACATGAACTAAATTTAGGTTTCTTTTGGTGATCCAGCCCAGGACATAGATGAAAAGTCAGGGGATCCTATGCTATTAAAACTTCGTTCTTTGTATGCACGTGCAAAAGATCTGTCAGAGAGTGAAATAAAGTATGGTTTCATCGCTTTCCTATTATATCCCACGAATAAGTGCAATTTACATTGTTAAATTGCTCTTTTTTATTTTATTTTTTCAACAGTGCGTCGGGTGTGTTAATTGAGAGGCTAGATTCTCTGTTACAAAGTGGGATTTCCGCACCACCGAGGAAGAAGATAGGTAGCTTCCATAGAAATCCTGTTTGTAATCAACAAGTTTACTTTTTCTAAAGATTTCTTTGACATAGCACTGAGAGGCAATTCTTTCTCTCTTTTTGTGTGTCCTATCTCTAGTTTTTTACTCCTTCGGATGTTCAATTGCAGAAGTCAATGAACAGAAAAAGAAGCGCATCAAACAGGATACTGAGGCTTCAAGAGCGCAGTCTGGTACAATTAGAAATCAGATAGATCCCATGACTTTGATTGGGCAGAAGGTTTCGTCTTTTCTTTTGACTCCTTAAAATACAGTAATTTTCGCTTTGAATTAGATTTGTATATGTTTGTTTGTTTCAAGTCAATCATCCTGGAATTCTATTTTTGGGGCTTCTATTTGCTTAAGTTGATACAATAGGGAGCATTAAAGGTAGCTGTGACATATTTATGTGGAAACTGAATCAAGAATTCTTTCCTAGTTCACAGCTGAGGGAAGGGACAAGGAATATAATGAGTTCTGTGTCATATCATTTATCCTGTCTCCAGAATGTAAGCTCCACATGTCAGGTTCTTCCTCACATATGTGGTAGGGGATCATATCAGAAGATTCAATGGATCAAAGTATCCCTTGGTTAATGTTTTTCACTCCTTGATTCTATTAGGGTGCAAATCATCTATGCTCATATGAGTGATGAAAGATCTATTCATCACTTAAGTCATAGGTTCAGGGATCAGATCAATTTTAATGATCAGCAAAATTATTGTCACTTCCATGATTACTTGACCTTACATATAATTGTAAGGTCTCTGATATATTGCTTACCTTGGATTCATAAGAAAATGGAGAATATACAATCGTATCAGGCACACAAGTCAAGATCTTCTCAGTTTCAGTCCGACTATATCATACACAACTGAAGTCAAATATCACAGAAACCAAGGATTACCTCTGTCAAGACTCTCACGAAGCCAGGCTAAGCTCTCCAGATCGCCAAAGTCCCCCCTCTCAAGTTTCCTGCTCTTATTTATAATCCCTTATCTGAATTCTCCTTGTAACTGTCATTTTGCGACAGTTATACTCTTTTTTGAAAGAGCACATGACCATGTTACATGTTTTCCAATCATCAGTCTCTTTATTCTCTCTTTTGGGAGAGGAACCATAGCTGTCTCTGGCGGTGAATGACTGATTGATCTAACCTGCCTATGTCAATCGATTAGTTGATCACAACCACCTGATCCTGGAACCCTAACCAGTTGGTTCTGTATTTATGTTCATATTATAGATGTATGCCATCATTATCATCCTTTCTGCTCGATAGAAGCTTTTGATTATGGGTCAAAATTCCAACTTTAAAGTTTATGATTGACCTCTAGATTTCTCTATTATTCTCTCTAGATTGACAATCCAAGTGAAACCCTTTCTGATTTATCTTTCAGTTCTTTTAGTAATAGTTTGAAATCAAGTCTGCTTTAGTATTTAGTAATAAGGTTTATGGTAAATTGTATTAATGCTTCGATGACTCAGGTTGCAGCTAAGGTGACCGAAGATGCTGAAAAATCTGAGTGGTTCATCGTGAAAGTAATTCATTTTGATAGGGAGGCAAAAGAGTAAGCTATTCACCACCAGTTTTTCATTCAGTATGATATTCCCATTGGTGCATACTTTTGCAAAGCAGATAATACATAACCATTGTCAATTTGATATCTTTTATCTGAATATTTGCAGATTCGTAGTTCTCGATGAGGATCCTGGGGAGGATGAAGAACAGAAGTACTTTCTGACACAATATTGAAATTAAATCCCAACGTTTATTTCATCCTAATTACATTAATTTTTCCGATCTTTATCTGGTTAATATTTTCCAGGAAATACAAGTTGCATATGTCAAGAATTATTCCATTTCCCAAGAGAGGGGAAATATTTAATATTCCTGATTATCCGTGTGGAAAGCCTGTTCTGGCAGTCTACCCTGGCACTACAGCCTTATATAAAGCAACGGTTGTACCAAACCCTAATCGGAAGGTAAACTATAGTCATTATTCCTTATTACATATTTGTATATGCTGATGCCCTCATTTGAGAATGCGTACAGATATAAATAAGAAAAGCTACATACTTCTTTTAATTTTCATATAAGAATTTCTGATGAAAAAATTTGACACAAGTCATATTTGTTATATATTTTATTCAAATTTTGGTGGAAATTTTTATTAGTCTGATATGCTCTTTAAACAATGCACGTGAAATAAGGGTGCTTACTAATGTTTATTGATTTACATGCATTGGTGGGCTTCGTCAAATGCAACAGTTTCCGAAGAAAACTGATGAGTGAGTATATGCCTCATTTTTTACTTTTAATATGTTTCTTGTATTTTTATTATTTCGCTTATGGTCTGTTTTGTATCTCATCGATACCAATGCCTTTAATTAAGAAAGATAATGAACCATATTCCTATGTATTTCATAGGTTCCACTTGATGTTTTAGAAATACTTCTATTTGATGTCATGTTCTAGAAGTTGATTTCTGAAACCCTTGTCTGCCACTTCATGTTTAAAGACATTTATACTTTGTATCATGTTCTATGAAATCATTGTATCCATTTGTGTTCTTTGAAATCCTAGTCCATCGACTTGATGTTTGAGAAAATTTCTTCTGAATATTACATTCTAGAAATTGATTGCCAAGATATTGTATCCATTTCCAAATTATTGAACCCAAGTTGCTGTACTTCAGTTTTTGGAAATCTTTTTACTTGATGCCATGTTCGAGAAATCAATCTCCAAATTATCGCAGCTGATTTTTACTATGAAGATCTAGCCCATCCATTTCATGTTTAAAAAATCTTTCTACTTGAGAACTTGTTGTACAAATCAATTTCCAAGACTATATATCCATTAGTATTATGAAACCCTAGTTCATTCACTTATTCTCTACGAATCATTCTTCTTGAAATTGTGATCTAGACCAAGTATTGTATCTATCTGTATTGGACCAAAACCTAGTCCATCCACTTCATGGTCTAAAAATCTCACTGGATATCATGCACTAGAAATTAATATCCAAATATCGTATACTGTATTTTAATATAGTATACTAAAATACCCTACTCCATCCACCTTACGTTTAAGATATCTTTTTGCTCGAGATCATGTTTAAGTTTTCATATGCATTTTTAATACTTGAAAACCCTGTTCTAGAAATGAATCTCCACCAAGTCAATACTTGTGGTATATATCATAATTACTCTGCATATATTATTTTACAGCTATCTCCTTGAATTTGACGATGATGAAGAAGAAGACGGATCATTGCCGCAGCGAAGTGTGCCATATTACAGTATTGTGCCATTCCCAGAAGGGCATCGATAATAGTCTCCTAGCCCACTCACTCATTCTTCATTTCCCACGAAATGTCCGGTAACCTAGACGACGATGTATGTATCTAGTCCCACGCATTGGGCACATGGCGTAAGCAATGATCCATTCATGCCTTTTGTTTATATTCAGGCTGTTATTTATTGATTTGTCTCCATAGTTTGGAGATACAAATCACAGTACAATGTTTTTAACACGGTTCCTAGTGTGATAAATTATGTTTGTTGAAGCAAGTACTTTTTGAAGCAGATTGAACCAAAAATTTCAGCAGAAATTTATTCATTTACCGATCTTTACATTAGATATGGATGATCATGTATTCACCGTTATTGATATTCTTTAATGTGTGTTAAAATCTGGGGGTGCTGCTGCCTAGACAGAGATAGAAGTGCTTTTGGAGGAGATCTTTTCATACAGAAAGAAATAGGTCAGAATTTTCATTTGATATTTTGAAACGAGGAATATTTATTTGACAAGAAATAAAATCTTTACATTTTAATGGTCACTTTTTCTAACAGGCACTACTGATAGGGTATAAATAAAATCTGTAATGAAGTATAAATATCATTACTAGGAAATGCAAGGGTAAATCTATAATTAGATTCCTTTTTTCTTAAAACTTGCCTCAATCACATGAATAGATACTGCTCATTCCAAGCTTGGAGATTAGCCTTGAAAACACTTTGATAGGCAAGCGCTTGGTAAATACGTTTGCATATTTATCGATTGCATGAACATGAATTGTATTCTTAATCTTTTCATTTAGTTTTTCTGCAATGTAAAGTTGATCGATGTGACACGGTTAATCCGTTTATAATACACTGAGTCATGGGTTTTGCTGATTGCAGATTTGTTGTTGCAAAGTACTTCGATTGGTTCTCCGTAGGGCATTTCAAAATCCTTGAGAACATCCATACTACTTCATCGATGCCATTTGATAGTTCCCTGTATCATCAATGTTTTTGTGCTTGATTTGGAAACTGCAGAAAAACAAGGGTTTCTTGTCCCATTGTTAGGTGCTGAGGTTGCCGAAGCTCTTTGAGTTTGGTGAGATTTCAAGCCCCACCCGAAATGCCAGCCATATTGATAGCCTCTTCGTTCAGGGTTGGCATAATAAACAAGGGTGAGTTGACTAGACTGTGGAACTTCTCACTCCAATTTTGAAAAAAGAAGGAGAGCTCAATCCTGTGATCCACAATGTTCCAAGAATCCCATTCAAGAAATACAGTCTAGAAAATCTTGTTTCCTCGAAATCCAGTTCCGGGGATCTTGTTTCTTGCTTCTCTGTGTGACTAAGTTGCCTCCCAATATTTTACTATTGTAGGAGAGGTTTTAGACATGATCGACTGCTCTTTTGTAAGGCCATAGGTAGATTATCGTCTCTTTGTCACTCAGCCATGACATTTCCCCTTGGTTCCTCTGATAGGACTATTCCTTCATCAATTGATTGGGATTGAGAAATGTTGATTCACTTTTTGCCCTTTTTTCTGGTGCAATACTTGGGAACTTTTTAATTGTAGTGATAGTTATAGATTGGGGATCTTCCTGATGTAGGTCTTATTCATTTCCTTGATTTCCTGGATCAATGGGTCTCTTCCTCAATTATCCTGAAAATTGTGGCAAGGGGGTTGGAACCTCCATCTTTGTTCTCTCACATACTTTCCAAAGTTTACTATTAAGCTGATAAAAAAATGTAGTTTCATTAATGGAAACATCCTTCTTTACTAGAACCTTTCTAGTTGTGGGATGATAACATTGACAACCTTTTTGGGTTTAGAAACTTGATGAGTTTCTAGGCCACCTCATAATTTTAGTCTAGAAATTGATTTTTCTGTGACATCAATTGGACTTTTTAGTTCAATGGTTTTAGAGAGTAGCCAGTTGATTAAGTGTATTTTAGTCATAACTTCAAACCACCATAGAGTTTTTTTGGTAAATAGGCGTGTACCATTTAGGTTCTACCTTTATCCATTATATCTCTATTCTTTCTTTTACTAAGTTCATTTTGTTGAGCTGTGCAAGGACATGATGCCTCATGCCAAATTCTCTCGTTCCTAGAATGAGCTCTTAGTTCGTTGTTGTAGAAATCCTTTGTACTGACTATCCTATATTCTTATACATTTATCTCCAAATGGTCTATAGACTAAGTTGCTTGGATCTGAGGTTTGAAAAGCTATCCAAAGTTTTGACAAAGAAAAACGTCAAATGCAGTAGAAGATGTTAAATCAAATATTTAACAAATTTGAAGCTCTAAGAATAGATGATCATATCATCTAGTATTCTAAAAATCATACAAGATTCATTTGATAGAGATCTTCGATCCGTTCAAGTGTCCGGTCTCTAGCAGTATCCACACAGTTTCAAGACGATTAGATCTCCGCAAGAACACACATCATCATGAGAGGAAGAGATGAGAGGGGAGAGTTTTCCACAACGCTTGCACGAGTACGTCTATTATGGTAATTCTCTCCCAATTTATAGACTTTGAAATGTAAAATTTTCATAATAACCCTTATTATTATGTCTATATCCACCAATGCCCATTGACCTTATGTATGTGATCCTCTAGGCCCATATATCTTCCTAGTTAATGACTCCGATAATACTTATTGGTCTTCCTTTTTAATTAATTATATCTACATATAGATTAATCCATTCATGATCGATTTAACCCAATTGACAAGTTATACCACGTTGGCTGCCAAACTATATCACACACTCTTGGAGGTATATAGTATATGAAAACTCTTTCATGAAACCTTGCTATTATTGATTATCGTGTGAGTTTAATCCTTCATCAGCACGAAACTCATTAATGACTCAATGTATGGTTAATTGTCAAATCCTCATCAATCTCTCAATTTATTACTAATGAGAGCAGCAAAATCATCGAGAAGAACTTCCTTGAGATTTCCACTACCTGGAGCAAAAGATTTAACTACATCTCATTCCTTAAGACAATCTCTTATACCGAGGGCAGATGATCCCATCTTTGACCACTCAATTACCTTCAAGGACTTAATGTCGTATCTAATCTATAACATTTGGAGATGCCCTAGTTAGGGATTCTTAAGTCATAGTCAAAACACAATCATCCATCCAGATGTCTTTGGTGTCTCACGTCAAAGGACTACGTATATAAGCATGATACTCAACCTAATTGACAACTACGTATAATATCATTCAAGGATCCATATAAATCAATCCGGTGAACTCTTTTTCTAAAGAGCACCTACTATTGATCCTTGATATCACTATACTAATGACCACAAAATCAGCCATACTTATCATATGAGTTGAATCAGATAATGATATTCTTTTTAGATAATTTGATGTCCTTATCGAATATCCCATGAATAGGAATATTTGAAAGATATGTTTAAGGACTAGTGATCACTGTATTATGATCTCATTATGATTTACTTGGTCATTGAATGTGCCCATAGATTTCATTATAAATATTACACAACCATGATAATGAATACTAGTTCATTTGAATGAATATAAATGAAAAATGGAAGTGTGATTGACCTGTAGGCCATATAATTTCTATTAGCTTCCCTAATCATGTCCCTATGTCCTTGTATCCACATAACTCATAGAAGATGTGAGAATTTGACCACTTGACTTCAAAGAAGTCACCTGGGGTTAGTCTCATGATATATGTAATACTAAGAAATAATGCATGATAGGATAGCCACATGGGGTTATACTTGATTATCACTAAATAGATATAAATTGAGTATATGAGTGGAATGACATGATGAATGCAAAAATATTATAAAAAACATGATAAAGTGTAACATATTAGAAAAGAATAATGCATTTAATATATTAATAATGATGGAAATGAATGCACCAATGAAAAGTTATCAACTAGCAAGCCTATTGGAAAGACACCACATCTCCCACACGCAACACTCGCTTGTCACACCAGTTGGCGCTTACACGATTAGTGCGCAACATAATAAAGTTCAACATGTTCAAGTGGTTCTTGTGGCCCCACAAAGCTGTAAGCCTCAATGGAGATATATTTTCTAAATGCTCATAGACACATAATCGATGACATGATTTTCGAAAACATTATATTGGCTATACTTAATTGAATATAACCAATGTGGTTCTAAAATAAGTCTTTCTCTTCCACGGGCATGTGACGCAATGAGAGTGCTTTGATTGTTAGAGCCAATCATAGGTGATTATATGATATCAAAGTGATTTTGATAAAAATTGTATAAAATGATGAATATGCACTCAAAGTATGATAACATGTATAAGAATGGTATGCATTATACCTTAAAATGCACAAATAATCATGTCATTAAAAGTAAAAATTGCATGTTATCAGGTGTGATTTTTTTCAATAGGCTACGCATCCCTATCTAGAGAGGAACATATGTGTGCTGCTGTCAAGGGGAAGCTCTATTAATTTGAATGATCCAATGATGGGTATGCATCATTGAACCACTGATGTTCTAGGCAGGTCAGCTCTAGGCCTTTCAATATTTTTCCTTAGGGGAAATTCCCAAGGGCAAGGTATGTCCCTGTAGATGAAGTTGATGATTGAGCATTTTGAAGTAAAATGTCCTAACAACTAGGAGACGTCTTGTGATGAGAATGACGTAGAGACACATACTAGAAAAAATAAATTATCCGTGCAATATTTATTTTAAGAGAAATTGATGGATAGCCTCCAACATCAACAAGACACAAAAAAACAAAGAGATCTTCCATTACTTTAAAGGAAACTTTTTTTGCTAGTGTTTTATTTTTATTGGACAATGCGCAAGTGTTTGTCTCTTGATGTTTATCTAATTCTACTCACCTCTAAATTTATTTGGCAAAGACTTCTAGGAGAATAATTTTCATCTTTTTGTCATGAGTTATCTCAATCATTAACCAATCAACTAATACTAGCAGGGCAACAAATTGCCTTGGGAGAAAGAAAGCTATTGGAAACTATCAAGAGATACTTAACACCTAGATCAAAGCATATTAGTGTTCCTACTACATTCATGGACTCATTGGGGGATGCCTATCTATAGGGTAATGGATTTGTGCTTCCATCCGCGAGGAGCTCTATCCATCTATGTGGTCCAATAATGGGTATGTATCATTGAGCCATTGATGTCCTAGGCAAGTTGGCTCCAAGAATTTTGGTAGTCTTCTTCCTATTCAAAACTAGAATATCATAAAAGCCAGTGCCATGAAGTATAGTTGTGACCATCAAAGGTAATGTTTTTCGAGTCAGTTGAGTTGTGATGGAATGATATGGCAAGGAAAATGCTTCTACTTGAGGTAGTATTGATTGCAAGGTAACCAAGACCAATAGTGGATCACATAGTGGGGGAGACACCTCTAACCTGAAAAGTTTTTAGTGGAGTATAGAATAATATTCAAGGAATGAATAAGAGCGTGTTTGAATTGGGTTGACGATGAGGGGTCCTTCCAAGTGATCAGGTTGTAAAACTAGAGAGGCAACGACGCTTGTGGCATGAAGGAGAGAGGAGGGTAGAGGTGATATCTTTGGCCTTCCGAGGTTGCTAGAGGCAGTGACAATGTGCGATGTATATCATGCGGCCTATAAGCTAATCACACTTCCATGTATCTTTCTTATGTTAATTGAAGTGAAATTTATTATTGTCATTCTTATGTGATGTTTGCAATGAAGTTCGTGAACATACACAATGATGACTACTAATTAAACATGATGGTATAAAAATTATGATGAAATCATAATATAGTGATGATACTACTTAAACATATTTTCTAAAAATTCTTATTCGTAGGATATTCGAGAAGGACATGAAATTATCTGGAAAGAATAACACTATATGATCTAAATCCTAAGATTAGTATGACTGATCCTATAGAAATCAGTGTGGAGATGCCAAGCATAGTGGGTGTTCTTTAGAGAAAGAGTTCACTAAATTGATCCATATGAATCCCTAAAAGGTATTATACCTAACTGCCAATGATGCTGATTTATGTCACAGTTTTGTATATGGTCCTTTGACATGGGACACCAAAGACATCTTGTATATGGATGACCCTGTTTTGATTATTATTAGAGCGATAGTTCTGATGTAAACCGTATCTTGAATTGCCACTGTTACGTTAAGGATTAGGATTTAAGAATCATTAATTTGATCTTTATTGATATCTTTCTATCATCAATTTAAATCATTAATATCTTATTCTTATATAAGTCTGTTGGACTAACCCTGTAATTCTTATCTAAAGCTAATGGGTGTGTTTGGTTTCAGGAAAAGAAATGGGAATCTCATTGTTACACACTTATATGAAGATATCTATTCCATTAGACTGTCTATGTTTACTTAAGGTTCATATTATAATATCTCTACTTATAGTTTTATTCATAAATATGCTAGATATCATTTATAGAGTCCTAATGTCGCTGATGGCATTCTCATAATTTGCTCTTTCTAAACTGATTCAATATAAAGTATTAGGGTTTCGATCGGGGCGGTTAGATAGAGAACGTGCAATTTTTCAAAAAGAGAAGAACATCGCTCTCTTGTGATCTTGAGCCAGAAGGCGACGATTCCTTCAATTTCAGTCTTCCGTCAAAGCGGTGGACAAGAAAAGCTTCATGAACTCTTCTGATGACAACACGCTGAAGCAAATTCACACTTCGATCAATCGGAAGTTCCTTCTATCTTTTGATCAATCTTATTCTTTGATCACTTGTTGTTTAAGCTTTTCTTTATCGATCAGTCACTCATTTGCATTCAGAAGCGTTGTATTCCGAGGCTTTGTTTTGTTTCTTTGCTCAATCGTCTGTTTCGGCTCTTCCTTTATCGACATTCATTTTAAATCTATCTTCTTGTTCGTGAAATCTTAATTGTATTAAGTTTAAGTCATTCAGAGTATTTATCAAGTATTTATAACTGATTTATTTTCGGTGAAACAAAAGGGTGTCCTCATACGATTTGTATTGTGATCTACAACTCAATTATTGACTTAATCTCTTTATTTTAAACACCTCTGTTTTTCAGATTTCGATATAATCTATTCAGATTAGCTCACTCCGTTATAAATTTGATTGTCAATCATTTATACGAAGTGATTTATACGAGATCTAAATCTGCCCCTGTTGAACCCCTCTGTTTTTCAGCCAGTCGCACAAATCTAATCAGAGTTAATTCTCAGTCTAATCTTTTAATTAAGTTCTCAGTTAGTTATATACATCATTCAAATTTAATTCTCTATTTGTTCATTTCAACTACGTTCTCAGTTATATATATATATATATGTTCAATCATAAAATTATGTTATCATCAATATCTATTCTAGTCGTTTCCAGAAATCAATCTATCCTTTATTTCTCGGTTGTGGCCAGTCAGTATCAGTGAATTACGATTCACTCACACGAGGTACGCAACTTTTAAAAACTCTGTAGTTTAGAATTTTACTCTCAATGATTTGCAAGTTCCACTATCTTAACACTCGGTGGGTTAACACTGTCAGTCAGGATCAAGAGGCATTTGACGTAAGTTTTTGATTAGTTTCAATTTACTTATATATCGTTTACTGTCGTAACGGTCTGCAGTCTGATATCAGTAGCCGCAGTTAAGAGGTACTTTGTTTATTTCATTCAGATAGTTCATCTCGTCGGTTACATAGCTTAAAGTAACGTCTAATCTATCTATTGACTAACCTTGTTGGTTTGCTTGCATCAAATTTATTTTCTGCAATTATAATTTCTATTACCTTAACATTCTGCATTTGATTAGGTCAAGTCAATCCGAATAGTCAAGGTCAACCCTTCTCAATTAGAATTCAACCATCCCTAGGTCAACAGTCAACCCATGGTCAATAGAAGTCAGAAAGTCAACATTTGTCAGGAAAGTCAACATTTGTTAGAAAATTCAACTTTAGCATAAAGTCAACATTTGTCAAAAAGTCAACCTTTTTTAGAAAGTCAACCTTTGTCATAAAAGTCCAACATTTGTAAAAAAGTCAACTTTAGTAGAAAGTCAACTCAAGTTGGAAAAACAAACTTGTGTCAGAAAGTCAACCCTAATCGAAAAGTTATCCTTAATCAGGAGATCTACCTATTTAGGTAGCAGTAGTTAGATACACACTCTCTTAGATTCACACACACGCAAAGGACGAGAGCGTCTCATTCGTTGAAATGAGAAGGAGTCAAGCCTTTGGAGCGGGAAGACCAAGAGGAGCTGGAAGACGAGGTCTCAATTTACCGGTGGTCGGCGGCACTAGTGGAAGAGGCACAACAAAGCGTGAAGGGACGAGCGATCGGGTGGTGATCGGCCTGAGGGAGTCAGGGCGTCCGGGAGCCGAGGAGGTCGAGGACTAGAGGGTAGTGCCGTAGGGACAGGTAAAGGTAAATGTTAGGTTTTCCGTAGGGGGCAAATCTAAACCCGTGTATTTGAACATTGTCCTTCACCCATTTGAGGGGTGAGAGGATTAGGTTTCATTTGGTGAGGATTGAGGCTCCGAGTCTACAGTACTCGGGACTGGATTAAGGGACATTAGGTCCCCCAACCAGTATAATAATATCTGGTGCATCGAGAGGACAAGGAGTGAGTGATTAACCAATGAATCTTCGTAAATGAAAAATTAGAGATTTTAAATTTTTATAAATAACACATAAACCTAATTCACCCCCCTCTTAGGTTAAACCACTGCCCTATTGGGGATTTTAATTATGAATGGCAAATCCCTAGCTATGAGATCTCTAACATGTCATATATTGGATATAACTTGAAGTCCTCGAAGATGATAATGTGGTCAAAATGTGATCGTTCGCCCTCGGTATTTGAGGATATTGAATCAAGGAATAAAATGCAATGAAATCCTTGACCAATGTAGTGGAAATATTAGAGAATGAGTTCTTGATGAATGACTGATTAGGATTTGATAGTTGACCATATCCCAAGTTATTTATTAGTCTTGTGTGGATAAAGGATTATACATACATGGTAACCAATGATGATAAGGTTTCAAATGAGAGTTCTTATATGCTCCATATATTCTAGAGTTCATGGTGTAGCCTGGCACCCAACGGGTTGACAACTCAACTTATCAATTAAGTTTAATTGGTCTTTGATAAATTAATCTATATGCTAATGTAGATAATTAATAAAGGTTGACCAATAAGATATCATTGATTTTATAGAGTTATTAACTAGTGAGATCTATGAACCTAGAGGGTCACACACATAAGGTCTATAGATATAATTATGAGGATTTTTATGAAAAATCTACTTACCAAATGTTTATAAATAGTACAGAATGATCACAACTGAAGCTGCCCATGCAAGCCTTAAGAGAATTATCTCTTTTCTTCTCTTTCTCTCTTGGTTAAGAGCTTGGAAGAGAAAATCCAACTATTCGGCGATCATGTGGATACAGTTATAGGCTAGACACTTAGCTTCAAGAACTCCAAGTAAACCATATAAATTTTTTTTCTCATGCATAATAGATGATAAGATCATCAATTCTTGGTATCTTCAAGTTTTGAATATCTAGTTCAATGTATCTATTACATTCGATGTTTGATCAAAATTTTGGAAGGCTTACTAACCTCACATCCCACCAATATGAAGACAATAGAACAATGGTGATGATCGAATAAGCCTAATTGTCACGGTAGAAAGAAGATTTAGGCTGCGATACCATGTGAATAATAAAGCCAAATTATAGTGAGTGGTTTAAGAAGAGATTACAAACCTCTATTTGCATAAGTAAAAGAAATACTAACAAAAATATGACCCCTGTGGAGCTAATATTCCTAACATGAGCAAGAAAATATGAGGAATTCCCAAAAGTTCACTCATCTTAATATTGTTATCATCCAAGCATGCTCAACTTTTTTGTTCTTATGGCATATGGTAAAGGTTTGGCGCTTCCAAGGATCTATACACTAGACGTGCCTTGACGTGTTCAGCCCTTCATCTTGGTGATAAGTTGGGAAGTATGGACACGTCCCCCACAAATTCGCCATTTGACGAAGCGAATCCGCGAGGTCATTGAAAACACGTGGATAAGCGTACAAACAATTACCAAACTCACCAATTTAGAAAAGTAATTTCGAATTAAATAGTTTAGTGGTGATAAGGGTCGAATCCACATAGAATTAAAGTATTTTTGATGTATTCTTTAACTTTTGATAAAATCGGACAATGAAATGAGGAGATAAATTAAGGATTTCAATATTTTTATAAAGATAACTTGAAGGCAAATCCACATAATAAAAAATCACAGAATTTGGATCAAGATTCACGAAGAAATCAACGAGCAAATCAGATAAAAATTTATGAACGAAAAGATAGTGAAAAACTAAAATTAAAATTAACTAAATCTACGATTTGAAATTGAAATCTAATGTTATAGGAAGACAGATTAGGACAAAAATACGATTTCTAACCCAAGATAGCACTCGAATTAATCTAATTTCTTGCCGGATCAGAGGCTTTTCATTCTACGAATTTGAAGATGATGGTTGGCATTCAAGAATCGATTTCTCTCTATTCTCTCAACAAAATCTCACTTTCAAACACATGAAAATGAGTCTAGAAGCAAAGGGAAGCAAGAGATTCAAGGGTTGTGGTGTATAAGATAGTTTGATGACTCAAAAAACCCAAGAATACATTTTTCGTCGAATAACATTTGTATAAATAGGCAAATTTGGGCGTATCCATCAGATTTTTCGTTTCATCTTTGATCAACGGCTCTGATGAAACGCTTGAATGCAAATCATTACAGTTAAGTCGTGTCTATTAAATTGAAGATGAACCACTAACATTTCTTCACGTCGCGCGTGAAGAAGAAACACGTGAAACGATTGTGGTATGATCTTGATCTGATGCTCCGGATGCATCCACGTGTCCATCGAGCAATTTTAATCTCATTTAATCTGAATCGTTATAGCTCCTCAGATTAATAGATTAGATTAAAATGTTATAAAATGAATCCTCGCCCAATAGGAGTGCCCCCTCACCTAAGTGACGATTGACGTTCACTATTTTATCACGCGATCAGACGCTCGACAGGACGCCACATCACTTGCCTATATAAAAACAAAAAGATAGCCCCACATGATGAAAAGTCAAACAATTTGATGGGTATGTAAGTGTTATCTAATTAAGGAGATAACGAAAATCTTGAAAAGGGTGCTTTCTCATTAATCACATACATGCGCACACCCATGTGCACACATACACACACATGTACACGTGTGTGACACGTGGTGTTCTCATACGCCACCACGTGGTGTCGCAATTTTGTTCGCGCCACATCAATTGCCTGATATCATGGTAATTATGAAAAGTCTCAATAAGGTGGTGGTTTAACCTTAAGAGGGGGTGAATTAGGTTATATGTTAATTTTAATTGTTAATCTCTACTTTTTGTGTTTACTAAGATTCGTTGGTTAATCACTCACTTCTTGTCCTCTCGATGCACCCAATATTATTATACTAGGTTGGGGGACATAATGTCCCTTAATCCAGTCCCGAGTACTATAGACTTTGAGCCTCCTCCTCACCAAATGAAACCTAATACTCTCACCCCTCAAATGGGTGAAGGACAATGTTCAAATACAAGGTTTTAGATTTGCCCCCTACGGCAAACCTAAACTCACCTTTACTTGTCCCTACGACACTACCCTCTAGGCCTCGACCTCCTTAGCTCCTGGACGCCTTGACTCCCTAAGGCCGATCTCTATGCGATTGCTCGTCCCTTCACGCCTTGTCGTACCTCTTCCGCTAATGCCGCCGACCACTGGTAAATTGAGACCTCGTCTTCCGGATTCACTCGGCCTTCCCGCTCCCCAAGTATAGACTCCTTCTCGTCTCAACGAATGAGACGCTCCCGTCCTCTACGTGTGAATCTAAAATGGTGTGTCTGACTGCTGCTACCTAAATAAGTAGAACTTCTAATTAGGGTTGACTTTCTAACACAAGTTGATTTTTCTTACTTGAGTTGACCTTTTGTCAAAGGTTGACTTTCTGACTAAAGTTGACCTTCTGACTTCTGTTGACTCTGGGTTGACTTGTGACCTAGAGTTGACTTTCTGAGTAAGGTTGACTTTCTACTAAAGGTTGACTTTGAGTTGACTTTTGACTGAATGGGGTTGTTTTGATTAAATAGGGTTGACTTGACTAATCAGAGTTGAAGGTTGACTTTTGATTGATTATGGTTTACCTTGACCGCTAAGGGTTGACTTTGACCAATCAGGTTTGACTTGACCTAATTAGGGTTGACTTGACCTAAGGTTGACTTCTGAGTGAATAGGGTTGACTTCTGACTTCTACTTAATCTCCATTGAATAGAATGAACTTAAACACTAAATAATTTAACATGGGCTGAGTGAAGAAAATTGAGATAATGTTGCAGATATAAAGAGCTTAGTAAATGACTAAAATGAAATAAATTCAGTGTTAAGGACAAACTTTAACTCAAAACTGGGTAACCGATGAGATGAAATAATTTAATGAGATAGATAACATACCACTCCTCCTCGTCTGTCAATATTTAGGCAACCAAATATTTAAGCAATCAAAGTTATATAAATTAGTGATACAAGAGCTGAAGATGACAAACTATACCTTACTTTACCTCTGTCAATATCACGTTGACTGATACAACAGTTTATTAAATAAGGACATAACAATATTTAGTGTAAATAATATACAGTCATAGTGAAGAACTGAGATTTAGATTAACGTACCTCTGTCGAATGTGTATTGTTGAGAGGATAATTCACTACTGTTAACTTACTGCTACTAAGAATGAGGTGTAACCTGATTGATATGAATTACTAGAAATTGAATTACAAGTGACTTTGAGCGTAAAAAAATTTATAAGACTAACTGAGGAACAAATACTGACAGTAGAAAACTAGGTGTAACACTATCTATATTATTACCTGAGAGATAGATAACTAACAATAGAAATTAGAAGTAAACAGTGTATATATCTAAATAATAAAAAAACTATTAATAGCAGTAATTAATCGTAAATGTGTTATATGACTAACTGCGAAATAAATTACTGACAATATAAATTAGAAATGAACAGTTTATATATCTAAATGATTCAAACTATTAATAGCAGCTATTTATAATGTTAGCAAACTGTAGATACGACGAATTTATTCATAGAGGAGTGTAGAAGATTATATTAAACACAATTGAGCAGAAATGACACTAAGTAAAATTACCAGTCAAATATATAATTTTAAGAGATATGTGTTTATGTTCACTGACTATGGATTAGCTGAATATACGTGATATAGTATGATTCACTTAAGTAAGAGAAGATATACATATATATATATATATATATATATATATATATATATATATTCTAAACAGAACGTGACTAAAAATCAAGTAATTTTTCAATAAAGGAAACCGTAACTGGAAATCAAGCAATACGACACACAACACCGGTAGATTGGAAGGAAAAGATTTAAAGTCTATAAAATTTTCTTATTGATGGATAAAATCGAATTAACCTATACGATTTAGTTAAACTACAATCCAGATGAGGTTATCGACTCAACAAAGAAGAGAGTTTTACTGTGACGGAAAATCAAGGAGTTTAGAAATCGAAATCACAACATAAAAATGAACGAACCACACTGAAATTTGAAATGCAAACAAAAAACTAGAAATCAGAATGGAAATGAGACTGGATTTAGAAAACTGAGAAATCGGAAATTTAAATCACTCTGAACTTCAAACAAAACGAAAAACTCAAAAACTGCCAAACAGGATATTTTGTAGACGATTTCGGTGATTTTCAGCGAGTGTGGTCGCGGAAGAGAGAATGTGATCGTCAAATGCTCGTTCATGGAAGCTGAAGAACTTGATCACTTCAAAAAGGTCCTTTGAGATTGATCGCACCGGAGAGAACCTCGGATTTGCTCTTTTCTTTTGCTTTTTCATCGCGCTAAGAAAAATGTTAACCCTAGAAAATGAGAGCTCGACCCTTTTTACGGTGAGTCGATGATTTTCTATATTTCCAATAATACCATAAATAACTACCTATATGAAATGAGATTTCATATATACTGAGTTTATATATATATATATACTGAGCATATATATATATACTAAGCTTATATATATACTTATCCTATATATATACTTAGTATATATATATACTATAGTTATGATAAAACCCTAAATAACTATCTATATGAAATGAGCTGACATATATACTGAGCTTATATATATACTGAGCCTATGTATATACTAAGCTTATATGTATACTGATCCTATATATATATATATATATATATATCTATCTATCTATAGATATATATACATATCTATATATGCCAGCAGTGATACTATAAAATTAACTACATTTATTCATGATGTATCTTGGAATGAAACTATATATATCAACGAGATATATATATATATATATTTATGCATCTATAAATGAAACTATATAACTGGATATGCATGATAAATGATGAGACAAGACTGCGAGGTCATCGATTTCACACGGTCTCGTGTCAAAAATAATTCTAAACTTACCAATTTGATCAAAATTATTCGAATTGAGGGGTATAATGGTAAATAAGGGTCGAATCCACAAGGAAAATAAGGTATTTTCGAGAGATCTTTTGGAATTTGATCAAATTGGACGATGAATTGAGGTGAGATATTACAGAAAATGGGAGATTTAGAAAGATAACTCAAAGATGTATCCGTGGAATAAAAAATCACTTGATTTGGATTAGTAATCGCGGAGAAATCAAAGGGCAAAGTGGGATGAAATTTCTGAAAATCAGAAGATTGAAAACCAAAATTAACGATGAAATTAAACTAAATTATGATCCTAAATTACAAATTGATGATACATGACGATAGATTAGAGGGAAAACACGATTTCTAACCCGAGATAGCGATCAAATTGACCCAATTAATCGCCGGATCGAAAGCTATTCATTCTGTGATTGCGAACGTTAGCATCGGTGTTCAAGAGACAAATTCTCCTTGATCGATCGACGAAATCTCACTTTTAATCACTCCGTGGACGTAGAATCGAGTCTAGAAGAGATTATAAGTGAGAGATTCAAGGATGGAGGGGTGTACATAGATCAATTTGATGAATACATCTGAGAATGTCTTACAAAATCGAAGAACGCCTCAATTTATAGGCGAATTGGGCGTAACCGTCTGATGGATGCGTTTAATCTCCATCAACGGTCCAGATTAAACGCCTTAATTCGAACCGTTATGAATAAATCTCAATCATTGGATTGCGGATGGATGCTCCAATGAAGCTGTGCGTTTATGCGTTATTAAACGCGTCAGATTGCGCGTGTTGGATCGCGATCTGACGATCAGAATGCACTCCCGCGCGTTAGATCTGAGCCGTTATAACTCTTGTTTAAAAGCACGTGCGTGATCTGATGATCCGGTGGACTTGGGCGCATGTGATTGATGCGCGATGTTCGCCTAGATCACATCCGACGCCTGTAATGGCGCCACGTCACCTGAAACGAGAGAAGAAAAGTGGAACATAGTCCCACACGGTAAAAATAAAAGGAAGGATTCGGTTTAAAAGATGTGGCAGACGTGAGGGTTAGCTTAAATCCGAACTATCGGATGCTTATATGTACTATAACCCTATATAATACGAGTAAATATAAAATAATGCCACGTGTCACCTCTGCGCCACGCAGGCGCTCTCGTGGGCCCGAGTGGCTCTATCACGTGGCCTTGCGTATCACGTCTCACCCACATGGGTCCCGCGCGAAAATCAACCCCCTTTTATCATTTTTAATTGTTTTTAATAGATTTAAATCGAAAATAAATTCGGAAAATTCTAGAAAAATCCCTAAAAATTAGAAAATTCATAACTTTCAAAATACAACTCCAAATTAATCCAAATTTCTTTCATTTGATCTGAAATTCAATTACCTATCATTATAAAAAGTCAAAATATTTAAATAACAAGAGATTTAATTTTTATTTTAAAAATACATTCATTTCTTTAAGATTTTAACTTTAGAAAATTACATAAATGTCTATAAAAATGATTTCTCTCATTATTTAACGTTAAAAATCACTTATAATCTCAATTAAAGATAGGTTATAAAATCATTTATCTTTCATTCATCATAATTAACCCTAAATTAAAGCATCTTGAGATTATAACATAAAATTGCATGAAATGATAGAAATGCACTCAAAGTATGATAACATGCATACAAATGGAATGTTTTATGCCTCAATTTGCATTAATAATCATGTTTTATCATGTTAAGATTGCATGTTATCAATAGAACACCAAAAGAAGCATGTGAAGATAGTGATTGCATGAGGCAGTAAATTCCTGAAAAAGGATAAATCTTCATGGACACATTAGTAGGTTAGTGGAAAAGAATCAAGGGAGACAATGTATTAATGATTAAAATTAATAACATACAAGAAACAAGATGACAATTCAAGATGGAATGCTTACGTCAAAACTTAGTTCTCTAACATATTAAACATAAAAATACATCATTATTAATGCAAATTAAGGCATAAAACATTCCATTCTAATACATGTTATTATATTTTTGAATGTTTATCTATCATTCTATAAAAAAAGTCATTATAATATCAAAATGCATTAATTTAGGGTTAATTATGATAAATTAGAAGAATATTTTTAAACACCCATCTTTACTTGAGATTATAATTAGTTTTTATGGTTAAATAATAAGAGAAATTATTTTATATACACTCATAGTTTTTCTAAGTTTTAAAATCTAAAAGAAATGACTGTATCCTTGAAATAAAAATTTATTCTCTTGTTATTTATTAAATTTGACTTTTTAGAATGACAGATAATTTAATTTATGATCCAATGAAACAAATTTGGACTAATTTAGATTTCTATTTTAAAAGATATATATTTTCTAATTTTTAGGGATTTTTTTTGAATTTAAAATCTATTTATTTGATTTAACTAACCTTTTATTTTCGCATAGGTCACGTGGCAGCATGTGAAGCATCTGATATCATGATTAATCGCGACCGTCGATCGTCACTTAAGGCAAGAGGGGGGTACGTGGTGCAAATCTATTTGTCAATGAATCGTTTTAAAATGACTTAATCTCAATCGTTGGTCTGAGGAGTTATAACTGCTGAGATTAAAACCGACAAAACACATATGGAGCGTCAGATCAAGATCAAACGGCGACTGTTTGATGCATTACTTATAACGCGCGCGACATGGCTTCATCTTGACGGTTCGTCTATGATCCAACGACCACGACTTAATCGTAACGATTCGTAATCCTGCATTTCATCAAAGCCGTTGATCAAGGATTAAATGCTTCATCAAACGGTTACGCCCAATTCATCCTATAAATAAGGATGTTCTTCGACATTGTAAAGTATTTTAGGGCAATTAGAGTAATCAAACTGTTTAGACATCAAACCCCTTGAATCTCTTGCTTCCAATCGCTTCTAGATGCATCCACGGAGTTTTCATTTAATCTTCCTTTGTATAACTATAGTTTTCAATTTTAAATCATACTTTTAGTCAATTTCAATTTCTATTTTTTTCACGATTATTAATTTTGGAGATTTCTCTCTTATTCACTTGATGATTTCTCCGCGAATCTTGATCCAAATTCAGTGATTTTTTATTCCGTAGAATCAATTTCTAGTCCTCTTTATAAAAATATCAATTTCCCTAATTTCTCACTATAGTTCATCATCCAATTTGATCGAATTTCAAAAGATCATCTGAAATTATCTTAATTCTCCATGGAATCGACCCTTCTTCACCACTATACTATTTAATTCGTAATTATTTGATAAAATTGGTGAGTTTGGTATTAGTTTTGACACAAATTGGTGTGTAATCAATGACCACATCAATTTGTTCTATCACTGCCACGTCATCACGTGGTAATAAAATTTTTTTTTACTCATTTTAATTCAAAATAAATCGAATGAAAATTCATAAAAAATTTAGAAAAATTCTAAAAAATCTCTAAAAATTAGAAATTTGACAATGCAACCCCAAATTTATCCAAATTTATCTTTTTAATCAGAAATTAAATAATATATCATTTTAAAAAGTCAAATTTAATAAATAACAAGGGAATAAATTTTTATTTAAAAAATACACTCATTTCTCTTAGAAAACTTAGAAAAATAAATGTTTATGTAAAAAAATATTTTCTCTTATTATTTAACATTGAAACGTAATTATAATGTCAAATATAGATGAGAATAATCTATTCTAAAATATATTCTTTTAAAATGCATAATTATCCCTAATATAGTGTATTTTGAGATGATAACTTAAAATTGCATGAAAAGGATAGATATGCACTCAAAGTACGATACATGTATAAAAATAGAATATTTTATGCCTTAATTTTCATTAATAATCGTATAATTGTTTGTTAATTGCATGTTATCAAACAGGTCCACTAATAAAAAAATTTATAATCTTGAGAAATACCACTCTCCCAATATCTTTGTCTCCCCTCCCAAAAAAAATCTCTTTCTCAAGTTCTATCTCAAGCTCTCTCTCCCCTTAATCTCTTTCATGCATTCTCCCTCATTCTCTCTCTCTCTCTCTCTCTCTCTCTCTCTCTCTTCCACTCTATTTCCCTCGCCGGCTCTCTTCTATCTCTTTCCCATCTATGTCTGTCTCTCGTTTCTCTCTCTCCCCCAATTTCTTTCTTGGGGACTCTCTCTTCTACTCTATTTCCTATGGGCACTCCATTTCTATCTCTTCCTAGTCTATGTCCATCTCTCTCTCCCCCATTTCTTTCCCAAGCTCTCTTTCGCTCTCTTCCCACTCTATATTCCTCTCTCTTCCCATCTCTCCCCCATTTCTTTGCCATGCTTTATTTCCCTTCCCACTCTATATCCCTCTCTCTTCTCCATCTCTCCCTCCATTTCTTTCCCAAGCTCTCTCTCTCCCCATTTCTTTCATGCTCCCTCTCTCTCCCTCTATTTCTAGTGCAAGCTCTCTTTCTCTATCTTCCCATTCCATGTCCCTATCTCTCTTCCCCAGCTCTCTCTCTCTCATCTCTCTCATGTAGATGCATCCATCTGTCCAATCTCATCTATCGACTATCCAGTTCAGCGTCCATGCATCAAGAATTGGATGGTCAAATTGTCTAGTGGTTGAATTCAACATCCCATCCTCATCTACTAACCCTAGATCCCTCTAATGGGCTATATCTAATAACTTTAATGGAATTCAATTGACAAGAGTCCTCTAGTGGAAATTAGAAAGTGAAGTACATAAGAGTTGGAAGGTAAGTATGGAAGTTTAGCCAATCCACCAACTTCATTGGAATTAGGGTTTGCACCTCGAAGATCTCATTCAAAGTCCCAATCATGTTTGGGAGTGCAATGTCGATCCTCAGATTTCTTGGCTCATTCTTGATAGCCGCATCTAGTATTATGTGCTTTCTAAAGGAGAAGAACTTGCATGAGTTGACCATAACAAAATGATTGACTTTATGGAATTTGAATGACAAAAATCAACATACTGGAAATAGAAGTATGTGGCCTGGTTGTACATATCAACCACAAGGTAAGGAAGTAAGTTTAGCTGATTGACTAGCTTTTGTGGAAATTTTGATGTTGTCAGTGGGTTTGTTTGCGTAGAGGGCCCTTGGTTGCAACGTCCATTAGACTGGATCTCACCAATTCGAAGTGGCGCAGTTCAAAAGATTGGTGATTTGAGAGATAAAATTGAGGTTTACCAGTGAAGATTAGTAGAAAATGTATGATAGAAATTATGTGGCCAGCAAGCCAATCATAATGTCATATTTTGTTTATATTCATTGAAATGAACTTTTATTCATTTTCATTCTTGTGTGATGTTTGTAATGAAGGCCATGAGCATATGTAATGACCAAATGAATTATGATGATATCATAATACAATGATCAATAGTTTTTAAACATATGTTCTAAATGTTCATGTTTATGGGATATTCGAGAAGGACATCAAATTATCTGGAAATAAAATCACTATCTGATTTGACTCATATGATGAGTATGACTAATCTTGTGGCCATCGGTGTAGAGAAACCAATGATAGATAGTGGATGCTCTTTGGAGAAAGAGTTCACTGAATTGATCCGTATGAATCCCTGAATGATATTATGCCAAATTGTCAATAATGTTCATTAATGTGACGATTGAGTTCGTGGTTCTTTGACCTAAGACATTAAAGACATCTTCTAGATGTATGATTATATTTTGTCTATGACTTACGAATCCCTAGCCACATGATATCTAAAAATTCATAGATTAGATATGACATGAAGTCCTCAAAGGTGATTGTGTGGTCAAGATGATATTATCTGTCCTCAGTATTTAAAGAGATTGACTCAAGGAATGAGATGCAGTTAAATCTTTGGCCAAGGAAGTGAAAATATTAGAGAAGCTATTCTTAATGATTTTCTTACTCACATTAGTACTAAATTGAGTGACTGATTAGGGTTTGACAGTTAATCATACCCTAAGTCATTCATGAGTCTCGTGTGGATGAAGGATTATATGTACATGGTAACCAATGATGTCATTGTTTTAATGAAAGAGTTATGATATATTCTATATCTATTAGAGAACGAGGAGTAGCTTGGCACCCACCATGCTGGCTATTGGGTTTTGAGGTTGATAAACTTTCCAAAATCTTGATTAAAACATTCAATGCATTCAAATACATTGAATCGTATATTCAAAACATTGAGGCACATAGAATAGATGATCATATCATCTAGTATGTATGAGGAAACATACTTATATGGTTTCCTTGGGGAGTCCTTGAAGCTATTAAAGTGTCTAGCCTCTAGCAACATCCACACGGGCTTATAGGCCACATAATATCTATCAGTTCATCCTACATTTCTGAGATCTAAGGCTTGACAAGCGATCCAAATTTTTTATCAAAACATCAATTTTAATCAAAGATGTTAAATCAAAATGTTTAAAAAGGTTGAAGCACCAAGAATAGATGATCTCATCATCTATTATAAATCATACTATCATCTAGTATACAATAAAATTTATACTTACAGGGATTAGTTACAAGAAATCTCCAAGTTGTTCAAGTGTCTAGCCTCTAGTAGTATCCACACGATTGCTGAATGATTGGATCTCCACTAGAACACTCATCATCATGAGAGGAAGAGAAGAGATGGGAGAGTTTTCCTCTAGGATCACATGGTAACCCTTGTTATGGTCATTCTCTCCCTATTTATAAACTTTGGGAATATAAAATTTTCACAAAAGCCCTTATATTTATGTCTATATCCACCAATGCCCATTGACCTTATGTATATGACCCTCTAGGTCCATATATCTTGCCAATTAATGACTCAATTTACCTAATAATACTTATTGGTTTTCCTTATTAGTTGACTATATCAACTATAACTAAGGATCAATTTAACTCAATCAACAGGTTGAATTGCTAGTGATGGATATTATGTGGCCTATAACCCAATCACACTTCCATGTATACATTTTATGTTCATTGAAATGAAATTTATTCATTGTCATTCCTATGTGATGTTTGCAATGAAGTCCATGACAATATGCGATGGCTAAGTAAATTATGATGAGATCATAATACAATGATCACTAGTCTTTAAACATATGTTCTAAACATTCCTATTCCTGGGATATTCAAGTGGAACATCTAATTAATGATTCAAACCAATAGTAAGTTTCATCCTCATAAAGCTATTAATTATCCTTATTATTCCAATTATTTTAGTTTCTATGCTTAATTTTATATTAGAACATCAATTTTAATATTCATTGATAAAACATGTTATTGTTTCATTTTATTATCACTAATATGTTTTTCTTATATATCTTCATTTCTTGTTTTTGTTACTTCTTAACTAAATACTATCTAATTGTGTTATAATTTTCAGGTATTTTTTTAAATTTGTGCATATACAAAAAAACCTATAAAAGCCAAAAAGGAAGACAAAGGGAAAAACCTCTCTCTCTCTCTCGCGTGAAAGAAAACTAGGGTGTGCTCCAACGAAAAAGAAAAAATGAGAACGACGATCCATTTGTCTCTCTCTCTCCCGTGCGCGATTACAAGAGTTTTTGAGGAACCCGTGATCTTCAGAGAACTTGAAAAAGAGGTGACGACTTCTCCTCCTAGCGGAAGCTCTCTCTTCAATGAGTTCTCTCTTCAATAAGTCCTCTAGATTGGTTCATCAGCTGTAAATATTTGGCGGATTGATCCGGAATCATATAGAAATATACCTGAAATGGAAAGTCTGTCTGGATGTAAGGAATAACTATAAAAAAAATTGGAAACCGCTAGGGCTTCAATTGTTCATCGGTGAAGCCATTTATTCTGGCAGGAAGAAACCTCAAGTAGATTGTCTAGATATAAGTTACGCGCCATTAAAATGAAAGGTCATCCTTCCCACTTCTTTTTATTTTTTTGAAAAATGCATAAGAGGCACCCTAATTGGTGCCCCATGTTGTCATGGATTTAATGACGGGGAATGAATAGTCCATTACAAAGGTCCAAAACCCGAGAGGTCGAGACCGCCTCGGTGCCAGAAAAGAGTAAGCCCCCTTGCGTCGTGCTGAATTGCGTCATCCTTCCCACTTCTATTCACTTGTTCAAGATCAGATTCTTGACATTTGTCCTTGGCCTTTCTGCTATAGTTTTCCGGGCTCATTTATCACTTTCTTTCTTCGTTATAAAGTTGTCCTTAAATCTGCGGAAAGTTTGAATATGACGTTGCAAGTGGGCTAATGGCCCGATTGTTTGGCCCATTTAAGTAGAGTTGAGTGGAAGAAATTCTTGTCCCAATTGAATAGCAATTGCCCGCAAAGGTTAAGATTGGACCGGGTGCCGAATAAACGATTTTGAGCCCAGTCCATTAGGCTCGTTCTTCCGGATATGTCGGTATTGGACCGGGCCGGATCCGTCGGTATTCCTCTCAAGGAGTCGTATCTGTCGGTATTTCTCAGATCGTTACCATCTCTTCCTTTATTCTCTTTCCTCGTGCCTGCGAGAGGGGCGGAGCAAACCCTAACCCTAGCTTCCAGGGAAGAGGAACTGAGAAAGAAAGGAGGCGCGCTCCTTGCTGCGTGAATCGTGTCGATCTCCTTCCTTGCGGATCTGGGTTCGTGCACCGTTGATAAGAAAGAGGGTTTCTGGCCGTTGGATCCCGTTAAGCAGAGATGTCTCGCTGTTTCCCGTACCCTCTGCCGGGTTATGAGAGGTGCGTGGCCTTGATTGAATTGATAAAGGTTGCATTGGATTTGCCAAGTTATGTTCTACTGGTTTCTTCTGGGGTTCTTCCTTTAATAGGATCATCTGTGATTAAATTTGGATCTCCTAGTTGAGTTCTGAGTTGAATTTTTGAACTTGTTTGTCTGATTCCCTGAAATAGGGTTTTGTGTTCCTATGATGTTGAAACCTCGTTTTTGGATTTCAGTGCATTTCTAATTTTTTTCAAGCTTGTCTTGGGAATTCAGATAAGGACGCCCTGAACAATTTGATCCTGATTAGTAGTTCGGAAAATTGAAAATTCTCAAAATTTTTTAATAAATCAAAACAATGACTTATTTTATCATTTTAAACTTTTCAATTTTGAAACTCTTTTTTTGAAAGATTACAACGAAGCTCTTTTTTTTCAGAGAAAAATCTTGCTGTTCTCAATTTTTATGGCGTTTCTTATTTATTATATTGTTTTGTCATTTAAAGTTTCTTATTTACCCGATCAGTATCAGGTAATATATTGTCCCTCCATCAGCTGATCACGATTACAATTTTCAAAAAAATGTTGATTTATTCTCGACTTTTATTGTATTGAAGTCAACTCAATAATGATCGTTGATTCCCCTGCTGATAGCCCACCGTGGCCGGGGTCAAGCCAGTAGTGAACTGAACACACCATGCGACAGCTGTGCCAGCCAAAAACCATTCCGAAGGGGAGCGGTGGCAAGCCTTACCAGCTCCCCTTCTCTCTCTCTCTTTCAGGCCCCATTAGGTTTCCTGTATCAGGATTACAGGTTTGGCTAAGTTGGTGGACCCAGACTAACCAATGTGAATGAACTGGATGTGTTTGGATCCTACAAGAGCTCTGAAACAATTACTAATCTAGTGTTTGTTTCTTCAGTGACAGACAGTGATTGTGGAAAGTGATGGGAGACACAATGAAGGACGACTTTTTGTCATCATCTTCGTCATTGAGTTTGACAGAGGTGCGCCGGTACTCCTGCAACTTCTGTGGCATCAGCCGGTCCAAGAGATACCTGATCAAGTCCCACATACTTGCTTCTCATCAGGTGCTTTTGAAAATGGCGTTTATTTATTGAAAATTTTGACCAGGTTCTTATTATATTCAAGTTTTGATCACAGGACGAGCCAGGATTCACAGAATATGCCTTGGAAGAGGAGAGAAAAAATGGCAAGCGCGAGGAATATGATTGCACTGAATGTGGTGCAAGCTTCAAAAAGCCGGCTTACTTGAGACAACATATGCAGAGCCATTCCCTGGAGGTTGCCTCTCTATTTTCGTAGTTAACTCTCTTAATGCAGCAACTCTTTCTATTGTAGATGTGTGCCATGTTCTTTTTATTGAACGAATGAGTTTTGCAGGAAGATGCTTTTTATGTAATTGGAATTATGAGAGGATAAATTATATGGTGTGAAGCATTGGATCCCATATAAAGAACTCCAATATGCGAGAGGCGGCATTGTGACCTTGAGCGGATTAGTAACAGGGTGGGGGACCTCCTGCGAAGATCCATCAAGCGGGCCTCATTCACGCCCTAATTTCTCTCTTGAGGTTTGTGAACTGTCACTGTCAGTGGTGCTTGAACCCCTAATTCCCCTCAATTTTAACAAGGCTTGATTTTTTGTTTGAGAGGGGAAGAATCTGATCTTTTTATTAACTTCGATAGAGTTACTCCATTGAATTGAGGAGGACTCCTTAGAGTGGGAGATTGCTTTGAGTGGTACTGAGATTTGAAGCATTGCAGAGGTCATTTGTGTGCCCTGTGGAAGATTGCCACCAAAGCTACCGGAGGAAAGACCACTTGAGCAGGCACATGCTGCTACATGAAGGGAAGGTTTTTGCATGTTCAGTTAATCGATGTGGGCGACAGTTTACTCTGAAGAGCAACATTCGGAGGCACGTGAAGGATTTCCATGATAATGATGATCACAGCGAAGATGATGATTGTGCAAGTGCCGGTCAAAGTCAAAGTCCCAGTCCACATCAGTATCTTTGTCAAGAGCCCGGATGTGGAATGGGTTTTAGATATCATTCGAGGCTGAGGAAACATCAGGAGTCTCATGGTAATCATTCCGACTTTTCTTTTGACTATTTACCTGGTTAATGACGGCTGGGTTGACTTTTTTGCAGTCCAATACGTCGATGTCATCTGTGGCGAACCTGGGTGCATGAAGCACTTCACCAACGCTGAGTGTCTCAGAGCTCACGTGCAATCCTGCCATCTGCGCATCGAGTGCACAATTTGTGGGACCCAGCAGCTAAGGAAGAACATCAAGCGGCATCTGCGAAGTCATGAGAGAGAAACTCAAGCAACCCCGGATAAGATCAACTGCCCATTTCCCCGGTGTCTCCACTCCTTCAGCAGAGTAAGTTTGGTTTGAGAAAATCAGGGTCAAGATGAAATTTTGGCCCAACTGGCGTAGCATTTATTTTCTTATATCCTGAATTGCTGCAGAAGTCAAACCTCGACAAGCATATAAATGCTGTTCATATGGGACTCCGCCCCTTTGTCTGCCGATTCAGTGGATGCGAGCAGAGATTTCCCTACAAGCACGTGCGAGATAATCACGAGAAATCCAGTGTTCACAACTACGCCGAGGTATTTGGGGTTTCTCTTTTCATCTCGTTTGGGCTGTTGGGTTTGTAATGAAACTCTGGAATAAATCTTCAGGCTCATATTTGGTTTAATTTTGACTTCCCTCCTGGGTTGCAGGGAGACTTCCTGGCTTCTGATGAGCAGTTCAGATCGAAGCCCCGTGGCGGGAGGAAGAGGAAGAGCGACCCGGTAGGAAGTCTGCTACGGAAGAGGATAGCTGTTGACCCCAAGGAGGCTGGACTGTTTGAGGATGTCGCAACCCGGCTGAGCCGTCTTCTTGACTAACTGCCACGTGCAAGTTGTGAGATCTCGCTTCGAGAATGGAAGAAGAAACAGAGTGCTCTTTTTGGAAGTCCATCTTTTGCCGCTGAGGAGCATGCAGTGTCATATTTGTAATATAACGTATAAATTTCAGTTCTGATTGGCGTCTATCGTTGTGCATTTAATTTTTGACAGGTACAGATGATCAGGAGGGCCAAACTACTGCCCGCGAATCCACAAAGGTGTCTTTGGAAGAACCCTAATTCTGAGGTAAATCACAATCAATTTCATGCTGATCGATTTCCTGTAACACTTCATCAGTCATTTGGGTAGGATTGGCAATTGGATTAGGGGGTAGGAGTCAATAACTTTGTTGATTGTGTGACCTAGAAAATGATTGATGATCAGATTGACAATCCCTTATTCAATGGCATGACTTCCTCCATAATATCCTGATCTTCATAAATATTTATGGCGCACAACTCTTTAGAAGCCTTTGCAAGGTATTTCAGCAACTTATTTATGTTTACCTTCACTGATGCTCCCCTAAATTTAACACAACTTATCCTTTTCCCAAATTTGTAATGACCTTCACAATGGCTAAGCATGATTTACTAAAATGATAGGGACTTGGCTGAGCTGCTTCATCAACTCTAGGTGGACCACTAAGAAGTCCATTGAGATATCTCTAGAATCCTTGAGGCTTTCCTAGTAATCTATTCACCAAGTATAACTCAACAAAAAAAGGTTACAACTTCCGTATGTGGTGTCTATCAAATACTATCTTAGGATCTCCTAAATGTCAAATATCTTATTTCACTAGTAATCATAGGTGTTTTAGGATTTTTTTCTTAATATAAACTGTCTTCATTATATAGTAAACATCATTTAGTGGCACCACCTTTCATTTTAGGTTCAGATTGTGGCACCACCTTTTTCTATGTCCAAATTGTGGCACCATGCAGAATTCCCGCTGAGGTGGACGGTTTTGTGATTCCGTCCCCCACCTGGCTGCCAAGTTTTGTCCACGTCATTCTTCATTCTCTCTCTCTTCATCTCACGCGGTCCTCCTCTCTCTCTCTTCTCTCTTCTCTCTCTTCCTTCTCTCTCTCTTTGTCTCTCTCTCTCTCTCTCCTCTTCCTTCTCTTCCTTCTCTCCCCCTATTTCCACGGTCTCTCTCGTGACGTCTCCTCTCCCCCTTGCTCTCCGGCACGCGCGCGTGCGTAACAGGAGGGGGAGATTTTTCTTTCCTCTCCTCTCTTCTCGGGCTCTTCTTCTCCTCTCTTCATTGCGAGAGGGTTTCTCCTTCCCCCTCCTCTTCCCATCTGGGGTTTCTCTCTCCAGATCAGCTGTGGATGGATTTGAACTGCTAGAGACCAGCAAAGTAGATGGAAAACTCAATGATGAACGAGGGTCTGCTCGATCTCGATCCCCAGATCTATCCTGCGTACCATCACGGAAAAGCATAAAGGCGTCTCCTTTCTACCACAAACCCATCTCTACCACAACGGCAGCGATGAGGAAGAAGAGCGCAGCCTCACCAACGAAGACAACAGCGGCGAGGATCTCTTGGGGAAGCCAAGAAGAGTCTTCCCTGGCAGTGCATGAAATGGACGGATGATATGGTCCGTCTCCTAATCTCTACTGTTGCATCCGTTGAAGACGACGGCATGCATTCTCTTTCAACCCGTCTTCCTCCATCCATTTCTCAATCAAACTAATTGGTTTCCGATCCATCAGATGAACATCAACCCGTCTTCTCTCCGCTCGTTCTAACCATGTGCAGTCATCTTCTAACCCACCCACTGATTCACTCCTCTTCCTCTATCCATTTTTCAAATCAACCTCCGTCTCTCTCTCTATCCCTTTTCTCTTTCCGATCGATTCATCTACACTCACCCTTATCGGCGCTAACCACCGATTATCTCTCGTCTCTCTCACTCTCTATTTCTTTCACCTCTATCTCTAAATATGCTCATCAAATCATCTCGCTCTCCGCTCTCATTATCTGCTAGAAAACAAGAAGGATACGAAGAAGAAGACCGTAAGGGAACGAAAATTGACGCTAGATTTCTTGACCACTCGCAGAGATTGTCATTACACTTACTTTCTCTCACCTCCATTCCCTCTCATCAACAGATGGACTACATAATCGTTCACGAATTACTCTCTTGTACAAAAACTCTTGCTTTCGCCCGCATTTGCATTCCGCGCAGATGGTAGCCATTTCTTCCCTTTCCTCCTCTCCCTGTTCGTCAAGAAATCCACGATCAGTCCCGGGAGATTAGAGAGAGAGATTGAAATGAAGAAACAAAGGCTAAGAAAAATGTAGATAAAGATAAATAGATATTCTAAAGAGACCAAAGAAGAGATGCCTGGAACTTGTCGCCATGAAACCCACAAGCGCTCTGAGATGATAGAGAGAGAGGTAGATGCATAGACAGACAGAGAAATCGTCTAAATGATGAGCTTTGCTGGTGCCAAGAACCCCCCATGGTCTCTCCATAAAGATAGAAAAGGCCCAAAAAAATGAAGGAACTGTGCACGAATAGATTGAGAGAGAGAGAGAGAGAGAGAGGAGAGAGGAGAGAGGAAGGAGGACCGTGTGAGATGAAGAGAGAGAGAATGAAGAATGACGTGGACAAAACTTGGCAGCCAAGTGGGGGACGGAATCACAAAACCGTCCACCTCAGCGGGAATTCTGCATGGTGCCACAATCTGGACATAGAAAAAGGTGGTGCCACAATCTAGACCTAAAATGAAAGGTGGTGCCACTAAATGATGTTTACCCTTCATTATAATTGAGCTTAAATTTCACTCAATTAGATCGTCTAGCTTCCTCTAGTAGTGTGCATATGCCCTTAAGAAATTTAACATATGATGGAATATGCCTAATATCATCATTTATTGGGGGTGAAAATTGTGACATCCTCAAAAGCCTCTAATAAATGATCATCACCTTCTCTCACTTTGGTCTTGGAACGACTCAAAACCAAAGGATAGGGTACACAAGGCTTTTAAACTTTTGAATCTTACTCTGCTCTCGTTTGCTCTTCGTCTTCGTTAGAACTGTCATTTTTCTTGGAAACAATCTTAAGAGGCCCATCATCCTTCTTATCACTAACCAAGTCTTGATAGCTTGGATGACCTTATAAGTATCATGTAAATTCTTGCCACATCTAAAAATGACACTAGCTTGCATTGTCTCTTGTGCCCTCTCATCAATGTGAATGTGTTTCTCGTTGAGAGTCTAATTTGACTGTGAATTTCTCAAATTTCTATGACTTGTAGTGAAGCTGGTTTGGTAGTTGGTCAATAATTGTAACTTGCTTATCTTTTCTCTAATCAATTGACACAAAGACATTCATCTTAACAAAGTCATGGATCTTATCTACTCAAGAGTTAATCCAAGTCATTTTGCTTTATCAATTGAGAAGTTGTCCCCATGACAAGATTGGATGTAGGTAGTTCTTGGCATAGAGCTAGAGTGTATGACAAAGTAGGGTTGCAATTGTTTCTCTCATTGTTGTTGGCCAACCCAATAAGGCTGATAAGTGCAAGTCTACATAAGGTTCCTCCTTAATTTGTATGGTTGAGTAGATTACTATAATAATTGATAACATGCTAACTAGACATAAAAATACATGATTAGTAATGCAAATTAAGGCATAAAACCTTCCATCCTAATGTATGTTATCATATTTTTTAGTGTTTATCTATCATTTTATGAAAAAGTCATTATAACCTTAAAATTAATTAATTTAGGGTTAATTATGATGAATTAAGGATAATATTTTCATGACCCATCTTTACTTGAGATTATAATTAGTTTTTAAAGTTAATAAATAAGAGAAATAATTTTATATACATTCATAGATTTTCTAAGTTTTAAAATCTAAAAGAAATGAGTGTATTTTTTAAATAGAAATTTAATCTCTCGTTATCTATTAAATTTAAATTTTTAAAATGATAGATAATTTAATTTATGATCCAATATAAAAAAATTGGATTAATTTGGAGTTATATTTTGAAAGATATGAATTTTCTAATTTTTAGGAATTTTTTTCAGATTTTTTCTAAATTTTTTTGGATTTAAAATTGATTTATTTAATTTAAAATTGATTTTATAATTGCGCAGGTGACGTGACAGAATCTGGAGTGTCTGATCGCCCAATTAATTGCGATCGTCGATCGTCACTTAAGGGGAGGTACATGGCGCAATCCTATTCGTCGAAGAATCATTTTAAAAATGATTTAATCTCAGCCGTCGATATGAGGAGTTATAACGGCTGAGATTAAAACAGACGAAACGCATCTAGATCGTTAGATCGAGATCAAAAGGCGACGGTTCAATGCGTTACTTATAACTCGCGCGACGTGGCATCATCTCGACGATCCATCTTAGATCCAACGACGACAACTTAACCGTAACGATTTGCAATCATGCATTTTATTAGAGCCGTTGATAAAAGAATTAAGGCTCGATCAGATGGTTATGCCCAATTCACCCTATAAATTGAGAGGTTCTTCGACATTATAAAGCATTGCAGGGCAATTCGAGTAATCCAACTGTTTAGACACCAAATCCCTTGAATCTTTTGCTTTAAATCTCTTCTAGACTCATTTTCGCATCCACGGAGTACTTGAAAGTGAGATTTTGTTGAGAAAATATAAAGAAATTGGCTTTTGAACATCAATGATCGTTTTTTGAATTCGGGAATGAAAATCCTTAAATCTAGCAAATAATTGGATCAATTCAAGGGCAATCTTGGGTTAGAGATCGTATTCATCCTAATCTTCTTTCGTATAGCTTTAGATTTCAATTTCGAATCGTAATTTTAGTCAATTTCAATTTTGGTTTTTCGCGATTTTTAATTTCAAAAACTTCTCTCCTATTCACTTGATGATTTCTCCGCGAATCTTGATCTAAATTCAGTGATTTTTTATTGTGTGGATTTTTTTTTCAAGTCCTCTTTCCAAAAATATCAATTTCCCTAATTTCTCACCACGTTTCATCATCCGATTTGATTGAATTTCAAAAGGTCATATGAAATTACCCTAATTCTCTGTAGAATCGACCCTTATTCACGACTATATTGGTGAGTTTGATAATTATTTTGACTCTTGATCATGTGTTTTCAATGATCTCATGGTCTTGATTCATCAATAACCAAGGCTATTATAATTATCGTATTAAGTGCTTGAGTGGTTGAGACTATCAACTGACTAAGCATGACTTGAGTATTCTAGCCTTTGTCTTGAACTGCCATAATGGTGTCATCCAACTCAACATGATCGAGACTAGAGTAGTGACCACATGGAGAAGCATCTTGCAATATCAAAGACATGAACCTTTTTTTAACAATTCCAAACATTGAGACAATCTAAAATAAGGTTGTAAACTTCTACCATCTTTGTGAAATTCTCAAAAAACATTTTGGTTGAGGGGATTGATTGACATAAAATCAATCACAATGTCCACTCAAGCAGATGGGATCACTAGTACCTAATAACATGTAATGATATCAAAACAATTTTAAAGCTAGATAATAAATTATCTAAATAATTTTCGTGGAGGACAGGGGGGGGTATGATTTTCAAATTTTTCCAAACCTTAATCATCTTTCCATGGATTTTAATATTTGATGATTTTTTAGTACAAATTTTTAATTGGATCGACAATCATGTTGTTGATTGTATCTAGGAGTCTCAATATGATCATTGATTTGATTGAGGAAGTGATCAACATTATTAATTTGATCATCGATTTAATCCAATCTATCGATCTAGGGAATTGATTGACACAAAATCAATCATGATTCCCCTCGAAATTGCCATTCCTTAATAAGATGTGATGCTATCAGAAGAAGTTCAAATCTAAAGAACTTGTCTAGATAGCAAATTATCTGAATGAATTTGAATAGATTCATTATAAACCTACGTCAAGACTTGTTGATTAGAATCATGAACCATTCAAAGATGAAACCATAGAAATGACTAATTTGGGAACTTATCAAAGGTTAATATGCAGGTAAGTGAATTAAATTAGCTATTCCATTGACTAAATATTCATCACGTGAAAGTAGGTATCAAAAGGGCATAAGTAGCAAAAATTTATCTTTTTCAGCTTACACAATTGGATTATGCAAGGCTCATATTTATATTGTAGCTAAACTTGCATATACACATTTCTTGGAGAAAATTTGTTAAATTGGGTGAGTAAAAATCTATGCAGTATCCTAATATTCAGTAGAGGTAGAGCTCAAAGGCATTGCACGAGGAATTATGAGGGAAGGGAGACGTTATGTAGGGCTCAGAGCTTTGGGAGGTGGGCATTGGTAAGCTCGGTGCACTTGGAAATCTCACGCTTATTTTTGGGCTTAAGCTTGGGAGGCAGAATACCGTGGACTTGGCCATGGCAAGATGACGAGTTGCGTTGGTAGCAGGACACATCCCATTTTCTTTGCAATTCTCTTCCTATGTGTACTATGCCCCCCGGAAGCTATACTCCTTGGAATAATTGCTTTAGATCCGCGTCTACCATTATCAGTCCTACCCGAGGATAGTAGCCATACTTCTCCCTCACCTTTCAGTTTCTGCCATTTTTCCGACATCATCCGTTTCTCTCTTATCTCTCTTTTTTCCACTCTAGTATCTGCCTATTTGTTCTAATAGTGTCAAAGTCTCTCTCTTACTTGTCACTCCCTTTTCCAATTATATCTCTCGCTATCTCTTCCCCTTTACAGCATCCTCAGTTTCTCTCCCTAAGCAGGCACTCTCCTTCCACTTCTATCCCCTTCCACCTCTCCACTAGTTTCTACTCGACGTTTCAGCTCTCTCTCTCTCCATTTTTATTCTTCTACTTCTCGCTCTTCTCTCCCGGCCAGGAACTTGTTATATAAATAAAAAATTCTCACAACAGTCGTTTGGTCATCTTTTCCATCTGTCTTCTCCATCTTTCTAACTTTTTACATCATCTTCATCTCTCTAAATTGTTACCCACTCTTTCCCTTCCCTCTTGTTCCTAACTGAAAATCACTATAATTCATCACTCTTTCCTCTTACCTCTATCCGTTCTAACGGACAGCCCTTCTCTCCCCCTCTCTCCACTCGTACTTTCTCCTCCATCTATAAGTATTGGCAGACAATCATCTCAATCTGTGCGCCGGCACGGGATAAGCAAATGTCATTCATTCTTTCCGTATCACTCGAGAATTTCACGGGAGCAACTGGAATTTAAGTCGATGGAGCTGCCCTATGAGATGCCCCTGATGTTTTATTAAAGGATGAAGGTCGGGAGATGGTGTCGATGAGTATTGTTTGACATTTCTCATGCTGCTGCTTGAACTTGTTCAACTGATTTTGGAGTGACCGTTTGCTAATTCTAGAGAGATGATGGCGAAGATGAGTGAGATCAAGATGAAAATGTATTAGCAAATCGGATGCAAGTATTTGTGAAAATCAAATTTGAGATATATCTAGAAACATGGATGATGAAGATGAGAGAGACGAAGAATTATCCAGCTCTAAAGGCTTTTAAAGGCCATTTCCAGGTTAGATAATCCTCGATAAATTCACTATACCTTTTTAAACATCTCCAACGTCGAGGACAAAACTATGTGATCTAAAGCCATTCTAAAAGCCTGACCAAAGTAGATCAAAACCAATTCCGAAAAATCAACGTCAAAGTTCATAAGTTTACGATGAGATAAAAGCTCATACAGCATCCACCAAAATCACAGAATAATCAGATCACACACAAATCACAGGCAAAGACGATAAAAGAAGAAAGTTAAATAGAAACACAACAAACCCAGATCACCGACGATTTACGTGGGGGATTCATGTGGAGAGAAAACGAATCGAAAGAAATCTTAGAGCAAATGAGAAGATTTTCTGACATCAAGGTGGACAACCAGAAGTGGTTCTGATTCAATTGAAAAATTTCTAAACAGGAAATACCGACGAATTTGTTCTTTTCAGTTTTGTCCGACGACCCCTCAAACCGGACGGAAAGATCCGACGGGTCGAAAATTAGAACGAAAATACAAATGACCTATAGCTCCATAGTTTTCAAGAGATCCCCGATTTCTTCCGCTTTCTCCGAGTTCTCCCGATTTCGACGTTAAGCCCTGTCGTTGTCTTCTGGAGAGTTTTGGGGGAGAGAGAATTTCCGATGAGAGAGAGAGGAAGAGAGTTATCGAAGACAGAGGGAAAGCTTACGTAGATAGGAATTTTGGAGACACAGACTACTACTTCAACTGGTGGACGTGCAGGAAAAAATAAGGGCCTTGAAGATAACTTTCTCTTGTTGGAAACCTTCCTTTTCATACTTCATTAATAGCAAACGAACAAAGATCTAGGGGACATCCCCTCCTACTCTCAATAACAAAAACTTGCTAAAAAGGACATGAAAGAGGACCAAGAGACTTGCTCACGAAAAAAAAAAACAAAAACTTCAGTTTATCCACTTCTGGTTTCTTCATCATCGTTGTGATCTTCTTCTCCGACATCCCCGAGAGGATTAAAACACCAGAGATCAAGGTGAAAAGTAGACTCTTGGGTCCGCCAAAAGAGGAGATCAGAGCGGTCGCGGAGAGGAAGCCGACGATCTTCTCGCCGTGGACATTCATCTACGCAGCCGTCATCCCTTGGACGGATGAGAGCACCGCCTGGGCTTCCTTCCTGGAGTTCTCTAAGGAGAGAAAAGACGACAGGATTTGGCGAGTGAAGGATTCGGGCACGAGGGATGAAGAGGTCTACTTCATGCGGGGAGTCTATTCCGCTGTTTCATGCCAGGCTCTCTCTCTCTCTCTCTACGATGTTTACTGCGTCAATGCACACAGGGAACAAAGGAAGATGTATCTCTACACTATTTTCTAAGAGAAAATTGCCTCAGGATTCACTATGACAAATGAGGAAGATGGACGGCTTAGATTAGATGGGAAGATGTATCATTTTAAAGAAAAAACAAAAAATAAAACAAAAGATCTTCGGCATTTCATCCAACGCTCTTCTCCAAGCTTTGTCTGTTGCCAAATCTCTTGAGATCATCTCCAACATTCTCCCCCTGGATCTCAAGATTAATTACCGACATCGATCAAGCCAACTAGATTCCAAAAATGGGTAAAACTTAACTCTCTCACTGGATTTAGTCAACAGGTATGCCCGCTATTAAGTGTTTGAGATATGACAAACCTCAATTGAACCCTCTTGTATACATGATCTAATATAAAGATTCCTTATCTTGTTGTACTTTGAACAATCATGAAATGTTAGATTTTTTGATACTAATAATCAATTTCTTGTCTATGAAGAGCTTTAGTGGCTTGAAGTTAAGCTTGATAGATATTATGTGGCTTGCAAGCCAATCACACTTTCATCTTTCATTTATATTCACTGTAATGAACTTTCATTCATTATCATTCTTGTGTGATATTTGTAATAAAATCTGTGAACATATGTAACGAATAAGTGAATTATGATGAGATCATAATACAACGATCACTAGTATTTCATTATATATTCTAAATATTCCTATTTGTGGGACATTCGAGAAGGACATCGAATTATCTAAAAATAATAACACTATCTGATGAGACTCATATCATGAATATGTCTGATCATGTGGCCATTCGTGTAGAGACACCAAGGATAGATAGTGGGGGCTCTTTGAAGAAAGAGTTCACTGAATTGATCTACATGAGTCCCTAAATGGTATTATACCAAACTATCAATCAACTTGATTCGTGTCACAGTTGTATATGTGGTCCTTTGACCTGAGACACCAAAGACATCTTGTAGATGGATGATTGTGTTTTGACTATGACTTAGAAATCTCTATCCACTGGATATCTAAAACGTCATAGATTGAATATGAAATGAAGAAGTCCTCGAAGATGATTATGATGTCAAGATGTGATCATCCGCCCTTGGTATTTGAGGATATTGACTAAGGAATGAGGTGCGATGAAATCCTTATTTGAGATAGTGAAAATCTTGATTATCTCTTCTACGCATCAGTACTCACTTGAGTGACCTATTACGGTTTGACAATTGACCATACCCTAAGTCATTCATGAGTCTCGTGTGAATGAAGGATTATACGTACATGATAATTGATGACATAAAGGTTTCATAAAAGAGTTATTATATGCTTCATATCTCCTAGAGTACGTGATGTATCTTAAACCTAACAGGTTAGAAATTCAACGTATCGATTGGGTTAATCAATCCTTGATTAATTACTTTAAATGTTGATGTAGATAATTAACAAAGGTTAACCAATAAGGTGTTATTGGGTATATAGAGATATTAACTAGTGAGATATATAGAAGTAAAGGGTCACACACATAAGGTCTATAGATGTTGGTAGATATATACATAATTATGAGGGGTTTTTATAAAAAAATCAACATACCAAATATCTATAAATAGGGGGAGAACGGCCACAGCTCAAGGTATTGATGAAAGCCTTGTGAGAATTTTCTCCTTTCTTTTTTTCTCTCTCTCTTGGTTAAGAGCTTTGAAGAAAAGATCCAACCATCTATAGATTATGTGGATACTACGAGAGACTATACACTTGAATTGCTGAAAAAACTCAAGGGAATCCTATAAGTATGATTCATGATACATACTAGATGATAGGATCATCTATTCTAAGTGTCTCAATGTTTTGAAATCTAATTCAATATATTCCGTTGCACTCGATATTTTGATCAAAATTCTGGAAGGCTTATTGACCTCAGATCCCAACACACAACTGGTTCATAGTTGCTACAAATTAGGCTCAAATCAATCAAAGTTTTATTTAACTTTGAATACCATGGTCTAGGTGCTTGTTTTAAACACAATCGAGCCTTTTTCAATTTGTAAACTACGTGTTCATTACCTTATATTGCATATCCTTTAGGTTGCTTCACATCAATGTTTTCAACGATTTCTCCATTGAGAAATGCCAACTCCATATCCAAATTATGGATTTTCCATCCATGATGATCTGAGATAGCTAGGAGGACTCTAACTGTCTCTAAACTTGCCACACGAGCAAATACATTGCTCAAAGTCTATCCCATACCTTTTAGCAAATCCCTTTATGACTAGACATGCCTTGTGCTTGATGATCTGCCCATCAGAATCTCATTATCTTAAAAATCCATGTGAGGCCCATTGGTTTGCAAGCTTCCACAAGTGAGACCAATTCCCACTTGTCGTTCTTCAAAATTTTCTTCATGTATTATGATCCATGAAATCTTTTTGAACTTTATCATTTAAATATTCATTTACCTAGTCAAGTTCTTCTTCTTCTTCTTCTTCAATGAGATGACACATCTCATCTTCAAGAATCTAACAACTTTCTTCATAAAGTGGAGAGAGATCTTTAAATCTTCTAGGTTGATGATTCCTAGAGGATGATCAAGTGTAAGAACTTAGATGACTATTTGAACTCTTGACATTTTTAGCTTCAATTTCTTCACCATTATGCTCAGAGTTGACTTGGTCAAATAATAAAATAGAAGAAAGATGTGAGTGCGGCCAATATGTTTTTGGATCTTGACTGGAATTTCCCAATTCTAGCTCTTCTCCTCCTCAAAAACAACATCTCTATAGATATGGATAGTGTTTGAAGATGGATCATAGATGATAAAATGCAATCTTAACATGCAAAAACATGACTATTGATGTAAATTAAGGCATAAAATATTCCATTTTATGCATATTATCATACTTTGAGTGCATATCTATGATTTCATACAATTTTAAGTTATAATTTCAAAATGTACTATTTTAGAGATAATTATACATTTTTAAGAATACAGTTTAAAGTAGATTATTCTCATCTTAATTTGATAATATAATTGGGTTTTAATGTTAAATAATAAGAGAAAATACTTTTCATATAATCATTTATTTTTCTAAGTTTTAATTTCTAAGAGAAATGAGTGTATTTTTGAAATAAAATTTTATTCTATTGTTATTTAAATAATTTGACTTTTAATAATGATAGATAATTTAATTACTGATCCAATGAAACAAATTTTGAAAAAATTTGGAGTTGTATTTTAAAAGTTATGAATTTTTTATTTTTAGGGATTTTTTTAAATTTAATTCGATTTATTTTGAATTAAATTCATTAATATATTGCATGTTGATGTGTCAGGTGACGTGGCATGGATGAAAACGTGCGTCGCCACTTGGCAGAGTATGGACGCACCACGTGGCATCGTATATGTGTATACGTGTGTGCGAGTGCGCGTGTGTGCACGTGTGTGCGTGTGTGAGTGTGTGTGAATAAGGAGAGAGCATCCGTTTTCGGATTTAAGCTAACTCCTTAAACACTTACAGCTTATATACTCACTAAAATATGAATTAAAAGACATGTGGAACTAAGTTCTCTTATTTTATGTGCGTAGGTGACATGGCAGCGCGTGGAGCGTTCGATCGCGTGATTAAATCGCGATCGTCGATCGTCACTTATGGCGTGGGGTGCGTGGCGCATTTCTACTCGTCGGTGAATCATTTTAAAATGATTTAATCTCAGCCGTTCATCAGAGGAGTTATAACGGCTGAGATTAAAACAGGACAAAAAGCATATGGAGCGTTAGATCAAGATGAGACGGATGGCATTTCATGCGTTTCTTCTTCACGCGCGACGTGGTGAAATCTAGAGGGTCCTTCTTCGATCCAACGGCCACGACTTAACCCTAACTATTCACATCTTTGCGTTTCATTAGAGCCATTGATTGAAGATTAAACGCTCCATCTGATGGTTACACCCAAATTCGACATTTTAAATCATTCTCTAATGTTTTTCGAGTAATAGAACTGCTTCCAATCGCTTCTAGACAAAATTCCACGTCCATAGAGTGGTTGAAAGTGAGATTTCGTCGATCGAATAGGGAGAATTCGCCTCTTGAACGTCGATGATTGTCTTCGACATCGCAGAATAAAAAGCCTTGAATCTGACGATTAATTGGATCATTTCGATCGCTCTCTCAGGTTAGATTATATGTTTTCCTCCTAATCTTTCGTCATGTATCATTAATTTGTAATTTAGAATCGTAGATTAGATTAACTTTAGGTTTTATTTCAGATTTCTTCAATTTTACGTTCAGAAATTTCTACCTAATTTGCTATTTGATTTCTCTGCAAATCTTGATCCAAATAGAGTGATTTTTTATTCCGTGGATTTGTCTTTGAGTTCTCTTTCCAATTCTATCAAAATCCGTAATTTCTCACTTCAATTCATCGTGCGATTTGATTGAATTTCAAAGAATATCTCAAAAATCCCTTGTTTCTCCATGGATTCGACCCTTATTCACCACTATACTTCTTAATTTGTGATAATTGCATAAAATTGGTGAGTTTGGATTAATTTTGACACGAGTTGGTGTGTAATGAATGACCACATCAATTTGGTCCGTTAATAGGCTCTGTAGCCTTTTATACCCTTCTCATCTCCTATGAAAATCACAGGAGTTCTTTGGTCATCAAGTTCCTTTAGATTTCCACCAAGAGTTTTATCATGAATAATACTCTTAAAAAGACTTTCCTTCTAGCCTTTAGAGCTAGATAATTCTTCGTCTTTCTCATCTTCACTATCCATGTTTCTAGATATATCTCAAATTTGATTTTCACAAAAACTTGCATCTGATTTTTAAATACATTTTCATCTTGATCTCACTCATATTTGCCATCATCTATCTAGAATTAGCAAACTGTCACTCCAAAATCAATTGAACACGTTCAAGCAGTAGCATGAGAAATGCCAAATAATACTCATCGACACCATCTCACAACCTTCTTCCTCCAATAAAAAATCAGGGGCATCTCATAGGGCATCTCCATGGCCTTCAGTTCTAGTTGCTCAAGTGAAATTTTTTAGTGATACAGAAAGAATGAGCGCCATTTGCCAATCCCCTATCGGCACATAGATTAAACGAATCATCGATTTGCTCCTTCATGTAAGATTGGAAATTCGATCTTTCTTCAAGTTTTATAGAAGTCATGATTTCTTCAATGGTCCTTGTTTAACATATGTGTGTTGAACCATTTATCACCTTGACAAGGTTTTTTTTAGTTCTATTGTTTGTGTAAATGTCTCACTTGTTCTTGTTATTAATCATAGGGCTTATGAACAATATAAATCCTCTAGCCTCCTCTCTCTTTCACTCCCCCCCCACACCCCCACCCTCTCCCATTGTCCCATTCCAAGCTTACCCCTCTTTCAATTGCCCTCTCTCTCTTTGTGTGTCCTTAATGCCACTAATGAACAACAAAAGCCTTGATTTTGGTCACAGAAAACCTTGGTGTGCATGTTTCTCTTCTTATGTTTTACCAAAGGGTTTGCAAATATTGTAAATATTTACAATATAAATATTTTTTTATAATTTTTAGAACTAAGAATTTCTCTGCTTCTTGGAAGAGAGGGGTGCATTATCTCATATAATGTATAAATCCCTAAATAACCAAAGAAGCACCAGACTATCCCTAAGTTTTTTAAGAATACACAGAAAAGATGTCAAAGTTCTAAATTTTGTGTGAAAATTTTCAATGATATAAATTTTGTGCGAAAGAGAATTCTCTTTTCATGACTTCTATTTTGGTAATATCTCATCACCCTAGTGTAAAGTTTAACTTCATCAAAGAGAGATATGCATAACACAAATTATCTTCATGGCCCTTATTCTTCCATCATATTAGCATTGCTTGCTCATTTTAAGGTCATTCTATGTATCATGATATCTATGAGCGACCTACACATTGTCATATCTCTTGAATCTATGGTCCACTTACATGTCATCCTAACTAATGGATCTTCGTCCCCCCTGCATTTGGCTTTAACCAGTCAAATGATGGTACCAAGGATCGGTATTTTTAGCAGTACAAGTGTCTCCCAATGATGGTATCTGATGATGGACGGATGAAGTTAGTTGAAGCCTAACTACAAGACAACTTTCTAACTGAAGGGGACGGATAGGGTTTTCGGGGAAAGTGATTTTACTTGTGAAGGGGATAGAGAGAGATGCGTTTACCAAGAGGGTCTACGGAGAGAGAAATTTTGAGATAGAGAGAGCTTTTATAACCCCCATTTGGTATTTGAGCCTACATCATTCCCAAGGTCTGAAATCATGATGGAATTCATTTGGAGATGCCAAAACAATGAACCCTTTAGTGAAAATCATGATCATTGGATTGACAATCAAATATGATGCTACAAGATCTTGATCAGGGGTAAAAAAACTATGTTTATAATTATTAAAAGTTGAATTATTTGACTATTGCCATGACCATTGCAATGATCACTTGTTTTAGGGTTTGATTAAAAGAATGGCCCTTTTTCTAGGGATGCTAGCTGCAATCAAATGATTTTAGGGTTTTACTAAAATTGTGGCCTTGATTAAACCATGCTTGTCGTCGCCATATATATTGTTTTAGCCATCAACATTGCTACAGATGCCTCAAAAGGCCATAGCCACCATGATCAAACCTTGTTTTTGGGTTAGATTGAAATTGACCATGTGAATGCTAATTGTGCATGGCAATTGAGCCTAATTTCTAAATGTTTGTTTCATGAATTGAATTTCAAACACAATCAAAATTGAATTTCAATCAAGATTGCAAAATCCTACATCCAAGGTACATGGAGAGATATGAGACAGTTAGTTGAGAACCTATGAAATCATGAGGAGAGGAGTTGCGTACAAAAAAATGTAAGGTTACAAACATACAGAAGATTATTGAGAAGATGGAGAGCTAGTTCGAGGAGACCCACATTGAGATGGGCAAAGGCATCGTTGCAAGGGAGAAACACACTCTCTTGAATGGAGAAGGTATCATGGTTGTTTTACGTAAGGTTCCTAGTGAACTGAAGGTTCCTAGGTCAATATATCTCGCTAGTTAATAACTCTATATACCCAGTAAACCCTATTGGTCAAATTTATCAATTCACTTCATCAAAGTATAGAATAATTAATCAATCATTGATGTAACTTAATCAATAGCTTGAGTTTCTAGCCCATTTAGCGCCAAACTATATCACATGATCTAGGAGATATAGAGTATACAAGAAATCTCATATTAAATATTACCTTTGCTAGTTACCATGAATATATAATCCTTCGTCCATGCAAAATTCATGAATGACTCATTTTAGTACCAATGCATGAAGGATGTCATCCAAAACACCTTCAATATTTATACTACCTTGGCCAGACATCTAATTCATGGATGTAACTGTGGACGATACATCTTGAAAACATAATCACCTTTGAAGACTTTTTGTTATATCTGATCTAGAAATTTTTGGAGATCCCGTGGCTAGGGATTTGAAAGTCATAGTAAGAAAATAATCATCTATTCACAAGATGACTTTGTTGTCTCATGTCAAAGGACCATATACATAACCATGACATAAATTATCATAAATAATAATTTTTGTACAAGACCATTCAAGAACTCAAGCAAATCAATTCAATAAACTCTTTTTTGAAAAATTGCCCACTATCTATCTTTAGTATACTAGTGGCCATGAGATCAGTCATACTTATCAAATCAATCAAAACAAATAATTTTATGTTTTAAAGATATTTTGACCTCCTTTGAAAATATCTCTTGAATAAGAATGTTTTGAATATATATTTAAAGACTAGTGATCGTTGTATTGTGATTTCATTCTAATTCATTTATTCATTGTAATTGCTCACAAACTTCATTAAAAATATCACACGTGAATTATAATAAATAAATGTCATTTCAATGAATATAAAAGAGATGTGAAAGTGTGAGTGGCTTGTAGGCCATATAATATCCAAATATCCACACGTCCCCTTATTATTGGCAAATGCAACATGAAATGGTAAATTTCTTGTTCTTTGAGTAATTCGATGCTCGTAACTAAGAGGTATTCCATATCATTTCATTTTTAAAATTTTAGAAAAATAAATTGTTGAATTCATTTTATTGAATAACAAAGCTACTAACTCAGAAATGATGAATATATTGTAAAATTTGAGACTAAAGGTTAAGAAACAAATATTGATAGATTGTTAAGTCAATGACTAATCTGATCTTTGATCGATGGTTATCAAAGTTTTGAAGTTTATGACTGTCATAAACAATCTTTGATCAATTGATTCATGGTGTTGTATCAATATGAACAATCAATCAATTCATCCATAGTGCTACTTGTTTTGGCTCAACAAAAATGGCATGTAGTCATGGAATTGGATATGGTATTGCCACATTACATACCCCAATATGATGCACGACATCCTCTTTGTAGATGGATTAATGAATTAGAGATAACAAGGAAGACATGGATTGTGATTATGAATAAATTATAAGTATGAACTTTGATTCCTATTCACATAACATGGGATAGAAAAGGGCAACACAAATGCCAAAACAAGAAATCATTAGTGATGATGCAATATTAGATGCTCTATCCTAGAAGATAAAAGTTCAAGATTTCAATGAAAACAACTTGATATGCTAGCTGGTCAAGAGAAACATCTAACAAACTTTTGAAGCTTCTAGGGATGTAGCACCTTGCATTGCATAAAATTTGAAAGGAAAATCCTCTACTTGATCACAAAATTTGGTCATAGATGCACTCTAACCTAAACAAAGAAATAAAACCATATTACACTATATTGATAAAACATATGAAGGCATTTCTTTATAATATTTCATTTACTTGCGAGTGATTTGGGGCTTTTATTTTTGAAAAAAATTAATATACTATACTTTTATTTTCATTTACTTTTAATGACCCACTTTTATATACATATAATAGATTGTCCTCTCAATTAAATGGATTTTGATTCATTAAATGACCATTTTTTATGAAATGAGATTTGCATTATGTTTGGTTTATGATATTTTGCAATTTTCTCGAGAGGGTTTATCCTCTTTTTTTCCCCTTGAGCCATCTTGAAGTTTCCTTACATCATCAAAAAGTCCACATATACAAATAGATAACTGTCTCCAGTCTTTACAAAGATACCAAGATATTCTCTCTTGCATTCTTTTTCATCTGATTCACCACTACTAGTGTAGAACTATCATTTCTTTGGGGGGAAAATTTAGGATTTTTTGGAATTTTCTTAGAGGTTTAAATTTGGCGAACAAGTTATTTTTATAGACCAGTCCATAACTTCTTCTCTCCCTCTTAAAAGGAGGATATTTCTCTCTCTCCTCTCTCTCTCTCTCTCTAACACCGTTATTTTCATTTTGAGTAGTATTTGAAGGATAATTTCTTTTTAGCGAATAATTTGTTAAAAGATCTATTTGGCGCATTCTTTACAAAGTTGGGAGTTTTAGTGAATTTTCTTTCAATATATTTATGTGAATTTTCATTGATCATTTCTTACACAAGTCATGACCCCTCTCTCTTCTCTCTTCTACAAGGGTTCACTCCCTCTCTCTCTCTCTCTCTCTCTCTCTCTCCAAAACAATCCTTTTTCATTACCAAAAATATTTTCTAAAAGAAATTTATGCACGTGTGAACAATTTGCGAAAGAATCTACTTAGCCTTCACTTGAGTTTGCGTTTAAATGAAATAACGGGCTTATCTGTTCTTCACTGATGTGATTGTTTAGAGAGAAAACGGTGCAAATCATGTGACCGTCGAAAAGAAAAGAGGGAGGAGCGTTGAAGCTGCATGTGAAATGTATTAAGGTGAAAGAGATCTGAGTTAGAGAGAGAAAGTGTTAGAGAGAAAAAAGGAGCCAGAGAGGTGGGGGAAGTTCACCGCGGCTCCTCATCAATGTTTTCAGGCTTCTTCACCGCTTCCCATCAAAACCACAGTTCCCCAGTTCCTCCCTCCCTCTCTTTCTCCCGCTCTCCCTCCTCTCTCCTTTCCGCTCGTCGTCTTCGTCCTCGTCGTCGTCTCTTCGCTCTCTCTCTCTCTCTCTTCTTTCCGTTCGTCGTCTTCTTCCTTTCTGTCTCTTTTCTTTCGGTTCGTCGTCTTCTATCGCTCTCTTCTCTCTCCAGAAAACTTCTGTCTTTTTCTTCCCTTCAAAATCTGTAGCAGGAGTCTCTCTGGATCTCAGTAAAACAGTTATTCTCTCTCCTCCCAGGAGATGCCGGGAGAGGTCAACTAATGCTTCCATTTTAGCTTAACCTCTCTCTCTTCTTTCCCTCTCTACTATAAACTGCTACCAATATCATGGAGAAGGAAGCAGAAGATTACCCGGTACTACTTTCTCTCTCTATCTCTATTTCTCTTTCTATCCTATCCTTTGACTATTTGATTCATGAACAGGAGGATCATCCTCAGAACAATTTCACGATCGACGATAGCATGGAAATGGCGGACTACATGATGAGTCAGCACCAGCACAATCTGAGCTTCGCTGACGTCATGAATTTCGCAATGAACCAGAATAGAATTTCCGGAGAGGAATTTCATGAGAATGTTTCGTCAGCTAAGGAGCAGAGATCTGAGAATTCTGCGGTGAAGAACAAGAGGAAAAGACCCAGATCGACGAAGACGACGGAGGAAGTGGAGATCCAGAGAATGACTCATATTGCGGTTGAGAGGAATAGGAGAAAACAGATGAATGAGCATCTTAGGGTTCTCAGAGCTCTCATGCCTAATTCTTACGTTCAGAGGGTTCGTCTTCTGGGGTTTCTTCTTCTTCTTCTTCTTCTTCTCAATTATATTTATCTTGCTTATTTTAAAATTTTCAGTTCGTCCTTTACTCCTCGAGAGTCTTTTCTTTCCACATTTCATCGTCATAATCATCAGCCATCATCATCGCCACCATCACCATGACCATCATCATCATCAACACCACCACCACCACCGCCATTGTCATCATAATCATCATCGTCATCATCATCATCATCATCATCATCATGGGTTTATCTTATTTTGTCAGGGAGACCAAGCATCAATCATAGGCGGCGCCATTGAATTCGTCAGAGAGCTGGAGCAACTCCTCCAATGCCTAGAATCCCAGAAGCGGAGAAAAATGGCTGGCGGAGAATCTCTCAAGCCACCTTCAGAATCTCATCCCCCACTTCCTCCCCCCTTCTTCTCCGCCGCCGAACAAATGAAAAATCTGGAACACGAAGAGGCGGCGGAGAGCAAATCCTGTCTTGCTGACGTGGAGGTGAAGCTTTTGGGTTTGGACGCCATGATCAAGATCCTGTCCCGAAGACGACCGGGGCAGCTTATGAGAACTATTGCTGCTCTCGAAGAGTTGCAGTTCAATATTCTCCACATCAATATCACCACCATAGAGCAAACCGTTCTCTACTCCTTCAACGTTAAGGTGAATCCTTTTTTTAACCTTTGTTCTGTAGAGAGAGAGAGATTGGTGATAGAGGGATTGCCATATTTCTAGGTAGATAGATAAATTTTATCGGTGAACTTTTTTTGGAACTTTGTTAAGTAAAGAGAGAGATTGGTAGATAGATAGATTGATGGATACATGAATTGATAGCATATATAGATATATTGATCGATAGATTGCTAGATAGATGACTAAATATTAATTGATAGATATTAATAGATTTATAAGGATGGATAGATAGATAAGAATTTATTTTTCGATACTGATGGATAGATAGTGATATAGATTGAAAGAGATAGATATACGTAGATAAAATGGATAGATATAGATACAAAGAACTAAATCGATGCAAGATAGATTGATCCATGGCCATAGGAGACAGGGAAAAGGGGAGAGAGAGAGAGAGAGAGAGAGAGAGAGAGGGATTATGACATTTTTGACGTGTTAGAAATGACCAGATTACAGGTGAAGTGAGGTTCAGCGCGGAGGACATCGCAAGCTCCATCCAGCAGATCTTCAGTTTCATCAACGCCGGCGCGCTCTGACGTATTTGCTACGAAGGGCTCTTCTGAATGTTAAAATATTCTTTTCACATAACCGGAGGATTATCCGGATAAAGATGCCACCTTTTATCCATGTTTTATCCATCAGGTCTGGATAGCACATCCACCAGCTGCTATAGCCTATAAATAGAAGAGATAGAGATAGATAAAGGGAGAAAGGGAGATAAAACCTAGCGAGAGAGAGATAGAGTGAGTGAGAAGGGGAGATAAAATCTGGAGAGAGAGATAGAGTGATTGAGAAGGGGGGATAAAATCTGGAGACAGAGATAGATAGATGCGAAGTAGAGATAAGATCTAGAGATTGAGGCAGATAAAAGTCATATTTACTATTCGCTAGATTCTCTCGCGTTTGAGAGAGAAGAGAGAGCGTGAGTTAGAGAGAGAAAGATAGAAAGAGAAGCTTATGGACCACCCAGAAGAATATAGTCAACGATGCACGTTCGTCGAGATGAGGATTGATCCTTGACCGCGCAGAGAGACTCATGATCATGAATTATTCATGAAGTCAGAGAGAGACGCGTGGACTTCGTGGATTCAGATGTCAACGGTGGTCGTGTATTCTCGACAGATAGGGTTTTGACCAAGCAGAAGTCACGGTGTCGGGTAGCGGTGCAGGATTCGTCGTCTTCTTCCCTGATCTGACCTACGCATGTCCATTACAAGAGAGTTGACTTTTATTGCGCTCCACCATCAGGCAGAAGTTCTTTTTTTACCGAACTCAGAGAGAGATGTGGGTCAGCTGATCTTCTCAAAGTGGAGTTCACTTCTAGATCTGGAGGGCTGACTTCTGGACGACACTGTTTTTTTGCCATTGCTGGAGAAGAACATCCGTTGACTTGAAGCCCAGTGGGCCATCATTATTTGGCCTGGTTTTATTGCCATATGTCTCTCTCTCTCTCTCTCTCTCTCTTCGTGCAGTAGGGAAAAGGAGATTTCTTTGCCCATTGTTTCTCTGAAGCTGTTGAAAAGGAGAGGTATCTATCCACATTATCTGAGGGAGGCATCTCATAAGGCATTTACATAAATAAAAATGGGTATTTGTGTAATTTTTAAGTATTTATGTAATGAATTGTCTTTATGGCTCGTGTGGCCCTTAAAGATCTTAAATGGGTTAGTCTCCTAAAGACTAATGTTATCATACATGTACCAATTCTAGAATTAACACTACCCTCATTCTCTCCATCTCTCTATCTCAGCTCTATAGATACTAGACACCTCGCTCTCTCTGTTCCTCACAAATCAATTCATCAAAAGGTACGTAATCTTCCTCTCTTTAAATATAGCAATTCATGATCTCAAATGAAGGGGATCTTGGAAGATAGAATCATTTATAGAAGGCTCAATCATAGATCATTATACAAATATATTGGTTTCTCTATGAGAAGTCTTCGGTTTCTACGATTTTGAAGACAATTTTGGGATTCATCGTGTTTGGCTTGTCTAATGGTCAAAACCCATATATCTATCTTCATGCGTTTGAATGATTGTAGAAACTTGAAATATTTGAGAATAGATAAAAGAAGACAAGAAGGAGGAGAATTGAAGTCAACTCTTCAATTGATCTTATTTGACTTTTCAAAAACTAAATCAATCAAACTATCTTTGTGTATTTATTATCATTATTTCATTTTATAAATGCAAAATATTTTAGTTTTTTTCATTAAGATGTGTACATTCATATTGAAATTTTAATGAACCCCTAAATATGGCATCTTATCAAATGGATACAACTACTAATTTATGAGTATCACCAACAAAAATGGGAATAATCATAAAAAGTGATGTAATAGCCAAAACCAAGAACAAAGTTAGTACAAAAGGTGCCCAAACATCATAGTGAGTTCACTCTAAGGTTTTAATGCTTGAGACAAAAATAAGGAGTTTCTAGGTGGTATAGAGCTATTTACTTAGTTGACATGGCTCACACTTTAAACAAGAAAGAGAAATCCAAGAAGGGCTTCATAAAGCTTTGAAAGATGAGGGTGTCCAATGATGGATATTACGTGGCCTACACTCCAAATCACACTTTCATATCTTTTTTTATATCCATGAAAATAAAATTGATCAATTTTTATCCCATATGATGTTTATGATGAAGTCTATAAGCATATATCATGATTATGAAAATTATGATGAGATTAGTGTATAAAAATCATTAGCCTTTAAACATATATTTTAAACATTCCTATTCGAGGGATATTCAAGAAAGATATTGAATTATCTGTAAAGAATAGCCTTGTATAATCTTAGTCATATAATAAGTATGGATAATCATGTGGCCATCGATGAGTGGACACCATACATAAATAGTAAGTGCCCTTTAGAGAAAGAGTTTACTAAATTGATTCATATGAGTCTTTGAATGGTATTATAATTAAAGGTCAATTAGGCTAATTTATGTCATGTTTGTGACTGTGGTCCTTAGACTTGATATACCAAATATATCTTGTGGATGGATGATCATGCTTTGACTATGACTTACTAATCCTTGGCCATGAGAACTCCAAAATACTACATGAAGTATATATACAACATGAAGTCCTCAAAGGTGATTGTGTGGTCAAGAAATGAGATGAGGTTGAACCCTTGGCCAAGTTAGTGGAAATATTTGAGGTATGCTTGGTGGTTTATTGATGCATCAATACTAATTTGAGTCATTTACGAGTCCCACAGGGATGGCGGATTATAAGTACACAATAAGTGATAGTATGACCTTGAGGAGATACACATGGTGTATCTTGGCACCTTAAAAGCTAGCAACTCACACTATTTATTTGGTTGGATTGATCTTTGATTAATTAATTTATATATTGATATAGTTAAGTGAAAGTTTGTCTAAAAAATCTTATTGGTTCTATGGAGTTATTAACTATGAGATAATTTCAAGAGATGTGGATGCATAAGGTCAATAGATATCATTTCATATAGATATAATGTTGTGGGTTTTTATACATTCACATACCCAATGTCCATAAATAAAGGGAGAATGACCACACTTAAAAGTGCCCACGTGAAACTTTTCGAGTTTCCTTTCTTCTCTTTCTCTCTTGGTGAAGGGCATTGAAGAAAAGATCCATTTATCCATTGATCGTGTAAATACCGCTAAAAGCTTGACACATGAAAAAAAAATTAAAAACCACTTTAATTATGTAAGTGTGGATTTTGATCTATTATAAATGATAGGATCATCAATTTTTTATGCCTCAATATTTTGGATGTTTGATTCAATATCTTTTGTTGCATTTGATATTTTGATCAAAAATTTTGGGGCCTTACCAAGCCTCAGATTTCAGCATCCAAAACATTTCAATCATAGCGAGTAGTATAATTTGCTCAATAGAAATACAGATTCCTCAATAGAAATTTTTTAATGATATCATAAATGTAAAGCATATTTTCATGCCAAAATCAATCCTCTTCCATGGAAGGGAAATAAGTTAATAGAGAAAAATAAAACACAAGTTCGGAAACTAATAGAAAAGAGGTAAACTAGAAAAATCAAGTACGTAGATGATGTATATAAGTGGTTAAGATGTGGATGGATTAGGCATGCCTTTTCCCACTATAGGAAAAGTATGGGGGGGGGGTGTGATAACATGCAATTTATACATGAATTTTCATGTAATTTTAAGTTATGATATAAAAATATATCATTTTAGGGATAATTATGGATAATTCAAATAATCTAGTTTTATTCCCCTCTATATTTGAGATCATAATTGTGTTTTCATGACTAAATAATAAGAGAAAATATTTTTTATTTACACTCATGTATTCTTCTAGTTTTTTTTCAAAGGGGAATGAGTGTATTTTTTAAATGAAAATTTATTCTCTTAGTATTTAAATATTTTGACTTTTTAGAATGATAGATAATTTAATTTCTAATCCAATAAAATAATTTTAGATTAATTTGGAGTTGTATTTTAAAAATTATGAATTTTCTTCTTTTTAGGAATTTTATGGAATTTTCAGAACTTATTTAAACTTATTTTTGAGTTTTAAAATAAAAAAATAGTTTTTATATATCACGAGAAAACGTGGTAGAGTGTTGCCACGTGGCGGGGTATGTGTGCGTATGTGTGTGTATGTGTGTTTGCACGTGCACTCGTGTGTGTTAGTAATTAGTGGTTTAAGCATCCATTATGGATTTTTGCTAACCCATTATACTCGCGTACATCATATACTCGTCAAATCACCTTAATTTTCATCTTGTTGGACTAATTTATCTTTATTTTTATTTGTAGGTGACGTGGGACAACAAGAAGCGTTCGATCATGCAATTAAATTACGATTGTCGATTTTCACTTATTCGAGGGGGTACGTGGTTGCATCTGATTAGCGACGATTCGTTTTAAGATGATTTAATCTCAACCACTCATCTAAGGAGTTATAATGACTGAGATTAAATGGTGTCACCTTGATTGCTTGATGAAGATCAAATGGTGGACGTTAAGTGACGCTTCTTCTTCACGCCCGACGTGAAAAAATATGAGCGCTTCATCGTCGATCGAACGTATGCAACTTAATGACGATGATTCGCGAACTAGTGTTCAATCTAAGTTGTTGATTGATGAACTCGATTATCCGTGTTTTTCGTCGTTGTTATGTATCGATTTCAGACAATAAAATTTATATTTCCTTACTTAGTATAGTGTAAGCAAGGGTCAAATCCACAGGGAGCTGAGGTACTGAGATTAGACGTTCAAATGAAAGGTGAGAGAGCGTGGAAGAAGTGAGAGCTTAAAAAGAAGTGCTAGCGTAAATGGGGCGTGAAGAGATGAATATGAGTGATAATTTTTAGGTTTCTTTTTTAATTTAAGAGAGAAATATGAATTCAAATGTAAAAGAAAAAAAATAAATACAATGGGAATGAGATGATGGCAAGGTGAGAAGAGCGTTCGGCGGTAGTGATAGATCGACGAATCGACACTCAGCGATAGGGAGAGAGAGTTACGAGCGTGGATGATGTCAAAACCACTGAATTAAAAGAAAATAAGAAATAAAAGTAAAATTAAAATATAACTTTACTGTTTATGGAGATGAACACAATCAAGAACTCAATTTGGATCATTGTACAAACCCTGTCACGATGCCCTAGGCCGGGTGATGCTCAATCCGATCCAATCACAATGCTAGCTTGATTTCTTCCCCACTACAAGATTGAGCATCAAGAAATGCTCTCCTTGGGCCTTTACCTCCTCTCCTCTTCCTTCTGGTAGCTTAATGGTAAGAGAGAGCCAAAAAATAAGAGAGGAGGGAGAAAATAGAGTCTTATATAGAGAGGGTCTTTTAGGGTTCTAGGTGACCTAGAGTGGAGATCTTTCACTCTTATGATCAATGGTGGAGATGCACTACCCCAACGAGGGTGTGTTTACCTCCTTTAGGAGGTAATCTTACCCCTAAATGAGGTGGCCCAACCCCTTTCTAAAGAAAGAGTCTCACCTTCTCAAAAGGAGGTAATAACCCCCTTTCTAAAGATATGAGCCCCATCTCTTAAAAGAAGTGACTCCCAACTCCTCCTTAGTAAGGAGGACGTCCACCTTAAGAGGGTGACCTCCACTGCATTTTAAATATAAAATAATTTAATTTAAAAATATTTTAATATATGTTAGTCAAATTTCCCTAAAAAAAAAAAGTCAACCAACTTTGACTTACTTAGTGAAGTGGTTGCCTCCAAAAGGATAGGATGATCTTCATAATTATTTAAAAGATAAAATTGACCACCTTTGACATTTCTTCACACCTTTGACCACCTTGACTCTTAATTATACCCTTTGACTTTTGAGCCTTAAAACGATGAAGAATTTATTTTCTCCTCTCTTACATTTTAATTTGTCTCCATGTATTTCCATATGCTTTCCTATGTCCTTGCATCCAAAAAACTCTTTAAAATGTGAGAATTCTACCACTTGACTTCAAAAAAGTCAAAAAGGGTTAGACTTAAGATATAAAAACCAAAGGAACGATGTATGACAAGGCATATTCATCTTTATGCATAATCAACACTGTTTAAATGCAAAATGAGTATATGAGTGGAATAACATGATGAATGCAAAAATATCACAAAAACATGATAACATGTATCATATTAGAAAGAATTATATGTTAAAATCTATTTATGATGATAAAAATGATTGCTTCAATTACACGTTATCATTTATCAAAGATGAAGAGACCCATCCAACGGTCGCACCCAAATTCATATATAATTGACATGTTCTTCGACGAAAAAACTTGTTATTGGATGTTTTAAGCAAATTGAACTGCTTAAAAAACTCAATCCTAGAATCTCTTATTTTCTACTTCTTCTATACTCGTTTATGCGTCCAAGGAGTGTTTGAAATCAAGATCTGGTGGAGAGAATCGGAAGAAATCACCTCTTGAACGCCGAAATTTGTTTTTGAATCGCAAAATGAAAAGCCTTGAATTCAGAAATTAATGGGATCATTTCGAGCAAAAATTTGAGTTAGATTACGTGTTTCCCTCTTAATCTTTCTTCTTGTAGCATTAGATTTTGATTTTGAATGGTAGATTAATCGAATAGTAGATAATTTTATATTTTCTCTCTCTTCGTGAATGAAATTTCTTCTTTGATTTCAATCCTTGACTTCTTTGTGAATTCTTATCCAAATTCTGTGATTTTTGATTCTGTGGATTTTTCTTGGAGTTATCTTTCTTAATATACTAAAATCCCTAAATTCTCAACTCAATTCATTTTTTGATTTAATCGAATTTCAAAGACATCAGAAATTCCCTTATTTCTTTGTGGATTTAACCCTTATTCACCACTATACTCTTTAATTAGGGCTTTAATATTTAAATTTTTGAGTGTGGAACTTGTTTTGACACAAGTTTGTGCATATTCAAGGACCGCACAAAATCATGTTGTCAAATGTTTGCAATAGAAATAAAATATGGGTTAGAAAGATGAGATAAGCTACATATCAAGGTGTAAGTGGTGTTGGGATCCAAATCCCTTAATGGAATCTGATAGGTGAAACAGAAATAAATCAAAAATCACCTCAATCATGCAATGAGAGAGAAACCAAAATGACTACAAGAAAAAAAGTGTAATCACATTCCCTAGATTGGAATCATATCCATAACCCTTAATGGTTCCTACAATGAGATGATTCAAGTTACACAGTCTAAGAACCTCTATTGGTATCTATGTTGCTCTCATCTCAATGAATCTTCTCCTTGCATGTGGCATTAGTGCTAGAAAACATAGCCTTGATTTGTCACAATCTCTACACCACCATCGATCATATGAATTTGAGGGAGAGAGAAGAAGAAAAAGGTGGTACTAGAGAAGTGAGTTTCATGGATCCTCCAAACCCTGCCTCCTTAAGTTTTGTGTTTAGATTTTGACATTTTTTTATAAAGACCCAAAACAATAACATATTTACCCTTTCATCCAATAATCTTGTGTGTTTAACTTGCTAGTCAATAAATCTTTGTTAAATTTTCCAATAAATTAGTAAAATACCTAATATTAATTAAGCATGGATTGATTTAACCCAATTGATGGATCAAGTTTTCGACACATGACTTATCAAGCTACACATTGTGTCATGAAATTTTATGTGATTATGCTACTCCATTATATATGTGATCCCCCATGTGTAAAACAGTCCTTGAAAGGCTTAAGATATGGCCAATTTTCAAACCCTAATCAATCATTCTAATAAAAAAATTATGCAATCAAAAATCATAAAAAAAAACTCTTTTGATTATATTTCAAGTTTTGCCTTGGCTAAAGACATCAATGTATCTTTTTCTGAAGTATGTCTCCTCATAGTACCCCATCTTTACTTCACAAACACCTTCATGGATATCTTGTTGTGTCCATGCTTTTTCCATTTAGAGTCCTTGATGGATATTATGTGGCCTATAAGCCAATCACACTTCCATGTATCTTGTTTATGTTCATTAAAATGAAATTTATTCATTGTCATTCTTGTGTGATGTTTGCAATGAAGTCCATGAGCATGTGCAATGACTAAGTGAATTATGATGAGATCATAATATAGTGATCACTAGTCTTTAAACATATGTTCTAAATATTCCTATTCGTGGGATATTCGAGAAGGACATCGAATTATCAGGAAAGAATAACACTATCTAATCCATCTCATATGATGAGTATGGCCGATCCTATAGCCATCAGTGTGGAGACACTAAGGATAGATAGTGGGTGATCTTTGGAGAAAGAGTTCACTAAATTGATCCGTATGAATCCTTGAATGGTATTATACCTAACTGTCAATCAGGTTGATTCATGTCATGATTGTGTATGTGGTCCTTTGACTTGAGACACCAAAGACATCTTGTGGATGGATAATCTTGTTTTGATTATGACTTACGAATCCCTAGTCATGGGATATCTAAAACGTCATGTATTGGATACGACATGAAGTTCACGAAGATGATTGTGTGGTCAAGATGGGATAATCCACCCTCGGTATTTGAGGAGATTGACTCAAAGGAATGAGATGCGATGAAATCCTTGGCCAAGGTAGTAGAAATATCGAAGGAGTTCTCGATGATTTCTACACGCATCAGTACTAACTTAAGTGACCGATTAGGGTTTGACAGTTGACCATACCCTAAGTCATTCATGAGTCTAATGTGGATGAAGGATTATACATACATGGAAATCGATGACGAGAAGGTTCCATAAGTGAGTTCTTACATACTCCATATCTCCTAGAGTACGTGGTGTAGCTTGGCACCCAACGGGCTGGCAACTCAACCTATCGATTGGGTTAAATCGATCCTTGATTAATTAATCTATATGTGGATGTGGATAATTAATTAAGGTTGACCAATAAGGTGTTATTTGTTCTATAGAGTTATTAACTTGTGAGATATATGGACCTAGAGGGTCACACACATAAGGTTTATGGATGTTGGTGGATATAGACATAATTATGAGGGTTTTTATGAGAAAACCTCATTCCAAATGTCTATAAATAGGGGGAGAACGACCACAACTGAAGGTGCCCATGCAAGCCTTGTGAAAATTCTCTCCTTTCTTCTCTTTCTCTCTTGGTGAAGAGCTTTGAAGAGGAGATCCAACCATCCGGAGATCGTGTGGATACCGCTAGAGGCTAGACACTTGAATAGCTTGAAGAACTCCTTCAAGGAAACCTGTAAGTATATTTTCTCATACATACTAGATGATAGGATCATCTGTTCTTTGTGGCTTGGTATTTTGAATGTCCGATTCAATGGTTTTTGCGCTGCATTTAATGTTTTGATCAAAATTTCAGAAAGTTGTCAACCTCAGATCCCAACAGTCCCCAAGTTAGATACTCTTGGGTCAAACTCAAGACATAACTATCCATCCATAAGATGTTTTTTGTGTCTCAAGACTAAGGACCACCTATAAAACTATGACATAAATCAACCTGATCGATAGTTAGGTAAAATACCATCTAGATTTTTTCATATGGATTTTTTCATTAAACTCTTTCTTTAAATATCACCCAATACCTAACTTTGTGTCTCCACACAAATGATCAATTAACAAACCATCTCCTTCACATAATCACAAGTAGGCATTGCTATTCTATTTGGATACATGATGCTCTTTTTCTGGATATCTTATGAATAAGAGAATTTAGAATATGTGTTTATAGATAAGTACTCTTTATAAATAGATAAATTATTTCTTGACTTCAAAAAATTTTCTTGATGATTTTGACATCACTAAAATTCCTTAAAAATATGTGAAAAATCCAAAAATTCAAAGTATTCTTAGAAAAATAAAATTAAAAATTTTCAATTGTATTAAAATGCTTTTATAATAATTTTCATTTAAAGATTTCATAAAATGAATGTTTTAGTTTAATGATTTGCATGTATCATTATATATGTATCATGTCAATAATGGATTCATTGATTTGTGTAATGATATAGTAATGAAAAATTAGTTGTTGATTTTGATGGTGCCAATCATTAGCTGCAGTAAACAATTAGTGGTGTCATTATTTGATCCTATTTTTTAATTTTTTTCCAAAATTTGGTGCACTAAAACAAAGAATGAAGATGGTCAACTAGAAAACTCCCATCTCTCTTTTATAATAAATGCAAGCTGATGTGGCATGTTCTTAGCAGGCATTGTAAAATTTAAAGAAAGGAATCTTGATTTTTTATTATATCTTTTAGCTTTTGTCATTTTTGAATTTCAAATATGTGACACCAATCATATTTTTGGATTTTGAAGATGCGGGGGGAGCCAGTTTTGGTGCCAATATTTTTCGCTTTTTGGATGTGAGGACACAAAAAACAACTCAATCATTGTTGACGATGATGAAGAGAAAGAGATTAATGATATAAAATGCCCCATTTTCAAGCCATCATATTTATGGGAGTTTTGAGCTGAAACTTTGGGTGTAGCTTTATCTCTTCGTCCTCTATCCATCCCCTCTAGATCATAAAAGGAGTAATAGAACCTAGAAATTTTTATGTTTCAACTAATATTTGAAAGAGGGCATCAAGAGGTTGTCATTTGTGTTGAGAATATTATTTTTCATGAGTTTCTTCCTCTTTTTTTTTTCTTTTCACTCTTTGTGTTGGATCTAAGATACCTAGCTTGGGAAAACATATGGCCTCTCAAATGAATGATCAAATTAGGAGTTTCATTAGAGTGAGTCTTCGATCTCACCACTATAATGATTATATTAAGATCTTTCCCTACTTAATATATTATTAATCGATCATAAACCTTTTCAATATCATTTTCCTTCATGTTCTTGAATATTATTATCTTCAAAAGAGGATTCAAATACTCTTGATCATTGCATCTCATTCATTTCATTTCCCCTTTGATCTAATTCTCCTTCTCCTTAAGAGGAAGAAACTTACCTCCTTAAAAGGAGATGGGAGAGGAGAGATAATAAGAGAGGATAGATCAAGCATCCCAGATTGGAACACAAGGCATCCTATGAGACATTGATAAATTCATTAATGAAGACATCCTCCAATTGATTAGAAGAAGCTACATGCTGCATGGAGATAACACCTTGAATCACCTTATCCCAAAAACAATGGCAATTAATTTTGGTGTATATTGTGTGTTCATGGAAGTTGGAATTTTTTACAATGAATATTGTAGACTGATTATCACAATACATGGGCATAGGCGCATGAAGAGTAATATTGAAAGTCTCTAATAAGGATTAGAGCTAGTACATCCCTACAAAATGTCTCAACTATAGTATGACACCTTGGTTAGACACTAGAATAAGGGACCAATCTTTGTTTTTGAGAGTTCAAAGTAACCAAGTGGCCACCAAAATATGTGCAATAATCAATAGTCAACTTCTAGTTGCCTTTATCTTCATCATACTAGAGTTAACTTAAGCCTCAACATGAAGATGGTGACATTCTTAGTAGATGAGCATGTTTTTAAGGGCTCATTTTATGAAGTCAAGAAACCTTGGGACCCTTTCCATATACACTTGATCAAGTTCTTGCATAAATTGGGTAAGGATACCAACAATATATGAGTGAGAATGAGCTTGTTCTTTATTTCCTTATCTTGTAATATCTTGTCTTTTTTTTTCACACAAGCCATCTTCCCTTGAAGGGCATCATCACTTGTGGCACCGTTGTATCTGTAAACCTTGCTAGGCTCTTTCATGGTGTCCAATTGAACCTTCATGTGAACTAGGAAAGCATTTTTGTTCCACTTATAGTTGTGTGGATTCCATTTTGACTAAACGTGTCCTTGATTTGGTTCATTGTGATGTGTGAGGAGTGTTGATAATACACAAGATTTACTTGTAATTAAATCATTATTAGTGAGTACTAAGGCACAATTCATATGTTTTTATGCATGTTATCATACTTCGAGTACATTTTCATCATTCTATGAAATTTTATATAAAAAAAACTCAAAATGCATCATTTTAAGGCTAATCATGCATGAATCATGAGTTTGAATTTTAAAGTATATCAAGCTCATTTTTATTTGAGATATTTTTAGACTTAAAGACAATATAGTAAGAGAAAAGATTTTTACATATATTTTAAAATTATCTATTTTTACTTTTTCAGTGAATTTAGTGTATTTTGGATTCAAAAATTTATGTGTAAAATGAAAGATTATTTAATATCTAAACGAACAAAAAAATTTGGATTAAGAATGAGTTGTCATTTGAAAGATATGAAGTTTTTCATTTTTAGGGATTTTTAGAGAATTTAACGTTTTAATTTTATTTGAATTTTTAATGAATTTAATTTATTTTAAATCTTCAAAAAAGGGTTTTAAAATGATTGTGCTGATGTGACATATGGCGAGGCATGTGTACTTATGTGGAGACACACTACGGCACTAGTGGGCACCAGGTAGCATATAGGCGGTGACCACGTGGTGCCGAATTAGGAGAGTATCGTCATCATTAATAGCCTAATGTGCTAATTTTTATTTAATTATTAAGTCTCCTAATTTATAGCACAAAAGCGTCTCAATGTTTTCAATTTGGGATTTCTAACATAGATATTTTTATTGAAAATCCCTATTTGGATGGTGAATTTACTAAGAGGGTGATAACATGCAATCTTAAGATGCAATTACATGGTTATTAATGCAAATTAAGACATAAAACATTCCATTTTTATGCATGTTATCATACTTTGATTGTATATCTATCATTTTATGCAAATTTAAGTTATAATCTCAAAATATACTATTTTAGGGATAATTATGTATTTTTAAGAATATATTTTTAAAGTAGATTATTCCCATCTATATTTGAGATTATAATTGTGTTTTAATGCTAAATAATGAGAGAAAATATTTTTATATACTCATTTATTTTTTTAAGTTTTAATTTTTAAGAGAAATGAGTGTATTTTTTAAATAAAAATTTATTCTCTGGTTATTTAAATAATTTAACTTTTTATAATGATAGATAATTTAATTTCTCGTCCAATGAAACAAATTTAGATTAATTTGGAGTTATCTTTTAAAAGCTATGAATTTTCTTATTTTTAGGAATTTTTTCAAGTTTTTTCTAAATTTTCTGAATTTAAAATTAATTTATTTATTTTAAAATGAATTTATTTAATTTAAAATGAATTTTATAATTGCCTAGGTGACGTGGAAAAATTTAGAGCGTCCGATCGAAACGATTAATCGCAACCGTCGATCGTCACTTTAGGCGGGGGTAGGTGGCACAATCTTATTCGTCGGTGAATCGTTTTTAAACGATTTAATCTTAGTCGTTGATCTAAGGAGTTATAACGGCTGATATTAAAACAGACGAAAACGCATCAGGAGCGTTAGATCAAGATCGAACGTATGACGTTTCATGTGGCAAAATCTTGGCGATCCATCTCCGATCTAATGGTCACGACTTAACCGTGACGATTCACATATCTACGTTTCATCAGAGCCATTGATTGAAGATTAAATGCTCCATCCGACAGTTACGCCCAAATTTTCTATAAATTGAGATGTTCTTCGACATTGTAATGCATTCTTGGATGTTTTTGAGTAATCGAACTATTTTAGACACCACCATCCTTGAATCTCTCTCTTCCAATCACTTCTAGACTCGTTTCCGCGTTGAGGGAGTAGTTGGAAGTGAGATTTCATCGATCAAATAGGGAGAATTCGCCTCTTGAACACTGATGATCGTCTTCGAAATCGCATAATGAAAAGCTTTGAATCCGGAGATTAATTGGATCATTTCGATCGCTATCTCAAGTTAGATTATGTGTTTTCCTCCTAAACTTTTGTTCTGTATTATTAAATTGTAATTTAGGATCGTAGATTTAGTTTATTTTGTTTTTAATTTTTGGATTTCTCTCTCTTCACGTTTGGAAATTTCTATATAATTTTCTCTTTGATTTCTCTGCAAATCTTGATCCAAATCGAGTGATTTTTGATTTCGTGGATTCGTCTTTGAGTTCTCTTTCCAAAAATATCAATTTCCCTAATTTCTCACCTCAATTCATCGTCCAATTTGATTGAATTTCAAAATATATCTCAAAATTCCCTTATTTCTCGACGGATTCGACCCTTATTCACCACTATGCTATTTAATTCATGATTTAATCTTAAAATTGGTGAGTTTTGTATTAATTTTGACATGAATTGGTGTGCATTCAAGGACCGCATTAATTCCTTCCGCCAGAGGGGAAGGGTGAATGTTTCGTTTGAATATTTATATTTCATAGTTGTTTTATAAATTCATTAATTATACACTCACATCCTCATATCACTCGTACACCAAATTTTTTTATATACTGGATAGGGTATCCAAACCCCTAGTGCCAGTCCCAGGAGGAGATAATCCACAAAGAGTCACTCTTTGTCTTGTTAATCCCCCAACCACAATTACTAATTGTTCGGGTAAGTTAGATCAAAGTTCAAAAACGAGGTATTGACATTAAATGGGATTCATATTAAATTAATGAAAAAAAATAACATAAAATAATATAAATGTCAAAGATAGAACTTATTAAAAATTCTAAATAAAAAATATTCCTTGAAATATTACTTTTGACTTTGACTTTTTCCTTTGACTTAGACCTTTGACTTTGATGCTCGGTATCTTGCCCCTTGAATGTATTAATAATGTACACATAGAAACACTAGCTACCCCTAGAATGATCCTCTAAATATGCTTGCAATGATCCTCTAAATATGCTTGCAATGATTTCAAAGACGAATCCAGGGAATCAAAAATCACTTGATTTAGATCAAGAGTTGCAGAGAAATCAAAGAGCAAAAGTTAGGTTGAATTTTTGAACTTGAAGAGAGAGAAAACTAAAATGAAATCTAAAATTAACCTAATCTACTATTCAAAAATGAAATACAATGTTATAGGAAGAAAGATTAGGAGGAAAACACGAATTCTAACCCGAGATAGTGCTTGAAATGATCTAATTGATCGCCGGATCAAATGCTTTTCATTCCGCGATTTTGAAGATAATCAGCGGCATTTAAGAAGTAATTTCTCCTTGTTCTCTCCGTGAAATCTCACTTTCAAACACTCCTTGGACGTGAAAACTAATCTAGAAGATAAGGAAAGCAAGAGATTCAAGGATTGAGATGTCTAAACAATTCGATTACTCAAAATACCCTTGAGTGATTTACATCATCAAAGAATATGTGTATTTATAGGCTAAATCGGGCGTGGCCATTGGATTTGGCTCTTCATCTTCAATTAATGGCTCGGATGAAATGCTTGGATACGAATCGTTGCCATTAAGTCATGTCCATTTGATCAAAGATGGAGCACTGAGATTTTGCCTCATCACAAGTTAATTAGAAGCGTCGCGCGTTTGCATCCATCTGATCGTGAATTGATGCTTGACATGTCGCCACGCGTCCATCAAAGTCCATCGAGAGCATCTAATCTCAGCTATTATAACTCTTCAGATGAACGGCTCAGATTAAATCATTTTAAAAATGAATTGTTGCCCAATCAGAATGCGTCGCGTACCCCCTCACTCAAGTGAAGATTGAAGATTGTCATTTGATTCACGCGATCGCACGCTCCACATTTTGCCACATCACCTACGCATAAAAACAAACAAAATAATCACACATGACAAAAATAAGAGCAATTCAACTTGTATAGAAGATATGTTTATTAATGGGTTTAGCTTATATCTTGAAAAGGATGCTTAACCCACTAATTACACATACTCACGCACACACGCACACAGGCGCACATGTGCACACTTGCCCACGCAGATACGCATACATAAACACCACGAGGTGTGTACATGCGTCGCCACTTGGTGAGGACTTGCCACGTCAGCTGCCACATCATCGCAATTTTAATCTAATTTTTTTATTCTTTTAATTCAAGATAAATCCAAATAAATTCAAATATATTCATAAAAAATCATAAAATTTCCATAAAAATCCCTAAAAATTAGAAAATTCATATATTTCAAAATATAACTCCAAATTAATCCAAATTTGTCTTTTTTGATAAAAAATTAAATAAATATCATTCGAAAAATTCAAATTTAGGAAATAACACAAGAATAAATTTTTATTTCAAAAATACCCTCATTTATTTTAGAAAAATAAAGTTAGAAAAAAATGAGTGTAGAAAAATTATTTTCTCTTATTCTATATCATTAAAACCTAATTATAATCTCAAATATAAATAGGAATAATCTAATCTTTAAATATTTATCTTAATTATCCATGATTATCCCTAAAATAGTGCATTTTGATATTATATTTTAAATTTTCATAGAATGATAGATATATACTCAAAACATGATAACATGCATAAGAATGAAATATTTTATGCCTTAATTTGGATGAATAATCATATAATTTTATGTGTAAATTACATGTTATCAATCTACTCTCTTATATGAACCCCCATTCCTTTAAAAATGTTGGCCTCCTCATAGGTTCTAGGTTTCGCTAGTCTCCAATTAGTGTGCAAAGAGGGAAAAAACAATGATACATGTAGTCCAATGTTAGAAACTAGAGAGAGAACTAATATGGCTCTTATTCAACTATATGAATATCTATAGACAACTCAAAATGAAATTATCAAGTTACAATCATGTTTGAAAACCAATGAGAAAATCTGAAGTTGAAATTGAAAAAAAAATTAAATTGATTTGAAGCAAGTAGAACTCAATCTTCAAGGAAAATCTGAATATAAAATAACCAAATCATTGTGCAAAAAATGAATGAATATCTAAATCAAAGTGAGATGAGAGAATATCGAATTAGACCAACACAACCAAAACTTGAATCAAATTAATAATATTGATGTTGTAAGGGGCGAATAAGAACTCCCAAGTTAAATGAGCTCAGTATGGAGTGATCCAAGATGGGTGATCTCCTAGGATGTCTAGCCTAGGCATAGAGACACTCATGCCAATTGAAGTATTAATAGAACCTAGGCATTAGGGGATTAGGGGAACCTAACGACAAGTGATGGCAGATGCATAAATGATTTCCAAAACCCTCAAGAGTTCAAGTGGGGAAAGGTGTTTGTGCTAGTTGAAGTATTAAGGCACTTGATGGAAAAAAGTGCCGACAAGTATGAGGGTCTTCGTTTCAGCTAAAGTACCAAGTGATCAAGGGAAGTGACATTGAGTAAGATTAACTCAACTTGACTTAAAAAACTAAAGTAATAATAAAAATTTTAAGAATAGATAATGATAGAAATAAGACATTAGAATTTTTTGTAAGGAAATCTTGTCCCTGTTTATGAGGAAAAAATATAGCTCATTAAGGTGAATTAAGAACTTATGTTATCAATAGGTTGAAATTAGCTGCACGTATAGGTTTTGATGAGATTTGAGGTCAATAAGCCTTCCAAATCTTCTATCAAAACATCAATAGCAGAAAAATACATTAAATAGATTATTCAAAATATCAAGACACTAATAACAAATGAGAAAACATACTTATAGGGTTCACTTGAAGGAGTTCTTGGAGCGATGCAAGTGTTTAGCCTCAAGAAGTATCCACACAATCTTCGGATGGTTGGTAATCATTTTCAAAGCTCTTTGCCAAGAGAAAAGAGAAAGAAAGAGATGAATTCCCATGAGGCTTGTATCGACACCTAGAGTTGTGGTTGTTCTTGATGGATATTATATAGCCTATAAGCCAATCACATTTTCATGTATCTTATTTATATTCATTGTCATTCTTGTGTGATGTTTGCAATGAAGTCCATGAGCATGTACAATAACTAAGTGAATTATGACGAGATCATAATATAGTGATCACTAGTCTTTAAACTTATTTTCTAAACATTCCTGTTCGTGAGGATATTCGAGAAGGACATCGAATTATCCGGAAAGAATAACACTATCTAATCCATCTCATATGATGAGTATGGCCGATCCTATAGCCATCAGTGTGGAGACACTAAGGATAGATAGTGGGTGATCTTTGGAGAAAGAGTTCACTAAATTGATCTGTATGAATCCTTGAATGGTATTATACCTAACTGTCAATCAGGTTGATTCATGTCATGATTGTGTATGTGGTCCTTTGACTTGAGACACCAAAGACATCTTGTGGATGGAAAATCATGTTTTGATTATGATTTATGAATTCCTAGCCACGGGATATCTAAAACGTCATATATTGGATACGACATGAAGTCCATGAAGATGATTGTGTGATCAAGATGGGATCATCCGCCCTTGGTATTTGAGGAGATTGACTCAAGGAATGATATGCGATGAAATCCTTGGCCAAGAAAGTGGAAATATTGGAGGAGTTCCTGATGATTTCTACACGCATCAATACTAACTTGAGTGACCGATTAGGGTTTGACAGTTGACCATACCCTAAGTCATTCATGAGTCTAATGTGGATGAAGGATTATACATACATGGAAATCAATGACGAGAAGGTTCCATAAGTGAGTTCTTACATACTCCATATCACTTAGTGTACGTGGTGTAGCTTGGCACCCAACGGGCTGGCAACTCAACCTATCGATAAGGTTAAATCGATCCTTAATTAATTAATCTATATGTGGATGTGGATAATTAATTAAGGTTGACAATAAGGTATTATTTGGTCTATGGAGTTATTAAATAGTGAGATATATGGACCTAGAGGGTCACACACATAAGGTCTATGGATGTTGGTGGATATAGACATAATTATGAGGGTTTTTATAAAAAAAACTTTATACCAAATGTCTATAAATAGGGAGAGAACGACCACAACTCAAGGTACCCAAGCAAGCCTTGCGGGAATTCTCTCATTTCATCTCTTTATCTTTTGGTGAAGAGCTTTAAAGAGGAGATCCAACCATCCGGAGACCGTATGGATACCGCTAGAGGCTAGACACTTGAATAGCTTCAAGAACTCCTTAAAGGAAACCTTGTAAGTATATTTTCCCATTCATACTAGATGATAGGATCATCTATTCTTGGTGGCTTGGTGTTTTGAATATCGGATTCAATGTTTTCCGTTGCATTCGATGTTTTGATTGAAGTTTTGAAAGTTTATCGACCTCAGATCCCATCAGATACTGCTCATGTGAAAGAGAGACGTTCAATACAAGATGTGTGGAGATGATGAGGGATAGAGGTTGAGAGTGATTGATACATTAGGGGAAAAAATAACGTAAGAGGTAGAACGAGAGAAGGTGATAGACTCATCGGAAGAGTGGGAGGAAGAGAGAACAGAAAAGGGAGAGAGTGAGCGGATGAGCGCGAGGAGAGTTCAAGCTGGGGAAGAAAGAGAGGAAAAATTACAAAACAAAAAAATTAACTTGAGCAGCGATGACCGGGAATAGAAGAGAGAAATGTAGAGCGAGTAAGAGAAGAATCTAAAGAGACTGATGAGGAGAGAGGGCTGGAGACAACTTGAAATGGCAAGAAAATTGTGGAGAGTGATAACATGCTATTTATACATGAATTTACATGATTATTAATGCAAATGAAAGCATTAATTTTTCTGATTATATGCATGTTATTATATTTTAAGTATATTTCTATCATTTTGTATAATTTCATGTTATGATCTAAAAATACATCAATTTATGGATTATTATACATAATTAAACACTATGATTTTAATCCTAATTATATTTGAGATCATAAGTATGTTTTCATGATTAAATGATAAGAGAAATAATGCTTATTAACATTCATGTATTTTTATAAAGTTATTTTAGAAAATACATGAATGTATTTATTTAAATAAAATTCATTCTCTTACTATTTTAATATTTTGACTTTTTATAATGAGAAATTATTGTTGGATCAATTTCTGATCCAACAATACAAATTTGAACTAATTTGGAGTTGTATTTTGAAAGTTATGATTTTTACAATTTAAAAAGTTATGAATTTTCTAGAATTTTTCAGAATTTATTTAAGTGTATTTTCGATTTTTAAATTATTAAAAACAATTAAAAAGGCAAAAAAGGGGGTTATTTATCGTGTGGGACCCGCGTGGATGCGATGTGGCACACAAGGCCACGTGGTAGAGCCACGCGAGCCCACACGGGCGCCTGCGTGGTGCGGAGGTGATGTGTGTGATATTTATATTTATTTATATATATATTGTGCTTGTAATTCATCTTATATACCCGACCATTCCCTCTCTTTTTCTCCGTGTGGGACTAATCCTTTCTTAAGTTATTTCAGGTGATGCGAGCGCATTGACTAAAGCACGTCGATGCGGTGGACGCAAAGTCCACAAGATCATCAATCAACCATGTGCTTTAATTTGGATTTAAGTGAAGCTCTGATGACTTAATCGCGACCGTCCATCTCCGGAGTTATAACGGTCGAGATTCGACGCAACCGATGGACCTCCGATTAATCACGATCGTTGGATGAAGATCGAATGGATGAATCAAACGACACGTCTTTTCAAAGTGATCGACGTGGACGCACATCCACCCTCCATCGCCGATCGGACGGATGCGACTTAATCGTACCGTTTCCATCAAATGGCACGTCATCCGGACCGTTGATCGCGATGGAAGTTCAAATCCGACAGTTACGCCTCTTTTCTCCGATAAAACCAATGTTCCTCGTGAAACGGAACTTACCCTTGGATTTTCTAGAGAAATCGAACTGTTTAGACACCACAATTCAAGCGTCCATCGATTTATTTCTCTTCTTGACACGTTTCCGCGTCCGAGGAGCATTTGAAATCGAAAATTGATTGAAGGAATGAGGAGAAATCACATCTTGAACGCCATCATTGTCTTCAAAATCGTGGAATGAAAAGCCATGCACCCGGCGATTAATTTGATCATTGCGAAGGCTACTTTGGGTTAGATTGCGTGTTTTTATCTTAATCTTTCATCATTTAGTGTTAATTTTATATTTTGAATTGTAAATTTAGTTTAATTTGATTCTAATTTCGATTTTTAATCATTTTCGTGGTCGAATTTTTTTCCATTTTTAAACTTCGATTACTCCGCGAATTCTCATATAAATCACTCGATTTTTGATTCCGTGGATTCGCAATTGAGTTATCTTTCTTAATAATATAAAATGCCTAATTTCTAAACTCAATTCGTCCTCCGATTTGGTCGAATTTCAAAGATATCTCTCAAATTTCCCTAATTCTCCGTGGATTCGACCCTTATTTACCATTATATCCTTCAATTCGTGAATTAATTTTTAAATTGGTAAGTTTGGACTTTGTTTTGACACTACATCGTGTGTATTCAACGACCATACAATATCTTTTCATTAAATGGCGCCGCTTTCGGGGAATTAAGGCGTCTTTTTGAGAAAAATCATCAATTTTGACTCGGTCAACTCTGATTTTTCTATTTCTTTGCTGATATTAATTCAAATTAATCATACACTGAGCTATTAGAAGCAGAAATACATCGTTTAGATACTCAATTTCGAGGAGATTAAGTGATTAGTCCCTGATGCAGGACATGGTTGTCAAAACCCTCGTGCTTGATTAATGGGACTGAGGCTGACTGAAGATAGTGTGGTCAACCTAATCTACGGGTAGGTGAGTCATAGACTCTAAGTATGAGACCTAACCTAAACATAAGTACAGGCAGGCGTGCCGAACGGTGGAGTCGACTCCGGGTGACTCGGAGAAACTCGCGATGATGGATAGGGTGAGGTCCTCTCGATCTACATCCGGAGGCGTGGAAGTCGCTCGTCATGGAGTAGCCGAGAGGCTGCAGCCCACGCTCGGTACCGGACCTGACGTGCGCGTCAGAAGTCTCAAACCTATACTCGTATTACCCTATCTATGTCGTCCAACGGCGGTGGAGATGAGTAAAGGGAAATGCTTCGAAAGGTAATTAAACTTTGAAATGAGGGGACGAAGCTAACCTGCGGGGCGGGGTGCCCGGTGGGTTGTGGCGTCGTGGAGAGTCGGCTCGGCAGTGTCAACCGGAGAGGGGGAGGTGACAGACTCGAGCGCAAGGGGGCGATGGAGTGGATGGCGCGACGGGATTGTAGCAGGAGAGACGGGCTCGGGAAGACGGGGTCAGCAAGGAGTCGACCAGGGCGAGACGAGCGAACCCGGGCGGCTTGGGACAAGCCAATCCTACGTGGGTCAGCGGGATCGAGCAGACCACCCGGGCGGTGAAGGCAGATCCGATCGGCGCGGGATAGTCCGTGGAGACGCCGGTAAACCACAGCTGCCCTGGATAGTGCAGTCAGGTCAGGGCAGCACTGGCAACCCTGGGAGGCACGACCGGCAGAGCGCCGAGGGGGGGTGCGGTCGGACCGGGGTGGCACTGGTGGGCCTGGGCAGCGCGGATGAGGCTCGAGCAGTGCAGTAAGCCTGAGGGGTGTTGCGGTCAACCCAGGAGGGGTTGCGGTCAACCCGAAGGGGGGGACAGCGTGGTCAACCCAGGGGAGTAGCGGTCAACCCAGGGAAGCGCGGAGCAGGGCGTCCAGGACAGTGCGGTCGGTGCAGGAATGGCGAGCCGAGCTGGCAGCCAGGGGTTTCCGCGCGTGAGATGGTTGAGCGCGCGCTTGCGCAGGCGGCCGGGGCGATAGGATGTGTGTTGACCGAACTTGGCCCATCTACATCTTGGAGCAAGGAGGAATGCCGACGAAGTTTCGGGAGGTGAAGGGCAGCGTCGACAGGGAAGATGAGGGAGGGGTATGAGAGAGAGGATCAACTGGGAGAAAGAGAGAGAACTCAGACGAGAGGGGAAAAGGGAAGGAATTTGGCCGCGCAGGGAGGAAGCTATCGCGCGGTTGGTCGACTCGCAACAGGTTGGAGTCCGCGGCCGTTTGAATTCCACGAGTGGAATCGATTTTCACATTCGGGTTATTGCACGGGAAATGGGGGAGGAGAAGTTCGGGAGTGGGGCGAGTTTGGGAGAAATCGAGGGTGGATGTCGGGAAGAAGGGCAGGCGTTGGGAAAGAATTCCGTGGAAGGGTACGACGGAAGTATGACGCTCTCCCAATTCCGCGAAAGTTACGTCGACGATCATCCAAATAAGCTGGGTAGGCCTGTTTGTGGCGACCATAAGCATTCGAGGGCGGCGGCGGAGGCGGCAATTGGTCTTCTTCCCCAATCTTCCTTGAGCCGTCATTTGAAGAAAGAAAGGAGTGAACTCCCTCTCAAGTGGCCGCTCGAGGAAGATTGGGGAAGAAGACCAACCATCGCCGCTGCCGCCGCACGCCGTTGTGCCGCCGCCGCGCCCGCCGCTGAGACCGTCGCCTCCTCTTGCCCCAATCACGTGCTACCCACGCGACTCATCATTCCCTAGCTGCTGCTGCCGCCGCCGCCGCTCAGGTTCGCTGTGCTGCCTCAGCCCCTCTCCAGTTCCACCTCCTTCCCTCATCACCGCCACCATCTCTGATCCCTCTCTCCCTCACTGCCATTCGCCTGCGATTTCTCCGTTCATCACGGTTTCCCTACCTCCCCCTTTCTGTCGCCCACGAATTTCCTCCATCCCAATTCCTTGCCTTCTCCTCTGACCGTCGCTCAGTCACCTTCTTCCTCCTACCCACTCCCTGCACCATCACCCACCCTCCTCCCGATTCCTCATCCACCATCCCCGCTTGAACTTCTCCAATCTTCCCTGCCCAGCCCTGTCATTGCGTTTCGTCTCCGCTCCTACCCCCCACCGTCCGTCAACTTCTCCCACAGTCCATCATCTTCCCCTACAATTTCCTGCCGCCTCCTATTTCCCCTAGCCCTCGCCGAATCCATCCCAAATTTCCTCAGCCCGAACGCCTGACCCTCCGCCTCCCTATTCTCAAACACCCCATCTCCCCACTTCCCCGACTTCCCTGGTTCTTTCCCACGCATTTCCCGATTTTTTCGCACTCGGTGGTTCCCGCGATCTATTGCCAATCTCAATCTCACCTAATTCCCTCTCACCGGCGCCCTGCCGAATTTAACCTGCGACTGCCGCGAACCCTCCGCTGACCCTGCCGAGTTCACCCCGAGGCACTGCCTCAACTTTCTTACCGCCCCCAATTTCCCCTCCCGCGAATTCACCTGCTACTTTCACGACACTACCCCGCTAGCACCCTCCCTCCCGGGCGATGAATCACTTGCACGGATTGCTGACTCGGAGAGGTTCCTCCTTCGTCGGGGCGTGTCTTCACCTACCTGATGCGACGCCTCCTGTTGCGCCTCGAAGTTACCCCTGCCACATCTGTGCCGGAATTGACCACGCCCGCCCAACGTCAGTTCTCTCCGCGGCGCTCGAAGGCCTCCCCAGCGCCCCTCTCTCGCTCGCGAATGCTTCCTCTTCCCCTCTCAACCTGCCGCCACGGCCCGATTCACACTAGACCAAGCCGTGCTCCCTCGCTTGATCGTTGCTCTCTCGCCGGATCGCCCCTTTCGCATCAAGGACCCCTCCGGGACCTCGTGTCGTCAACTCGACTCGCGCCTGCCGACCGCTCTTGCCACGTACGAACTACCAACCCCATCGCCACGATCGACCGAGCTCGCGCCCCGCAGGTTAGGCACTCATCCCCTCTCTTATACGTTGAAGTTCTATATCTTTTTCAGTATTTCCCGCACCCGTCTCCACCTCCGTCGGGGCTTAGTTTAGGACGAGTGATTAGACGACTTAATAGGATTGAGACCGTGGTCCAATCCGTCGGGTTGATTGTCGAGCTCCTCTCGACTCACAACCCAACGCCCGCGAGGACGTGGATCGAAAGGGATCCCGGACTGACACTTCTCGGCGCACCCCAGGATCTACGGAGACGACGCTCGAGACGGTACACTGCTTGTCTGCATTAGTAGGTCATTACCTCGCAGTAGATCACCTTAAGATATCTATCCCCTAGTTTCACCCTTAGTATCTCTGTGTGAGACCGGCTTCGCACCCCGATCCTGCATCAGTCCCTCTCTACGGACGACGGACGATCATCACGTCATACTCGAATTGGGAGAGCGTAACTGATGGAAAATTATTTCAAAACATGAACATAAGGGTTCCAAATGAACCTATACTCCTCCTTACTCATGATTTTGAAAAATTATCCATTCATTAAATAGATGAAGAAGACCTCTCTAAATAATTTAAGAGAGTGTCGATCTTAAGGGAATTATCTTCCCTCCTTTCCTTATTTTATACTGATCTAAAGATTAACTTGGTCAAAGCATTTAATCCTTAGCCTTAGATAATTAAAATTCCTTGAATGGACCAAGTCAACCACCCTTTCACCTTTGATATAGGTTCCTAATTATCCAAACAATACCACCATATCATAGGTACCTTGTGTGAATAAATGATCTCAAAAGAAAAGAATAATAGGAACATCTTTGTTATCCCATTTCCTTCTCCTTTGAATACCTCCTCTAGTTAGAATCATAGGAGAGATCAATCACTTATGAAGAAAGCTATATTTTTGTTATAATTCAAGACAAAGCCTTTTGCATGAATAACTCATGCAAGAATGAAGATAGGATATCAAGACAATGGTTATTCAAGACTTCCTGAAGATAAATCTAGCGAGTTCCACTTGCAATTATGACTTCTAAATGAACTACAACAAGAGCAAAATAACCTCCTATGAAGAACACATGGATATCTATCATCTCTGGAAGCTGAAGTATTAGCTGCTCAGGATAATGGTGACGGTGAACACTAAAGACCATTAGAAGACAACAGAAAATCTCCCAGAAGAAGACCGTAACCAATTCTCATTGAAGAGAAGACAACCACCACCTTAAATACGATGACGACATCTAGGACACGAAATCATGTCACTAAGTTCCCCATGAAGTCACGCTGGTATGAAGAACAAGGACTTTCTCTTGTTTCACTATTTTGGTCAAGGTTCCGGAAGAGAAACTACACTATAGACGGAGTGGATAAATATGAAGAAAACCTATGCCTGTTGGACGTTGAAATACGAGGAGTGATCGTTGATGATGGGATTAACGCTGGCAATGTGAGGTCTCTTCCTCGTGGAGGTCGATTTCATGCTATCGGCGAAGCTTATCATGCGTACGGGATAGCGGAACTGCTCGGGATCCCTTATTGTTTAAATGAGGCGCCGTTCTTTAGAAGGACTTCAGGCGAATATTCAAAGATTGAAAACCTACAAGGCCGAACTAGTGATATTCCCGCTGCGCGCAGGCAAATTCAAGGTTGGCGACTCTGCTCCAGAAGAGCTGGCAATAGTTTCTCAAGTCCACACAGACTTCTTGCCAATTACTGGCGAGCAGCCTTCCATGGAGCTGGTGAAGGTCACGGAAGAGATGATGGCGTTCAAGGCCTAAGCAAAGATTCGTCTCGAGAGAATGAACAAGTATCAATTTAGAAAGAGGAAGCACCAGGATACTCAGACCCGATCAGGCCCTCACATGCATCAGGACATTCAAATAACCGCCGAAATTCACACGAAACGGCAGAAGACTATATCTCATTCGTCGGATAACGAGGGAACTGTGAACATACGAGTACACTTCCCGAGATATGCTGTAAACTGTCGAATGCGAAAGTTGTAACGACGCGTCGCATCGCCGAAGTAATTCTCTCCTTCTATAAAACAAGAAATTGTAAACGAAAAACACAATTTTTTTTAATGAAAATTTGGTTACCTTGGTTCGTTTTCCCTGTGTTTGTGTTCCCCCGTATCTCCATCATTTCTCTTCCCCACCTCTTCTTCTTCTCCGATTCTACCTTCCTATCTTTTCTCCCCCATTTCTGTCCCTTTCAATCATTTACCGTCAGAAGTTGAATCGAGGAATATCTGGATCAGGGGAGCGGTTCGGGAGCATCGCTTTTCCCATCATCATCAGGTATCATCCTCTATTTTCTCTCTCCGTGAAATAGTTCGTATACGAAAATCATAAGTCCAATATTGGTCACTTCCTCCTCTCTTTTCCTCCTTATATTTACTATATGTTCTTGTCTTCTATCCGAGGTAGTCACGTAATATAATCATCGATCACATCCCTATCTCTCTTTACTATTTCTACCCTCATCCATATCGTTCCTTCATAAAACGTATTATCTCCTATCAGTCTTCTCTCTTTGCATTCATGCTTATCATCCTCCTCTCTTATTCATCTATCTGAATTTCTCCACTCCATCATACTCCTCTTTAATATATTCTATATTCCCTATTTCACATATCTCTTCTATATTTTTATATTCTCCATCCTCTTATCCCTTATTTATCTTAATTAAACATTCTATATAATATTCTCTCTGAAGTATAGATCTATTCTCACTGATATTATCTCATAGATCCTCCCTAATTTGTAGGAATATTATTATTTCTAAAATATCCTACATCAGTAACTCTCACGAATAGCGAAAATCAGGTACGATTAATTTGTCATTGTTAAATAATTTTATAGTATCTCTTATTATATTAATATATTAGTGCATATTTATGAGACGGGAGTCTGATTGGAGAGCGAGGAATAACCCTTTACACATAGATCTTTTTTAACATTCCTCACAATCCCTTTCCTCTTCCGCGTCATCATCGACCTTAGATATGGCCCAAAACGATGAGGGAAATGTTAGGAGACGCCTTAGTGACTACGCTAGGCCTGTCCTCCAAAGACCCGTTACTCGTATTAAGGCACCTCTTGCTAGAAATGCGAATTTTAGGATAGATTTGCATGTGATGAGTATATTACCTATCTTCCATGGTAAACCTTCCAAGGATCCATCTAGACATGTAGATGAGCTCGATTTTTGATTCCGTGGATTCGCAATTGAGTTATCTTTCTTAATATTATAAAATGTCTAATTTCTAAACTTAATTCGTCCTCCGATTTGATCGAATTTCAAAGATATCTCTCAAATTTCCCTAATTCTCCATGGAGACGACCCTTATTTACCATTATACCCTTCAATTCATGAATTAATCTTTAAATTGGTAAGTTTGGACTTTGTTTTGACACGACATCGTGTGTATTCAACGACCATACGCATTCATTTCGTTAGAGAATGAAAGAAAGAAGAGCAATTATCAGAGGGAATGAATTTGTGGAAAGGAGAAATAGAAGAGAGAGAAAGGGTGTTCATGGAGACAAAGAAGAGAGAAGAAAAAAAGAGTGACGAAACGCACGGAAGGATGGAAAAATTTTAGATGGAAGGAGATGGAGATCAAAAAGAAGAGAGGACGCGAGTGATCAGAGGAGCATTAGAGAGCAAGAAATGTGAAAGAGAAGAAGAGATTGCGACATAGTAGGAGACAAAGAACAATAGAAGGATTGAGCGAGCGAGTACACGAGGGCGAAGAAAAGGAGAGTAATGGAAATCCGATTAAAAATGAGAGGACAAAGCGCGAGAGAGAGACGTAAGGAGAGTGAGGATGGAAGAAAGTTAAAAAAAGGAACTAAAATTCTCTTTTGACTCTTCAACTTTACAACTCCGACGGAAAGAGCGCTGGGAAAAGTCCTAAACCTAACAAAAAGAAAGAACAACCGACAAAAGGAAGATCCTGGAGAGGAAGAAGAAGAAGACTCCCCAAAGAGAGCTTTTCCCCCTTTTTTTAAACCTTTCGAGAATAGTTGAGAGAAATTCCCTATGGAGAGTCTCCTCCTCAATTACTTCTTTGACTAGGCTCAAAGAGACTTGTGTTGGACAACCCATTAAGTGTTTGCTCTTGAGGAAGTGCTCTCTCTTCTATTGTTCCTAAAATAAAGAAGGTAAAATTCATGTAGATGAGTTATATTTGATGTGCTTATATTATAAAATTATTAAACCATGAGACAGTGGATGTGATGATACGTTCAAGAGTTAATAGAGTTAAATAAAAGTAATTCATAGGTGTTTATAATTACCATATATGCTTTTATCAATAATCCGTTGTCTGCACGATACTCATGAATGACCTAGGGTAAGGTCAACTATCAAACCCTAATTGATCACTCACGTTAGTAATGATGCATGAAAGAATTCATTGAGAACTTATCTGATATTTCTACCACCTTAGCCAAGAATTTCATCTCATCTCATTTTTTGAGTCAATGTCCTCAAATATCAAAGGCAGATAATAACATGTTGACCGTACAATTATCTTTGAGAACTTCATGTTGTATCTAATATATGACATTTTAGAGATATTTCGTGGCTAGGGATTCATAAGTCATAATCATAACATGGTCATCCATACATATGATGTTTTTGGTATCTCAAGACAAAAGGACCACATACAGAATGGTGACATGAAGTAATCTGATTGACAATTATTATTAATACCATTCAAGGATTCCTACGGATCAATTTAGTGAACTATTTCTTTAAAGAGTACCCATGATCTATCTTTGATGTCTCTACATCAATAGCTACGAGATCAGTCATACTCATCATATGAGTCGAATTAAATAGTTATATTCTTCCAAATAATTTAATGTCCTTCTCCAATATCCCATGAATAGGAATGTTTCAAACATATATTTCAAGATTAGTGCTCATTATATTATAATCTCATCATAATTTACTTAGTCATTTCATATGCTCATAGACTTCATTTCAATTTATTACATAAGAATAATAATAAATAAATTTTATTTTAATTAACATAAACGATATACATGGAAGTACAATTAGCTTATAGGCTATATAATATGTATCAAGTTTAATATTACTCATAGAAGAAAAATGAAAAATATGATTACAATTTCATGTGTAGGATGCACATTTTTGGCAAATAGGTTTGTAGAATGCCAACAAAGGAGATGCCAAATGACGAAGACACATACGTGATAACATGCTAAATAAACATTATTAAACATGATTTTTGATGCATATTAATGTATAAATAATTTCATTTCCATGCATGTTATCATATTTATATGTATTTTTCTATCATGCCATAATAAATCATTATAATCTCAAAAATACTTTAAATGAGGGTTTAATATGATGAATAAATTAACAACCCATATTTACTTGAGATTATGAATGCTTTTTAGAGTGAAAATAATGAGAGAAAAACGTTTTATAAAACATTTATTTATATTTTCTTAAGTTAAAAATCCTAAAAAAATAAATATGTTTTTAAAATTAAATTTAAAACTCTCATTATTTATCAATTTTTATCTTTTAGAATGATAGATAATTAAATTTTCGATCAAATGAAAGAAATTTGGATTAATTTGGAGTTATATATTAAAAGTTGTAAATTTTCTATTTTTAGGGATTTTTTCCGGATTTTTTTGATTAATTTTACGATTTTACATATTAAAAATGATTTAAATAAAAGGCAAAAAGGGGGATATTTCCATGCGTGACCCACGTGGATGCGACTTGGCATGCAAGGCCACGTGGCAGCGCCACGCGGGCCCACGCGACGCCTACGCGGCGATGTGACGGATGCGCATTATTTATATTTACTTATATATAGTTTATAATATATAGCCTTCCATTTATCGGAAGGGATTATTACCCCTCAAATACGTTGCACGTTATAAACATATCACTTCTCTTTAATTTTTCCCGTGTGGGACTAAGTTCCACACGGTTTTTATAAATGCAGGACACGTGGCCAATCGTGGAGCGCTAGATCAACCGATCGAAGGATCGTCGCGCGTGGATTAAGTGGACTGATGGTCCACCAGATCTCATCAAAACACGTGCAATTTAAGGAGCGTTATAACGGCCGAGATTTAATCGCGCGGGGAGCATCTCAACCGTCAGATCGCGATCCAACAGCAAGATCTAAAGCGCTTTTCTAATGCTTATCCACGCGGCGCATCTGGACCGTTCATCAAGATCCGACGGCGGTGACTTAATTGAAACGGTCCACGATGGACCGTTCTATCGTTACCGTCGATCGTTTTGATAGGACGGTTACGCCCAAATGCCCTATAAAACAAGGTGTTCTTCCAATTTGTAAGGCATTCGAGTTGGAAATCAAAGCAATTGATCTGTTTAGACACCTCTCTACTTGAATCTCTCGATCCCATCTTGTTCCACTCTCATTTCTGCACCTCCGGAGCATTTGAGATCGAGATTTGGCCATGTAGATCAGTAGAAATTGACGCTTAAATTCACGATCGCGTTCTTCCGTATTTTTGACGATTAATCGGGTTAATTGTGTTAATCTGATCACTAATTGTGGTTAGTGGAAGCGGTTTTTGCTAATCTTTCGTCCATTCATGTTTGATTTCAATATTAGATTAGGAATTGAAGTTTAATTTTGGTTAATTTTAGTTAAAATCGTGATTTCTTCGTCCGGAAATTTCTTCCTACTTCGATCTTCAATTTCTCCGTGAAATCAAGACCAAATTCGATGATTCTTGATTCCGTGGAATCGATTTGAAGTTCTCTTTCATAATTTATCATTTTTCCCAATTTCTATCATCAATTCATCGTTCGATTTGATCAATTTCGAAGAATATATCAAGAATTTCCTTATTTCCCTATGGATTTGACCCTTATTTACCATTATACCCTTCAATTCGAGACATTTTCATCAAATTGGTAAGTTCGGAATTATTTTTGACAGGAGACCATGTGAAATCAACGACCTCGCGGTCCCGTCTCGTCAATACGCAAGTCACCACATTAAAGAAAATCACATAATATAATGAATGTCTAATGTTAAGTGATGCTCCTTTTTAGAATTTTTAGGTCTTGTTTGAGATCTTCTTTCTGAAGTTCTCAATGAAAGGATTTCAACTTTTAGTGTTGGAATAAGACAATTGTAGACATTAAGAGCTTGCAACAGAAATAGGTTTGACAAGCATGAAATCATCATTGGTCCAATCTCTGATTTGCTTCTTCGCTTCTTTTTCTTTGATACGATGAAGCCCTGAAAGAATGAATTCACCTCTTTTTGAATAACCGACCAGGAAAACTTCAATGGAGCTATTGCCCCTATTGGAGAAAGGGAATCTTCAATAACAATTCATTAAAAGTATTAGTTGACTTGAAAAAGGTCAAACATAATTTGTGCCCCATAACCATGTACGAATGCAAAATGACCATTTGAGTGAAATGATAAAACGATAAAAAAAGTTCATAAAAGTGAAATGATGTAATATTACATCAGCGGGAATTATATACTAAAATCAATTAATAATGATGAAAATGCACATAGAAAGGGCATGATTATCATTGCTAGTGCAAGTTGAGGTCAATGTCCATGTCCGCGCCGATGTCATAGTATCACCTGGTGATGAGACCACAACCCACGACGTCATGAGCTCTGTGTCTCCTACAAGATTTCATCGTTAAAGACATCGCTAGGCTGCTTGTTCACGCTTCATCTTCATTTAAAATCCCTAAAAACCTCAATTGGCTCCCACAAGTTCATAAAAAAAACCCACCCGGAGAATATCACTCAAGATCTCTTCTCTCTTAAGATTTTTATTTTTTTATTCGCAAATTGCCCTCCACTAAAGTCCCCCCCCTACTGCCACGTGCCTCTATCCATTTAAAGAAAGAGTCGGCGGCCAGGCTTCGCAAATAAGGAGGAGAGAGACATGACGGGCGGCGATCGGGGATAGCATGACCATCCCATCATCTCCATCATAGTGGATATTTGTACGCAAAGGGATAAGATCTTCGGCCGCTATCGTCATCGCTTTCTAGACTGGGCCCGGCCAGAAGGGAAACGGAAGCGTGGGCGGCGCCTTTCGTAACTAGAAAGCCATCGTAGGGCACGATACATACGCACTGAAAAGTTTCAGAAGTTCCTGAACTCTCTAGGTATTGCTTTCGGATCTATCTTTCTCTCGAGCATGTCTATTTTTTCTACATCTCCGTCGTTGTTGACGCAATTTTGAGTTTATTGTAGCTTTTAGTCTTTGTATTGAGTCTTCTTGAGCGCGGAACCCTAGAACTGGGGTTCTTCTTCGGTCTTGAAACTTGTTACTAATGTCGACCCCTATACTTTATTCTTTCCGTCTCGCTGTTTTCTTCAGGAATTTCTGTGCGTGAAGTTATCTGGAATTTTCGGGTCTCTGTCTGCTCTAGATGGCGATGCATAAATCCTATGTATTCTCCGGAATATATGAGTCCCCTGCATCCTCATCATTTATAATTCTATGCGCTGGAGATGAACTTGTTGATTTTTTTTATTTATCTTTTTACCTTTGTCTACGCTGTAATGATTTTGTTTCATGGTGTGAATTGATTGATATTTCTATGATTTTTTCCTGTTTCGTCTTCCCACTATCTATCTTTCCTGTTCAACATGAATGTAATAAAGTTTCCATCTTGCAGTTGGAAAGGGGAATCGTCAACGAGAATCGATAATTTTAATTATCTTCTAGCATGTCTAATAATGGAGCAGTCGACGACGTAGAAAACATGATGGAGGACAACGAGATGAATGACAATTTGGACGATGAGATGGATGAAGTTTTGTTCTACGCAAGAGGTGCTGCGGTCGATGAAGCTGAAGATGAATTTGATCATGTAAATTATCTCATCCTCATAATCAATATTCTGCCATTGGCGAATTTTCTGGATGGTTCTTCACTTTATGCAGCCAAAAAAGGTGACGGATACAACTTCAGTGCAAGCCCAAAAGGGGAAGGATATTCAAGGAATCCGGTGGGATAAATTAAATATAACGAGACAAGATTACAGAAGAACTAGGATTGAATCATACAAAAATTACGAGAATGTTCAATCATCTGGAGACCTTGCTGACAAGGTTATTACTCTTTGTTTTTCTAGTGTTCTAGGGTTAAGACTTCTGCTGAAGAACAGGGATTCTTTGTGTTACCAGGAATGCAAACAAGTGGAGCGAGGTGGAAACTTTTATGAGTTCCGGTACAATTCAAGATCAGTGAAGCCCACAATTCTTCATTTTCAGGTGTTTTAGTTTAGTCCAAAATCGTGTTTTCTTTATAATATATTTTGACATTTCACCATTCGGTAATGAAGTACCTTGAAGAACAGAGAGTC
>CM044101.1:15544531-15752980 GCA_024174645.1 Lemna minuta
TGGACTCTAATGTGATGAACAACTGATGATGCAATCAAGCAGAGTGTCGTCTCGGACGTCGCCTCCGTAGGCCCTGGGGTGCTCCGAGTAGGGTTCGTCCGGGAGTCCTTCCGATCCACGTCCTCGGGGACGAGGGGCCGTGAGTCGTCGAGGGGAGCTTGACCGTCAACCCGATGGGTTGGCCACGGTAAGTACCCTATCAAGTCGTCTAAGCACTCTTCCTAGTCTAAGTTCCGACGGCGGTGGAGACAAGTGCGGGAAACACTGAAGAAGATATAAACTTCGAAGTAAAGTAGGGGGGAATGAGTGCCTAACCTGCGGGGCGCGAGCCCGGTCGGTCGGGGCGAGGGAGGCCGTTCGTACGTAGCACGGGCGGTCGGCAGGGGGGAAACCGGGTAGGCAAAGTAGTAGTGGCGGAGAGTAGCGACCAACGGAGTGAGGCGTTGTAGGGGGAAGTAACCGATAGACGCAGTACGGACTGACGCAACAAGGCGTTGTAAATTCCCGCACAATGGCAGCGGGGCAATCTCGAGGTGCAGCTGGTGATGTCTCGTCCGGGCAGGTGACAACTTACCCACGGGATAAGAGCTTTTTTTGTTGTCCAGGTCGGCAGGCCGTTCCAACGGGTCAGCGTCGGAAGGGAGGAGTAGGCGGAAAGTGACCGCGGAATCCACAGGGGTACTCGCGGATCGATATTTCCGGAAGACGGGGAGATTTGAGGTGGGATCTCGGGGTGGAATCGGCAGTGGGTCAATCGCGTGTCTGCTGTAGCCACGGAGCACGTGAGCCGCGCGTCGGGAGAGGTAAATTGGTGATTTAATGGGGAATGGAAATTCGGGAGCGTGGAGGGGGTAGGTGATGGGTGTCAGGTGGGAAAAGGGGTGGAAGTTCGCGGGCGGATCGTGGGGTAATTTGTCCCGCGGAATTCGCGGAATGAGAGGGGATTTTGCAGGAACGCGATTGGGAAGCAGTCGCCGGGATTCGCGGGCAGGGATGGAGGCGGAAGTATTCCGGGTGGTGGCCGGCGATCAGTGGACGGGGAGGAGAGTGGAGAGGAGGGCGGACTGGTTTTCTGGGATTTGTTGGAGGGGAAGGGCGTGGATCGGTGGGTAGAAACTAGAGGTTGGCTGGAAGGGGTTGGGCGAATATCGTTGATGGGATTAGAGTGAGGGAAGACGGACCGTCCGGGAAATTTGGACTGGGGAGATGAACGGTCATCGGAAGGAACAATCGGCAATGGAGTAGGTGGGAGGGGCTGGCGGTTGCGGAGAGGAGAAGGGAAGAAAATAGGAGACCGGGGAAGGCGTGGGGCTGCAGATGCAAGAGAAATCGGAAGGCCTGGAGGGAGACGATGGGGAGTCTGGTCGAACGCGGATTGGGGGTGATGGCAGGGAGAAAAGGGGCTGGGATGACGGAAATTGGATGGAGTGGGGGAGAGGGAGGTGGTGGTGCAGCGGTCTGGCGGCGGCGGCGGCCTGAGGCGGCGGTAGCGGCGGCGGCGGCAGGAGAGCTGCACGATGTTGATCCGGGAACAAAGCAGGGGGAGGCGGCGGCTGAGGCGGCGGGCACGGCGGCGGCACGTAGAGGTGCGGCGGCGGTGGCGGCGGCGGAAGCGGCGGTTGGTCTCCCTCCTTGTTCTTCCTTGAGCAGCCACTTGAGAGGGGAAACACTCCTTTTCTTCAAATGACGGCTAGGGTTTGTGGGGGGGTCCCTTCCCCTCTTATAGAGCCCTTAGTGGGCCGAGAGAGGAAAGGGCCCACTTGAGGCCCACAACCCACACCTAACATAATCATAGAAAATAGAAAAAGGTCCACAAGGAGAAGGGCTTAACGAATGGGATCCCGAAAAAGGGAAGAGCCCACTCGAAAGCCTAAAAGGGAGAGAAGAAGATATGCAAAGGCCCGCTTAAACACGTGCGGGCTAATAAAGTTCATAATGAAATAAAAACTGGAAAGATAACTCCACGCGCGCGAGCCCTGTGAAATGTGGCGTGGCGAGATGAGGTCCTCACTTGGTGTAGTGAAACTCGGCATCCTTCGTCTTAGCCTATCGAGGGGGCTGGATGCGCGCGGGTGTCGGCTCCTCCGGCGCCGTAGTGTCATGCCTTGGTGGTGACGGGGGTCGTACGCCACCAATTTCTCCCCAAACTATCATTGAGTTTTGAAAATTTGTGATCTCCAAGCTTTGACTTTCAAGAAAACCTGCATCATTGACCCTCCAAATAATGGTTTTTGCATGGTAATTCTTGTTCCCTTGAAGACTTCATCAAAACTAATATTTTGGGATAAAATTGATGATTTTTAAATACCTGCATTGAATTAATCAGCATGAATTTTCAAATGATGAATGTTTTTAAATAAATCAATAAAATGAATAATGCAAATATATCTGATTTGGAGACATTTATGCATATGTTTTGGCTGATGCTCTAATATGATGATAAATAGTAAATCATGATGACGATGACTCCTTAATGAAACAATAAATAGTAAAAAAAAATACATCTTTGTGAGAAATAAGGATTTATAAGCTCTCTTTCTCGATAATGGTATGTCCATAATGTTTATAAATAACTCAAGGAATATATTCAAAATCTCTCTATTGATATCTAAATATAATTTTTTTTTTGCAATTCTCTCTTTGAAACTACAAGCTAAGTTTTAAGTCTTGATCTTGAACTCTAAAGAACTATGTCCACAACTCTCTTGTCTCTCTAAAACTCTAATAGATTAGTAGAAAGTGCCTCATCATACATCCAATAATCATGTCCAAAGTTTCTCTACATCTCTTTGTTGAAGTAAAGGGCATTCTGGTATTACCATTATGGTATTTGTTCATTTTGTACCCTTGGGATATTATCTCATTTATAATTATGTGTGAGTCTAAAAAATCAATATATCTATTCCATTTAAGGAATCACTTCATTCTACCCCTAGGTGGCTAGGGAACCTTCCTAGCAATCCAAAGCTTCTATATATATATATATATATATATATATATATATATATATAAACACACAGGCGTGCACATACATACATGCATCCATACATACATACATACATACATACATACATACATACATATAAGTCAATTCCAAATCTTTCTCTCACTCTCTACCTCTTTATCCCTCCCTCCCCCATATCCCTATATATTTACCACTCATTTTTTTCTTTATGTCATTTTATTTATCAATTTATTATTCTCTCTCTATATATATGTTGCTCTATGTGTATCTCACTATCTATCCAACCATCCTTATATATATGTTATATATATGTCCACCCATCTGCCCAACCATTCATTCCATCCATCCATCACACCCAACATCCATCTGTATATGTACCAATCCATTTATCCATTCCCCCAGCCCCCTACCTATTCGTCCATACAATCATCAATCGATGTATCCATATATTTCTCTAATTCACCTATCATAGTTAGTTATCTGATCAGTAAACAGCGAGTATATATGTAAGTAATATAATACTAGATAATAAAATGTCCCTTTGAGGACATCCGAAAATATCCATCGATGTATCCATCTATTTCTCTTATCCCGATAGAGAGAAGATTAGCATGGCCCTTACACAAGGATGACATGCTCAAATCGAGAAATGGTCCAAATTAAAAAAAACTAGATATTCCCTTAAAAATATTTTTAATTCACTAAAAATATGCATAAATATATTTCCATTCGATATTATTTTAATATATATATATATATCCAAGATCATAATCAGAAAATTATACTACAAGACCATCAATGAAGACATATATAACTAAAAATTATTTATCTAACTAAAAATTGAGTCAAAACATGTATATTTATATGATTTACATAATTTAGGAAAAAACCTTGTTTTTAATTGACTTACCCTTCATTTACCTTGGACTCGCCTTTGAGTTATTACTGACATACCTTTTACCATGTTGACTTTAACATTTTTTTATTTTGACCTGTATGCATAAAATACTACGTTTCTCATCTTATTTGACTAAACCTAGTAAAAAATTCATGGCCATTTAATTACAAATATAAGTAAAAGACTTTTTATTCATTTTATTTCAATCTCAAGTTCATGACCATTTGGGCAATTCATCAAAACAAAACCCTACAATTGAAAAATAGCAGCTCCTAAGTTTGATTTTTCATTTATCCTCACTCAATGGCAGTTGTTGACGTTCTTCAATTTGCCAAGAAAGATCCCAATAGCCTGACCTCTCTCCCATAAATCAAAGGCCAAAAATCAAACAGCCTCAAGTTAGTGAGAGAAGCCAATGAAAGAAGAAAAGAAGATAGTCAGACAGGGCTAAAAAGTAATTTTATTCCTTGTGCATATAATTACATGAAAGAGTGAAAAAATGGGTATTAAAAATTGCAGAGAGAGAGTCCAAGTTAGAGAGAGAAAGAGAGCAATGAAAAGATAAATATGATCCTCAAGGGCTGTTAGGCAAAAATTCTATGCAGCTTGAAGCAATCAAACTAGTAAAACCCAAGATAATGTCCACCTCAAACATTAGTTATGGCCATTAATATTACTGTCAAACGTTGACTTCAGTCTAGACTGAAAAGGTCTCGTCTGTACTGAAACCAAAAACATCTTTAAGACGGTTAGCCACACCTTTACTGGAATAGGCTTTAATCATTGTACTGTATGTTATCTTATCAGGCTTGCATCCTCTCTTCTCCATCATCTCCAGCACTTCTTTCATCTCTGCCAGATCACCAGATCTCCCATAAGCATCCATCAAGCAATTGAAAAATATGGTATCCAGCAGAATATCAGAATTTTCAATTAATCTCAAAACCCCCTTAATTTTGTCAACCGCATTGACTCTCCCATATGCACGGACTATTGAACACAGCGTAATGCAATTGGGCTTGATTCCTTCAGATCTCATCAGCCTAAAGACATATTCCATCTGTTGAAGATCACCGGCTCTTCCAAAAGCATCGATCACAACATTATAGGTGACGATCGTCCAGGAGAAGTAGTATTTTTGCATGAACTCCATCACCGAGCTCATCTTATCATACATGCTGGACTTCCCATACGCATCTAGGAGAATGTTGAATGTTTTAATATTGGGAGAAATTCCGGCACTTCGAAATTTATCATAACACTTCTCCATTGTTTCAATTTGCCCACTTCCACCGAATGCTCGGAGAGTTGCATTCATGGTCCACACATCAGGCTTGCAATTCCGCCGTCGAAGCATCTCCGATAAAGTCAACTCCATCTCACCATACCTAATAAAATAATCATAAGATGATATTCAAGAAAACTTAAACAATGGGGAAATTTCTTGGTGTTGGGTCATACCTTCCTAATTTTCCGTATGCATCGATTAAGGTGTTATATGTGATAGTATTTGGTTCAACACCATAGTTCTTCATGTCAAGAAGCAGGCTCTGAACTTTTTCAAATTGGCAGATTTGAAGGCAGGATTTGATGAGAATGGAATAAGTATGAACATCAGGATGACAGCCATCAGATGTTTTCATGGTTTCCAAGATAGAGAATGCTTCATCGAGAAGGCCACTTCGGCTGTAAGCTGACAGAAGAGCAGTATAAACTTCATGATTGACAGTACAACCTTCGTTGATCATTGACTGAAAGAGAATTTGGGCTCTTTCAGGTTGCTTGCATTTCGCCATCATTACAATTAATTTTATATAAATTCCCACATTGGGTCTGTACCACATCTGCTCTCTCAAAAGTTCAAACACCTAAAACCCAAAAAAAAATTCAATAATTAAACTTCCAAAAAGTGACTGCAAATAGATCAAAAATCAGGATGCTTGCATTTAGCCAGCATGACAAATGATTTTATGTGAATTCCCACATTGTATCTGCAAAACATCTGCTCTCTCAAAAGTTTAAACACTTAAAAACCCAAAGAATAATTTTGAATAATTAATATCTCTAAAAGTGACTCAAGAGAGATGAAAAATCAGGTTACTTGCATTTGGTTAGCAGTAAAATTAAATGTAAATTCCAACATTGGGTCTGTACCACATCTGCTCTCTCAAAAGTTGAAAGACTCAAAATCCCACATAAGCAGACTTTTTAACCATTAAAATCCGAAAAAGTGGCAGCAAATTGATCAAATTATCTCGAGGGCACATTCTCATCATAAAATACATAATTTTAATCATTCAAATCCCTAAAACTGGCTGCAAAAAAATATCTTAAGGGCAGATTCCCAGCTTAAAGAACACATTTTTAACCATGAAAATCTCTTAAAAGGACAGCGAATAAATTAAAAATCAGACCTTGAGGGCAGATTCCCATCTTAAAGCCTTGATTCTCTCATGAAGGGCTTCAAGAACTGTTCTTGGGAGAAGTTTCTTAGAATTTGTTCCTCTCTTCTTCTCCATAACAGCTTTTGTAGCCTCTCTCCTTAGGATCACGGAAATAGCCTTCTTGGAAGCAATCTTCTTGTTCACTTCTTCTTTCCTCTTCCTTTCTCTCTCTTTCTCCTCCTTTTCTCTTTCTCTCTCTGCAATTCCATCGATTTTCTTTTTCTTGTAATCTGGAGAATTCTGAGGAGCGACGGCTGTGATACAGAGAGAACGGTAGTGGAGATTCCATTTAGTGGAATTCGGGTGTCTTCTTAGGGTATTTGAGTTGGGCTTCCGAACCCATGAACTGTTTGAGGAGAAATGAGGAATCGCATCCGCCATTAACGGAGATAGAGGAGAGGCTAATTCAGGCGTCCAGGACGTCATCGAGGAGATACTTCAAATAATAAAAAAGCATAGTATTTTATAATTATAACAAAAACCATTTTCTTCCTCGGTTGTATGATAAAAGCATGATTTATGGAAATTATTTATTTTTTATTGCTGCAATAAGGAATGAGCATGATTGAGCGGGTAGAATCCTTCATTTTTAGCTGTAAATTCATGGGTTGCGTTCTGAGAACCCAATTTCCTAATTTCTTGCGGATGCTCCAAAAAAGTTTTAGAAGTTTTTCTTAAGAAAATATTCTTGGTTTGATTGGTGTTAATATGAACAAGGTTTTCAGGGTCCAAAGTTTATAATATTTTATGCTTGAAATCTTATTCAAAGTAATGCATTCCAATTAACTCCTTGATTTTCGACACGTTCCTATGATATCAATTATTGATATCGGAGGATACTCCAAATAGGAATGATATTTTGAAAATTTGTCGCTAAGTCGATAAGTAGAAGACTTAGGGAATGACATACATCGCACGAGTATACGCAACCTTGTCACTTAGTCACTAGTAGACGACTTTTTCAATAAAAAGATAAAAAATTTAAGCAAATTCTAGTTCTATTCCATGATCGAACATATGATCATCTTTTTGGTGGAGTAAACGAAATTACAATATTACCAAATCAAAATTCGAATGGGATACCGATTTCTCTCCGGAAAAGAAGTCGTTAAATAGTTCAATTACTCAATAACCTTTCATAGAATTAGAAAAAACATTGTTAACCTGACTTAATAGATTTAAAAATCTATGCAAAAATTTCTCTAAATCCTTGCAAAAACTAAAAAGCAATAGCCCTTTTTTAAAAGAGCAACGATACGTACATATTAATCTTGGAACCTTGAAAGCCAAAACAAGATAGTTGTCATTGTAGAACGATGTCGTGTGTGTTCTGCCATGGAAATGATGGATTGAGAGGGCAATCGATGAGAAGAATGCTATTGATCAATTGTCGAATGGGATGCATGGCTGCGATGTGAACAAGAAGATGACCATTTGACAATGCTAGCATGCCAATGGTTGCATAAGGATAGATGTCAAAATCCATGAGTTGAAGATGTTGATTGCACACCAGTGAAGATAGTGTCATTAATACTCTCGGTATGTTGATAGCCAAGGATCAGATTCAGAAGAGAAGAGCGAGATAGAGGTACGGCGGTGCAACGCCATGATAAAAGAAGCAACGGGTCAAGTGCTCCTAGGTCTACGATGTCACATGCATGTAGACACTTGCATGTGGGGTATATCTTGAATGGGTTTCCGCAAGCAACATGAATGTTTTTCGGACGATACTAAAAATCTAACAAAGGAAGTGAGGACAATAGTTGATCCTACACATGGCCATCTCTCTCATGGGATATCATGTCTGCATGGATCATCCCCCTTTTTATTTTTGGTGATGATGTAGATAATGATGATGAGGAGGAGACCTTATGGAGTATTTTTTGTATATTTGAGAGTGGCCTAAAGTCAAGAGTCGATAACCAAGACTCACTATAGATGATTAAGTCACTCACTGGGGAGGTGGTTGAGAAGTAGAAATGCCAAAGGGAGCCAATAGAGGAAAAAGAGGTCTTCCCCCTTTTCCTAGGGAGTCAATAACACAAAAAGATACGTCATTTTTTGGCTTTATTTTTCCTTTTTTTTATCCTCTTTATGATTTCTCCCTAAACTTTTATTTACAATATTTTCCCCCTTCTTCCTCACTTCATTTGATTTTTTTTTGTGTCTTTCTCTTTTCCCCTTTTGTGGTTTTTTTGAAAAAAAAAATGGGCCACTCAGATGCTTTGGATCTAGATGTGTTTATAAGTTGAAGTTGTCTTTTTTTTTTATAAAAAAAAGGTTTTGTGCTATTTGTGGAAAAACCCTTTGATCTCTTTAAAATTTGAAATTCATAATATCCCCAAAGCATTTGATCTCATCATGAAGTGCAATCTTGGTTCTCTAGTGCCTTAAAAAATGAGTGACCATATACAACTGCAATGGAATCCCAAGGTGTGAAGGTTTTTCTCTTATTTTTAGGGGATATGTGGCGTGATTGCAGTGCTTGTGCCGCCTAAACCGCTGATCGGATTGCTGGTGCTTAAATCAGAAATACACAGACTTAGGGCCCAAAATCCAACAAATACGTCCTTCTCGTCATCTCTTGCTCATGGTCAAACTCATTCCTTTCACTCGATTGATGACTATTTAACATTCTCTTCATGTTTTTTGTGTGAATTTATGCCTATCTCATCAGTTGACTTTGAAATGTGCGAGGATTTCATCTAGTGAACACCGACTACCCATGCTAAAAAATTTGTAATCTACAACCTTTTGATTTGATGATATAAGATCATCTATGCATCACTTCTAGCTTAGTTGGATTCGCCGTCACGTATTTAACATATAGTTAGGGTTAGATTAGGAGTAGAATTAGATTTATGGTAAGTTCTCAATGATTTTTATGCGATGCGATCACAAGATCTTTCTCCGATATCATTTTCTTTTGAACTTTGATTGATGCTTGGTTTGATTTATTGAATTTTTTTTCTTCTCCCTCTTGGTAAATCTTTCATTATATGTATTTTCTCATCTATTTTCATCCTTTCTTTTCACTAAATTCAGCCGTGCATGTCATGTCTATCACTCTTGGATGAGTAATCAGATTTATAAAGAATCTAGAGAAGAACCCGAATTCGAAGAACACGATTTTTATACAAGTTTGACCAAGAACCACAGATCATCTCACCACCAGAACAATAATTCTCATACTTCTAAATAAATTTTAATAGTTTTCGGGTAGCTATTTATGGAGACCAAGTGACATTTCCCCACACGAAAAGATATGAGGGGCTGATGGGAAAATGAAAAAGTTTATTTTAAATTCTCTACCCTTGCAACCTAGCCATCTTCTCCCTCAGCTTTGGTATCCCACATGTCAACCCATCAAGATATCCTTTGTTCCACACAACATTTGGGACTTGATTCCACATCTATCTAACACCAAGATTGTCATTTATAGTTAGGTATTCAACTTCTAGTGCAATTTGGACGACACCATTCATCACCTCGAAAGCTTCGTCAAGTTGCCCATGGTTTCACATGGGCTCATGGAGTGGATTGCCCTCCACTCAGACATTCTCTTTGAAGATACATCTCAACTCTTTTGATGTTCTCATCTCTCTTGCCACCAATCAAGCCTCGATCATGCATAAACTTGACATCTACAATGCTTTTCAAGGAGCAGCCGCTAAGACATGCTGTTTAGGGGGGAGTCATCCAAGGTGTGTTCGTTTAAAGCATGATTTGTAGAGTTGAAAGCAAAGCCTAAACTCTAAGTTTGAAAAGTTCAGCCAGGTCATACTTGACGAGGGGTTGCTGCTCGGGAGAGAGGGAGTTGGAGAGAGAAGTCGCCAAGAAAAAGGAGAACTTCCTTAGGCTTTGGAGGGGAGAGGTGGTGGATCGAAGTGAGCGAGAGAGGGTTTGTGGGCAGAAGTCGCGGGAGAAGGAAGGAGAAGAATTTTGGGGGCGCCGCTGCGCGAGAGTAAGAGAGGGGGTGAATCTTTCTTTTTTCGGCATGGGAACTTTTTTGGCAAGAGGAAAGGAACTTGTGTAGGAGGGTGGGAGTAAATTTTTTGAGGGGGGGAGGAGGTGTTGCACATTAGCAACATCACACAACCCCTCGACCACTGTAACATTGTCATGGCAAGACCTTGTCCTCATGGCATGCAATCATGGTATGACATTCAATTGGAGAGCTCTACTTGCAAGTGATTTGGGGGACTGAAAATCTACTCCGGGTTGCTACACTTCTCGGGATTGAGAAGCAAAATGTGAAATCTATGCTCAAAGGGTTGAGGTGGAATATCAAGCAATGACTATAACCTACAAGGTGATGTGGATTTGGTCTCTTCTCCATGAGCTCAATCTTCCTCTGTCTGCCCATTCCATGCACCATGTTTATCATGAGTCATCCAACTTTTTCATGAGTGCACCATGAAAACATACAGGACAATGTGCTCAAAGGACATTATAACTTCACATGTGGCATTGACAATGCAGCTTGGAGTCATTTTTACCAAAATTTTGGACTCTCTGCACCAAGCTGGGCAGATCATTGAGCATTTGTACTGCCTTAATCTTCGTTTGTCAAAAAGGTATCTTTTCAGGTCCATTACGATTAGGACCCACCGAGGAGGACTGAAATCTATTCCAAGGGTTTTCCATTTCAAGCCCATTAAGTGAAACCTCAAATCAAGTCCGTTGAGGGGGACTTAAGCCATGACGAGTAGCCTCCCTCCTCTTTGAAACCCCAAGATCTGTGGACAAAAACAGGCTTCCGCTATTCACAGTCAGAGTTTCTCATTGATAAAGCACTCAAAAGTTCAAGGGTGAACCATCACAACGATACCAGGGTCAATAGAGGAGCTACCTTTCTCCAGCTTGCTGGTAATGAGTTTTTCCATGCAAGAGCAATTGCATAAACGAAATTTCTTCATCTCCATTTTTAGAATCGATCCAACATCCTACAATAAAATGACTTCTGAATCAAACGTGATGAATCTGATGAAGAAATGGAGGCATCTAGAAAGTACCAAGTAGTATGATCGTACATCCAGCTTATCTCTCCTACAGGCAAGCTTCGTAAACTGGAACTCATTTTCAAGAGTTCAAGAAAGACACACAGCATTTTTTCTCATCACTTCAATGCTTTCAGCAATTGTCGACCCAACAGTCCCTACAAACCCGAGTGACGCGCAACTACAAACTACTTCCTGCACATAAAGAAGAATGCTAGGCAGCACCCTGGGAGGGCAATATTGCTCCCGAAAAAGGTGAACCTTTAAGGTATGATCATCAGAGATGAGCTGCCCAGATGCATTCTCCACTATCTTATCATCTTCAGAAAGAGTAAAGATCTTGAAATAACTAGAGTTTCTTGATAAGTCCTCAAGATAAGTTCCAGTCCAATTAGCTTCAGGTAAATCTGTCATAAAAAATATAGAAATCGAGCCATGATCTACCATTAGAAGCTCTATCTTCTGCCCCAAAGCTGAGAAGGTTTCTTTCCAGTGATTCTTAAACTGCCCATCGAGTAACCGTAGTTGAGCACAAAGGAATGGCTCTTTAATCCTGCTCAGAGCAAATTGCTTTCCGGCAGCAATGATTTCCTTTGAGAATGGCAGGTAATCAAGCTTCCCCAAGAGCGATTGAATTCTGGAGTCTCTTGGCACTTGATGAATATCAATGTGAAGCTCGGAACCCTTATAAGGAGAAGAGAAAAGACTTCCAAAAGCAAGAAATTTGGAAGATTCAGCTTTGGAACCGGGACCAAAAGCTTTGAAGATATCTCTCCTTTTCCTAATAAATGAAATTTTTTTCCTTCTCATCAGTTCTTCATCAGGTTGAAAAGAATCCAAAATGCCGTCACTATCTTGGTCATATATCCAGACTGTAGTCCTACAATCATCCTCCACACCGTACACAAAATTAAGATCGTCTAAACCAGATTTAGACAACAAATTCTTACACTTCTGGAATTCCATGGGTAAATTTGCCTTCAGACGAAACATCACAGACGAAACTTAAATCTATACCACAAAAATCTGATGCAAATTCTCTGAAGTCAACAATTTTTACAGTGGAAGAGAGATCAAGAACATCGGCGATAGACACGTACCTGCAAAAACGACGAAAATCAGCTCCATTTGTCAGATCGTGGAAGAAATAGCCGTAAGTAAATCTCTCACCTCCGCTCTTTAATAAGCTCTATCGCGTGGTCCCAAACATTAGCCCTAAGATCCGACGGACTGGAAACCCTAAATTTGGGGCAACTTCCGAGAACGACCGCGTGGTGGTCAAGAACCGGAGGAACAATTAAAGTACGGTTAAGGATCGCGGCGAAGAGAATGGCGTTCTTCAGCTCGGATACCTGATTGCTGAATCCACTGTGCGGGGAGTAGAAGAGAAACTTTTCTCCATTGGCCGTAACGGAAGAATGTTTCCTCCATACCGTTCTATCATTCTGCCGAACAATGATCATGAGAATCGCCGAGAAGACGAAGAAGAGAATACAGGAGAAGAGGACGGAGATTCGAGATCGGCCGGAGAATTTCCTCCGAAATCTAGATCTGAACGCTCCATCCATCGTCCTCCGATCATGCACGTTCCAAACAAGTTCTTTAATTTCTAACCGGATGACAGGTGAATTCCCAGGTCACGTGACCCGCACGTGACAGTCACGTGCCAATATGGCCACAGTCACGTGCCAGTTCGTTGTGATACTGATCGTCGCTTGGTTGATCGATGGATCAACCAACGATGATCTTGACTGGATGATCTCATCATCGCAGCCGTTGATGCACATCAGTAGAATTGTTGATTGCCAATCTGATCGTCCATATGAAAATCGCCGATCTGATCGCCAATCTGATCGCCAATCTGATCAACGATCAGATCGTGAAGTGTGAGCGGAATACGTAATCTGAATAATCTGAACTATGAATTTCAGAATTTCATAATCCGACCCGCTCATCGATCGCATTGCGCAGATCGGATCGACCTGATCGAACGCGATGATCAGATCGTGCAAAACGTGCGTCGATCAATCACTGATCAAAGTCTACAGATCAATCAAGGGTGTAACAGACTATGCGATCGATCGTCGATCTGATTGATGATCGCGGATATTCTTCTCAATTCTATAGTTTAATCATTTTTCATATTTATTTTAAAATTTTTTATCGGATTTTGAGCGGCGATCGTCAGCCAGAAACCCAGGTGCGTGGCAGAATGTGGGGCCCATTTCAAGAGCAAACCGAAAACCTCAGCGAGAAATCCTGAGCCCCGTACAACGCGCCACGGAGCCCCAATAAAACTAACCCCGCGTGAGTCGTGACCCAGGTCACGTGATCCCCACGCGAGACCTCAATTTCTGACGTGGCAAAGTCATCGGAAATTAAATAAATGGTTACGTGGCAGAAAAAGAGACCCGCTCGAAAAGCAAACCCTAGACGCACGCAATAAATTCCTCGACCCTTGAAAACTCGCCGCGTACCCGCCTCGAGCTTTAAACCACTCGAGACAGGGACAAGCGCAGATCTTCTCGCATGGGAGCCCACCAGCCGTACATCGCATAACCGCATATAGAAAAGAGCTCCAGATCTTTATATTGTATAAAAATAGTCGTCTTTGATTCATTCTTGATCCCCTTTTTTCCCCTTCATTCGCCGTATTTAGCAGTAACTACGTCCCAATAAAGAAGAGTTGTTCCCTCCTGGCTTCGGGTTCATTTCCCCTTCCGCTGCCCTAATTAATCGTATTTAGATAGAGGTACCTTGAAGAGAAGCGGCCCATCTTTTTTAATCCGTTCTCAAGAACAGTGGAAGCACATGTATAATAAAGGTATCTTTCTCTCTCTTGGGCCTTTCGGAGGTTTTGATGATGGTCTCTTGGAATGTTTTTCCAAAAACGTGGAAAAAATTAAAGAAAATGGTCAATGAGCGACGAGAGCAAATGTTGCGTGCGTAGGTAGCTTTGAATGATGGGTGGAGCTTTCATCTGTTGAAATTAGGGTTTCTAGGGTTTTATCTCAAATTTAGGGTTTTATTGATTTTATCGTCCATGAATCGCGGATTTTGGTCGCAAATTAGGTGTTTTGCTGAGTGTTCTTCGGTGGCAGGGTGAAATCGAATGATGGAGGCTTTAGTGATCGAGAAAGGGAAACAGCTGGAAGCCGGAATGTCGGAGAAAGATTCTGCAGCTGAAGCGAACAGCTTAAATCTCTACCCTCCGCCCATGGCAAAGTATGAAGAGGTTGTGGCGGATAGAGAGCTGTTCATTAAATCATTAGAGAAGCTTCACGCCACTCTGGGAACGAAGTTCATGTGGGTTTTGCTTTTTATTCAAGATCAACATTTAATATTTTTGGATTGTACTCTTTGTAATTTTTTTTCGCTTCTAGGGTTCCAACGATAGGGGGTAAAGAGCTTGATCTCCATAAGCTGTTTGTGGAGGTGACTTCACGCGGTGGGATTGAGAAGGTGAAGAGAGATCGATTCATTTTCAAATTTGAGGCCGGTTTAATTTTTTATTTAGTGATAAAATTAATGGAATGTTAGGTACTAATTCCTCTCTAGAATAAGTGGCATTGGAATTTTCAAACGGCTTTTTTCTCTTTGATTATTGATCAATCCAAGTTTATCTCCTGATGATTGACTGAGATCCATATCTTAATGATTGACTGAGTTTCACCTGACGAAGTTCTCCACGTTTTATGGAGAGGACAGAGAGAGAAGCTTGTCACTCCGACATCTCTGCTTGCTGGCTGAAGGAGAAGAAATGGGTTCTTCGGGGTCACCTACTGTGAGAGAGAAAGAATAGAAGATGGAACAACTGGTTGTCGCCGCTCCCACCACCTCTGCTTGCTTGACTGAGATGCAAAAGTGCCGTTTTTTGGTAAGAGAAAGAGAAGGTTTCCTCTGCCGCCGTCATTATCCTCCAGTACTTTTCTTGCTAGAGATGGAGAAGTAGGGAGTCTACTATGTCTTTTCTTGGGATTTTGAAAGAGAGAAACTTGTCACTGTCATTTGCTTTCCTGAGAAGGAGAAGACGTGGGGGCTTACAGGGTCCCATTGCTGGGGTTTGATAGGGAGAAAGAAGTTTGGCACTGCTGCAGCCAGTAATGCTGCCCTGATTGCTTTCTGGTGGTGGATAAGAAGTTCACTTTCATGGCTCCATACTGGGGGAGAGAACAAGAACCTGGACTCTAGTGCCGCCATTGTGTGCTTTTGAGTGTTGAAAAGAAGTGTGACTGCACAAGCCCTCGCTGGCATTTAAGAGTGAGAAAGAGAAGGCTAGCCAACTCTGCTGCCGTCACTGCTGTCATTGCTTGCTTTTGGGAGATGGAGAATTATTTTTGTTTGCTCAGGCCTCTCACCGGAGAGGAAATGGAGTTTTGCAGGGCCTATTCAGTAATATGTTGACCACCTAGTTCACAATCATGATTTCAGCAGGGGGATGTAGTGATCTTTGAATGATTGTTGAATCATGATGATCTTATGTGATCCCCAAAACCCACTGGTTACCGTTGATTCAAGTCCATACTTTTTTTTCAGTGTTCTGAATATGTACAAAATTTATTTGCTTGAAAAGTTCGTGAATTATGCTGCTGACCTTGTACAAGGCAGACTCTTATTGGGCACTGACTTTATTCTCAGGTCATAAGAGAGAGAAGATGGAAGGAAATAACAGCAGTCTTCAGCTTCCCTTCCACTGCAACCAATGCCTCTTTTGTTCTTCGCAAGTATTACATGTCTCTGATGCATCACTACGAACAGATCTATTTTTTTGGTGCCAAGGGATGGACTCCGGCCCCTGCAGGTCAGGATTATTCCTTTATTCATTCGTTGGACCCATTGTTTAATAAATTTGTTGCTCTTTCATCAGCAGAAAAACCATCAGAGCATGGAGGAACTCCAGAATCTGGCGGATCTTTCCTGAAGAGGAAAAGAACAGTTGGAGATCATGTCCCAGGAGGTACCATTCATCCATCAATTCTTCTGCCACGTTCTTAATTTGATCTCTTAATTATTTCATTCCAAGCAGGTTTACAAATGCCCACAAATTATCCAGTTGTGGGAGTGATCGATGGGAAATTTGAGCACGGTTATCTTGTGACAGTTATGGTGGGAACAGAAAAACTAAGAGGAGTTCTGTACCATACTTCTGGGTTCATGGCTGCGAATCTACAGCAGAACTTGGTATTAAGCAACAATGCCGGCGGTGGAAGGCGACGCCGCCGCCGCAAGAAGCTGAGCACTCTTGACCCGACGCACCCGAAACCCAATCGGAGCGGCTACAACTTCTTCTTTGCAGAGCAGCATGCACGCTTGAAACCTATGTACCCTGGTAAAGACCGTGAGATCAGCAAGATCATTGGTGATCTGTGGAGCAAACTCACTGAATCAGAGAAATCTGTAATACCTGTGAAATTCTTTTCCTTATTAATTTATATTCTTAACTGTTTTTTCCCATTGTTGAATTTTTTGGATGTAGGTTTACCAGGAGAGAGGGGTGAAGGACAAGGAGAGGTACAAAAGCGAGATGGTTGTGTATAGAGAGAAGCAGAAGGCAGTGATATGCGATGCAGTGCCGATCAGGCAGCAGCAGCAGGAAGAGGAGAAGGAGAAGGTTTTGCCGGTGGAGGAGAAAAAGGTGGATATGTTGCCAGAGAATGGGGAAGGGAGCTCTACAAGGACAGAATCAGAGCCATCGACGGATGCGGATGCCGGCGTGGAGTCGGCAAATCGGGAGTCATTGACGGATTCTGATGGGTTTGAGCTCCGGCGGAGAGATAATGCGGAGGAGGTGTCGGGGCCACCTCAAGGTGTGTTTTAGCTGTGGGGGGGAGAGAGATGGAGGCTCTGAAAGAGAGAGAGGGAGGATGGATTGTAGGAGAGGAGACAGATTGTTGTGTTAGATTTCTTTCCCGCCATTGATGTTGGGACTTGTTTCAGCCATGGTTTTATAGTCGCATCCCGCGTTGGATTCCTCCATCCGAGAGTGAGAGCAGGAATCGAGTAATGGCGGCAATGTGGCTAATTTAAACTGACTGATCAAAATCTGCCAGAACCATTCGGATTGCATCACACGGATCGCATTGCACCAATGAACCTATGAGCTTGCTGGAGATCGGAGAAAGCCCTCCATGAGCTTGCGATTTTTGGAAATCTCTTCTAATATTCGATAGAAAGATGTTGAATGGCTTCCAAGCTTTGAGCGCTCGTTTCACAGACAAAGAGACAAACACATACCAAGTATTGTCCATGCTCCCTCTCAAGCTGAATTCTAGAAGTCAACTACGCCTATCAAGTTCCAAATTTTGACTAACTAGCGAGCCCTTCGATGAATAAATGCGAGTTGAACTTATGAACTTAGCTTGCATTCGCAGTTGAATTATATATAATCAAGTGTTTTTGAGATGAATTCAGCGGCTCTAAGAAAGTGGTCAATGAAGAGGAGTTGAAGAAAGTAGAGAAAACGAGAGAGAAGGATCGGTCAACTACAGGGTAGCTGATTAAGTGGAGAGAGACTTGCACAATTTTTTTTAAAAAAAATTGATTTCTAATTTTAATTATAAATGGTAGAGAAACTATTTCTACTTAATTCCTCGAAGATGAATGGATATGTCTGATCGTATCACTCAATGGAACAAAGTCAATGCCCATTCAAGGATGATCTGGATAATCCACATTATCCTGACAAGTTTTCAAGGGATCAAGGAAATAGCAGTCAAGACCAGTGGAGAAGAGAGCAAGTTTTTGAAGCTGGAATAGAAAAATCAAGAAGAAAATACTCTGAAATGGCGGGGTGTCTTCTGTAGTCTCACTTGCAGGGAAAGTCAACATTGCAGGATTTTTTTCGCAATGCCTGCCTTGGGGATAATTTTCCTTCATGAACATGAATATAGGAATTTGCCCATGAAATTTTATCATATCATCATCCCCTTGAAGGAATTCAATTATGTTCTGGAGTTGATTGGGAGATCTTAATCAGATGAGTTGCTCATATGTGGAGATCAAGTGAGGATCATGCCGAGCGCTCAGATCTTTATTGAGCAATTTTGGTTGCAGGGTATGGTTCTCTCTCTTCTTGGATTGAATTGATTGAGTCAGCTTTGCTTTCAATGGAATTTTCTTTGTCATCTTCTGCGACAAGGTGGTGCGAGCTTTAGGTGACGACCATGGCCACGAGCTTGCGACTGTCCGCGACGGACTTGTACCGATAGACGAGGTAGAAGGCAAGCGCTAACAGCACCGACCCGGTCACCTCTGCGTTCGCCACCAGCTCTCGTCCATTTTCTTCATTCCTTCGGAATTCCGAGCCCGCAGGAGTCTCTTTCTTTCCTCCGGGAGCCTCCTTCTTCTCCTCTCGCTTCCTCTCGCTTTTCTCTTTCTTTTCCTTCTCAGTGGCTTTCCTGCCGGCGCCGCCGGCGCCTTCCTTCTCCTCTGCCTTTTTTTATCTTCGTCTCTTCTTCCTTCTTCTCGCTTTTCTCTCACTCTTGCATAAAAGTAGATCCTTTTCCTTCTCGGGGTAGGCGGTGAGCTTGGGGATCATGATGGAGAGGAGGTTGCCATCGAAGGTGGCACGGGTTCTTGATGGATCGGTGGCGGGTGGCAGGGAGTGCGAAATCTGGAAGCCCCGCCAGAGTGGCCGCTAGAGGGCGCCGGCCGCCGACTTTGAGGTATTTGCTGTCGTCTATGTTAACCTGAAGATGCTCCTTCTCGAACCCCACTCCGATCTTCTACACCCCTTCGGCCCATGCACAAAATTTAACAGCCAACAGGGTAGTCAGTTCCCTCCATGAAACAGTAGAGAGAGAGAGAGAGAGTGATGTAGGCCACACATCTACAAGTAGAGGCCCAAATTAGGCAGTCCAGCTGTGACGCCCAGTTAAGCTTAATGGGCCTGGGAGACTGATGTAGGATATTTAGATGCTATGCTAGGTATGATGGGGTGATAATGATATAATTGGGAAGAAATAATCCTACATATGAGGGAGGATCTATGAAATGATATCAGTGAGAATAATATAGAAAAGAGATTTAAAATATATAGGATTATGTGTATGAAAAGAAGTAGAGAGGAATATGATATGTCTTAGTTAATAAATAAGGATGGCTGTGATACAGTTTACTAATGTAGATAATAGAGAATATGATAATATGTAGAGAGAAGATAGGAAAGGAAAGACAGAATAGATGAAATAGTGATAGATGAGATGGTGGTGGTGATAGAGAATAGCAAATAGAGAATTAGAGATGGACGGAAATATGATAGTTAGTTTAGATAGCGTTGTTAGTAGAGATAATATAAAATATAGATGATAGATAGAAGATGGAGAAAAGAGGTATGACAGAGAAGGGATAGAGCGTGAATGGAATGTTGGACTTACGATGTTATGATAGAACTATCATTCACGAAGATGAGGAGAGGATGATACCTTTGGGCGTGAAGATGATGCTGGATATTACCGACGATCCAAGAGTTTCCTCGATTTGCGTCAGACTCAAGTGGTGAAAGCGGAAAGAAACGGGGGAGAAAAGGAGGGAGATAGAACTCAGAAGATGAAGGAGATGCGGGAAGGGTAATGGAGATACGGGGGAAGGACACGAACACAGGGATAAGAACGAACCAAGTAACCGAAATTTTATCATAAAACAACATCCCTTGTTTTCTTACAAGTTTTCATTTTATAGGGTGAAGAGGTTAGCAGTTTCAGGGAAACGGCGCGTCCTCTAGGATCCGTCGCGTGGGGAGTTTGCGGAAATTTCAGAATTCCCTACAAGATCCCATGTATATCGGTTGACGGGATTTTGTTCTCTGATCGGTTGACGGAGAGATAGTCTTTTCGCCGAAATCCTCTCATATTCTTCAGTGTTTTCGAATCTCTTCGTTAAAGGTGAGACGTCGATTTGTTTGTCATGCCGACTCTCTGAGCTTCAGTTTGTATTGAGCTTCGTCGTGCAGCTTCTAAAGTTGGAAACTGAAGTTAATCTGGATTTCATTTGGATTTACTTCAAACTGACGTCCCATGCGTGGAGTTATCGCCGACGATTTCGATGAGGTGGGCGACGGGGTTGACCTGGCGTTTGTCGTTGAAGTTCTTGCCTTGGTCAGTAGATGACGCTCGAGGATTGTGTCACGAAAGTTGGAATATGGTATTTCGAAGACGGGGCAGAGTCGGTCGGGTCCGTAGTTTGTCTGAAGCTCTTTTACTGCCGGCGCGTCGTCTCATCTTTTGAAGCTATCGGTTGCAGAACTGGAAGCTCCTCGTCGATCGGGTGGCCTGCTGGAGAGTCCTCGCCGATCGTCCTTCCGGTGGGGAAGCAAGTTCTGCTCGGGAAACTATCTGGCGGAGATGAACGTCTTCGATTTTCTTCTGCGCCCGAGGCCTTTCGATAATAATTTCATTCGCTTCTCGATATCCTGTTGTTTCATTCTCACTAATCTCCGAGGTAAGCTGAAGAGGAATTCGGAAACCCGTAACAGTGTCAATCTTGCTTCAAGTCCTTTGAGCTTTGAGATTGTTCCTGACTTTCCGGATTCTCGTGGATATCATCCTCGGTGACAGCCCATTGTCTTTCAGTACATGATGAGCTTCACGTGGAAGGTATGAATATTTCTTTGAGTGACAACCCACTTTTAACTGCCCTTCGTGGAGTTCTTCACGTCCTTCATTGTTCCTCATCAGTAAAGAGAGTTGACTGTGGACTGCTCTGCAACTCAGAATAGACTTTGATATTCTTCAATTAGGAAACTTGGCTTTATAAGGTCTTCAGTTATAGGGCTTCTCTCATGATGGATCGTCTTCATAGTCGTCGAGATAAAACTTGTTGACCTTGAGAGAATCTCAGTGTTTGAAGCATTCTTCATGTTTGATCATCAACATATAATTGCGTAGGTTTACTTATGCAAAGACTTTAGTCTCGATGTAGAATCCGAAGATACTTCTTCCATAGATGATAAGATATAGATCTCTCCTATAATTTCTAACTAAAGGTGGGTTCAAAGAGAGAAGGATAATCACAAAGATGTTCCTATTAATTTTGATATCATTACTTATAACTATACAAGGTTCCTATGATATAGTGGTTAAGGTTTGGAAATTAGGATCCTATATCAAGGTAGAAGGTGGTTGACTTGGTCCACTCAAAGAATTCTAAGTATCTAAGGATAAAGGGTTAATTACTTTGACCAAGTCAATCTTTAGATCAGTGTAAAATAGGATGAGGGAAGATAATTCCCTTAAGATCTACACTCTCTTTATTTATTTAGAGAGGTCTTCTTCATCCATTTAAGGAATGGATAATTTCTCAAATTGGTAGATAAGGAGGAGGAGGAGGAGGGGGAGGATAGGTTCACTTAGAACCCTTGTGTTCATGTTTCAAAATAATTCTCCATTAGAGACTCCCTAGAAACTGACAAATCTACAGTGGATCACCTAGGGACACACCAATATATTGTGTCAGATTCTAGAGATACTGGAATATCTCTTTTCAGGCCCCTATCTGAGCCTAGAAGCTTCCTTTTGTGGTATCAAGTCTAATCGCTGACACATGCATGATGTTAGTGTTATAGTTCCAAGACTTTGAATTGTCATTTTAGGGGTCACATCACATGGACGACCCTTCACCTTTTGAGGCCTATATATGGCCCCCCATTGTACACTTTGAACTCACAATTTGAAGTTATCCCCTTTTGAGAGCTCTACTTTCTTTTTTAGTGTTCTCCTGGTTAGAGAGTGCTCTGTGCTTGTGGATTCAAGTACACACCCTTGTGGATTCAAGGGTTGAAGAGGTTAGTTCTATGGATTCAGATACTAACTCTTCTTGAAGACCAAGGCTTGTGGATTCAAGCCCTTGTTCTCCTGTGTTCCTGCGCTAAGGCTGCGTCAAAGAGAGAGAGAGAGAGAGAGACGTTTGAACTGAGGAGAGACGTTTTCGGAAGTTTGGTCGTCAGCGGAGCTGCCTGGCAAGGAATTCACGTTCATTGTGGGGGAGTTAACAAGCCATACGAGTGAGCTCCACTGATGCCCTTAGAAGTCCAAAGACATGAACAAATTTTATGTCAAATCAGGGTTTCATTGATTTTATCGTCCATGAATCGCGGATTTTGGTTGCAAATTAGGTGTTTTGCTGAGTGTTCTTCGATGGCAGGGTGAAATCGAATGATGGAGACTCTAGTGATCGAGAAAGAGAAACAGTTGGAAGCAGGAATGACGGAGAAAGATTCTACAGCTGAAAGCGAACAGCTTAAATCTCTATCCTCCGCCCATGGCAAAGTATGAAGAGGTTGTGGCGGATAGAGAGCTGTTCATTAAATCATCAGAGAAGCTTCACGCCACTCTAGGGAACGAAGTTCATGTGGGTTTTGCTTTTTATTCAAGATCATCATTTTATGTTTTTGGATTCTACTCTTCGTAAAGAGCTTGATCTCCATAAGCTGTTTGTGGAGATTGAGAAGGTGAAGAGAGATCGATTCATTTTCAAATTTGAGGCGAGTTTAAATTTTCATGTTATGATAAAATTGATGGAATTTTAGGAAAAAATTCCTCTCTAGAATAAGTGGCATTGGAATTTTCAAACGGCTTTTTTCTCTTTGGATATTGATCAATCTAAGTTTATCTCCTGATGATTGACTGAGTTTAACTTGACGAAGTTCTCCACGTTTTATGGAGAGCAAAAAGAGAGAAGCTTGTCACTGCCGACATCTCTGCTTGCTGGCTGAAGGAGAAGAAGATGGGCTTTTCGGGGTCACCTGCTGTGAGAAGAAGAAACAGCTGGTTGTTGGTTTTTGTTGGGTCCCTCACTGTGGTAAGAGAAAGAGAAGGTTTCCTCTGTCGCCGCCATTATCCTCCAGAATAAGGGAGGCCCCTTTATATGTTTGCGTTGCCCGAATGGGCCCATGACGCCCCCACCTCTCTCTCTCTACCCTATACACGGGCCCACTATGCATGTGGGCCCAATAAGCACTTAGCCTCCACGCCATGTCCGTGCTGGCCTAGTTGGCGCTGCCACGAGTTCACGTTATCACGTCAACACCGCGCGGGTCTTGACGGAATGAATCGATGCGGTCGTTGATTACACACCGATTCGTGTCAAAAATAATACCAAACTCACCAATTTTATAAAATAATCACGAATTAAGGGGTATAGTGGTGAATAAGGGTCAAATCCACGGAAAAATAAGGGATTTTTCGAGAGATCTTTTAAAATTCGATCAAATCCAACAATGAATTGAGGTGAGAAATTAGGGAAATTGATAGATTTGAAATAAGAACTCAAATACGAATCCACGGAATCAAAAAAATCACTCGATTTAGATCAAGATTCGTGAAGACATCGATGAGCGAATTAGAGAGAAATTTTCTGAACGCGAAGAGAGAAATACGAAAATAAAAATATAAAATTATCTAAATCTACGATTCTAAATTACAAATTAATGATACAGGATGAAAGATTATGAGGAAAACATATAATCTAACCCGAGATAGCGACTGAAAATGATCTTATTTATCGCCGAATTCAAGGCTTTTCATTCCGTGATTTTGAAAACGATTATCGGTGTTTAAGAGGCGAATTCTCCCTATTCGATCGACGAAATCTTGCTTCCAACCACTCCGTCGACGCGGAAAATGAGTCTAGAAGCAATTAGAAGCAAGAGATTCAAAGGATAGTGGTGTCTAGACAATTCAATTGCTCGAAATCATCCAAGAATGCATTACAATGTCGAAGAACATATCACTCTATAGTGAATTTGGGCGTAACCGTTCAATTTGGCGTTTCATCTTTGATCAAACGGCTCGAATGAAACGCACGGATGTGAATCGTTGCGATTAAGTCATGGTCATTAGATCGGAGATGGATTGCCGAGATTTCGCCACGTCTCTTGCTTTAGAAGTAACGCATGAAACGCCATCCATTAGATCTTGATCTAACGTTTCGCATGTGTTTTTGTCGGTTTTAATCTCAGTTGCTATAACTCCTTTGATCAACGGCCCATGCCTTAAGTGACGATCGACGATCACAATTTGATCAGATGTTCCAGATTGTGCCACGTCACCTGCACACTTATAAAAATCTAAAAAATTAATTTTTAATTAGAAAATTTTATTTTTAATTCAGAAAAATTTAAAAAAAGCTGAAAAAATCCCTAAAAATTAGAAAATTCATAACTTTCACAATACAACTCCAAATTAATCCAAATTTCTTTCATTGGATCAGAAATTAAATTATCTATCATTACAAAAAGTCAAAATATTTAAATAACAAGAGGATAAATTCTTATTTAAAAAATATATTTCATTTCTCTTAAAAATTAAAACTTAGAAAAATAAATGAGTACATATAAAATATTTTCTTCCCATTATTTGAGCATCAAAACACAATTATAATATCAAATATAGATGGGAATAATATACTTTAAAAATTGATTCTTAAAAATGCATAATCATCCCTAAAATAGTACATTTTGATATTATAACGTAAATTTGAATGAAATGATAGATATGCACTCAAAGTATGATAACATGCATAAAAATGAAATGTTTTATGCCTTAATTTGCATTAATAATCATATTTTTGCATGTTAAGATTACATGTTAACAAGTGTCACGCCAAATAAACCCCAATTTTTTTTATTTTTGACCTTTAAAAATATTAAAAAAATCAAAATAAATTCTAGAAAAATTAAGTAAACTTAAGAAATTCATAAACTTTCAATTTAAAAGACCTTTTTTACTCAAATTTTCTCCATTGAATCACAAATTTCTTCTTCTTTAATCCCATGCTGAAATATAAATATTAGCAAGAAAATATGATGAACTAAAATAATTCTAACTTGACTTTAAAAGCCAAATTAGGCCAACCCTCTAAAGTTAACTTTTGATTCTTCCCATCATTCTCTTCTTCTAATCTCTTCTTTAATTATCCACTTAAGTCCTAAAAATTTAATAAAAATGGTTAATTTTAAGTTATTTAACCTTGAAAAAGGTAAAACATCAATAAAGCACATAATTAACCCTAAATAATGCAAAAATATGGACTTAAGTAAAAATGACATGCCAATGGTGAATAAATCATAAAACTATGATAACATGCATCACAATTATATAAATTAATCATTAATATCAATTAATTATGATGAAAATACGAGTAAAATATGTATGTTATCAATTATTTAAAATACTTGTTGTTTAATTATCATATTTTTACCATTATGAACAAAATTTCAGTTGATCTTTATTCAAACTTCAAAAGGACTAAGTTGGAAATGTACATGTATGAATCACATTTTATGTAATTTCTATGCAACATATCTACACACAATCTATGTCACTCATTCGATCAGTATACGTGATCATTGTTTGGGTTTAGTTACGGTTAATGTGATGAAAATCCCTTTGGTTCATGTCTGATTTGATGATGGACGAGATTGTTGAGAATGTCTTCAAATGATAGAAACAAGTTTTGAGCTCATTTAATAATAATTTATAATATTCAGTTATGATGGATATTATGTGGCCTATAAGCCAATCACACTTTCATGTATCTTGTTTATATTCATTGAAATGAAATTTATTCATTGTCATTTTTGTGTGATGTTTGCAATGAAGTCCATGAGCATATGCAATGACTAAGTGAATTATGATGAGATCATAATATAGTGATCACTAGTCTTTAAACATATGTTCTAAATATTCCTATTTGTGGGATATTCGAGAAGGACATTGAATTATCCCGAAAAAATAACACTATCTAATATAAATTATATGATGAGTATGGCTGATCCTATAGTGACGAGACGAGACCGCGAGGTCATTGATTTCACATGGTCTCGTGTCAAAAATAATTCCGAACTTACCAATTTGATGAAAATGTATCGAATTGAAGGGTATAATGGTAAAGAAGGGTCGAATCCACAGGGAAATAAGGAATTTCTTGATGTATTCATCAAAATTGATCAAATTGGACAATGAATTGATGATAGAAATTGGGGAAAATGGTAAATTATGAAAGATAACTTCAAATCGATTCCACGGAATCAAGAATCATCGAATTTGGACTTGATTTCGTGGAGAAATCAAAGATTGCAGTGGAGAGAAAATTTCGGATAAAGAAATCACGATTTTGATGAAAAATTAACCAAAATTAAACCTTAAATCCTAATCTAAATCGAAATCAAACTTAAATAAACTAAATCTTAGTAAAAACTGCTTCTACTAACCACGATTAGCGATCGGATAAACTCGATTAAACCGATTAATCGACGAAAATACCGAAGAACGCCTTCACGAGTTCAAGCTGCAATTTCTACCGATCTACACAACAAAATCTTGATTTCAAGGGCTCCTGAGGTGCGGAATTGAAGCTAGAACACGATGAGATCAAGAGAAATGAGAGGGGAGGTGTCTAGATAGATCAATTTGTTTGATTTCCACTCGAATGCTTAGAACATCAGAAGAACACCTCATTTTATACTACATTTGGGCGTAACCGTTCGATCGAAACGATCGACGATTACGATGAAACGGTCCATCGTGGACCATTTCAAATATGTCGTATCCGTCGGATCGCCAATGGATGGTCCAGATGCTCCATTTGAAATGCGTTTTAAAACGCCTTGATTTAAGCCACATGTCTTGCATTTAAATAAAGTGTGTGGGACTTAGTCCCACACGGGAAAAATTAAATGAATTGATTGGGTTTAAAAGGAGCGACAATTCTAAGGGGTAATAAATACCTTCTGATAAGCAGAAGGCTATACTTTATAACCTATATAATAAGTAAATATAAATATCATGACGTGTCACATCGCCGCGTAGGCACCGCGTGGGCCCACGTGGAGCTGCCACTTGGCCTTGCGTGCCACGTCACATTCACGTGGCCCCGCACAGAAATTAAACCGCTTTTTGCGCTTTTTTTAATTCATTTTTATCATTTAAAAATCGAAATAAATTCAGAAAAATCCAGAAAAAATCCCTAAAAATAGAAAATTCATATCTTTTAATATATAACTCCAAATTAATCCAAATTTCTTTCATTTGATCCGAAATTTAATTATCTATCATTTTAAAAGATAAAAATTGATAAATAATGAGATTTTTAAATTTTATTTCAAAAAAACATTTATTTTTAAGGATTTTAAACTTAAGAAAATATAAATAAATGTTTATAAATCGTTTTCTCTCATTATTTTTACTTTAAAAATATTTATAATCTGAAGTAAAGATGGTTTATTAATTATTTGTCTTTTAAATCATCATATCTAACCCTTATTTAAGGTATTTTGAGATTATAATTACTTTTTCATGGAATGATAGAAAAAATACACATAAGTATGATAACATGCATGGAAATGAAATCATTTATACCTTAATATGCATCAAAAATCATGTGTTATTATGTTAATATAGCATGTTATCATATAGCCATCAATATGAAGACACTAAAGATAGATAGTGAGTGCTCTTTGGAGAAAGAGTTCACTAAATTGATCTGTATGAATCCCAAAATGGTATTATACCTAACTGTCAATCAGGTTTATTCATGCCATGATTGTGTATTTAGTCCTTTGACTTGAGACACCAAAGACATCTTGTGGATGGATGATCGTGTTTTGATTATGACTTGTGAATCCCTAGCCACGGGATATCTAAAATGTCATATATTGGATACAACACGAAGTCCACGAAGATGATTGTGTGAACAAGATGGGATCATGCGCCCTCGGTAATTGAGGTGATCGACTCAAGGAATGAGATGCGATGAAATCCTTAGCTAAGGTAGTGAAAATATCGGAGGAGTTCCCGATGATTTCTACACGCATCAGTACTAACTTGAGAGACTAATTAGGGTTTGATAATTGACCATACCCTAAGTCATTCATGAGTCTCATGCAGATGAAGGATTATACATATATGGTAATCGATGACGGAAAAGTTTCATAAGTGAGCTCTTATATACTCTATATCTCCTTGAGTACGTGGTGCAGCTTGGCACTTAATGAGCTAGCAACTCAACCTATCGATTGCGTTAAATCAATCCTTGATAAATTAATCTATATGTGAATGTGGATAATTAATTCAAGTTGACTAATAAGGCCTTATTTGGTCTATAAAGTTATTAACTAGTAAGATATATGGACCTAGAGGGTCACACACATAAGGTCTATGGATGTTGGTGGATATAGACATAATTATGAGGGTTTTTATTAAAAACCTCATACCAAATGTCTATAAATAGGGGGAGAACGACCACAACTCAAGGTGCCCATGCAACACTTTTGAGAATTCTCTTATTTCTTCTCTTTCTCTCTTGGTGAAGAGCTTTGAGGAGGAGATCCAACCATCCGGAGACCGTGTGGATACCGATAGAGGCTAAACACTTGAATAGCTAACAACATGCAATCTTAAAATACAATTATATGATTATGAATGCAAATTAGGGCATAGAACATTCCATTTTTATGCATGTTATCATACTTTGAGTGCATATCTATCATTTCATGCAATTTTAAGTAATAATCTCAAAATATACAATTGTAGGGATAATTATGCATTTTTAAGAATATATTTTAAAGTAGATTATTCTCATCTATATTTGAGATTATAATTGATTTTTAATGTTAAATAATAAGAGAAAATACTTTTTATATACTCATTTTTTTTTAAGTTTCAATTTCTAATAGAAGTGAGTGTATTTTTAAAATAAAAATTTATTATCTTTTTATTTTAATAATATAACTTTTTAGAATGATAGATAATTTAATTTCTAATCCAATGAAATAAAATTTAGATTAATTTTGATCTATATTTTGACAGTTATGAATTTTTAAATTTTTAGATATTTTCTTAGATTTTTTTGAATGTTTTTTAATTTAATTTGATTTATTTTAAATTAAATTAATAAAAAAATTAATTTGATATCACGTGCTGACATGGCAGCTGGCGTGGCGCGGACGAATATGGTGGTGCCACGTGGCGACATATGAGACCGCCATGTGTCACACATGTGCATGTGTGTGTGTGAATAAAAAGAAAACACCCTGTTAAGGATTTTTGCTATCTCCTTTTTGCATACTCCTTGTATACATGCACATTTGCTTTGATTTTCATAATGTGAGACTATTTTTCTGTTTTTATGTGCGCAGGTGATGTGGCAACGTATGAAGCGTCTGATTGCGCGATTAAATCGTGATCATCGATCCTTACTTAAGGTAGGGGTACGTGATGCATTTCTACTCATCGGCGAATCATTTTAAAAATGATTTAATCTCAGCCGTTCATCAAAAGAGTTAGAATGGTTGAGATTAGAACCGATGAAAACACATCCGGAGCGTTAGATCAAGATCGGATAGATGACATTTCATGTGTTTCTTCTTCACGCGCAGCGTGGCGAAATCATAGCGGTCCATCTCCGATCAAACAGCCATTAACCATAATGATTCAAAGCCTAGGAATTCGATGTTCTTCATTAATCAAGGATGAAACGCCAAATCTGACGGTTACGCCCAAATTTTCTATAAATTTAGATGTTCTTCAACGATATAAATCATTCTTGGGTTCTTCGAGTAATCACTCTGTCTAGACATCATAATCCTTAAATCTCTTGCTTCCAATCGCTTTTAGATCAATTTCTGCGTCCACGGAGTGTTGAGAGAATAGAGAGAAATTGACTCTTGAACGCCAACGATCATTTTCGAATTTGTGAATGAAAAGCCTTTGATCCGGGGAGGAATTTCGATCAATTCGAGCAATATATTGGGTTATAAATCAAGTTTTCATCCTAATCTTTCTTCCTATAACATTAGATTTCAATTTCAAATCGTAGATTTAGTCAATTTTAATTTTAATTTTGATTTTTCACAATTATCTCTTTCAGAAATTTCTATCTGCTTCACTCGTTAATTTCTCCGCGAATCTTGATCCAAATTCTGTGATTTTTTATTCCATAGATTTATCTTCGAGCCTTTTTTGAAATCTATGAATTTCTCTAATTTCTCACCATAGTTTATTGTCCGATTTGATCAAATTTCAAAAGATTATCTAAAAATCCCTTAATTCTTCATGGATTTGACCCTTATTCACCACAATGCTATTCAATTCTTGATTATTTCTATAAATTGGTAATTTTGGTAAATGTTTTGACACAAATTTGTGTGTATTCAATGACCACACCAATTCGTTTCGTCAATAGCTTCAAGATTTCCTTCAAGGAAACCCTATAAGTATATTTTCTCATTCATACTAGATGATAGGATCATCTATTCTTGGTGGCTTAGTGTTTTGAATATCCGATTCAATATTTTCAATTGTATTTGATGTTTTGATCAAAATTTTAAAAGTTTATCGACATCAGGACCCAACAAGTTATACATACCTTGTCCAAGTGGAAGATTGTGCGGTTTAATCTCTATTAGGTTGACATAGTTATGTATTATTATGGATTATCTATCATTTAATCCCATTAAGTGATTCAATTATATGAAATGAGTGAATTAAGACATTCATTTATGTGTGTGGAGGTTAATTATGTGCAGAGGCAATTAAATCAATTATCAGTCAATAATGGGCTGACTAATTATTGATTAGAGGCTCAAGCTCTCCTCATTTTCTATAAATAGGAGACCATATTTCATTTGAGTAACCCAATGCATATGACCCTCTAGATAGAATCTCATTTCCTCTAAAGATCAGGAGGTTATCTTGGGGATATTCAAGAAGGCTATCCTCCACTTCAGAAATCTACAGTGATGAAGAATCATCCCGTGAATTAAGGTACGAGTTTACTTTTATTTTATGTATCTAATTATGCTGATGAATCATGATGCAAACTCAAGTTTCATCATTGGCAACTTAATCTATCGATTGGGTTAAATTAATCTTTGATTAATTTATCTATATGTGATGTAGACAATTAATAAAGATTGACCAATAAGGTGTTACATACATATCTAATTAGATTCATAGAATTTTTAAGTAGTGAGATATATCAACCTTGAGAGTTACATACATAAGATCTTTGGATGTTGGTGAATATAGACATAATTATAAGGGTTTTTATGAAAAATCCACATACCAAATGTTTATAAATAGGGAGACTGATCACAACTTAAGGGGCCCATATAAGCCTTGCAGGAATTCTCTCATTTCTTCTTGATATACTTAAAAATACAGTTGTTGAATGCCTAAATTTCATATAAAAAAATTATATTCAACTCTTCAAATTTGGTTTTAAAATTTAGAATAGTGGCGATTCGAGGTAAATCCACAAGAAGGAAGATTAAAAGATTGAAATCAATAAATATTTTTTATATTTAAGATTAACAACTTGGAGATGATCAATAAAAGGAAAGATATGTACATGTGAATGAAATGAACCAATCAAATGCTTACAAACTCTTTTTGAATATTGAAAACCCTTAATCGATGGTAGAAAAGTGATTTTTAGAGTTTGTAAAAATGAAAATATATAAAATTATAGAGAGAATGGAAAATGATTATAATATAAGGATTCGTAATAAAATCACATTATAGTGATGCTCTCTCATCAAAACATACCCTCGTGAGCTTATACATTTCACCGGGATTTGGCGTCTTGCATCTAATCACAAGGAATAGATGGAAAAGAGAATAAACTTACTAAAAGTGATATTATATACAAGAAGAATTATCAATAACTAACTTCTTCCTTTTGGTTATCTAATGCTAGAGACGCACAATTAAGAACCCTAAATTTTTCATCTTAGACTTTCAATCAGCCCAACAGATTTTTAGAGGTTAAAATTATCATCATGTCCATGAAATTTCAGTCCCTAAATCGATTGGGATCATGAGATATCGTGATTTTAATTTGAAGCATTTCGGGGCCGTTGATATGCTTTCTCTCTCCTCAGAAAATGCCCTAAATCGATTCAGATCAAAGCACGAGAGGGAGTCAATATTTCCTCATCCCCATTACGCATGCATGCGCGCATGGGAGAGGAGGAAGAAGGACAGTAAGAAAGGGAATCTCTTGCTCCCCCATTCGCGTGCACGCGCACGCGGGGAGAGGAAGAAGAAGACACGCGGAGAGAGAGAAAGTACAGAGGGGGAGAAATTTTTCTCTTCCTCACGCACGCATGCACGCGTGCGAGAGGAGACAAGAGAGAGGAGGAGAGGGAGAGAAGAATTTCTCCCCCTCACTTGCACATGCATTCGTGCGCGAGGAGACAAGAGATATCGGAGGACAGAAAGTTTCTTCCGTCCCCTCTCCTTGACTGCGGTGGAAGAAGAAGAATGGCTGCAGCGGAAGAAGAAGGAGAGGGAAGAAGATGAAGGGAGGAAAGAAAGGGAGAGAGGAGAGACATCTCCTTTTCCTCTCCAGTACGCGCGCAGGAGAGGAGGGAAGATGAGGAGAGGGAGAGGAGGAATTTCCTCCTCAAATATGGGAGTAGGGAAGGAGAGGAGAGGAAAATCTCCTCCTCTCCCTTACGCGCGCATGCGTAAAGAAAAGAGAGTGATTCAGGAAAGAGAATCTGATTCAGGAGAGAGATGACGTCTCTCTCTCTCTCTCTCTCTCTCTCTCAACTCTTTTTTTAATTTAATTTAATTTATTTATTTATTTTCTTTATAAAAAAACCATTTCTTAATTAATTTAATTTCTAAAAATTCTCAAAAAATTCCCAAAAAATCCATAAAAATAGTAACTTCCTCATAAAAATAAATTTATTTAATTAAATTCATGATAAAATACCATTTAAAAAATTTCATGTCAATAACAACATTTTAAATAAGAAATAAATAAAAATGTTATTTTATGATAAAATAAAATTATATTTCTGATGAATCAATGTCATTAAATGCACATAATTCTTATTAATTTATGAAAAATAAAGAATATCATCTACGAATAAAAAAACTCAATTTAGTTATTTTAAATCATGATAACATGCCTTCATGATTATATTTTTAAGAAAAAGTGCATAAAATGCATGATATCCAACCAGATATAATGTGGATATTGACAAAACAAATTCACACAATCGTTGAATACACACGAATTTGTGTCAACATAAATACCAAATACACCCATTTTAATATTAAATCACGAATTGATTAGTATAAAGATAAATAAGGGTCTAATCCACAGAGATTTAGGAAAATTTTTAAGGTGTTCTTCAAATTATTCGATCCAATCAGATAACTAATAGAGTTGAGAAATTAGGAAATTTAAAATTTTTGAAAAGAAAACTCCCAAGAGAATGCATGGAATAAAAAATCACTCGATTTTGATCATTATTTGTTGAGAAATCAAGGAGTGAAATCAAGGTAGAAAAATCGATCGCGAAGAGAGAGAAAACACTGAAAATTTATAAAATTTAACTAATCTATTGTTTGAAATATAAATCTAATGCTACTAGAAGAAATATTAGGAAGAAAACACAAAATCAAACCCAAATCGCGCTCGAAATGATCCAATTTATTTTTGGATCAAGGCTTTTCATTACGTGTTTCGAAAAACAAAAATCCAGAGTTCCAGCGAAAAAAATTATTCTTATTCTCTCAATGAAATATTGATTTCAAATAGTCCTCTGATGCGGAAATGAGTCTAGAAGAGGAAGAAAGCAAGAGATTCAAGGATTGAGATGTCTAAATAGTTTGATTAATCGAAACATCTGAGAATATATTTTCCCTCAAAGAGAGAGAGTATGAATAGAGTTGAAATTGGGCGTAGCCATTTGATTGTCTCTTCATCTTCGATCAATGGTCGTGGTTAAAACAAGGGAGGCGAATCAGTATCCTTAAATTGTAGTTGTCAGATCTTCATCGGAGAGTCAGGATCGCACCACGTGATTGCGTGAAGAGAGAGCATTGCTTAATCTCTTCCGTCCGATTGTGAATCGACATTTTAGATCTCATAGTAGTTCTTAAAATCCTTGTCGTTATTACTCTTTCAGATGAACTGCCATGATTAATCCTTTTAATAAAATGAATTATATCCTAGTAAGATGTTTTCAAGTACTCCTTGGCTAGAGATAAGTAGACTCGAACTGCAGACATCTGCCACTTAATTAAAAATGAAGGGTTGAAATTAAATCCATTTTTTTCATACTAATCAAACGATGTTGAGCGTGTCACGTCACCTGCAAAGAGATTAAAACAAAAATAGTCCCACGTTGGAAAAAAAAAGGTGGCATGATGCATATATAAGGGCAAAGGCACTTAATGGTTACCTTATGCCTCACTGTTAGGTTTTGAGGTCGATAAACTTTCTAAAATTTTGATCAAAACATCGAATGCATCGGAATACATTGAATCGGATGTTCAAAACATTGAGGCACTAAGAATTGATAATCCTATCATCTAGTATCTACGATAAAACATACTTACATGGTTTCTTTGAAGGAGTTCTTGAAGCTATTCAAGTGTCTAGCCTCTAGTGGTATCCATACAATCTCCGGATGGTTGGATTTCCTCTTCAAAACTCTTCACCAAGAGATAAAGAGAAGAAAGGAGAGAATTCTCACAAGGCTTGTATAAGCACCTTCAGTTGTGGTCATTCTCTCCTTATTTATAAACATTTGGTATGTGGATTTTTCATAAAAACTCTCATAATTATGTCTATATCCACCAACATCTTATAGACCTTATGTGTGTGACCATCTAGGTCCATATATATCACTAGTTAATAACTCTATAAACCAAATAACATCTTATTGGTCAACCTTTATATAATTATCTACATCAATATATGGATTACTTAATCAAGAATAGATTTAACCCAATCGATAGGTTGAGTTGCCAACCCATTGGCTGTCAAGCTACACCACGTACTCTAGAAGATATTGAGTATGTAAGAACTCGCTTATATAACCTTTATGTTATCGATTACCATATATGTATAATCCTTCATCTGTATGAGAATCATGGATGACTTATGATATGGTCAACTATCAAACCCTAATTGATTACTCAAGTTAGTACTAATGTGTGTAGGAAATCATCGAGAAATCTTTCTTTTGTATTTCCATTACCTTAGCCAAGGATTTCATCGTATCTCATTCCTTGAGTTAATCTCTTGAAATACCAAGGGTGGATGATCTTATCTTGATCACAAAATCATCTTCGTGGACTTCATGTCGTATCTAATATATAAAATTTTAGATATCCCGTGGATAGGGATTCATAAGTCATAATCAAAGCACAATCATCCATCCACAAGATGTCTTTTCGTGTCTTAAGTCAAAGGACCATATACACAACCAAGACATGAATCAACCTAATTTACAGTTAGGTATAATTACCATTCAGGGATTCATACGAATCAATTCAGTGAACTATTTCTCCAAAGAGCACCCACTATCTATCCTTAGTGTCTCTACACCGATGGCTACAGGATCAGGCATACTCATTATATGAGTTGGATTAGATAGTGTTATTCTTTCTAAATAATTCGATATCTTTCACGAATATCCCACGAATAGGAATGTTTAGAACACATCTTTAAGGATTAGTGATCATTAGATTATGATCTCATCATAATGCATTTAGTCATTGCATATGCTCATGGACTTCATTACAAACATGACACATGAATGACAATAAATAAATAAATTTCAATGAACATATAACAGATACATGGAAGTGTGATGGCTTATAGGTCACATAATATCCATCACTAACCAAGGGACTTAACCACTAATTGTGGATGATAATGATACGCACACGTGTGCGTCACATGGCACGTGCACACATCACCACGTGGCGACATACAAGCTCACTTCGTCACATCAATATATAAATATTAAGCTATTTTTCATATTGAAATTTAAAATAAATCTATAAAAATTCGGAATAATTTCAAAAAAATTACTAAAAATTAGAAAATTCATAACTTTTAAAATACAACTTCCTTTTTATCCATTTTTTATCAAAAATTAAATAATCTATATCCTACAAATTAAAATTTAATAAATAACAAGAGAATATTTTTTTCTCTTAAAAATATACTCATGTTCCATGAAAGATAAAACTTTTAAAAGTGAATGAGAAAATAAATATGTAAGTTGATGAATTCAGGAAAGATAGATTATCCTAATGAGTCAAGACATTGAAAAAAAATAAGTTTGACCAAAATCCATGAAGGACAACAGTGGAGAAATGAATCAGAAATTACTATTTCTTTTCAGAACAAGTTGAAAACCCTTAAAAATATCAAAACCTAATAGAAAAGAAATAAAGAAGCCAAGTTTTATCAAATTAAAATTTTAAACAAACAAAACACAATAAAAATAGAAAAGAAACTTGAAATATCATATAAACATTTGATTCCTCCGTCAATTTGAAGATTTTAATCCCCTTGATCATTAAAAACTATACTGATTTGGAAGAGAAATAATGTTTTATCAAGAGAGAAGATTAAAAAAAACTTCATGGAGAGTGCCACATGTTGTTCAAGAAAGAGACCTCACAAAAATTATTATAACATTATTTTTCTATTTCTCTCCAATTCCTATTTATATTTCATGTTTACCTTTATAAATTTATACACACATTCATTATGAATTATTTGTGATAAAATCAATTTCTTTATTTACACGGATATATACAATAATTATTTGTGATACAAGAATTTAGTCGCTGATGATTATCCTCCAAAAAAAACCAGGCACCCCTTAAAACTCGCCCTCAGATTGAGGGACGGAGAGAGAGATAGAAAAAGAAAAGGATAAGATGCTGACAAATAGTGGGCCAATTTAGGTCATATAAATTCTACCTTATTGGATTTGATCGAGATCAAATTGGCCAGTCCTACGCCAGAAACGGTCAGGAAAATTGTAAGGTGATATCTGATGTTCTTCCCTGGCGGTCAGTTGATTTTCTTATAATGAGGTTGATGATCTTGAAAAATTCTTTTTATGTTGAGGTGAGATGTAGAGGGGTAGAGAGAGAGAGAGTTTTCTTTCTCCATTGCTGTTCTTTGATTTCTACGCAAGGATGTTGAGCATCTGAGAAGTTTTTGTGTCATGTGCCAGAAAGACAGACAGAGACAGAGATCGTTAATCAATGGCTTTGAGTTGACCTTCATCCGTTGATGCCTAACATTTGGAGAAATTCCCTGTATGCTAAGATCAGACGCTGGGGACAGAGGTCGATAAAAGGGAAAGAGATGGAGGAAGAGAGCGATGTCCCTTCATTTTTTATGATAATGATCTAGTCTTGTCCGTTGAAGTGAGAGAGAGAGAGAGAGAGCGACTGTCCATGATTTTTTCGAAGGTGTCAAGAACATGGCCAAATTCTCTGTCACTTCAGATGACGTGAGGTTAGAGAAAGAGAGATGTAGTGAAAAGGACAGGGGTCAGTCAACTCATCTCAATTATAATGGAGGTGGGGTTAGAGAAAACGGAATCTTATGCGGGTGGAATTTTTTATTGGGCAGGACACCTCGAGCAAAATAAAATGAATTCCAAATTCCAATTGCAGATTCGTCTTATATGTTCTACATATACATAGGCATGTTCATTCAAGAAAGAATTTATGAGAGAGAGATAGATTTATGAGAAAAATGTAGAGAGAGAGAGATAGAGTGCACATAAAAATGTTAGAGAGAGATGTTTATTCTGAAAATTAATGGAAGGATATATATATAATTTTGATCCCAAAAAAACACCTTTAAATTTTTTTGAAGTCGAACTACACTTAAACATCAGAAATTATGCATTTTTAATGCAGCAATTAATCATCTTTGCTTTCATGTAAACAAGTAAGATGAAGTATGACGCCAAACTCAAAAGTTACATGATAGTTCCTGAGAAAGACAAGGATGGATGAGGAATGTTACGGTTAGAGAGAGAGAGAGTTAGAGAGAGAGAGAGAATCACAATTCTTCAACATTGGAAGAAGGAATCGCTTCCCAACTGGTGTCCACATCAAGAGAGGGCATCCTCATCCCACCCACTTGAACTTCATAAATCATGCATTTTAATGAAGTTGTAAATTTCATTATTCCTAGAAATCACCTTCACTTTTTGAGCAAAAAGTAACCAGAAAGATGGCACGAAAACTTAAAAGGAAATCACCTTCACATGATAGATGCTTAGAAAGAAATGACAGATGAAAGAGATTGCAGTGAGAGAGAAAGAGAGATAGAATCAAAATTCTGCAAGATTGGAAGAAGACAGTGCATCCCAGATGGTATCGATATCAAGAGAGGGCAAAAACCCTTCTTCTTCCCACCCCCTTTCCCTCTCCTCTGAGCTCTCCTTCCTTCTCTTCACTGGAGGGCCATTGATCTCTGATGAAGAACACGAATTGGGCATAGAAGAATCTCCAAAAGTCGCCTTGATCTTTGCTTCTAGAAGAGAGACAGTAGGATTATCCTCTCCAAGAAGAACCCCCTTCAGCAGATGAGGAAAATTCAGGTTTGCATGGTCTCCTCTGAGGTAATAGGCGGCTGAATCATAAGCCATGGCTGCCTCTTCTGCGGTATTGAAGGTGCCCAACCAAACCCTTGTTCTGTTCCTTGGAAGACGGATTTCTGCTACCCACTTTCCCCACTGTCTCTGCCTGACTCCTCTGAAAGCTCTCTCTTTTGATGTCATTGAAGCAGAGGAGGGTGATGCTCCTCCTTCTTGGCCAGGTGTTGGGTAGTTCTTATTCTCTCTTTCTTCTTCTTCTTCTTCTTCTTCTTCTTCTTCAGCTTGTGGGGGAGGGAGATTATAAGGAAGGGTCGTGTGAAGTAGAGATCAAGCTTTGAGGGGAAGGCCAATCACAAAGGGACACGCTGCTCCCCATCAGGGAAAGTCACCTATATTGTATTGACCCCACAACCATATGATTGCATTAATTAACCCTCCCTCATCTATCTCTCTCAATGTCCGTCTTTTTCTCTCTCTCTCTCTCTCAATATCTCCCTCTTACTCTCACTCTACTTCTCTGTCTTCTCTCTCTCTTATACTTATATCTATCCTTCTCCCTCTATCTCTTTCTCTCTTATGATATATATATCCTTCTCTCTCTAACTCTTCCATCCAGAAAAGCCTGAGAGAGATAGAGTAGAGAGAGAAACAATTGATTTTAGACATTTTCGGTCTTATGTCAACTATGTTATCACCGTGCTTGTTTCAAGGAGGGAATACAGGATCTTAAAAAAATTAGGATGGGTCTGTGAATGTTTGGTCATCCCTAATTTTCTCAATTGTTGCTTTCTCTCTCTATCGTTTCTTTCTCTAACGATAAACTTTTGGCGACGACTAACTGCCCTACTGTCCGTACACGCTATAAAGAAAGATGAACTGAGAATGGCCGGAGAGGCTAACTGCCCTACATGCTCTGGGAAAGTGAGGGAGAGGGAGAGGAGAAGAGAAGAGGGAGAAATTGGAAAAGGGCAAGGATAATTAGGGGAGAGAGATACATAGAAAAATAGGAGAGAGAGAGAGGTATAGAGAAATAGGGCGGAGAGAAAGAGAGATAAAAAGGCGAGATAAGATGTGGGAGGAGTCCGGGGGAGAGAGGTAGAGGGGGAATGACAGAAATAGGAGGGGAGAGAGAGAGGAAGAGAGAGGAGAGTGAGAGAGATAGGAGAGAGAAAGAGGACGGCTGAGAGAGAGAGAGGAAGTGGAATAGAGATAGGAGATAGAGAGAGAGGAAGCGCGACAGAAAGAGAGGACTGTTGAGAGAGACATAGGAGAGAAGACGGTTGAGAGAGAGAGAGATAGGAGAGAGGAACGGAGAGAGAGACAAAGACAGATAGATGAGAGGAACGGAGAGAGAAACAAAGAGAGAGGACGGGAGAGAGAGAGAGAGAAAGAGAGATAGATGAGAGGGAGGAAAGAGGACGGGGGAGAGAGAGAGAGATGAGAGAGAGGAGAGAGGACGCGGGGAGAGAGAGAGAAGGAGAGGGGGAGTGAGATAGAGAAGACAGAGATAGAAGAAAGAGAGGAGAATGAATAGCAGAGAGAGAGGATAGATAGAATGAATAGCAGAGGAAGAATGGAGCTCATGTGGAGTCCACTACTCGACTACCGCACATGGTCAGCATCAAAGACGGTGTAAGCAATCTTCCGCGAGGCCCACCTTCCCATGACTCCAACCTTTCTTTTCTTCTCCAGAGTTTTCTATTGAACAGCTCATCTGTCTACCTTCCCCACATGCAAACTACTGACTCGCACAAGCAAACACACATAATGAATACATTTAGAGAGAGAGAGAGGGTCCTTGCCGGGAGATACGTTGAAAATTTTTAGAGAGAGAATCACTAGAAATTTTGATTTCCATGAAGAATTTTCACAAGTTTCATCAAAATATGATGAGCTACCGTATGAAGAAAAAAAAAGAACTTGGCCGGTATGCTTTGGTATCTATAAGTAGAAAGCATCCATTCGCATGTGAGTGCAACCAAGTCTAGGAACAGGTCATGATAGCTACAAGCTCCCATGTGCTCTGTCTAATCTGTCATTTCTCTCTCTCTTCTCTCTGAATAAACGTTTCTAGAAAGAGAGAGAGTTCCCTTTGATGTTTCTCTTACTTTTTTATGTAAATCTTTTTTTCAATGGACAGGTCCATAATTGTTTAAAAAATACTACATGGCTTCACTAGGTGCCGCATCAGAAATCATCTTACCCACATTATTTCATGATTTTTAGAGAGCAAGAGAGGAAGAGAGAGAGAGAGAGATAAAGTAGATATCATTTAAAAGGATACCCAAAAGTATGCCCTGTATCATCAGGAAATCACTTTAAAACAATGATCCATAAAATACTCTGAATTAAAGATTGATAGATTTTTTTTTCCGAGAAAAATATATGTTCATATTTTCTAAGAGATAGTATGAAGATTTACTTATGTGCATATATATGATGTTTAGGATTTGATACTGAATCTTCCGCATACTCATCGGACCCATTGAGTTGGGATCGATTATGGTTTGATACATAAGGATCGATTACGTTTCTAGAGCTTTTGTCCACTTACCGCTTCGCCTCATGGCACGAGATACCCTGAGGGAATACATTGATATCGCTGGCACAACTATAACATTTCTAGTAATTTTCTATTTCTCCCCTCTTCTAAGGTTTTTCATAGGAATAGGAAGAATCACATTTTCAGTTTTAGAGAAACCTCCTTTGTGAGCAATCATTTGGGGATTTGGAAGGTCATAGCTTGTTCCCACCTTTTTGAAGAACTTAATGGGTGATCTTTCTTATTCAGAGTTGTTATTACACACATGTCACCCATTTAGAATTATGGAGGAAATATTACTACCTTTCCACAAAATCAGAATAGATGATGCTAGATAGGTCTAATCTTATGAAACAATAAATTTTTATTTAATAAAAATGAGTCAATGTGATTATTTGGATGTCATTTCCTTCAATCTTATCTTATGATGAGGTGTCTTCATTCTCATTTGTCATCATCATTGAAGGAAAAATTTCCTCTCCTCATGCATCTTGCCCTATATATGACAACTATAGAGTATCATGCTTAATTTTATCTATTTAGCGTATTGTGATGTCCTTGATTCCTAGTGTTTTTCAATGGCTCCTTCTATATTCATCAAGATTGATTTCAGTTGATCCATTTTCTTATTGGTATTCGTTGATGATATTTTATTAATTAAAAGTGACCCTCATATCATCTCTAGTGTAAGCAATCACTTGTAAACTCACTTTGTTATCAAGAACATGGGCAAGCTGAAGTATTTTTTATGTATTAATTTGACTTGAAACCTGGACATGGTATTCCGGCGTGAGTGCACTAAGCATGTTTAGGTGGATTTTTATAGTTGAGATAATGTCTTTCTTGGTCGAATATCCACTTCATATACCTTTAAATCAAAAAATATGGAAAATATATTAACCAAAAGATTCAAGGTAAAGATTTCGGATGATCAACATTTATGTTCAAGCTTAGGGGGGAAAGTGAAAAATAATTTATTTATGTGTTTATCTCTTTTACTTGATCATTAAATCTTGTTCTCGTACATCTTACTGGGCCTCACTAGATGGGTCCATTTATCTCTTTATTTTTAAGACTCTCCTTGTAAGAGTTGAAATATCATAACTACTAAGACTGATTATTTTTTAAAAAAATAGATATACTTGCATGATACGTAAAAATATGATCACATATGATAAATTGTATATAACATGTTTCATTTCACATTCAATATCAAAATGTATATTTCTTCGAGAGCAAAACTCTACCTTTCATGTGTTCTTGATATATCAAATATCAAAATTTCTCATTTCCTCTCTGGCGAATCAAATTTTTGTCCCACAATTCAGAACCCCAAATTATACTGTCAAATTTTTTACTATATAAAAATTAAAAAACTAATTCTTTTTTAGATAATCTAGTTGTGGAACTCATAAAATAAGAATGTCAAAGAAACAAGAGAGGGCTCCGACCCCATATACATAGGGAAAGAGAGGAGGCCATAGAAAGGAGAGATATATAATAGAACTAAGTAGGCACATAGAGCTCATATTATTCTATTCACACTCCCCCTTAAAATAGAGAGTAGATTTCAAGAAAGCCTAACTTGGTGTAGAGAGTGTCTTAGGAAAATCTACCTTATCTTTTAGTAAAGAATTTTATGAGCTTTTTATACAATGAAATGTGTGAATTGTGACGGGGGCTGTTAGTACTTCATCTTGTATGTAGTGGCATTTTTCCTCAATATGCTTTGTGTGCTCAAGAAAAGTTAGATTGCACATAATAAACATCAATTCCTAGTGTTTGCATCGTACGAGCATAGGGGTAGACACAAGAAGAGACAATTCCTAGAAAAGAGACCAAATCCTCATCATCTTATATTCATAGCTTGATACACATCCCAACACTCGAGTGGGATACCATATTTTTGCCTTTTTGCTTTTCCACGTGACAAGGTTACCACAAAGGTATATAGAGTAACCAAAAGTACTTTTTTTATCCCCCTTATCACTTGTAGAGCCACAATCTGAGTAGGCTTCCACTCTAAGATGCCCATTTTTTCAATACAAAAGCCCTTGTCTTAGATCCCTCTTGAGGTATTCCAACACCTGAAGTGCTCTCTATCAATGCAATTTTGAGGCTCATGATATCAAACATAACAGAAATCTTTATATCAAAATTCAATGCAAAGAAGCACAAATAAGATATGATATTATCATCTAGTAAAAATTAAAATTATACTTATAAGAATCATTTGAATGAGTTTTTGAAGCTATTTAAACGTCTAACCTCTAGCGATATCCACATGATTGCTAGAGGCTTCTATCTCCTTTGGAACACTTGTCACTTTGATCTCCTATAGGTCCATATGTCTTGAGAATTAATAACTCTATTGACCCCATAACACTTATTAGTTCAATAGTTAATTAACTGTATCAATGCGTAGATTAATTGATTAATGATTGTTTTAACCTATTTGACAAGTCAAGTTACTAGCATGTTGGGTGCTAAGCTACATCACATGCTTTAGGAGAGATAAAGTGTATTAGAACTCTCCTATGGAGCCTTGCCATCATCGATTATCATATACCTCAAATCCTTCATCTGAATGAGACTCAAGAATGACTTAGGTTATATATATTATCAAACCTTAATCCCTTAATCAAATTAATACTAATATGAGGAGAAAATCATCTAGAATACATTCTCTAACATTTTCACTACCTAGGCCAAGGATATTTCCACTTATACTGAGGGTAGACGATCTCATCTTAACTACTCAATCACCTTTATGAACTTCACATCGTATCCACTTTATGAAATTTTAGAAATCTCATGGCTAGGGATTTTTAAATCACCTTTATGATCATCCATCCAGGAGATTCCTTTGGTCTCTTAAGTCTAAAGACGATAGACACAAAAGATATACGTAAAAATACAGTCGTTAAAGGTGCAAATTTACGTATCAAAAATTTTATACTCAACTCTTCACATTTATATTTAAATTTAGAATAATGGCGAGTCAAGGTCGAATCCACAAGGAGGAAGGATAAAAGATTGAAATCAAGATATATTTTTGATTTTTTAGATAAAGAAAGCGGATATGATTTATGAAAGGAAGATGTATACGAAAAGTGAAATGAGCTGATCAAATCCTTCTAAACTTATTTCGAAGAATGAAAAATTTTAATTGACAGTGGAAATTTGATTTTAGGGTTTGAAAAGATGTAAATTTTGATACAAAGATAAAGAAACTAGAAAAGATGGATAGAAGATAATTCTAATCTAAGTATTCATAATGAAAACACACTCTAGTAAAGCTCTTTAATCAAAACATACCTTTGATAGCCCATACATTTTTCTTGGATTTGGCATTTTGCATCTAACACGAGGAATGAAAAGAAAAGAGAATACACTCACTGAAAATGATGTTCTATACATGAAGAATGATCAATTGCTGGCTTCTTTCCTTCTGGCTAGCCAATGCTAGAGGCACACAATAAAACTTTCAAAACCCTAATTTTTGTCTCAAAACTTAGATCAGCCCCATCAAATTTGTAGAACTTGAAATGACGATCATGACCACAAAATTTTAGCCCCTCACTCGATCGGCATCATCAGATATCAAGTTTTAATTTAGAGAAATCTAGGCCATTGATTTAATTTTCTCTCTCCTCTCTCTTCTCTTCTCTCTACTCTCTCCTCTTTTCTCTCCTCTCTCTCGTGATGGCGAGGAGAGCGGACGAGGAAGACACAATGATGCAGAAAATTCCGAAAAAGACAGAGGGAAGCGTGAGAGGGGGAGAATAGACTCTCTCTCTCTCTCTCTGTTTGCTCATGTGCGAGAGAGCACGAATTTAAAGGAGAGAGAGAGCGAAATGAAAAAGGAAGAGAAGTGCCACGGAAATTTCTACATGAGAGGGAGAGGGCGGAAGAGAGGAAAGAAAGGGAGAGACAAGAAGGAGGGGAAGAAGAAAGCGCGATGAAAAGAGAGGCACTGACGAGACGAGACCACGAGGTCGTTGATTTCACATGGTATCGCGTCAAAAATATTTCCGAACTTACTAATTTGATGAAAATGTATCGAATTGAAGGGTATAATTGTAAATAAGGGTCGAATCCATAGGGAAATAAGGAAATTCTTGATGTATTCTTCAAAATTGATCAAATCGGACAATGAATTGATGATTGAAATTGGGAAAAATGATAAATTATGAAAGATAACTTCAAATCGATTCCACGGAATCAAGAATCATCGAATTTGGACTTGATTTCGCGGAGAAATCGAAAATCGAAGTGGAGAGAAATTTTCGAAATCGAAAATCGAGATTTTATCTAAAATTTAACCAAATTGAATCTTAAATCCTAATCTAAATCGAAATCAAACTTAAATAAACTAAATCTTGATAAAAACCGCTTCCACTAACCATGATTAGCGATCAGATTAGCTCAATTAAACCGATTAATCGACGAAAAAGCCGAAGAACGCCTCGTGAGTTCAAGCTGCAATTTCTACCGATCTACGCGATGAAATCCTCATTTCAAGAGCTCCGGAGGTGCGGACTTGAAGGTACAACATGTTGAGATCAAGAGAAACGAGAGGGGAGGTGTCTAGACAGCTCAATTAGATTGAATTCCAACTTGAATGCTTAGAATTCTGAAGAACACATCATTTTATAAGCTTTTTGGGCATAACCGTCCGATCGAAACGATCGACGGTTACGATGGAACGGTCCATCGTGGACCGTTTTGAAAAAGTCGTAGCCGTCCGATCGCGATGAACGATCCAGATGTGCTCCGATGAAATGCGTTATAAAACGCCTTGATTTGCGCCCCTTGGATCGCGATCGGACGGTCACGATGCGCTCCTTGAGATTAAATCGTGGTCGTTATAATGCCTGAATTAAGCCACGTGCGTTTGATCAGATCCGGTGGTCCACGCGTCCACTCAATCGGCGCGCTCCGATCGCGATCCAACGCTCTGATTTTAGCCACGTCATCTGCATTTAAATAAACTATGTGGGACTTTAGTCCCACACGGGAAAAACTAAAGAAACAAGCGGGTTTAAAAGAAGCTCCGATTCAGAGGGTTGAGTACCCTTCCGATATACGGAAGGCTGAACATTATGCACTATATACTATGTAAAATATGTATGTAAATAATAGCACACGTCACCTTACCGCGTAGGCGTCGCATGGGCTCGCGTGGCGCTGCCACGTGGCCCGGAGTGCCACGTCACATCCACGTGGACCCGGGCAAAATTATAAACCCTTTTTTTGCATTTTTTATTTAATTTTAGTATTTAAAAATCGCAAATTTAATTCAGAAAAATCCAGAAAAATCCCTAAAAATTAGAAAATTCATAACTTTTAAAATATAACTCCAAATTAATCCAAATTTCTTTCATTTTATCCAAAATTTAATTATCTATCATTCTAAAAAGTCAAAATTAGTAAATAATGAGAGTTTTAAATATTATTTCAAAAATACATTTATTTATTTAAAGATTTTAACGTAAAAAAAAGTAAATAAATGTTTATAGAAAACCTTTTCTCTCATTATTTTAACTTTAAAAACCTTTATAATCTCAAGTAAAGATGGGTTATCAATTGTTTATCTTTTAAATCATCATATTTAACCCTAATTTAAAGTATTTTTGAGATTATAGTGACTTTTTCATAGAATGATAGAAAAAAATACACATAAGTTTGATAACATGCATGTAAATGAAACCATTTATACCTTAATATGCATCAAAAATCATGTTTTTATCATGTTGATATAGCATGTTATCACACCCCCCCAACTTAAATTATTTCTAGTCTCTTAGCAATTTACTATATGATCTCCCTAGAAAGTCTTTTCATCCTTTGATCCTACTACTAAAAAGGTGAAGTGTATAAAGGTATGATCACGTTTTTCCCTCATAGTGTAGGCCATAATGATCTAGATTCCATCTCTAGGTTGACTTCTTTAGTGCATGTTAGGGTAGTGCTCGTCGGCTAATGCTCAAGTCTAATTCTTGATTGTAATCAAGGTGAGCCTATCGAAGGTATGATGCTATGGTGCTGAAAATATACTCACTCTCTCATGAGTGGATGTAATTCCTTACCCTCTCCATAAACACATCACTCCTTCCCTCAAATTGGAGGCTACTTAGTACTTAGAATTCCCCTCAACTCGCTTTCCTCCTTAAAAGAGTGCAATTTCAAAAGGATTCCTATCTTTGGATGCATTGTGTGAGGAGGCTGAAGGAAATAAAAAGATACTATTTCTAGAGGTATGACTTGGCTAAAAGCAAATATGCTAATAAAACAAAGTGGATTATAAAATCAAAGAAGGTACCACTTATGATGATTATAGTCCCAAGTGAGGTGGATGATGATGGATAGGGTAGATGGTGGAGATGATAGTGGAGGTAGAGATAAAGGTAGAAGATGTTCCCACTTATTTTCCTTCTTGTAACTTCTTATTTCTCTCTTTCTTTTGACTTTTCTCCTCTTTCTTTTCTTCTTCTTCTTTCTTTTTTTTTAAGCATTTCAGAAGACTAGAATGATGATGTGGAGGAGTTTTAGGATTTCTGAAGAGAGTGTGTAGCAAATGAAGTGTAGTGAAGGTATAAGCACATGTGGGAGGAAAAATGGAAGGTGAGATGGATATGTGAGTTCACTTGGGAGTGTTCATCATCAAAAGCGAAGTTTAAAACAAATTGGTGTTACTACTTGATTGCTTTGGAAGAGAAAAACTACATGCCTATAAGGAAAGATAGGTGCTATAAAAAATTTATGGATCATTGCACTCTTAAAAGGAGAAAGTTTAGAATCGAGAAATTCCTTATACTAAGCAGTTTGGGCTAATAATAGGTAAATGATGGAATTTTATTTTCTCTCAAATACTCTCCTTTTCAATCTCATAGCATTTCAACCTCTTGATTACTCTTTTTCCTTGGTGCATGTTAGATACCCAACCCCAAAGACGTCAACCACTAACTCTAATCCATTGGTCTCTCTAGATCATTTTGGCTTTATTACTCAAAATGTAATCATATGGACTATAAGGTCCTCACTTCTAAATCTCTAGTAGGTCAGATCTCTAGATGAAAAGACTTCTAAGGTGGGGTAGATTAGATCAAATTTTTTGAAAAATAGGAGTTTTTTTAGAAGGTAGAATTTTAAAAATTTTTTTGAAAAAAATGGTAGAGCTTTTTTTCTAAATCCTCACCCCCCAACTAGAATCTTTCATTGCCCTCAATGAAAACTACATGCTCATGTGAAAAACTCATCGAATCATGGCATGAAAACAATAAAAAGTGCGGTGAGATGGGTTTAGAAAAGCTCATTAGTCCGTGATGCTCGTGGGATTTCCGGTGCAGGTGCGCCCTTTCCTAATGTAGTTCTCCGATGTCTAAAAAGAAACTGAAATCAAAACATAAAACTAAAAAGGTAAGATAATCTTGGGGTGCCTCCCAAGAGCGCTAAGTTTAACGTCTTCAGCTAGACTAAACAAAATAAAATCTACGACTACTGATGGGTCGAGGGTGATACCGTCACGTCCTCGAGTGCTCGGGAAGATGCAGATTTACCTTATCTGCTGGTGCGGGTGGCTCTGAGGTCAGGTACGGCTTGAGACGATGGTCGTTTACCTTGAATTGTCGACCGGTCTTAGGGTCGGAGATGAGTACCGCTCCGCCGTCGAACAATTCCAGAACCACATAGGGACCATCCCATCTGGAGCGCAGCTTTCCAGGGAAGAGCTTGAGGCGCGAGTTGTAGAGCCAGACCTTGTCGTTGACCTGGAATGATCGTCGTCGGATGTGTCGGTCGTGGAAGGCCTTGGTCTTCTCCTTGTAGATCGCCGCGTTCTCGTACGCGTAGTGCCTCGACTCTTGTAACTCTTGGAGCTGAAGAAGTCGTTCTTTGCCTGCTTCATCCAGTGCGAGGTTGAGTTTTTTGATAGCCTAGTAGGCTCGGTGCTCGAGCTCAACTGAAAGGTGGCAGGCTTTCCCGAAGATGAGTCGGAAGGGAGACATCCCGATGGGTGTCTTGTATGCCGTCCGGTATGCCCATAGTGCGTCGGGGAGTTTGTGTGCCCAATCCTTCCCATCTGGATGAATTATCTTTTTAAGAATAGTCTTGACTTCTCGATTACTAACCTCTACTTGCCCATTTGCCTGGGGGTGGTATGGCATGGTGATGCGGTGATGTACTCCGTATTTCTTCAACAGCGCCTGGAAGTGCGAGTTGTTGAAGTGTGAGCCGTCGTCGCTGATGATGGCCCTCGGACAACCGTATCGGGTGAAGATGCATCGTGTGATGAACCGTAGAACCTCCCGATGGTCGTTTGTCCTGGTGGGGATTGCTTCAACCCACTTGGACACATAGTCCACCGCCACCAATATGTACTCTTTCCCATCAGAAGGTGGGAAAGGTCTCATGAAATCTATCCCCCAAAGGTCAAAAATTTCCACCTCCAAGATCGACCGCATCGGCATATCATCTCTCTTGGAGATGTTGATCATCACTTGACATTGTAGGCATTCCGTGTAGAAATGGTGGGCGTCCTTGAAGATGGAGGGCCAGTAGAAGCCACTCTGTAGGATCTTGTCCGCGGTCTTTCGTGCCGCGAAGTGTCCTCTGCACGTCGATGAGTGACACATCCCCAGTATGTCTCCTTGCTCCTCCTCCGGTAGGCATCGTCGGATGATCTGGTCGTATCCTAGGTGGAACAGAAGTGGTTCCTCCCAAAAATAGTACTTGAGCTCGTGGAAGAACTTATCTTTTTTATGCCGGTTCCAATGCTCCAGGATCGATCCAGTGACGATGAAGTTGACGATGTGCGCGTACCAGGGGGCGTGAGTCGAGATAGTGAGGAGATGCTCGTCTGGAAATGTATCTCCGATGTCCTCTCCTCCCGAGATGTGGAGACGCGATAAGTGGTCCGCCACCGAGTTTTTCGCTGCCCTTCTTGTCTTTTATCTCCAAGTCGAATTCTTGAAGGAGCAGCACCCATCGTATGAGTCGTGGTTTGGCCTCTTTCTTGGAGAGCAAGTACTTCAGGGCCGCATGATTAGTGTAGATGATGATCTTGCTCCCCAAGATATAAGCCCGGAACTTCTCGAGAGCGTAGACCACCGCCAGAAGCTCTTTCTCCGTAGTCGTGTAATTAACTTGAGCTTCGATGAGGGTCTTACTTGCATAACAGATGGCCGTCGGCTTCTTGTCCAGTCGCTGCCCCAAGACCGCTCCCACCGCATAGTCCGAAAGCGTCGCATATAATCTCGAAGGGTAAGTCCCAATTAGGACTTTGTAGAATCGGTGCCTCGATCAGTGTTTGCTTTAGCATCGTAAATGCGCGCTTCCCTTCTTTCGTCGATGATGAAGTCCTTGTCTTTGCAAAGAAGGGTGGTGAGGGGCTTGGATACTTTCGCGAAGTCCTGGATGAATCGTCGATAGAAGCCGACGTGCCCGAGAAAGCTCCTCAAATCTTTCACGGTATTTGGTAGAGGGATGCTTTGGATGACCTCTATCTTGGCCTTATCCACTTCTAAGCCTTTGCCCTAGACGATGTGCTCGAGCACTACTCCCTCTCGTACCATGAAGTGGGATTTCTCCCAGCTAAGTACCAATCGTTTCCTGACGCATACCTCCAGTATCTTCGTCAGGTGAGCAAGAAAATTTTCGAAGTCGTTTCCAAAGATGGAGAAATCGTCCATGAAGACTTCTAAGCTGTCGCCAAGAAAGTCGAAAAAAATTGCCATCATGCATCATTGGAAGGTCGTGGGGGCATTGCACAGTCCGAATGGCATGCGTCTGAAGGCGAAGGTGCCAAAAGGACAAGTGAACGTGGTCTTCTCTTGATTATCGGGGTGGATAGCAATCTGATTGTAGCCCGAGTATCCATCGAGAAAGCAGAAGTAGTTTGATCCTGCCAGTCGGTCCAGGATCTAGTCGATGAACGGTAGCGGGAAGTGGTCCTTCTTGGTCGCAGAGTTCAGCTTTCGGTAGTCGATGCAAACCCTCCACTTCGTCGGTAGTCGCGTCTGGATTTCCTCGCCTTTCTCGTTCATCGTGACCGTTACTCCGGCTTTCTTCGGAACGACGTGTACCGGACTCACCCATTGGCTATCGTATATGGGGTAGATAATTTTTGCATTTAGCCATTTAAGAATCTCTTCTTTTACAGCCTCCTATACCCTCAGGTTAAGTCGTCTCTGGGCCTCCCTGATGGGTCTTGACTCATCCTCTAGGAAGATGCGATGAGTGCATAGTGAAGGGTCCAACCCTTTTAGGTCCGTCAGGGTCCATCCGATTGCTTCTTTATTTTTCCTTAGCACCTCCAGTAATTGCTCTTCTTGCTTTGTGTCCAGCTTGGACGAAATAATTACTGGCTTTGCTTTCTCTTCGTCAAGGAAGGCATACTTGAGTGTAGATGGGAGAGTTTTGAGCTCCAAAGTTGGCTCGTCCATCGGAAGCTCCTCATATCTTGCTTCCTCATCGATCATCATTACTTCTTCTACGCATGCATCTATGTCTTGATCATCGGCGAAGTCGATGACACCCAAGTCTTCGAAAGCTCGTGAAGGGTATTTCATGAGTTTGTTGATGTCGACCTTCACGGTGTGCTCTCCCACCTTGAGAATTACTTCTCCTTTCCCCCAGTCGGTTACGGCTTTGGCGGTAGCTAGGAAGGTCGTCCTAAGATAATCGGGGCTTGGCTCAGCTCCTTAGTCATTTTCATATCGACCACTAGGAAATCTACCGGGAAATAACAATCCTCTATTCTTACGATGACATCCTCTACTAATCCATGAGGTTTTCTAACAGATCCATCGGCTAAGCATAGTTCTACTAGGAATGGTTGTAAACTCCCCTACATGATGACGATCAAATACAGCTTTGGGAAGGATGTTGATACTAGCTCCTGTATCTAGGAGGGATCTAGTGAAGGACATTCCCTCCTATTTCAATCGTGATCATGGGTGCTCCCGGATCTCTTTTTTTTTACGGGTAAGGAATTCATCATGATGGAGCTTACCGTCTCGCTTAGTTGGATCCTTTTGGGATTTCTATGAGGAGTACATATATCTTTTAGGAATTTTGCATAGGAAGGGATATGCTTGATGGCTTCTGTTAAAGGAATGGTTATGGTTACCTTTTTGAAGGCTTCTAATAGATGGTCATCGGTTTCGCTATTCTTGGCTTTGGGTCTATTAAGAGCTTGAGGATAAGGTACAGGGGGTTTATATTTGTCAGGGTTAGGTTCAGCCGTAACCTGTTCTTCCTCGTCCTCCGAGTCACTGTCTTGCTCTACGATAATTGGTGTCTCTTTTTCTTCATTTGAGCCTTTGGTGGAAAGGATGATCCTTGTATGGATCCAGTAGAGCTTTCCCACTCTAAAGGCTTGATATGGCCAGGGCTGATTCTACGGCTTCCTCGTCGATGTGTACATAGTTGATATTGTGAGTCTGGGTCGACGAAGCTCCTTGATTTCTTGGATTTTCCGTGGCCTACAAGGGTAGTTGGTCAGTAAAAGTCACTTACTTACCCTTTTTGTCTGTCGTCGGTTGGACGTTCGTCTTGACGAAGTCTTGAATTTCATCCACGCGTGAATTCATCCTCGTCATTTGCTCCATTAATTGCGAGATCGCACCGAGGATCGGGTCGGATGCCGTCGTGGTTTGGTGTGGAGCTTGCGTGTATGCTTGTGGTTGAGCCGGCGGGACGAACGATGACTGTCTTTGATTAGGGTAATTTTTCTTACCATTGTATTGTGGAGGATAGGGTTGATCGTTGTTCCTCCTATATCCATTATTCTGCGAAGAATTGTTAAAAACATGGGTATTATATTGGTTATGATAATTACCTAGATAATTTGGTCGTCCCTGTTGACTCGGTCCTCCTGATGGACCTTGTCTATACATCCCTTGCCCTTGGATTGCCATCACTGGGCAATCTAATTCGACGTGGTCGAATCTTGAGCAAGTCATACATGGTGACGCTTCTTGGAGCGAGACGGGGGCGAGTCCTTCAGAACCGTTGCGGATATTGAGGAAGTCCAGTAGTAAGTTCTGGACTTCCGTCATTTTGTCGATCCTTTCGAGGAGCATCCCCGTCTCCGCTGATTTGGCGTCGAGAGCTTTCGGCATTGCACCTCTTCCAAATGGTTTCGACGCATTATGGTGACTATTTTCCGCCACCGTTTTGATGAGATCCATCGTGTCATCTTCGTATTTGCTCATGAAGGTGCCGCCGCTAGCTGCATCCAAAAGATATCTATCTTGTGGGCCTAACCCGTTATAAAAAAATTGAGTTAATTCGTGGTTAGACACACCATGTTGTGGACACTCTCTCGTAAGATCTCTTAATCGTTCCCAGGCCTCGTGGAAGGTTTCACTCGAGCCTTGGGTGAACTCTCGGATGGCTTTTCAGACGGAGGTAGTTTTTCCTACGGAATAGTATTTTCTCAAAAACTCTTCCTCCATCTGTGTCCAACTTGTGAATTCTTTCCCTAATTTTAAAAACTAGTCTTTGGCTCTATCTCTAAGGGTAGCGGGAAATAGTTTCATCTTCATCGTGTCGGCGGGGACATTTTGAAGGTGATTTATTTCACAAACCTGGGAAAGCTCATCTACATGTCTATAGCGATCTTCGAAAGGCTTACCATGGAAGATAGGTAGCATGCTCATAACATGGGAATCTATTCTGAAATTTGCCCCTCTTCCTAGGGGTGCGTGAATTCTAGTGACGGGTCGCTGGAGGACGGGCCTAGCATAGTCACTAAGGTGTTTCCTGGTATTTCCCTCATCGTTCCGAGCCATTTCTACTGGTTCGGTTGGATCAAAAGTTGAATTGGTCTAGGTAGTGTCGGTCTCGGTAGCTTCGGGAGTTTGCGAGGATCGTTCAAAGAGATCTATTTCTAGGGGATTATTCCGTACTCTCCAGGCTGTTCGTCTTCTCATGAAGAGTGGATCAGATACTTAGATGGATAATAACTTATAAATACTTAAAATATATTAAAAAGTGAAGTCAATCGTACCTGAATGTCGTTATCCATGAGAGTTACGCGTTCTCAACGCGATTTTGAAGAAGTGATAGCCCGTAATCCGTAGAAAAGGGGCGAAAATCAATTAATCTTATCGAATTAAGGATCTCCAAGATGGATTTCTACTTCGGATCACTCAAAATACGATTGAATTGCTTGAATTTCAAGAAATTAAGTGAAAAATCCGAGTTGACCAAGTCAAAATTGACTTAATTTGATAAAAAAATTGCCTTAATTCCCCGGCAACGGCACCATTTGACGAGACGAGACCGCGAGGTCGTTGATTTCACACGTTATCGTGTCAAAAATATTTCTGAACTTACCAAATTTGATGAAAATGTATCGAAATTGAAGGGTATAATGGTAAATAAGGGTCGAATCCACTGAGAAATAAGGAAATTCTTGATGTATTCTTCAAAATTGATCAAATTGGACAATGAATTGATGATTGAAATTGGGAAAAATGATAAATTATGAAAGATAACTTCAAATCAATTCCATGGAATCAAGAATCATTGAATTTGGACTTGATTTCGCGGAGAAATCGAAAATCGAAGTGGAGAGAAAATTTTGGAATCGAAAATCGAGATTTTATCTAAAATTTAACCAAATTGAATCTTAAATCCTAATCTAAATCGAAATCAAACTTAAATAAACTAAATCTTGGTAAAAACTGCTTCCACTAACCATGATTAGCAATCAGATTAGCTCAATTAAACCGATTAATCGACGAAAAAGCCGAAGAACGCTTTCACGAGTTCAAGCTGCAATTTCTACCGATCTACATAATGAAATCTTGATTTCAAGAGCTCCGGAGGTGCGGAATTGAAGGTACAACACGTTGAGATCAAGAGAAACCGAGAGGGGAGGTGTCTAGTGATAACATGCAATCTTAACATGATAAAACATGATTATTAATGCAAAATAAGGCATAAAACATTCCATTTATATGCATGTTATCATACTTTGAGTGCATTTCTATCATTCTATGTAATTTTATGTTATAATCTCAAAATGTATTAATTTAGGGTTAAATATGACGAATTAAAGATTAAAGATTTTATAACCCATCTTTATTTGAGATTATAAGTGTTTTTAAAGTTAAATAATAAGAGAAATCATTTTTATAAACATTCATTTAATTTTCTAAAGTTAAAATCTTAAAGAAATGAATGTATTTTTAAAATAAGAATTAAATCTCTTGTTATTTAAATAATTTGACTTTTTAGAATGATAGATAATTAAATTTCAGATCAAATAAAAGAAATTTGGATTAATTTGGAGTTGTATTTTAAAAGATATGATTTTTACAATTTTTAGAGATTTTTTTCTGGATTTTTTCGGATTTTTATGAATTTTATTTTCGATTTTTATTGATTTAAATAATTAAAAAAGGGCAAAAAGCGGTTAATATCCGCGCGGGGCCACGTGGATGCGACGTGGCACTCTGGGCCACGTGGCAGTGCCACGTGGGCCCACGCGGTATATACTATATATATATTATTTATTTACTATGCATATATAAATGGGTCTTCAGCCTTCCCTATATGGGAAGGGTTATTAACCCTTTAGATCGCCGGGTCTTATAAACCCAACGATTCCCTAAAATTAATTCAGTGTGGGACTAAGTTCCACCCAATCTTTTAAAATGCAGGTGACGTGGCACACATCGGAGCGTTGGATCGTCGGCGCCGCAGAAGATCTGTGTGTTGATCGCGTGGACACGGACCAGCGACCGTTGATCAAACACGTGCTCTTTAAAATGAGTTATAACGGCCAAGATTTATTGCGCCGAAACGCATCGCGATCCTCGGATCGCGATCCAACGATCAGAAGCTGATGCGTTTTATAACGCAAATCGCAAGGATAAATCTGGAGCGTCGATCTGAGATCTGACGATCGCGATATAAGCATAACGAGGCGGTTAATCCGGGCCGTTGATGGAGCTTAACGCACCGATCCGACGGTTTCGCCCAATTTGGGCTATAAATAGACGTGTTCTTCGTCTTCTGTAAGCATTCTTGAGGGATTTGATCTAATCGACGCATCTAAACCCATTCTCTCTTGAATCTCTCTCTTGTAATCTCTTCTAGACTCAAAATCGTGTCCACGGAGTGTTTATAAGAGAGATTTCGACGATCGTGCGAGGAGAATTTATCTCTTGAACATCGATGTTCACGATTGAATTCGCGGAATGAATAGTTGTCGATCCGGCGATCAATTGGATCGATTTGATCGTTATCTCAAGTTAGAAAACAAGTTTATCCTCTTATCTATCGTCATGTATCATCAATTTTAGGATTAGGATTTCAATTTAAGTTTAATTTCATTTTAATTTTAATTTGTGTTCTTCGCGATTCCGAAAATTTCCTCCCACTTCCATCTTTGATTTCTCCGTAATTACTAATCCAAATCGAGCGATTTTTGATTCCACGGATAGATCTTTGAGTCTTCTTTCTAAAAACACCATTTTCCCTAATTTATCACCTCAATTCATCATCCAATTTGACCAAATTTCAAAAGATATCTCAAAAATATCTTAATTCCCTGTGGATTCGACCTTATTTACCATTATACCCTTCAATTCTCTCTTAATTCCCCAAATTGGTAAGTTCGGATTAATTTTTGACACGAGACCGTGTGAAATCGACGACCTTGTGGTCTCGTCTCATCATATAGACAGCTCAATTAGATTGAATTCCAACTCGAATGCTTAGAATTCTGAAGAACACATCATTTTATAGGCTTTTTGGGCATAACCGTCCGATTGAAACGATCGATGGTTATGATGGAACGGTCCATCGTGGACCGTTTTGAAAAAGTCGTAGCCATCCGATCGCGATGAACGGTCCAGATGTGCTCTGATGAAATGCGTTATAAAACGCCTTGATTTGCGCCCCTTGGATTGCGATCGGACGGTCGCGATGCGCTCCTTGAGATTAAATCGTGGCCGTTATAACGCCTGAATTAAGCCACGTGCGTTTGATCAGATCCGGTGGTCCACGCGTCCACTCAATCGGCGCGCTCCGATCGCGATCCAACGCTCTGATTTTAGCCACGTCAGCTGCATTTAAATAAACTATGTTGGACTTTAGTCCCGCACGGGAAAAACTAAAGAAACAAGCGGGTTTAAAAGAAGCTCCGATTCAGAGGGTTGGGTACCCTTCCGATATACGGAAGGCTGAACATTATGCACTATATACTATGAAAAATATATATGTAAATAATAGCACACGTCACCTTACCGCGTAGACGTCACGTGGGCTCGCGTGGCGCTGCCACGTGGCCCGGAGTGCCACGTCACATCCACGTGGACCCGGGCAAAATTATAAACCCTTTTTTTGCATTTTTTATTTAATTTTAGTATTTAAAAATCGCAAATTTAATTCAGAAAAATCCCTAAAAATTAGAAAATTCATAACTTTTAAAATATAACTCCAAATTAATCCAAATTTCTTTCATTTTATCCAAAATTTAATTATCTATCATTCTGAAAAAGTCAAAATTAGTAAATAATGAGAGTTTTAAATATTATTTCAAAAATACATTTATTTATTTAAAGATTTTAACGTAAAAAAAAGTAAATAAATGTTTATAGAAAACCTTTTCTCTCATTATTTTAACTTTAAAAACCTTTATAATCTCAAGTAAAGATGGGTTATCAATTGTTTATCTTTTAAATCATCATATTTAACCCTAATTTAAAGTATTTTTGAGATTATAGTGACTTTTTCATAGAATGATAGAAAAATACACATAAGTTTGATAACATGCATGTAAATGAAACCATTTATACCTTAATATGCATCAAAAATCATGTTTTTGTATCATATTAATATAGCATGTTATCAGGCACTCACGCACACAGTAGAGAGCAGAAGATGTGACGAATGCACGATGGAAAGAAGTGTGAGGGTGTGTGCGAGAGGGGAGCTGAGAAGGACGAAAAGAATTCTCCTTCTCTCTTTTACACTCATACACGCGCGAGTAAGAGAGAAGGAAGAGGATGAGAGGAGAGAGAGGAGAGCGCAGACAAGGAGTGGAGAAGGAGAGTGGGGAGGAGCTCTTCCTCCCCCTACATGTGCACTCGCACGTGTGCAAGGAGAGGAAACGCTTCTCTCCTCGCGCTTCTCCTTGTGACGGAATTTTCTCTGTCGTGAGAAAAATATACACGAAGGAAGAAGATTTAGAAGGGAGGAGAAAGGAGATAGAGAAAAGAGAGGAGGAGGAGGAGGAGGAGGAGAGGAAGTACTTCTCCCCCTTACGCGCGCATGCATGCGAGGGGAAGGGAAGAAAAGAGGGAGAGGAGAGGCGGCGCAAGTGCGCCTCTCCTTACACTTCGCCTCGAGATGGAATTTCTAGAGAGAGAGACAGACAGACAGATAGACAAGCAGACAGATCGTGAGGGAGAGAAAGCAGTGGAGAAATCACTTTTCAATGATTTTAATTTCTAAAAACTCCCATAAAAAATCTCAAAAAATAGAAATATCATTTTTTAGAAAAATTATATTCTTGATGAATTAACGTCACTAAATGGCCATAAACTGTTATTAATTTATGAAAATTGAGAATATTCTCTTAAGCATTAAAATATTCATTTTAATTATTTTAAATCATGATAACATACATTTATGATTATATTTTTAGGAAATAGTGCATAAAATGCATGATATTAATTTATGAAATTGCATGTTATCAACAACCATGACATGCATCAACTTGATTAAAATTTTGGCATAATACTATTCATAGATTCATACTAATTGATAATTTGTCATTGATGCATTCATTTTCATCATTATAAATGGGTTTTAACAAATAATTTTTGTTAATATAATGCACATTATCTTGTTTTTATGATATTTTTGCATTTATCATGTCATTCTACTCAATTACTCAACTTGCATCTATTTAGTGCTAATTTGGTATAAAAAAATAAATATGTCCTATCATGCATCATTCTTTTCAATTACTTATACTATGAGACTAACCCCATTTGACTCTTTCAAAGTCAAGTGGTTGAATTCTCACATTTTATGTAAGTTATATGGATGTAGGGACATAGGTACACAAGTAGGAAAGCATAGATATGAATGATGATAAGAGGGAAGAGGAAAAAACTCTTCACTAAATTTAAATACCAAGCCAGCCTATTTTTATGAAATGTGGTAAAAAAGTTTACATTTGATAGAAGGATCATCATAAGATTTTTAGGATGATCCAAAATTTATTTAGAGTGAATATTGGGTCAACCTCCTTATTTTTCAAGAGGTTGGACCAAACTTAAATTTTTCTCACGATTTTAGATATCTTTGGAATGGAAATATAGAAGATTAAATTCTTGATCCAATAGAGAAAATTTCCTAGAAAAAATGATGTATTTTTGTGAGATATTCAATTTCTAAGTTTAGGGATTTTTCTTAATTTTAAGGATTTTTTTTTAGCATATTTATAAAAATACCCCTCTCATTTTTTTAAGTAGAAATTTACAAAAATTTCCCTCCGCACTTATAAAGGCTGACACACCTGAACACCTAGGATTTCTCTAAATTAAAATTATGATATATCATGATCTAGATAGAGTTTTGAGCTAAAATTTTATGGCTAGATTTATCTTTTAACTCTATATCCATAGATACCCTTGGATCAAAGAACCAATCTGGAAAAAAAATATTTTTAATAATTGGACTCTTTTACCCCTCTTTACACTAAAACCCTAGGAACCCACCTATAAAAGCCTTCATTTTCTCTTTCCTTACGTTTTTTGGCTCTCTCTTAGCATCAGACTACCAGAAGGAAAGGGAAAGGAGGTCAAGGCCCAAGGAGGAGCATTTTTTTATGTTCAATCTTGTAGTGGAGAAGGGAGCAAGCAAGGATCGTGATCAAAGCAGATCGAGAATCACTTGGCCTAGGACGGGCACACCAATGGAGTTTGTGCAAAGATTTAGATTAGATTTTGGCTTGTAAACATCTCCATATATAGTAGACATATGTTTCCTTTTCCTTTTTCTTTTTCTTTTATTGTAGTAGCTTTTGACATCATCTCCGCGTACATTTCTCATTCTTACCCTTGCCATGAATTTATCTATTTGCTACCGCCACTTATTCTTCTCATCTCTCCATCATATTATATCTATTTTCATCTCTATTAATCTAATTAACTCATTTCCTTTCTAATTTCTATATTAATTCTAAGAGAAACTCAAAATTATCTCTCATACTCACCTCTACGTGCTCCATTTCAACTCACACATCTTCCTCAGCCCTTGCCTTTCTTTTGAACACATAACCTCATTACTTTAGCTCCCAAATGGATTCGAACCTTTTTGACACTATACTAAAGAATTATATTTTATTTTATGAAATCAATGCACAAAAAAACAAAAAATACACGTGATCGAGGTCATTACTAATCTATGTAGTAAACTCTTTGTGCAAAGAGCACCGACTATCTATTCGTATTGATAGCCAAATGATAAATGATAACATGAAAATATATGATTATTAATGATCATAAAGACATAAAATATTCCATTCTAATGCATTTTATCATATTTTTTTAGTGTTTATCTATCATTCTATGAAAATAAGTTATAATCTCAAAATACACTAATTTAGGAATAATTATGATAAATTAAAGAGAACTATTTTAAGATTAGATTATCCTCATTTTATAATTGAGATTATAATTAGGTTTTAATGCTAAATAATAAGAGAAATCACTTTCTATACACTCATTTATTTTTTTAAGTTTTAAATTCTAAAATGAAATGAGTATATTTTTTCAAAAAAAAATTATTCTCATTTTATTTATAGAATTTGACTTTTTAGAATGGTAGATAATTTAATTTATGATCTAATAAAATAAATTTAGATTAATTTGAAGTTATATTTTAAAAGATATGAAATTTCTAATTTTGAGGGATTTTTTAAGAATTTTTCTGAATTTATTAAATTTATTTTGAATTAAATGAATACAAACTATTATTTTTTATCACGTGCTAATGTGGCAGCTGACGTGGCGTGGAAAAAATTGTGGCGCCACGTGGTGACATATGAGACCGTCATGTGTCACACACGAGTTTATGTATGTGCGTGTAATTAAGGAGAAAGCACCATGTCAAGGATTTTCTCTATCTCCTTATTTGTGTATTACTTATATACGTGTGCATTCATGTGGGACTATTTTAATGTTTTTATGTGCGTAGGTGATGTGGCACCGCGTGGAGCCTCTTATCACGCAATTAAATCGCGATCGTCGATCGTCGCTTAAGTGATAGGATACATGGCGCACTCCGGTTCATTGGCAAATCCTTTAAAATAATTTAATATCAGCCTTTGATCTAAGGAGTTATAAAGGCTGAGATTAAAAGCGACGAAACGCATCTGGAGAGTTAGATCAAGATCAGACGGATGGTGTTTCACGAGTTTCTTCTTCACACATGACGTGGCAAAATCTCGGCGATTTATCTTCAATTCGACAGATGTGACTTAACCGACCCAATAATTAATAACTCAACAAACCTAATAATATCTTATTGGTTAACCTTATTATCTACAACAATATATAAATTAATTAATTAAGGATCAATTTAACCCAATCGACAGGTCAAATGGACAACCCATTTGGTGTCAAATTACTCATGTATAGAAACTTCCCATCATCGATTGTCATGTACATATAATCCTTTATCCGCGGGAGACTCATGAATGACTTAGAGAATTGTCAATTGTCAAACCCTTACCAATCACTCAAGTTAGTACTAATTTGAGAAGGAAGACATTGAGAACATCTTCTCTGATATTTCTATCACCTTGGCTAAGGACTTCGTCACATCTCATTTCTTTAGTCAGTCTCTTCCAATAATGAGGATAGATGATCTCATCTTAACTACACAATCATCTTCGAGGACTTCATCTTGTATCTAATATATAATCTTTTAGATACCCTATGGCTAGGGATTCGTAAGTCATAATCAAACTATGGTCATCGATCCACAAGATGTCTTTGGTGTCTCGAGTTAAAGGATAACATACACAACTGCGACATTAATCAACTTGATTGACAGTTAAGTATAATATTATTTAAGGATTTATACATATCAATTCAGTGAACTATTTTTCTAAAGAACACCAACTATTTATCTTTGGTGTTTCCAAACTAATAGCCACAAGATCAGCCATACTCATCATACGAATAGGATCAAATAATTTAATATCCTCATAGAATATCGTATGAATATCAATTTTTATAATACATGTTTAAAGATAATAATCAATGTATTATGATTTCATCATAATACACATAACTATTATATATGCTCATAAATTTTATAACAAACATCATGCAAATAGGATAATGAATAAATTTTATTTCAATAAATACTAACAAGATATATAAAAGTGTGGTTGATTTTTAAGTCACATAATATCCATCCCAAAGAAGTATACGATGTGGATTGGTAAGTTCATCGACCAAATCATTACTTCTATTATTGGGTAGTTTGAGTTAGTTTATGTGAAAATTTGGACAAGTTCATTAGATTGGTGAACTTAGAACAAATAATTAAAAGTAATGTCATGAGAGAAAAAAACTATGGTTTAGCTTACTAATCTAATCACATCAACTGTTTATCATGTATTGTTTCTTAGTCCTTGATCTATATGATAGACCATTAACATTAGTCATCAAAGCTCGATGATTGATCAAGGGAGTGATCAAATCAGCGGGTTTGGGGGGTAATTTTGTCAATAAATTTTAAATTTAATCCAAATTGAAATTTGATTGATTATATTCCATTGATCAACAATCTGATTACTGACTGGGTAAATGAACATCGATCATGATTAGATCATCTCAGTGACAGAAGACCATCGATCAGATCATGATCATCGTTAGTCGATCGATCGAATCCATCAATCAGCCAATATTTGATCAAGATCAAGACGAAAAGATTAGATCGCCACTTTCTTTAGTATTTTCTGTGTAATTTAGTCCGCCGGAGAATCGCAAGCCATAACTTGATCCCACAAGATCACACACATAAGCAGCAGCAGACGGCACCAGCGCTTTAAACTCGACGATGCTGCTGTGTCCAAAAACCTTCTACCAACTTCACCGCTCCCTCTCACCGCTCAAATCCCTTCCCTTCCTTTGCCCTCCTCTCTTGGCGGTAGCCTCACCCGCCTTCAAATCCTCCGCCGCCGCGGCGAAGGTACTCCGCTGCACCCCCACTCCAGCAATCCGCTCCTTCTCCTCCTCCGCCGGCGAGATGACCGCCGTAACCGCCGTCGACCACATCGTCCTCTTCAAGGTCCGCTCCTCGACCGAAACGCCTAAAATCACAGCCATGATCTCCAATCTCCGATCCCTAATCTCTCTCCCCGGAGTTCTCCACCTCCACTGCGGCCCCATCCTCCGTAACCGCTCTCTAACCGCCTCCACCTTCGGATTCACGCATCTCCTCCACAGTCGCTACCTCACAAAAGAAGATCTCGCCTCCTACTCCTCAGATCCGGCGCACGTCTCAGTCGTCCGCGAGTTCGTGCTTCCGATCTGTGATGAAATCCTGGCCGTTGACTGGATCGGCGAGTTTGACTCGGATCTGACGGTTCCGCCTGGATCCGCCGCAAGATTGACGCTTATGAAGTTAATTGAGAATGCAGGAGCGGGGGAGAAGAATTTAGTGTTGGAGGCTCTTGGATCTGTGGGAGGATTGGAGAAGATAAGTTTTGGGGAGAATTTCTCGCCGGCGAGATCTAAGGGATTCTCGTTGGGAGCTCTGGCAATTTTTAACGGGATCGAGGAATTGGATGAGCTGGATGGAAAGAAGCTAGAGGTGATTGAGAAGGAGAAGGAGAAGGTGCGGCCGCTGCTGGAGAGTTTGATCGTTCTGGATTTCATTGTTGCGCCGCAGACTGCCGGGAATTCTGGTCTCTGATTAAATTATTCAGCCAAATTTGACGGCGAATTCCCTGTTTTCAATGAGTTATGCCATTTTATTGGAAGTTTGGCGAGTAACTCAGAGAATCTGCACGGATATTTTTCCCAAAGAAATCTCGCTGTTGATTAGAATGCAGTACTGATTATGGAAACTAGAAACTAGATTTTGCAGGGTTTTACTGCTGCGACACCGATTCCTGAAACTCATGTTCTCCGATTGAAGTTCTTCCAGGTTTGAATAATTTAGAAGTTGAATGTGTTTCTTGGTATGCTGAATCTTGAATTTTGAATGAACAGCGCTAATTTTCTGTGGAAATCTAACGAACAAATTTTTAAAATCTCTATGTCCACTGTTTATAGATATTTGGTAGTCGTCGGGAATATGCTTGAGTTTTTTTGGGGTTTGCTTCTTGTTGGTGGTTTTTGGTGGTTTTTGGAGGGAAATCTTCTTGTTGATTAGAATGGATTCCTGATTTTGAAAGCAAGATTCTTGATTTAACCTGTATTAGTCCGTTGTTTTCCCAGATTCTAGGGATTTTGCCAGACTTTGGTATGCCATTGAAGGAAACATGCATGTTTCTTATGCGTAGTGATACCTGCATGTTTTGAATCTCCTCTGCAATGCTCTTCACCAAGAGATAAAGAGAAGAGAGGAGAGAAATTCCAACTAGGATTTGGATGGGGCACCTTATTATTTGATTATATTAACATATAAATTAATTAATTAATGATCAATTTAACCCAATCGACAAGTTGAGTTGCCAACTTGTTACATGTCAAGTTACACCATATACTCTAAGAGATATAGAGGGTATTAAGACTCTCTCATGGGATCTTATGATCATCAATTCTTATGTACATATAATATTTCATCTATGTGAAACTCATTTATGATTTATAAACGAGGGAAGAATGCTAGTTAATCAATGATTTATAGATTGATTGCTTGAGTTGGTTCCAATAAATAGATAACGCCTTTTATGAAATTTCTAACGCTTGAATTCCATCTCATTCCTTGAGTCAGTCTCTTATGATATCGATGTCATACAATCCCATATTGACATCTCAATCACCTTTGAGAACTTTATTTAGCTTCTAATCTGTGTATTCTTGGAAATCTTGTGACTAAGGATTCGCAAGTCATAATAATATCATCTATCTACAATATATCTTTGGTGTCTTAAGTCAAAAGACTCACATACAAAACTATGACATAAATCAAATTGACTCGGATTAGGAAAAATCTCATTCAATGATTCAATTTAGTGAACTCTTTTTCCAAAGAGCATCCATTATTTATTATTAGTGTCTCCACATCGATGGTCATAGGATCAAGGATAATCTTCACGTGAGTCAGATCATATAGTGTTATTCTTTCTCATAAATTGATGTCGTTCTTGAATATCTCTTGAATATGAATGTTTATAACATATTTTTAAAGATTAATGATCATTATATTATGATATCATTATATTTCACTTTGTTATTGCATATGTTCATGAAATTTATTGTCAACATCACAACAAATAACAACGAATAAATTTTATTTGAATGAATCTAAACGAGACACAAATGTGTAATTCGCTTGCACACAACATAATATCTCTTAGTATTTATGTTAACAAAGCTTATCATTCAAAATGCAGATATTTTGGTGTTAGATTCTCAATATGAAAATTTGTAAAACTTCTCAACCATGGGTTATTGCCAATATTCAATATACAAGCAGTGATCTGAGTAAACATGCAGACTTGGAAATGAAACGAAGGGATCAAGTCAATGTTCTCCAAAAGAAGCATGCTCATGCTATTGTCAACTCGATAGACACATGAGACAACCTCCTATATATTCATCTCACGAAGCAAGATTTTTTTTTGCTTTATATCTTTTTGACATTTTTTAAAAGACAACACAACTGGTAAATGAAAGTCATTTCAAAACACAATTTTTAAAGAGAACGAATCCAACATAGACATCGGGCATCAAATGAAGAGGGCCACTTTGAAGTATTGAGCATGATATGGACAACGAAGATGATAATGAAAAACAAAGGTGAGTATTGTTATTTTTTTCATTTTCACCCATAGTTATTCTATTAATAGCTATTATCATCAACATTTGGGCTACATGTACCCACCCATCATACTACCTCCACCATTTATTGAGATAAATAAAATATTGACACCTCTTTTCATCGCCATCTTGTGCCCATTTTTGGCGATATTGCATCGTATTGAGTGAAAATTTGATTTCTATATATGAGAGATTTTCTATAGAAAAAGATATTTTAAAAATCAAGGTCATAGATCTATGCATTCAAACGAGGAGGCAACAAGAAAAAACATCATGGCGCTTTAGGTCAAGGATTTGACGCAATCATGAACATGAAAAATGATCCTTGATTGGATCACTATGACTAAATTGAATCATCATGAATGCTGCAGGGGGTCAGATCATGTGCCATATAACCTTTGATTCATTCAATTAACGATTAAATCTCAACGATTGATCTTAGTGCGAGTTGACGACCAGCTTGCTATGATTCAATCGTGATTCACATTGGTTGATTGTTCGACTCCATCGATCGACCACATTACGACCATGATCAGGTCGTTCTGATATGATCACCATTCCCCTAATGTGAATAACAATCGGGGATGGCCGGTTTTGATCGATTGATGTTTAGTTGACGCATCAATTTTTTTTCGACTGATTTTGATCGAAGTCGACGATCTTGATGGAGAGTGAGATGTGCTGCTCAATCTCTCTCTCTCTCTCTCTATCAAATTGTCAGTCAACCATCTCCCAAGAGAGAGATAGAGAGATAAAGAGAGGTTTCTGTCAACGTAACTCCATTTTTGCTAGGAGAGAGAGAGAGAGAGATTTCGTTCCCCTTACGGATATTCGATTGATCTATGGCGACCCTAAGATTTCGTGAGGTTGATGATTATAGAGCGCGAGTCATCTCCCACGTGAAAAAACTCATCTTCCAATGTCTAGATGATGTAGGCCAAGGGCCTCTATTGCCCAATTGTGACTCATAAAGCCCAGACAGTCAAAGGGCCCACTTATGAGGCCCAATTAGAGCTTATCGGGCCAGGAGGGAATCTCGAGGAGCTGTCACTATCTGCAAAAGATCACCTAGAGACCCACAAAAGTGTGTGTCAGATTCTACAGTTCCCAGAGTCTCTAGACTGTCTCTTGTCAGGCCTAGAAGCTTCTTTTGTTGTGTCAGGCCCATACCCTGACACAAGCATGGTGTAATAGTTAGAGTTTCAAGACTTTGAGTTGTCTTATCAGGGGGTCATGTCACTTGGACAACCCTTTACTTTTTGAGGCCTATATAAGGCCCCCCAGTGTAACACTTGAACTCACAATTTGAAGTTATTTCTTTCTGAGAGCTTTGCTTTCTCCCCTTTGAGTGTTTTCCTGTTTTGAGAGTGCTCCTGTGCTTGTGGATTCAAGTACAACCCCTTGTGGATTCAAGGGTTGAAGAGGTTAGTTTTGTGGACTCAGAACCTAACTCTTCTTGAAGATCAAGGTTTGAGGACTCAAACCCTTGTTCTTCACTGTTCCTACGCTAAGGCTGCGTCACTAGATGAGGTTACAGAAGACGAGCGGTAGTCCGCAGAGAAACTCTCCCATAGTGGGCACCTTCCAGCTGCGGAAAAGAATCGTTATTGAGAAAGATAGAGGACAGCGGCGATGGTGGCCATGGAGGAAAGAAACTACAGTTGCCCATTGAGAGAGAGAGAAGCAATACCTCTCCCGCCAACTCTTCCTTTTGAAATTTGCTTTCATATGAAAGTTCTAAGAGATTTTTCGTCAAAGAACTTGATGTAGGCCAGACTGTAACCCAGGAGCCCATTTTCTACTATTACGGGCAAGTTCTTATTGGAGGCCCATTTAAAAATTTTTGGGTCTTGGGAGAATCCCTAGGACCTGACACAGTTGTTAGAAAATCTCCTAGGGATCATAAATATTTATGACATGCCTTAGAAACTAAAAATATCTTTCTAGAGGGGCCTGACAAGGCCTAGAAGATTTATTTTTGCTTTTGTTCCCTTTTATCTCGACACATGCATTTTGTCAAAATTATATTTTCAAAACTTATGTATTGTCTTTTCATGGGTCTTATTACTTGGACAACCCTTCACTTTTTGAGGCCTATATAAGGCCCCACATTGTAACACAATTTGAAGTTATCCCTTTTTGAGAGCTCTACTTTCTTTTTGAGTATTCTCCGTGTTGAGAGTACTTAAGTGTTTGTGGATTCAAACACACCCCCTTATAGATTTAAGGGTAGAAGAGGTTAGTTCTATGGATTCATACTATAACCTTTCTTGTAGATCAAGGCTTGTGGATTCAAGTCTCTATTCTACATTTATCCTGCGCTAAGACTGCGATAAGACTGCGCTAAGAAGAGTTTGCACTGGTAAAACGGTCGCCGCTGGCCGGCCAGCTTGGTAAGTGCAGTTTATAGGGGTGGCAATCAAAGGATGGATTCCTTGTCACGGGGATACTTTTCATAAGCTCAGCAAGATTAATTCCTCGCAATTTTTCACATGGATGGAACTGATTAAAGCATACATTGATTCCTCATCCAATTTCAGTCGCTCTCAGCGATTGATTACAGAGTCCGTTCAGAAGTTTCTATTCCTCTTCTATCTTCGATCAGCACACCGTACCTCGAGACGAAGCTCCTGCCGGGGGGGATCGTCTTACAGAGAAAGAAGACAGAAAGGGAGAGGAAAAACCTGAGGTCACGAGTCAGAAAAGCCCTCGCGCGTCAGTTGTCCAGTGTCTTGGCGGGGAGGGAGAGAGGGGGTTTTTCAAACCTTGATCATGTCGATCTGATCGTCGATGTTTTCTCGATCGACGATCGATTAAAAAAATAAGACTACGCTGAAGATCTATGATCAGCTCGTCGACTCGATCTCAACTGATAAATCTTAGCCGTCCAAATAAACCGAGAGATAATGGCCGTCGGATGCTCCTTCGGTGCCCTCTTCCAGAAAACCCTCTGTTTCTTTTTCCTTCTCTTCCCTGCGCCGCCCGATTCGAGATTTATACTCCACGGCAGAGAGGCAAGGCTCCAGATCTCCACCATGTCGATCTCTCAGAGCAAGAAGAGAAAGGCAAGGCATACGAGTACGATTGCATCGCTTTTCAGCGCTATTTTGGCTGACATTGATCCTATTATTGGTCTTGATTTTAATTTTTGATTTTCTTTTTTCTAGTTCGTGGCGGACGGCGTTTTCTTCGCGGAGTTGAACGAGGTGTTGACGAGAGAGCTGGCAGAAGATGGATACTCTGGCGTAGAGGTTAGGGTTACTCCCATGAGGACGGAGATCATCATCCGCGCCACTCGCACTCAGAATGTTTTAGGTGATGCTCGTGGAACCTGTGCTTTTCCTTTTTAGTCATTTGAAGAATAGAAATACTCCTAAAACACACCTTAAAAGTGATTCTTGTTTATTAGTTTTCGCTATCCTGATATTCTTCTCGTTTATTTTGTCCCTATACCTCTGTAAATGCGTCTACATTAATAAACAACTGAACAAGTAGAATTTTCATAGTTTTAGCATCAGTATTGATGATCGTGTCAACTGCTAATTCTAGATATACAATGCAAAAATTATTGTATTATTTTTTCTTCCATGCATGATTTATTTTTATTAGCATCATAGAATAGAAATACTCCGAAAATGACTCTTTGCGGTATTTAAGAGACTCATTACTTCAGTCCTGGTGTGCTGCTCGTTTGCATTCCCTTAAATATCCTTTTATCTGTCACTGGTACTGAAGTAATGCGTCTATTTGAGAAGATCTGATTTAATTTTTTTCAGCTCTCTATTGTCATCGTAGAGGATAATATTTATTATGGATACTAGATAAACAAAACCAAAAACATTGATATACTGCATTTTTAGGCCTTGATAAGAATTGGAAAAACATTGTTAGAATGGAAATACTCCAAATAACCCCTCTTGTAGGGTGTTCATCTGTGTTGGCTTTGCATGCTTATTTTTTATGTTGTAGCAAAATAATTTATCGAAATAATGTATCGAAATAAAACTTTCCAAGAAGAACTTTCAAATCCCAATGATCATTATGAATCATTTTATCGACTGTTGATACCAGGTATACTTAGCCAGTAATTACTGTGTAACTTTCTGAACCAGGCGTTTCCTACTTTTTAATCAGATCGAAGAACAGAAAGATTCAAAATACCTACTGCAAGGATTTGTTTTAATAAGTTATCCTGGTACTCTGATCATTTATATTGTCTTTAAATGCCTACTATCTATCAGTAGCACCAGGTTATGCGTCTACATGTAGAAAACTGACTAAAAAGACTTTTCAGATCTCTATAATCATCATACATAACCATATCATTTTATTACAAAATTAGATAACCATATCATCTGTGTAAGCCAATAACATTTTAAGAATTTTCATAACCAGGTATTTCTAGTTTTTAATTATGTCTAAGAGTAGAAAGATTCAAACTACCCCTTATTAGGGTTTTTGTTTATTAATTATCATTATTATGGTATTTCTGCTCCTTTTTGTCATCTCTGTGTAACTGGTATCCATTACATGTGGGAGGAAAGGAGTTTCATTTGAAGGGAATAAAGTCCCTATGTCTCACAAAATGCATCTACTTGGAAAAAGTTGACTACAAGGATTTTTCTGAACATTATCATCATTATCGATGGTTGTATCAACTATGGATACTTGATGTACAAAGCCCAAAAAACCTTTTTTTTAATTACAAAAGAGCTGATCCTCTATGAAATGGTGATCGATCTGATGATAGGGTTACTGACTCCCTATGAGGCTGGGTGAAAACAGGACACCATGAGTTCCTCCACATCATGGACCACTCTGTTGATAGAAGCTGTCCTCCCCCTGATCGTGTCATTAGGATTCCGTGCCAGTGCGAAGAGAAGAGGAAATGCCTCCCTCAAAATTTCACACAGCAATCAAGCATCCAATCTGTACTGAAATTCAGAGCCGTCCCCTAACCTGGTGGCAAAGAATTCGAGTATATTGGTAAAGATTTGTCTAGAACTTTGCCAAAGTGGTGATACTTCTCTGATCAGGGCCGCTCATCTCTCCCAATTCAGCCATAATCGCCCCATTATATTATAATAATGAGGGTATCCTCTCAAAAAAATAATAATGAGGGTATCCCAAAGACGCATAATCTTGTCCACCTACTTTGTCTTTAGATTGTGCAGGATGCCTAGTCCCCCTTCCCCTTGTGGGTCTATATATGAATCCCATGAACCTGTTGTCAATCCACAGCTCTGTCTCTATTGGGATCCTTTCTATAAGAATCACATCATCAAATCTTCTAGGTGCTTCTCAATTCTCAGTGGCACCAAGAATACTGAGAGGTGGAATAAGGGGATTGCTGAAAAGATCAATTGCAGCAGCACCACGCATCCCTTCCCTCTGACATCACCATGGTCTGCCACCCCTCCAAACATCTTTTTACCTTCTCAATAACCACCTACCAGTGTACAATCGACATCTTCCTTGTCAATGGCAAGGCCAAGTACCTCACGGTAGAACAGTTTCCTGGCACTTCGATAGGTGGAAAAGGTATGATCTATAGATTTTCTTCATATCGCCCATTCTTGGCCAAGACTCTGTGTGGCCATCCCTTCAGGCCCAACCAGCTCTCAAAACTCACTATAAGTAAATGCTGGAGAGCCATCTAGGCTTGATTGCTGCCCAAACTTTCTTTTGAAAAAAAGGTCTTACCAATTTCGCCTGTTGTTCTTGATTCACCACCCTTGCCCTCCTACCACATCATTTCCGCTGGTTTGCTTCTCTGTAGACGAAGTAGCCGAAATGGTTTACGAGGGTGCGACCCACTGTCTGTGTCCCTCCAATATTCTTGGTCCCTGATTTTCAATAAGGTTATTTGCTTTGTTCTCCTCTGAACATTTGTGGCAAAGTGAAAGTATCTCGAATTTGTGTCCCCTGCTCGCAGCCCTAATTGCCTCAAATGTTGTCTTCAATCCATGTCTAGCTTGTGGTCCTCTTCAGCTACCACCCTTAAGAGCTTCATTCTTACACCTCTTTTTTCTAAATTCTGCACGTTCTCTACATTTTCCAGGTGTTTGACATGAGTCAAGGCGTTGCTTCTCCTCTTACCTCTCTCGCTTCTCTTGCATATGCTTTCGTCCATAGCCCTTCAATTTTAGTGGCAAACATCTCTCTCTCAGACCTGCATGCTTTCCTTACCTACTTGAATCGGACTTCCTGTAATCTCGATCTATCTATTTTAAAATACAAGGACCTTCCATGCCCCTTATTTCCACCCAGGCTAGTGGGGTATGGTCTGATAGTATAGGAAGATATCGAGGTGAGATAGCATGCTGTGTCCCATCGTGCTCCTACCCATTTCTATTAAGGCTGCTTCTGATATAGACATCCAAAAATCCTCTGGATCTGGATATCTCCCTCCAGTGTCATTAAGTCCACATTGAAATCTCTCTCTATCAGTAATGGGGACCTTTGGAAAGTAGATGCCACTCCAGCCAGCTCCTTCCATAGGTCCTTCCACCTCATGGTATTCACAGGGTAATAAACTGAGGCTAAGACTATCTCGATATTGTCTCCTTGCCATTTCTGTTGAAAGTTGACCTGTCCAAGCGTCCACCGTAGAGATCACTTCCTCACTCCACTCTATCACCACTCCCTTGGAGTGTCCTACTGCATTGACTGCTACGTATCCCTCAAAGAAACCTCTTCCCACCTCTCTCTAATCTCTTTGCCTTACATTTTTCCTTGCATGGATTCTTGCAAACACACCACTGTGGCATCCCATTTCACGTAAGTATCTTCCTACAATTTCTCGCCTCTACACATTCTGGAGGCCATGAGATACATTTCATGTTTGAGCATATGCACCCCCTTCTTTGAACCTGCTTCAAGCTGACTGCCGTGGTTATACTGTCTGTTTGTCGATTCATCATGGGACCCTCCTCCTCAATCCCCTCTCCTCTTCTTGTTGATAGCCCTCCCCACTGAGACTAGCATTTTTTCTTTTTAATTGAGTCAAAGATTTAAAATACTCCAAAAATACCTCTTGCAGGGATTTTTGTTTTTCAGGTATCCTTATTCCGGTATTCTGATATTCTGCTTTTCAACACCCAGTATCCTTATTCCGGTATTCTGGTATACTGTCTTTCAACACCCAGTACTTTAGTAATGCGTCTACATTATAAGACTGACTGAAGAGAATACATCATATAGACAATCAAATCAGCTATGGATACTAGATACACGGGCAAATACAATATTAATTGCATCAAAGTATCTGTTGAAAGACAGTACACATGAGCAGAATATCATAATACCGGAAAGACAGTCCTCTCATAGGTATTTTGTTTGTCAGTATTCTGGTCATTGGGTGCTTCCCCTTTTAGTGTCCACATGCACCTAAGTATCTATTACCAATACTGATTAAAAGGTCCCCATAATTTGTAGAAACTAAAGTGCCTATATCTGTCAAAGTGTTTAGACTAAAAAAACTAAAAAAAAAGACTATTCAAATTTTTTTCATCAACCAGAAGACTCAGAATACCTCCTACAATGACTTACTGTATTTTTGTTGTTGTTAGTTTGTTATCCTGATCGTTTGTGTTGTCTTTTTATAATTTGTATCCATTACTAGTTCCATGAATTCTGTATAATATGAAGGCAATTAAGTTTCTATATCTCCCAAAATGCGTCGAAGTCACTAAATGGATGAAAAGACTGCCATAATCTTTAATATCATTACACATGATTCTTAGTGATTGAAGAATTATTGCTTCTGATAATTTGGATCTGAAATCTCAAGGTGTATTTCAGGAGAGAAAGGAAGAAGAATCAGGGAGCTGACATCAGTGGTTCAAAAGAGGTTCAAGTTCCCTGAGAATGGTGTGGAACTCTACGCGGAAAAGGTCAACAACAGAGGTTTGTGCGCCATTGCACAGGCTGAATCCCTGCGATACAAACTTCTTGGCGGTCTTGCTGTCCGAAGGTATAATATATTTATACTTTTACTGGAAGGGTAATCTTTCCTATTTCGTCATTATATCTGGTAGCTTTTCCTCATTCTTTCCTCTCAATTGCAGTTTTCTTTCCTCTAAGAAACTCATTCCGTTTTAAACCCTTTTTTTAGAATGATTCTACCAACATAATTTTCAAGATGAACATGGGTATTCATAAAATTAATGCTCAAATAGGCCCCAGGAACTTGCAATCATGAAAGAGTCACGCAAGTTTGTGCAATCTTCTGACTTAGGATGTGAAAGATTATTTTGTCTGTGACAATTACTTGACCATGATTTTGCGCCTACACATCTACTTAGCTGATCTCTAGATGTCATCCGATAAGAACCATTTTGATATTTAGATATCACCAAATTGTGATCGAGTTTCTGATTGTTCCTTTGCTCCAATCTTGGTAGCTGCTCATTGATAATCATACAGCATGCACCGAGCACTGCAGCATGTTCATCTTAAGACTTGCAAGGGATTTTATTATCATTCATTCATTGTTTTATTGATCATTTAGGGCCTGTTATGGTGTGCTGAGGTTCGTCATGGAGAGTGGGGCTAAGGGCTGTGAGGTAAAAGTTTGACTTTATTGTTGTCAGTGTGCGTTGATTATTTTGTCCTCACAAACTAGTATACATTTCTCGATACAGGTGATCGTGAGTGGGAAGCTGCGGGCCCAGCGGGCTAAGTCAATGAAGTTCAAGGATGGCTACATGATTTCCTCTGGACAACCAGTCAACGACTACATTGATTCTGCTGTTAGGCATGTCCTTCTCAGACAGGTCTGTCAATTTCTGTTGGTTCATGTTGACCAGTCCATCAAGTCTGCTAAATCTCTATTATTTACTAGTCGCCCCCGAGCTAGCTTTGACTTTTTAGTTCTATTTTTGTTATCATGTATTTGACTTTTTACATGGTGGTATTAGGGTGTGTTGGGGATAAAGGTGAAGATAATGTTGGACTGGGATCCAAAGGGGAAGCAGGGTCCCACCACGCCGCTTCCGGACCAGGTTACAGTGCATGTGCCCAAGGATGAGGATGAGTTAGTGAGGCCGTCTCTCACCCTCGCCCCTGCCGATATCGACCCGCCGATTTCAGCTGACTGACCGTTTCTTCATTTCAAAGAGGTCTGTTAGTTATGCAATTTTTTTCCTAGGATCTTCACCTTCTTGTGCGATTTTGTCATTTTAAGATTCCTCTGTTCAATTAGGATGATCTTTGTTTTGTCCTTTTATTATTGGCCATTATGCTTTTGATATTATTATTGATCGCAAATGAACTTGTAGTGTTAGTGAGATATAAGTCCTCTCTGGGCTAATGGGTCCTGTTCTATAAACTCATTAGCCCTAACTATCTTTCTCTCTTCTCTTGGGTATATATACCCCTCCATGTACACTCTTGTTTGGTAATGTCATTATCTTCTCTTCTTCCTCCTCTCAAACCCTAGGTAGGGTTCATCATGTAGAGTGGCTAAGAGTGACTTAAAATTGTGGGTCATCATCTCCTCCGGTGAACTCTCAGATTCCTTGGGCCATGAGCACCGATTTGCAGATAGTCAAATATCCTCATCTAACTTCAAAGGAGCTCGGGCATCTGCCAGAGATGGAGCAAGCAAGTAACACTTCTAACTCTACCCTTTCTTAGTTTTGAAAGTTCTGCGGTTTCCATATGGATTATAAATTGAAAAAATTCGGACGTGTTCTTTCAATTGCGTTCATTAGTTTTGTCCATGATACAAACTTGGATCGAATAGTGAAGGGTTGAAAATTGAGTTTTGGGATGACCGTGCTGTGCACCCAATGATCTCCATTAGAGTTGGGACTGAGAAGTTTGTAGGAACCAATTGCTTCACTGAGCTATGTCATCCATTCAAAATTGATGGCTATATCTTGCTTCACAAAACATGCTCTGGAGGGTTTTTGCTCCAACTACTGAGATTGTGGTATGTATCAATGTCGATCGTCTTGGACAAGCATGTCTCTGTGATGCACAAGTCTACATGGATATGACAATGTTTCACAGTTTAGCAAATCATCCACTTATTTTGTCGCGTCGCATTCCCGCGGGTCCCGCGTGCCATGTCAGCTCTGCGTGCTACATCAGCCCCGCGGTCCTGCCGAAATAAACCCTTTTTTTTTGCGATTTTAATTAAGAAATAAAATTAATAAAAATCAAGAAAAATCAAATTAAAATCAGAAAAAGTCTAAAAACTTTAAAAATTAAAATATTACTTTGAAAATCTAACTCATTTTAAACTCAAATTTTTTCCATTGGATCACAAATTAGTTCATCTTTAATATTTTGCTATCAAAAATATAATTTCAAAGAAAAACATGGGATCGATTGAAAATAATACTAAGTCATTCATTAATAATTCTCTCTTTAAATCAACCAATCGTTCTTTTCTTGAAATTAATCCATTTAATCATCTACAAAAGTCAAAATAAGGTAATTAATTTCTATTTATTTAACCTTGTAAAAGATTAAACATTCATAAAGCACATAATTAACCCTAAATAATACATAAACATGGACTTAATAGAATGGCATACCAATGGAGAAAATTCATAAAAACTATGATAACATGCATCATAATCACATAAAATAAGCATGAATATGAGTTAAATAAGATAAGAATTTAAGTTATAAATGCATGTTATAAGATTTTTCTCAATTTATTTCATAAGATAAATGAGTGTATTTTTTAAATTAATATTTATTCTCTATTATTTTAATATTTTGATAGATAATTCAATTTCTGATCCAAAAAAATAAATTTGAATTAATTTGGAGTTGTATTTTGAAAGTTATGAATTTTCTAATTTTTAGGAATTTTTTAGAATTTTTTAGAATTTATTTAACTCTATTTTCCATTTTTAAATAATTTAAAAGAATGAAAAAAATGTTTTTAAACTGTGCGCTGACATGGCAGAGCGTCGCCACATAGCGACACGTGTACGCGTGTGTGCATGAAACGTATATGCGTGTGTGCATGATGTGTGTGACATGTGTACGCGTATGTGCATGACACGTGCGTGTATGGGCACGTGTGTGCACACGTGTGCGCAAGAGATTAATAAATGGGTTAGAGAATCTATTGAGGATTTAAGCTAACCCATTAATTTGATGTATCTTATATACACGTTACTATCTTATCTTTTATTCAGTGTGGGACTATTTTTATTTCATTAGGTTTGCAGGTGACGTGACGCAGTGTGAGACGTTTGATGCCGCGATTAAATCGTGTGCGTCGGATGCCACTTACTCACAGGGGGTACGTGGCGACATCTGATTAGATGACGATTCGATCAAACGACATCTAATCTCAGCCGTTCATCTTAGAGTTATAACGGTCGAGGTTAAATGCACCCGATGGACACGTGGATTCATCGCGATCGTCCGATGAATATTGAATGGATGAAATCAAGCGACGCCTTCTCTTCACGCATGGTGTGACAAAATCTGAACGCTTTATTTCCGATCGAATGGATGTGACTTAATGATATCGATTCGTCAAACGACGTTTAATCTCAGCCGTTGGTCAGATCGAATCGACGCATCCGACGGCTACACCCAATTTCGCCTATAAATTGAAATGTTTTTGCGACAGAAAACCATTCTTGGATTTTCGAGCAAATTGAACTGTCTAGACACCACAATCTGAGAATCTTTTGATTTCTGCATCTCTTAGATTCATTTCCACGTCCAAGGAGTGTTTGAAATCAGATATTGATCGAGGGAATCAGAAGAAATCACATCTTGAACGTCAAACTTCGTTTTCGAAATCGCGGAATGAAAAGCCTTAAATCTGGCAATTAATTAGATCATTTCGAGCGCGACTTTGGGTTAGATTATGTGTTTTCATCCTAATCTTTCATCACTTAGCATTAGATTTATATTTTGTTTCATAAATTAAGTTTAATTTAGTTTTAATTTCGGTTTTTCACTTAATTTCGCGATTGAATTCTACCTTAATTTCAAATCTCAATTTGTCCGGGAATCTTAATCCAAATTCAGTGATTTTTGATTCCGTGGATTCGTATTGGAGTTATATTTCTTAATACACTAAAATCCCTAATTTTTCACCTCAATTCATTATCTGATTTTATCAAATTTTAAAGATATTTCAAAATTTTCCCTTATTTCTCCGTGAATTCGACCCTTATTCACCACTATACTCTTTAATTAGTAATTTAATCCTTTAATTGGTGAGTTTAGAACTTGCTTTGACACAAGATCATGTGTATTCAGCGACTGTACAAAAATCTTTCATCATGAAGTAAGATATAACCATCAATTTTGCATAGATAATATAGCTCAGTGACGCAATTGGTTCTTATAATTCTCTCAGTCCTAATTCTAATGGAGATCATGGGTGCACAACACAGTCATCCCAAAACTTCAATTTTCAATCCTTCCCTAGTTTTTTTAAAACACTGCAACCCTTCACTATTTGATCCAAGTTTGTATCACAGACAGAACTAACAAACACAGATAAAAGAACACATCCGAATTTTTTTCAATTTATAATTCGTAAGGAAACCTCGGAACTTTCAAAACTAAGAAAGGGTAGAGTTGTAAGTGTTAATTGCTTGCTCCTCTGGCAGATGTCCCAAGCTCCTTTGCAGTTAGATGAGGATATTTGACTATCTATAAATCAGTGCTCATGGCCCAAGGAATCTGAGAGGTCAGTGGAGGAGATGATGACCCACAATTTTAAGTCACTCTTAGCCACTCTACAAGTTCATTTGCCATCAATAATAATATCAAAAGCATAATAGCCAATAATAAAAGGACAGAACTTTGGCTGACAATAATAAAGATCATCCTAGTTGAGCAGAGAAATCTTAAAATAACAAAATCACACAAAAAGATGAAGATCCTAGGAAAAAATTGCATAACTAACAGAACTCTTTGAAATGAAGTAACGGTTAGTCAGCTGAAATCGGTGCGTCAATATCGGCAGGGGTGATGGTGGGAAATGGCCTGACTAACTCATCCTCATCCTTGGGCACGTGCACTGTTACCTGGTCCGAAAGCGGCATGGTGGCCCCCTGCTTCCCCTTTGTATCCCAGTCCAACATTATCTTCACCTTTGTCCCCAACACACCCTAATACCACCATGTAAAAAGTCAAACACATGATAACAAAAATAGAACTAAAAAGTCGAAGCTAGATCGGGGGCAACTAGTAAATAATGGAGATTTAGCAGACTTGATGGACTGGTTAAAATGAACCAACAGAAATTGACAGACCTGTCTGAGAAATTAACTGTACTGTACAAGCAGATACTGAACGAATCGCTCAGGTTTTGCATCCATCGTTTTCAACGGCAGATTTCCTCACATTGTTTGCCCGGTATTCAAGCATATTTGGGCAGTACCTGGAGGACAGGATCTCCACCTGCTCCATGAATGATCTCTCCTGGGGCCCACCGATATACCTCGTCATCTGCTTCCACCTCCTCAAGGAGATCTCCCCCGACCTAGAAAAATTTCAACAGCCTATTTTCACTCACTGATTTGGTAATAACTTATTTTTCAGTCTACACTGCCGCATCACCTGTGCTCGAGAAGGTGGTCCCACTCTACGTCCTCTAGACAGCACGCATCCAATTTTAGTAGTCTGCAAGACACATCCTTAGAAGTTAAACATGCCCAGATTAGCGGATACTGGTTTGAAAGATCTTATGACCTACCCATCTATCAGGAGATAATCATCTGTGTCCGCCCACAGACCCTGAGATACCATGGGAGAAGTCAACTGTTGGTACCTGAGAATTTGCTAAAAGTTAGATACTAGAATGAAGCAAACAAGGAAAGTTCATAGAGAACCATTTCATGCAGCAGTTCATTTCAAAGCGAGTGGTCATCTTCTCACTTATAGTTCCCCACGAGATGTTCTCCCTCAGCTGCCCATTGAAGAGAAAAATGTCATGAACCAGACAAAAAAGAAAAATAATTAAATATATTAGAGAAGAGATGGAAGAACAGACCATTCCATGCTTAGTCTTCCTCTCTTCAAAGGCTTTTAACTGCAGATCTGCATTGACCAGGTCAAACAAAGACTGGTACTCCTCCAGCGTCCACTTGCCTACAACCATCGCAACCAATGGAACTAAAGTCAAGGAACCGGACATCAAATGGGCCAGCTAATGTGGTAATTTTGCAATAATGTAAATAGGGCCTGGGGTTGAGGGTCAAGCGGCAGAGAGGCCTCTGTCTGCCACTTGCTGCCTATCAAGCAGTTCGTCAACTTCTCGTTGACTGGTCAAAATTACAAATATTAGGGAAACAGAGAAAATTGAAAGTAATGAAGAAATGAAGGGTATGAAGAAGATTAGTCCACAGGGGGGGAGAGAGAGAGAGAGAGAGAGAGGGAGAGGAGAGGGAGAGTGAGACACAGAGGGAGAAGGAGACAGAGAGGGAGAGAGAGAGGGAGAGGGAGAGGGGGAGAGAGAGTATTCAGGAGAGTGAGAGCGGGAGAGAGGGGAGAGAGAGTATTCAGGAGAGAGAGAGAGAGGGAGAGGGGGAGAGTATTCAGGAGAGGGAGAGAGGGAGAGGGGGAGAGAGAGTATTTGGGAGAGGGGGAGAAAGAGAGCATTCGGGAGAGGGAGAGAGGGAGAGGGGAGAAAGAGAGTATTCGAGAGAGGGATAGAGGGAGAGGGTAAGAGGGAGAGGGGGGGAGAGAGTATTTTGGAGAGGGATAGAGCAAGATAGAGAGTATTTGGGAGAGGGAGAGAGGGGGAGAGAGACAGAGAGGGGGAGGGGGAGAGAGAGAGAAGGGGGGGGAGAGAGTATTCGGGAGAGGGAGAGAGAGTATTTGGGCTTCTCTTGCACAGGAGAAATCAATCCAATCATTAATCCTCTGATAGACATCTCTACCACTGGAAATCCCTATGAATATCTTCAACAGTTCTGCTACAATTGAACAAGAAATCAAGGTACTATGCAAGTCAGAATAACAATGCCCAGGAAAAGAAAAGAAGGGAGATGGGATTTGAGAGCATCTCCCTGACCCAACTACCTCAACAAATCTTCCGATGTCTGATCATGTAAGATAACCTGCTGTCAAAATTGATGAACAGAGAGGAGGAAAGGAGGAAGAGAGTGCTCTAGCCAAGGGGCGGCACCTGAGAGAGAGAGTTACTCTAGAAAAACAACTATATTTTTGTTTTAGGGTTTACAAGAGTCTTTTAAAGGGAAGAGGGCGACCTGACACCTGACAGGGGTCACATGTAACTCCCAGAGGTCACACGTGCGACCACTGAGTGACAGGTCGCACGTGTGACTGTTAAGGGGGCAATAAATGTCAACACCCCCCCCCCCGCAAGCTAGGTATGGATATTGACCATGCCTAGCTTGGTCGCCAGCAGCTGGAAACGTGGGCCAGGCAAGCCCTTCGTGAAGATATCAGCCTTCTGGTCAGTCGAGGGAACAAAGGCTGGACGGATAATTCCCCAATCAATGTTCTCCGTGAGGTAGTGGCGATTCATAGCCATGTGCTTCGTCCTGTCATGCTGGACAGGATTCCTTGCGATTGCCAAGGCTGACTGATTGTCGCAGTAGAGTCTGATCCCAGCATTTGTCGTACATCTTGATGTCCTCAAGCAAGTGCTTCAACCAGCGACATTCCGAAACACCCCAATTAAGGGCTCTGAGTTCTGCTTCTGCACTGAAGAGTGAAACTTCTTTCTGCTTCTTGCTTCGCCAAGTTACAAGGATGCCTCCTAAAAAGGTACAGTATCCTGACGTAGAGCGTCTATCAACAATAGAGACTGCCTAGTCCGAGTCAGTATATGCTTCTAGTGACAGACCCCCTTCTCGAGAGAAGAAGAGTCCCTGCCCAACAGTGAATTTCAGATATGATAAAATCCTGTACGCAGCTCGTAGGTGAATCTCATGAGGTTCACTCATAAACTAACTCAACAAACTAACCGCATACGATCTGTCCGGTCTCGTATGATTGAGATAGATCAACTTCCCAATTAATCTCTGATAGATATTTTTATCAAATGCTGCCTCGTTGTCCCCTTTGCCGATCTTTACGTTCGGATCAAGGGGTGTCGTAGCCGGCTTACACCCCAACTGACCTGTTTCTTGAAGCAAGTCCAGTGTGTACTTGTGTTGACTGAGAGAGATTCCATCCTTGGAGTATGCCACTTCTATCCCGAGGAAGTACTTCACCGGACCTAATTGCTTCATCTCGAACTGACTGGACAACGCCTCTGTCAATCTACAAATTTCAGCCACATCTCCTCCAGTGATCAGAATATCATCAACGTACACAAGTAATAGTGTGGAACCCTTTCCGTCTTCCCGATGCTTGATGAATAAGGCATGATCCCCCCTCGCTTGGTGATAGTTCAGTGCAAGCATGGCTTTGGTGAAGCTGACCAAACCAGGCCATGGGTGACTGTTTTAGCCCATATAACGCCTTCTTTAACTTACACACTTGATTATCTTTGTTCATCAGATGATATCCGGGGGGAAGCTGCATATAGACTTCCTCTTCTAATTCACCGTGAAGAAACGCATTCTTCACGTCAAACTGAAGGATCTCCCAGTCACACTTGGCAGCCACTGCTATTAATACCCGGACTGTATTAAATTTTGCCACAAGAGCAAATGTCTCACCATAATCAAGTCCTTTAGTCTGGGTATAACCCTTTGCCACCAATCTAGCCTTTAGTCTCTCTAGCGTTCTGTCTGCTTGAAATTTTGGAGTGAAAACCCAGCGGCATCCCACCAGCTTCTTTCCCTTTGGTAGTGTAGTACGTTCCCACGTGTTGCTCTTTGCTAGTGCAGCCATTTCTTCATCCACGGCAGCTTTCCACCCAGGATCTCTAATGGCCTCTTCAACCCGATTCGGCACAGAAATTTCTCCAAGGGCTGAGAGGAAGTTCTTATACTGAGGACTTAGTTTTTCGTACTTGACGTAGTGACTAATTGGATACCTGACATTTGTATGACATGATCGGACTCCCTTTCTCAGTGCAATGGGCCATCCCAGATCTTCACTAGCTTCCTCTACCTGGAAACTTGAGGTAGCATCCTCAAGTATTCCAGTAGTTTCACCTTGATCAATCTCTTCTGCAGCGCCCTCTTGGTTGTCGCGGATCTCAAGTTGTGTCGTCTCTGTTTCTGGGGACGGCTCTACCTGTTCAGCTTCTTTAACGTTCTCTTCATGTACATTGGTGCCGGCATCGGTGTCCCTTTTGTCTTTTATAATCTCTACAGTCTCATATGTAGGCATCATTCCTGCCAAACGTAAGAAGTCAAGGTCAGAGGAGTTCTTGTCAACTTCTGCAACTTCAGAGGAGAATTATGTCTTATAATACAGTTCAGATTCGTTGAATACAACATCAGCAGACACAAAAAACTTGCGCGACGGTGGATGGTAACACTGATACCCCTTTTGGGTGCCCGAGTATCCGACGAAGATACACCGAAGACCTCTTGGATCAAGTTTACCGAAATTCTGATGAACAATGCAGACGCATCCAAATATCTGGGCTGGAAGCCCGGAAAACAGTCTTACCATTGGAAAGGCTGTCCTCAATCGTTCCAATGGGGTCTCGAAATCAATTACCTTCATAGGGATCCGATTAATAAGATATGAGGCTGTAAGCACTGCCTCTCCTTAATACTTCTTGGTCATATTCGCCTGAAATAGTAAAGTTCTTGCAGTGGCGAGTGTATAGCCAGGACGTCTCTCTGCCAACCCATTCTGCTGAGGGGTATTAACACACGATGACTCATCTATAATACCATTATCCAAGAGGTATGTTCTGACTTCGGTGTTGAAGAATTCAGTCCCATTATCAGATCTGAATCGCTTGATCTTCTTCCCAAACTGATTACTGATTTTATTGAGAAAAAGAAAGAAGGGCCCACAAGCATGGGACCCCCCCGGTGTCATTGCAGAAATGACGATAGGTACAAAGTCAAATTTAAAGGGGTACAAAATTCAAGGGATCGACGGCGCCTTGTTTCCATGAAATAGCCAGTCCCCTCGCGTCGTGCAGAATAGCATCAACCACGAGGGTTCGTCCCCTTAATATGACATCGTTTCGGTTGATCCAAATAGCCCATAGCGTAGCGAATATGAGATTCCACTCTGCTGCTCTCCGGTATGGACCGTCTCCAATGGATCGCCAGAAAATCTTCCAACGACGTCAACGTCGGACGGGCGACACCAACCGACCGCCAGACCGCCTGGGAGATAGGGCATAACACAAAAAGATGTTCACAATTCTCCAGATTCGCCCCACACAATACGCAGTCCCCTGCAGATTCAAGGGCCATGCATTGTCGAAAAGATCTCGTCATCAGTCGTTGTGCGGCTTTTCCACACCCGACGCCAGACACGCAAGAATAGCGGGTCTTCCGGAGCCACTCGTTCTCGGAGTCGAAGATAAACTGCTCAAACATTAAAAAAACTGTCCACTCCAAATCCACGCGTCCGGGCCCGCGGACGGTCGCTGATTAGCCAATAGCTCCTGTAACCGCATAAAATCAAGCATTCGCTGATCAGACAGTGCTGATGGCAGGGGCCGGCGCCCAGGCGTTCTGCCATGCTTGCTTGACAGAACCTTCCGTATCTAATGCGAGGGCAAACAGGCGAGGGAAGGATTGATTAAGTCGTCCATTCCCCGACCACTCATCTGCTCAAAACCGGAATGACTCCCTTGTGCCAGTTTAGGTCGGAAGAACGTTTTATTAACTCGTCCGCCCATTTTCTAATCTCTACAGTCTGATTACTGATCATCTTGCAAAAGTGGATTATAACCTTCGGCACTTCTCCCTTGGTCTTCGATAGATGCAGCCACATCATCCTGCTATAATCATCAACAAACACAATGAAATATCGACAGCCTGTCAGGCTCTCAACGGGGCAAGGACCCCAAACGTCACTGTGAATACAGTCAAACGACACTGAACATCTATCATCCAATGATTTATAAGTGGTTCTTCGAAGTTTTGACATATGGCAAGAGTTACAAAATAATGTTTCCACCGAAATTCCATTAAACAACGAAGGATAGCAAGTTTTAAGTAAGTCAAAAGGAGGGTGTCCCATCCGCTGATGTAGACGAACCACCCTCTCCTCCTTGGGGCAGACCCGCCGCGATACCAGACACTGCACGAGGCAAGGCATCCAGGAGGAGCAGGCCACCTTCTCTCCTAAAGGATGAAATCCTCGTCCCGGAGACCTTGTCACATAAAAAACAATCAATACTGTCCAGAACAAATCTCCAACCATAAGCATCCACCAACTTCTGTATAGAAATCAAATTGGCCTTTAAATTTTCTATGTGCAAGACTTTCTTAAGTATGCCAAGTGGGTTTAGTGGCACATCTCCAATCCCCTTTACCGGCAGGGTTCCTCCTCCAGCGGTCTGAACTCTGTGCGTTACTTCAGCAGGTGAGTACTTGCTGAACAGTACCCCTCCTGGGGACATAAGATCCGTTGCTCCTGTGTCTGCAATCCATTCAAGGGATGGGGAGTTACCTGACTTAACGAGGGCGGTGGTGCTTAGTCGATCCTACACTTCCTCAATTCCCAGACTCTCCACAGTTGGTCTGGTAGGCTGAGACTGTGACATTGAAACATAGGCCTTTTTTCCAGAATTCTGATTCTTCCAAGCTAGTTTCCAACAATTCTCCTTGGTGTGTCGGCGTTTTTACAATAGGCACAGAATAGGGCGTCACGGCCATCTTCCCCTTCTGATCCTTGAGTTGCATTTGGTTGTGGTGGCCGGGATTGCCAGTTTCCAGAGGGTGCTGACCGAGCCTCAGGTTTCCTTGTTAGGAGCGCAGCGGAGTTCTGTACTTGAGGCTCAGGAGCAACTCTGAAACGGCTTTCTGCCTGTCTCACAGCTCCAATTGCTTCCTCTAGACTCAGCAGTTTTTCTCGGTGAAGCAGCTGACTCCTCACGGATTCATAAGCTTCATTGAGGCCCATGAGGAACTTGAATAGTCGTTGTTTCAGTATGTATTGACGTTCTATGGATTGCGGATTCTGCGTAGGCCACAAATAGTCAACCTCCCGCCAAATCGCCTTCAATCTAGATGCATATTGGAGAATATTGTCACTGCCTTGATGAGCCTGTGACGCTTGCACGTTCAACTCGTAAATACCCCAGTCGTGTGTCTGTTCTTCACTGTATCTCTGGATATCATCCCATAACTCCTTTACTGAATCACAGTAAAGGAAATCCCTCCGCATTTCTAGAGTCATCGATCTGGGCATCCAGCTCAGAGTCAACGACTCAGCAGCCTTCCATCGCTTTAACTCTGGATCAGTTGCTGCAACTGGGGCTTCTGTTAGATGATCTCCCAGTTGACTGCCTTCCAAGGTAAGAGTGATCATCTTTGACCACTCAAACATATTTCCCCCATCAAACTTGACTTCTGGTGGGGGAAAGACGAATGCGGGTCTCCCAATGTCGTGTGAGTGGGCCATGTCTGACCCTCAAGCTTCAGCTGTGTCTGTCCTCACCTCACTTGTGTCTCCTTCAACCTCCACGTGTGAGAGCGACAAGATAGGTATAAAAAAACAGAAGAATAGGACAACAAAGAACCTCAGGAATCAGAAAGAGACTCTTGATGTATATTGTAGTAGCTTCAACAGTCCCCTTTAATGCTCTGATACCATGTCAAAATTTATGAACAGAGAGGAGGAAAGGAGGAAGAGAGTGCTCCAGCCAAGGGGCGGCACCTGAGAGAGAGAGTTACTCTAGAAAAACTATATTTTTGTTTTAGGGTTTACAAGAGTCTTTTAAAGGGAAGAGGGCGACCTGTGACCCCTGTGTGTCACATGTGACTCCCAGAGGTCACACGTGCGACCACTTAAGTGAAAGGTCGCACATGTGACTGTTAAGGGCGCAATAAATGTCAACACCTGCTTATTTACAATCAAAACTCTATTATGAAGGAGCTTGTGCTAATATCTTCTGATAACCGCAATTCCCCGAGTAAACCAAGAGCGGGGTCTTAACATCCTACCGGTTTCAACTTCCTCCCTATCAAAGCTCTTGTTTGGAAATCTACAACTTGACTCACATGAGGTCTAGGGTTTTGCCATTAACTCCTCGTCTTCCATCCTCCGTCTTCATCTACCTATTAATATCTCTCTTGTCTCTCCATCCCTCATCCAGTCTTGAAAAACCATCAATCTGGCAGATCCCTTGCTCATCATTTAGCAACTTTGGTCCCCTCTTTTGGTGTTGTGAATCGTTGAGGGATTTTGAGGCTTTTTTGGTCACATCTCTCTTCTCTGGGTGAGTTGGGGCTATCAGGTTTGGGTCTCTCTCTCTCTCTCTCTCTGTGCTTCCAAGGTTGTCATCTTCATCATTGAGCATCTCAGTCATCAAAGGGATGTCACTGTCCTTGTCTTCATGTACCAGGGGAATTCTTCAGGCCTCTTCTCCTAATAATAACTCTCTCCTACTCACTGATTCAGTCAGTTTTATCTTCTTTGGTGCTTGAATTCTCTGGAAATTCCGTCAGGATCTCAGAAATTTCCATCAGAAACATAGGAGGTTTTACCTTTTCTTGACAATGGTGAGATGTGCTTGATCATTCTGGCTGAGATTGAATCAGCTTCCTGAAACTTCCTAACAATTCATGTGCCAGCATTTTTTCCACCCCTCGATTACCCTCTTCATTCTATGTGCCCCTGGAGCCTCCTATGCACGTGCATGTCCTCATTCACCAGTCAATTTATGTTCGCATTGTGTTGCAAAAATTTTCTGGAGGGTCGGGGAGAAATTCCATAATCCTGAACTTCTAGATGAAGGTTTTTGGGGAGTAACTACCTCAGAAATCTGGAAATTCTGGAATCAGACTACCCCTGGCCTGCCCTTCTGCCAGCAGCAGGCAATTGCTGTCTTCTCATGCACAAGAGGGTTAGTTTTCTCTGACAGCCATCAATTCTGTGAGAGCCTTCTCCTTGACCTGTTTATGCCGCTCCTGCCACCTTGCCTACCTGCTGGCTCCCCTGCCTCCTGCAAGCAGCTGTCAGGAGCTTCCTGCTGTCTGCGCTCCTTGCCATCGGTACTTCCATCTGCTAGCCTGCCTCCTGCAACCTGCTGCTGGTTTACCTGGCATGATTGCCTGTGGTCAGTGCCCTCCTGCCTCAATCTTGTTGTCTCCCAGCTGCCAGGCATTCAGTCTGCCTACTAGGGAAATTTGCGAAGGTCAACCTGTTGTTCTGCCTGCCACCAGCCTGTTCTGGTGATGGCCTCCTGCCCTCAGTGCCCTCCAGCCACCAGCCTCATTCCAGCAGTCTCCTTGTCGCCAGCCTGCCTATCTGCCGCTGCTGACAGGCCTTTCTGCCTCATCTCCCTGGCTCTCCTGCGTATTTTTTCCGCTTCCTTTGCCATCATGCCTCACTGTTGCCTTCCTGCCATGAGACCTCATTGGTTCTGTTAGCTGAACGTCTTTCCTTGTGTGTCTCCCATGTTGCCATACCTCTTCTACCTTGCCAGGTCTCCTGCCACTGACCTGCATGTCCTCTGACAGTCCCGTGCCATCTTGACTGGCTCGCCATTTTATCGCCCGCTGCCCAACTGCCTCCTGCTGCCGGATGCTCTGCCTACCTCTTGCCAACCAACAGCTAAATCTCTCCAACTGCACCATGCAAATATCTCAGTTCCTTCCTCTGGCCCTCTTCTTGGCTATCTCTATCAGTGGCGCATGCCTCCTAGGTGCCCCCTTGGTATCCTCAGACACATAAATGTCTCAGTGCCAGACCAACACATCTCCTTGATTCCCACTCTGGCTTTTCAGCAGCTATTCTTGGCCTCTTACAACACTTTTTATGGAAAGCTGGGCATGTTCATCCTCCAGCTTGAGGGGTGAGAGTGAGAAGGCCCACTAAGGCCTCCACCCCCTACGGACACGGAACCCCGAGGTTCCTCTCATATCCCTTGGTGAATGCACCAGCATGTTAATCTCCTAACCTCTTCATCTTTATGTAACTCTTCACCTTCCATCCTCTCCCCTATGTGAAGGGGGTTAGAAGTATCTCCATGTAAACTCAACCATGATCCCAAGTATTCTCTCTTTCACACCCACTCTAACCACAAAATAATTATGGAAAAGAGGAATTGGAGTTAAAATTCACAAACAATAGCCGGTTGAGGGGAACTCTCTTTCCACCAGACATAGAGATGCTATGATAGGTATTTCCCCAATCCTGTGGGACATATATTAAAAACTGGGTGGTTTTGTCAGCATCATCGGAACTCATTACAACAACCTCAAAGAGTGTACTGATGGTGTGATGCAAGCACATGCAAGAAACATATAATAGGACAATGAGTCATTTTTTTCTGAATGAGAATGAAGATAAGAATAAAAGTACATGCCAATGACTGTGTAACATGCCAGAAAACGGTCTTCTGCAGTTTTGCCTGTTTGGATTTTTTTTTTTTAAAGTGTTTTGCCTGCTTGGATGTCTGCCTCAACAGATTCTAGGAAGCATATATAACAAAATAGTGATTAACTTTTATTCAAGCCCTACCTAAATCGATAATGCATGATAGAGTCTTAGTTTTGATGGATAGTCTTGGTAAAAATATTCATGGAGTAGGCAGTTAGAATAAGTTGGACTTTTTCAACAGGTACATCTTTTTACTCATATATCATTGCTACTCCATCCAAAAGTGTAATAAGATCATTCTCAAAACTGTAGTAAGACCATCCTACTTCCATATTTTGATATGGCTCGTCACGATGCCCACTAGACATTGTGGGAAACCCCAACCTAGACAGAAGAGAATAGCAGAGATCAAGGAGGGAGACTGAACCACAACAGGTACATATTTTGAGGGTGCTGTAAACCCCAAGTGCTAGAGACCCACGTGGAAGATAGTCATAGAAAACTCCGAAAGTGAGAGAATGGGCAAGAGAGTGATGGAGAGAGTCACACGGGAGATTACAGGAGAGAGTAAGAGAGAGAGAGACAGCCACTACGAGAGAGTCCAGGGCAGGGAGGAGTCCATCAACAGAACACTAACTCTCTCCTCTAGGTTTCCGGTCCCCTACAAAACGCCTCTTCTGATAATTAGATCCCCAAACATTTGGTCCACACTAGACCATATGCTTCTTCTGATTGACCCTTCGTCTAGTCACATCAGCAATAGACATTGAGAATGGGCCCATCATAATGACATCCACATCGTGAAAAGAGATTAGATGATCTCAAAAGTTAAATAATATCTCCTTCATGCACATTAAGAGTGACATTAAGGGAACGCGCAGGTTAAGAGGTTTAAGAGTATAACCGAAGACCACCTATCATGAGAAATATTATGGAAAGATTTTCATAAATTATAATTGACTCAAAGAAGCGAAGTACCTCTCTTTGGGTTAGCCAGCTTGAGACTCCGTCTCCATGCATCTTTCACGTGATGTCTGTGCTTACCAAGGATCTCACCCATCTCACTCCACTTTGCTCCATGCTCCTCATGATACCTGGAATCAGAATTTGGGTGAAGGAATAAACTAAACTGCAAAGCTGGATACAGGAAGCCTGTCAACAGCTGAGGAAGGAAGAAGGCCTTTGATGATAATTCACAATTCAGAGACCTTCGGACGAGATCCAACTCTTCCAGTTCCCACTTTCGCTTCTCACTTCTTTGAAACAAAATATGAGCACGATAACATATACTTTCCTTCGGCCTCCAAGGCAGGGCAGCTCCTTCCAAATAGAAAACAAAATGATGAGAAGCTGGTCAGTGATTCTGACACAATCAGATGGTGAGAAGCAGGGTATGAGAGATAAAGTGTGCAAGGAACATAAATATATATGAATTGAGAGAGAGAGAGAGATAAAGGGAGATATAGAGTAGAGGGAGAGAGAGCAAAATCAGAAAGAGAGGGAGACAAATGGAGAAAGAGAGGAGAGAAAAGGACAGCAGAGATACAGAGTGATGGATAAAGGGAGATAAAAAGTAGAGAGAGATGCAGAGACGGAGACTAATAAGAGAGAAAGCAGATAAAAAGAGAGAGAAAAAGACGCAGCAGAAAACCAGAGAGAGGAGAGTGAAAGACAGCAGAGAAATAGAGAGAGAGAGAGAGAGAGCAAGCAGAGATAACAGAGATAGATACAGAACAGGATAAGCAGCGTAGAAGAAAGTTGAAGTATATTTTGTAAAATGCATGGATATGCAGAGAAATCAATTATGGAATCAAGTGTTCTCCCCGTAGATTCATATCTAACACTTTAGGGGGTAAAAAAAAGAGATAACTTGCTCTATTTCTAATTTATTTTACTCAGTGCATTTGGAAGCAGTCATCGTGAACAGCTTTTCTTCATTTGTGATTCAGACCAATGCCATGACTTCCAGAAAAGTTGCATACAACTAAAACTCAAAAACTAAAATAAAAATTGAAAAAACTAAAACTCAAAAATAAAAAACTTAAACCCTAAAAATAACAAAATAAAAAAAAGGTAAAATAAAAAAACTAACACTCAAATTTTTTTCTAAGATTTTATTTTACCAATTTCCTTCCAACAGCATCTAACTTCCGGATGAGACTGGGAGCGGAGAACCTTCTGCAACCCATCCTCACCCAAGTTATTTTCCTAGAAAGGAAAACACACAAAAGGTCTTAGATTATCCTAATCTTGACAGAGAAAATTCACTGATTCAGGCAATTGTGACCATATTGTCCACACAAAGGGGCTACAGATAAAGCTGACCTTTATGTAATCCAAAACTGCTTTCTTGATCATCTCATCTTCTTCCTTGGAGAACCTCTTACCACGAACCAAATTACTTTCATCTGAAGTTAATGTGAATACTTCATCGCGACCCGAAAAGCTCACCCTCTTTTTCTTTGAATCGGATAGTTTGGAAGAATTTCCATCTGGAATGCTCATGGGCTTTTGCTTCTCATGGATCTTGTCTTCTGATTTCCTTTTATTCTGGGATTTCTTTACACCAGCCACCACAGTAGAAGATTTTTGGTTCGCAAGGTCCACCCCAACACTTCCTGAATTTCCTCCATCAGGTGGGGTTCCATTGGCATCTTCGGAGACTCCTGTTTTGGATTTCTTCGTCTTCCTGAGTTTTTCTTTCGAGTGAATGTTTTTCTCTTCTTGGCATTTCTTCTTGGTTTTAACATCAGACAAAGTGAGAATGCGGCCCTCGGTTTTTTCCACTTTATTCTCCTTCTTCTGCTTCTTCTTCTTCTTCATATCTGCCAAACTTGTGGATGAATCTATATCCGTACACGACTCAGAACTCTTGCGCTTCTTTCTCCTTTCGCCTTTAGATGACTCCACAAGCTCCTTTGAGTCCACTTCGAGGCTTTTACTTGCTGCACCATTTTTGTCCAACTCAGAATTGACAGAGCGAATTCTATACTTACGAGTCTTCTTCAATTTTTTACTCCCCAGCGGCACACCAGTTTTCTTCCTTATCAACAATGGGCGGAGATGTTCCTTCAAGACCCTCTCTATTTTTACATGACTTGGAACTCTGGCGCTTATTTCTTCTTTTCCCCTTCAACAACTCTGCAGGCTCCGTCATACCCATTTCAGGGCTTCTCCTGTCCTCCCCATTTTTATCAATTTCAGAATTGACAGATTGAATTAGATCCTTGAGAAAAATTTCGCAAGCAAACTTCTCCGCACCCTCAAATCAAATCACCTTGGATAGATTGCGCGACGAGGGCACCAGGCGCCGAGTGACGAGGGCACTAGGCGACGAGCGGCGAGGGCACTAGGCAAAGACTGACGAGCGCAGCCGGCGATGAGCGGTGAGTGCACGAGGCGACGAGCCGAGTAGCCGACGAGAACGCGAGGCGAGGAACGAGAGTCAAAGAGAAGAGGGAGTGCAAATTCGAGAAGTGCCGAGCGCCGCCGTCACTTTACTGCTTTATAATTTGAATTTCTTTGGATTTTTATTTATTAATTATGATTCCTTTAATAACTTGATTAAAGATTTCATTCATTTGTTCACTATATAAAGTTTATGATAAATATTTACGGTTTATATAGTCCGACTTACTACTATTATTCTAATTAGGATGATTATTGACCCACATATGTCGAAAAGTTAGGAAACTTCACAGATGCTCACATTTGTACTACTTTCAAACAGCTTAAAAATTGAAAATTTTTAAAATTGAAATCGATATCACCCTCTCTTGATAGAGCAATTAAGAAATTTAAAATTCATAATTAATTTTAATAAAATGAAAAAATGATATAGTAATAACTCAAAAAGAAGTTTTTAATAAAATATTGAAAAAGGGAATGAAAATAGAAATTTTCAAATTTTTGATAATTTTTTCGCCAGGTGCTCATAAAAAGTTCTTAGTTTTTAATCTTTGTGGCTTTCTATACAAGAAAAAGGTGCTCAGATAAGTGGCTAAGTGCATAAGAGCTCTTACAACAACTCTTTGTTCAACTCGCATCAACCTTCCTTCAAATAGCACACCAAAATGGACTGCAATTTCAACAAAGCCCTCCATGTTCATGATGTATGATCTTGAAATATGAGCATTGTAGTACAAGATGTACATGTTCTGATCATAAGATAGCCAATGAAACGTGTTCATGCCCTTCCTCTGGCGAAGCTGCGAGTTAATAAGCAAAGTGAGGCCGTGCAATCAAATATCCTCAATTCTATGAATTCTAGGTTATTATCATAGGACATTGTGGCGTTCTAGGGCCTCGTGATGGGAAGGAATTTGGTTGTCATCATCTTGGGAGGGAAGTGCATGCCCGATCTCTATTTATTTAGATTTCTCTCTTTCATTGAGTAGAAAATTACAAATGGGATTTATACATTCAAATGCGAAAGAGAGAGAGAAAAAATATTCCCCATGTGAGAATAAAGTCCTTCAATACAGGCTAATCCCTTTAATGGGATAGATCTAATATTTCCCCTCAATCTAGGAGACTATACATCAAACATACCCAGCTCAGAGGCCAGGGAATCATATGGCATACATATGAGGCTCTTGGTAAAGATGTCAATGAGTTGGTCCACTAATGACAGATGTAGTGTTGAAATAACTCCCTTCAACAACTTGCCACAAATAAATTAACAGTCAATCTCATTATGCATGGTCCTTAACGAAGCAAACGTGCGAGGTCATTGAAAACACACGGATAAGCGTCAAAACATTTACCAAACTCACCAATTTAAAGAGATAATCATGAATTAAGGAGTATAGTGGTAACTAAGGGTCGAATCCACAGAGAATTAAGAGATTTTTAGGTAACTTTTTGAAATTCAATCAAATCGAACAATGAAATGTGGTGAGAAATTAGGGAATAAGAAATTGATATATTTGGAAATAAGACTCGAAGGCAAATCTACGGAATCAAAAATTGGAAAATTTGGATCAAGAATTTGGATCAACAAGTGAAATAGATATAAATTTCCGAACGAGAGAATTGCAAAAAACTGAAATGGAAATTGAAATTGAATAAATCTATGATTCGAAATTGAAATATAATGTTATAAGAAGAAAGATTATGATGAAAACTCAATTTTGAACCCACGATAGTACTTGAATTGATCCAATTCCTTGCCGGATCAAAGGCTTTTCATTCACAATTTTGAAAATGATCGTTGGCATTCAAGAGTTAATTTCTCCCTATTCTCTCAATGAAATCTCACTTTCAAACACTCTGTGGATGCATAAATTGATCTAGAAGAAATTGGAATCAAGATATTCAAGGACTTTCAGAAATAATTATAAATTAGATAGTATAGTGGTGAATAAGGGTCGAATTCACTGAGAATTTAGGTATTATCGAGGTATTCCTTCAAATTCGATCAAATCAGAAAATGAGTTGAGGTGCAAAATTAGGGATTTTGATATTTTTCAAAATATAACTCAAAGACAAATCCACGAAATTAAAAATCAGAGAAATGAGATCAAGATTTGCAGAGAATCAACAAGCAAAAATTAGGTAGAAAATCCGAACGCGAAGAGAGAAATTCAAAATTTAAAATTAAATATAAAATTCGACTAATCTATGATTTGAAATTTGAAATTAATAATGTTATAGGAAGCAATATTAGGAGGAAAACATGAAACTCTAACCTAAGATAGCGCTCGAAATGATCCAATTGATCATCGGATCAAAGGCTTTTCATCCCCGCGATTTTGAAAACGATCGTCAGCATTCAAGAATAGATTTCTCCCTATTCTCTCCACGAAATCTCACTTTCAAATACTCCTTGGACGAGGAAATTGATCTAGAAGCAAAGGTAAAGCAAGAGATTCAAGGATTGAGATGTCAAAATAGTTCAATTTCTCCAAAACACCCTCGAATGGTTTACAACGTTGAAGAACATGTGTATTTATAGGCTAAATTGGGAGTGGCAGTTGGATTTGGCTCTTCATCTCCAATCAATGGCTCAGATGAAATACTTGGATGAGAATCGTTGCCATTAAGTCGCGTGCAATCAATTGAAGATGGAGCGCTTAGATTTCTCTACGTTGCGTGTGAAGAATAATCGTCAAGCGATCGCGTATGTCTCGATCGGGAATCAACATCTAAGATGTCACCACTCGTCAATTGAAGTCCATCGGGCGTATTTAATCTTAGCCATTATAACTCTTCATATCAATGGCTGAGATTAAAACATTTAAAATGAATTGTCACCCAATTAGAATCCACCGCATACCCCCTCACTTAAGTGAACATCAACCATTACGATTAAACATGCGAATCGAGCGCTCTAGATTTTGCCACGTCACATGCGCATAAGAATAAACACAAATAGTCCCACATGACAAAAATCAAGGTGAAATGTATGTATTTAGTGTACTTAATGGGTTAATGCGGTCTTAATGGGTTAGCAAAAATCCATAATGGATGCTTAACCCACTAATGACACGCGTAAACACGTAAACACATACACACACATGTGACACGTGGCGCGAGCACAGGCCGCCACATGACGACACATAATCCACTCCACCGCGTCATCTGTCATGTTAGCGCACATTTTTGAATGATTTTTTATTCTTTTTAATTCAAAAGAAATCCAAATAAATTCATGAAAAATAATTAAAAAATCAAAAAAAGTATAGAAAAATCCCTAAAAATTAGAAAAGTCATATCTTTCAAAATATAACTCCAGATTAATCTATATTTATCTTTGTTTGATCAAAAATTAAATAATCTATCATTCTAAACAGTTAAATTTAAGAATTAACAAGAGAATAATTTTTTTCAAAAAAATACACTCATTTCATTTAAAAAATACAGTTAGAAAAATGAATGAATATATAAAAACTATTTTCTCTTATTATTTAACGTTAAAACCTAATTATAATCTCAAATATAGATGAGAATAATCTAATATCTAAATATTTCTCTTAATTATCCACGATTATCCCTAAAATAGTACATTTTGAAATTATTAACTTAAGTTTACATAGAATGATAGATATATATACACTAAAAACATAATAACATGAATGAAATTAGAATTTTTGTGCCTTATTTTGCATTAATAATCATATAATTTTATGTATAAATTACATGTTATCAATACACGAGTAATGAAGAGCATACAAAGACTTTGGAATATTATTATTTGGCACTTGAATGTAACACAGTCTCACCACAAGCATTGAATAATACAATTATGATATGTTATTACATGTGACTATCTCCACTATAGAAAGAAACAAAAAGGATCAAACCACCTTATAAATGAAATACAAATACAATTAAAACTACGCTTTATACATAGGCATGATTAAAGGCAACGATTTTAATAAGCTCTAGCAAAGAAAGATATTTGAACGGAATCAACAAAAAATACCTAATATGAAACCTATAAGTTATTTTTGAAATTTTTTAAATAATTTTTTATAATCTTAAAATGTTGTAAATAAAACATGTATTGGAAATTCGAGCATGAATTTGAATTTTGAAAATAAATATCAATTAAGGATTTATATCTCTGATAAACAATATGTCGAGCATGTAGAGCAGCTTGACCCCGACCCAAGAAATCGTTGAATATCTTGGCAAGGTTTTAATACTAAGGGAGACAACAATTACTCAGTGGTCCGGTGTGAGCATGAAACGGATTCTGATGATTGTATCAGAGACTCGAGAACTGTTTTCTGTATGCTCCTTCAAGGTTGTTGTTCTTTGTTGGGAATGTCCTTGTCACATGCAAGATGGCTGCCTAATGCCTCTAAGCATAGAAGCACTTGTCACCATGAGGTATTGGCGCCAATCAAACAACAACAGGTGGTATGATGTCACCCTTGAACATGGAGTTGATCTTGATGAAGTCAAGACCTCCACCTCACGCAAGTTTGTTAAATCATTACTTTTACTATCTATTTTATAAAATCACATCTTTGATTTTAAGTTTAAGATGTTATGATCTCATCAATTCTTTTCATGATTTCACTGCGCAAGAGATGAGCAAGTTTTGAGGGCCTTCAATGCTCGGCGATCTTCCCAAGTGAGGAACGGTCAAACATTTTAGCGACCAAACACCCGATGAGTAATAGGGGATGTCGAGATGGGCCATCGAAAAACGTAATTGGAAAAAAATGCGCACTTTTGAAATTTCTAGTCAGCTTCTCTCAAAATTCTTTTAAATTTATGAAAGTCATAGGCTTTTTTACAAATATTTAAAATGGAACTCAGTCAACTTTTTCAAAAAAAATTGCCCACTTACTAAACTCACACAAATTAGGTCCTCAAATGGAATAATATTTAACATTTCAATATAAGTTGAATTCATTAAATACAAAGAGTTAAAGTTTTAATATAAGTTTACAGTTTTAGAAAAATTTTTCACAATTTAACATTCAATGGTTAATTATAGATTATTTCCTAAATTAAAAGGTTTGATTGAAGGTATAGTTTTAGAAAGATTTCAAACAATTTGACCATAAAATGGTTAATCAAAGGTAAATTAGGCCCAATTATGGGATTTTATAGACTTTTTAATCTTATTAGGATTTAACGACGATGAAACTTTAGAAAAGTTTCAACGAATTTCACCATTACTAGGCCACTATTATCCCTCTCTCATCCTCTCTCTTCATCTCTCGCTTTCTACACGTCTATCTATCCCTCTCTCATTCTCTCTCTTCATCTCTCGCTCTCTACACGTCTATCTATCCCTCTCTCTTTCTCTCTCTGCCCCTCTGTTTCTGTCTTTTATCTCTCTTCTCCCCTCTCTCATTCTCTCTGTTTCTATATCTTTACATCTACATGCATTGTCATTCCCTCTCTCATTGACTTTATCTCTCCCCCGTCTCACTCTCTCTGCACGTCTCAATCTGTTCGTACCTCCACGTGTCTATCGAACCCTCTCTCTGTTTCTCTGTACACGTCTCTCTCATTCTCTCTCTATAACCATCTCTTTCTCTCTATTCTCTATCCCTCTCTCTACGTCTCTCTTTCATTCTTGTCTCTCTCAGCATTTACTGTCTCTCTCTTTCTCCAGATCTCTCTCTATACCTCTAGACATCTCCCCCTCATTCTTGTCTCTCTCAGCATTTACTGTCTCTCTCTTTCTCCAGATCTCTCTCTATACCTCTAGACATCTCCCCCTCATTCTCTCTCTAAGTCTCTCTCTAAAAATTATCGAGTCGCCCGTCGTGAGTCAATGACTGCCGATCGATCATGATCGGCGGTCCGTAGTTCTGCTGCTGTCGGGCAGAAAGAGCTACATTGAATCGGACCACGGCAGCCCACGCAGTTGATCGATAATAAACCACCAAAGCCTGCAGTCCTAGCACAGGATTCCTCGACATGGTCAGACCTAATTTCCAATGGAAAATGCATTGACTCCCAGCTTTTGAAATTCTGTAACCATCAGCATCGAAAGCCTGGTTGATCGAGAAACACTGTACAATGAGAACTATATCCATTAATCCTTCAAAAGCGAGCCCAGAATTCTGCTATCCACAATCAAGCTATCCACTTAAAGAGCGACACGAGAAGTTCTAGAGCCAGCTGACCGCGCGCAGAAGAGAGAAAACTGAGGAAGGAGACTTACGCAAATGACGGCAAGAGCCAGCCCTTATCGTCTGCCAGTGCCTTGAAAGCCAGAAACTTGTCCCTCGCGTCGGGGACGTCGAGAGTCAAGTCCTCCAGAGAATCCCTCACCCTAGAGAATCCCTTTGTCATCTGGTTCACTGTAATCAGGCCCTCGTTCAAGCATTCCTCCAGCAACGCCAGAATCATCTCCCTCTTCTTCTCCATTGCCATGATCAGCGCCTTCTTCACAACTTCGTGACCGAAAAATGGCATGTCCAGATCACGTATGCACTGGCATGCCTCCCCCATATCCCCTCCGCTCTCGTACTCCTCCAGCAACCTCGTCACCTTGTCCTTGGCATCTTCCACGGCCCACCCGGAACCGCCTCCCCAGCACCTCAAAAGTCTCTCTCCGGCGTGAGTGCTACAGACCAAGGTCTTAGCCAAGCGCAGTATTTCGCTCCCCATAGACCCACGTTTCAACTGTCTGGTCATTTCGACCAGTTCTAATGGGACCAGGCTGTCATCAATCACTGCCCTCGCAATAAAGAAGGCTATTTCATCAGAGACATCCAGGATATCCAGTGCTGTATCATCTGCATCTTCTAGAATCATGATAAAACCTTTGATCAAGTCTTCACTCGAGAAGAGCTCTGAGCGCAGCGCCGTGATCAAGACAGAGGTCATCTCCTTCTCTCTGTTCCGCTTGTCCAAGGCCAGCGTGACCAGCTTCTTCAGAAAAATTGGGTAGTTCTCCGGAGCGGCCAAGTCCACGAGACTGCGGATAAGTTCAGGGATGTCGTCAGACAGGAAGTATTCTTGAATGATGGCAATGGCTTCTTCCTTGTATCGCCACAGCTTCTTCTCGGCAATGGTGATCTCGGTGGGCTCAAGCCAGCCTTCAGTTTCTCCTCTGATGGCTAAGGACTGGAACATGGCTCTCGCCTGAGGAATGTCCAGAGAGAGATCATCAAGATCATCAGAAACACGTAGGAACCCCCTGGCCATCTGGCTGAAACTTATCAGACCTTCATCAGCGGTCTCCTTCAAAAGTTTAACAATTAGATTTTTTGACGATGGGACTTCCATGGAGAGGATGATAGCCTTCTTGACGACTTCGTGGTGGAAGAAAGAGACACCCAAGTCCCGAATGCACCGGCAGGCCTCTACCATATCACCATTTTGACTGTACTCTCTAAGCAAGTCGGTGATCTTCTTCTTCACCTCTTCAACTGTGATGTGAGTGCTTCCTCCCCACTTGCGCTCCACAAGTTCTGCATGGTGGGGAGTGAGGAGATAGCTCTTCTCTGACGTTTGAACAGCCTGAAACCCTTTGGAAGTCTCTGGAAGCTTCTCTTTAGCCTTTTTCAGGAAAGCGGGAGGGAGAATGTCGTCCACAATGGCACGAGCAATGAAGAGAGCCAGCACGTCAACTGCATCTACAATGTCAAGGGCGAGATCATCTGCTGACTCTAGAAGCATGAGAAAGCCTTGACTGACGTGGGCAGAAGTTATGACATCAGCGTATAGGGCAGAGAGAAGAACTGTTGACATTTCCTTCTCTTTGTCGTGTCTGTCCATGGCCATGGAGACGAGCTTCTTCACAAAATGTTGGTGGTATTCTTGAGAATGGAGATCTCGAAGATCAGAGGCAGCCTGGTCCACATCACCAGTGCTGAAGTATTCCTCGATTATTGAGATTATAGACTTCTTGTAGTCATTCAGAGGAGTGGAGACAGAAGCACCCACGAGCTCATATGGCTCCTGGATTTATACATCCATAAAAAATGATTGACATAAATACCAAGGTTAATAGGTGATTTATTTACATTGTATTTATATATATATACCTCACAGCTATCATAATTGGGATCTTTCTTATCAGTGGGTGTGTCAACATCAGTGTCCAGTAATTTACCCCACGTGCCTTTTCCTCCGGCGCCATCTACAGGACAACATCACAAAACCCAATTCAGAGATTTCCTTGAAAGGCAACATTAAACGCAATACAGAGAGGTCGATAGGTCTCTTAATAAAGAAAAACAAATTAAAACTGAAAACAGCAGGAAAACTAAACACCGTACTGTCTTGAAAAGATCAGAAGACCTGTTTCAGAATTCATATATTAGTCACATGTAAATGATGCAAAAGTGCTACAACGAATAAGTATAGATTTTCTTGATAGCCTTAGAAACACTAAACTTTCTAGAAAATATCAAGAGAACTTTTTCAGGATTCATACAGTAACCATAATCATTAATAGACGAGGGAAAAAATATCTAGAATTATTATTAAACTATAGTAGAAGAAAAATTAAAATAGAACTGAAAAATAGCACACATTTTCTTGAGAGTCGAGATTAAATAAAATTACTGATAAAATACGTTTTTTTTTAATAATGCATAATAGGCACCCTGAATGGTGCCCCCCAAGACTGATAAAATACGGTAAGTGTTATTAGTCGCTCACTGATGCAAGATTAAACTAATACTGAACAATTCTACGGCACAAACGAATAGATCTCAACATGCATTTTCTTGATAGTCTTAGAAGCAGAATACTGCATATAAAATATCAAAAGAACTATTTCAGGATTCACAAATTAACCATAGTCGATAAAAAAAGAGGAAAAAAATATCAAGGACTATAATTAAATTTAAGACGAAACAGAATTAAAATAAAAGGCGAAAAATACACCGATTACTTGACAATCAAAGTTAAGAAAAACTACTCATAATTAATCAAAGTTAAGCAAAATTACTGATAATTAATCAAAGTTAATCAAAATAAGCAAAGTTTTACAGAAAGATTAAAGTAAACCAGAATCGAAGAAAAACTAATTAAAACTGATCAATTCGACATCACGATCGATGAACACTGTACTGTCTTGAAAAGATCAACAGAAGTGTTTCAGAATTCACGCTAATCATAATCAATGCTAAAAGAGGCGAGAACGCCAAGGACTATCGACCTTTCTTCACGCGAACTAGTTTTCCTGAGTGAGAGCGACGCATTTGGCGAACAGAGCTTGCCGCTGCAGTCATTCTCCCTCCCGCCTTGAAATTCGAATCATTAAGCATGGAGGATGGTGACCTAGGCGACGAAGACATCCCTTCCGCGGCCTCCACCGCGATCTTCAGCACTTCTCTCTGCCTGTCCGTCAAGAATCCATCTGTGTTCGATGCCATAGCCGCCTAAGATTCAAGATTTCCTCTCTCGCTAGTCGAATTCTCTCTCTCCAAGTCGAATTCTTCGTGAAAGTCGGAAAAGCAGAGGCTGTGGTGAATATTATTTATTTATAGGTTCAATATTTAAATAAATTTTTTATTTTTTATTGGGTATTTCTATTTTACACGTCGTCGGACGTGCCCCCGCACTAATCCAGAAGCAGTACGTGTAGCAGCGCACGAAATTCGAGCGTGGGCCAATGAAATAAGAGGAATAGACAAGTTCCGTTGTAATGGATATGGAACGTTGATCTGATATAATTGACATGATCATGATCATGATCAAAATTTCATTGAACGAGGAAGTGGATCGATCAACCAATTTGTATCATGATTAGATCATAGCAGGTTGATCAACAAACAATCAGAGAGACATTATTTTTTTAAAACGATCTGATCATCGATCATACCACTTGGATCTATGATTGAATTGATTAGAGGCTCCGTGGTGTTGGATCAAATTACCTGCATCGAGCATTCAGTCAATTCAATTAAACATCCAGGTGTTATGATTAATGGCTGATTGACATTCAATATCTAATCGCCGATTCAATTGCTGATCGTATAGTTTTTAAGAATAATAGCTTTCTCTAAATGTTTGATCCGATTTGATCACGATAATCCGATCAACGATTGTCACCCTTAGTTGTAGATAATGGCATTCAACAGGAATCAGCCATGGAGGGGAGAGAGAGATCATTTCCAAAGTTTCTTTTTGCATCCATGGTTGGGGGTGAAAAGTGCAATGCTGGGGTCTCAAAGTTGATCAAATGAATCTTAGAAAGAGCAGATAAATTTGAGGGATTGTCCAATAATCCAAAGAACACGTTAGTCGAAGTTAAAGTTTGTGTTTTCATCTTTTATATTTAGATTATTATACCATGTTCTTACACCCTCTCGTTTTATTTTCTTATATGGCATTAAAGCACTGGGCATCTCCTTTTTTATTTATGCTTTTTTTCCTCTCTCTACCACCACCATTGTGATCCTCTCTCTAAGAGCTTTCTAACACCTCAATCTTATTACTATGGGCCTCCATTTGTCGACTTAGACTTGTGTGCAATTATTTGTAATGTGATTTTTTGGTCTATCTAGAATTTTGTGTTTTTTTTTTGTGTTTTTTGCGTAGATCTGTGTCACTTAGTTGCCACCTTTTTTGTCACAAGTGATATATATTATGAATCCTATAAGATAAATCATACTTCAATATATCTTTTTATATTTATGAAAATTTAAATTTATTCATTATTATTCTTAGATGATGTTTGTAATAAAATATATGAGCATATGCAACGACTAAATGAATCATGATAAGATTATAATACAATGATCGTTAGTCTTTAAAGATATGTCCAAATCTTGTTATCTGAGGGATACTCGAGAAAGATGTACAAAATATCCAGAAATAATTGTAATATATGATTTGACCCAACTGACGAGTATAGCTAATCATAAGACCGCCAGTGTAGAGACACTAAGGAGAATTAGTAGGTGATCTTTAGAGAAAAAGTTCACTAAATTTATCTACGTAAATCCCTGAATAGTATTATACTTAACTGTAAAATAGGTTGACTAATTTCACAATTGTCTATATGGTCCTCTAACTTGAGATACTAAAGATATCTTGTAGACAGATGACTGTGTTTTCATTATGACTCGCAAATCCATAGTCACGAGATATTTAAAATATCATATGCTAGATACACCATGACATCCTTGAAGGTGATTCGTGTGGTTAGAATGAAATTGTCATCCCTTAGTATTTGAGGAAATCGACTTGAGGAATGAGATGCAAAGAAATCCATAGCCAAAGTAGTGAAAATATTATGTAATCTGTTATCGATGATTTTCTCCATGCATTACTACTATCTTGAGTGACCAATTAGCATTCATGAGTTTCATATGGATAAAAGATTATATGTATATAATAACCAGTGACAACAAGGTTCCATGTAAGAATTCTAATATACATCATATATCCTAAAACATGAGGTCTAGCTTGGCCCCTAACATGTTGACAACTTAAATTGTCAGTTGGGTTAAATGGATCCTTAATCAATTAATATACGTCGATATAGATAATTAATAAGATTAACCAATAAGTGTTATTGGGTCTATGAAATTATTAACCAATTACATATACAGACCTACATGGCTTCACACATAAAGGCCAAGGACATTCGTAGATACCTACATAATTATGAGGATTTTTTTGTCAAAAAAATTTACATAATCAATGTCTATATATAAGGGGAGAAATGACTAAAAATTAAGAACACCATATGACCTTCATGTGAAACTCTCTCATTTATTCTCTTTCTCGTGGTAAAGAATATGGAAGAAGATATTCTATTATCTGGTGATCGTGTGAATATCTCTATAAGCTAAATACTTGAACAACTCAAAAATACTCCTTCAATGAACCTTGTAAGTATGAATTTTAATTTATATTACATGATACGATCATTGTTCTGAAAGTCCCAATAGGGTGGTGGTTTAACCTAAGAGAGGGGGGTGAATTAGGTTTATGTGTTAATTTTAATTGTTAATCTCTGCTTTTCTGTTTGCTAAGATTCATTGGTTAAGCACTCTCTTATCATCCTCTTGATGCACCAAATATTATTATACTGGTCGGAGGACCTAATGTTCCTTAATCCAGTTCCGAGTATTGTCAACTCGGAGCCTCAATCCTTGCCAAAAGAAACCTAATCCTCTCACCCTTCAAATGGGTGAAGGACAATGTTCAATACAAGGATTTAGGTTTGCCCCCAGAGGCAACCCTAACACTCACCTTTACTTAACCCTACGGCACTACCCTCCAAGCCTCAACCTCCTTGACTCCTGGATGGATGCCCTAACTCCCTCAGGCCGATCTCCACACAATCACTTGTCCCTTCACGCCATGTCGTGTCGTGCCTGCTAGTAGTCGTCTTCAGGCTCCACTTGGTCTTCTTGCTCCCTAAGTCTTGACTCCTTCTCGTCTCAACGAATGAGACACTCCCTGACCTCCGTATGTTTAAATGCAAGAATATGTTTGTCTAAATGATGATAGCAAATAAGTGAGACTAAAATTACGAATAAGTGAGACACACAAGACAATAACTTTTGGAGTTGATTTTCTGATCAGGGTTGACTTTTGATCATATTTGACTTTTCTGACTTCTTGTAGAATTTTAACTAGAGTTGACTTTTTGACTTCTAATTGACATTGGGTTGACTTTTTACATATAGTTGACTTTCTGACTTAGGGTTGACTTTTGACCTACGGTTGATTTTATGACTAATTAGGACTGACTCTATCTGTCTGAGTTGACTTTTAACTCTCTGATTGACTTTGAACTCTTTGATCAACTTTGAACTCTCTAATCGACGGTTTTTTATAGACTCTACTATAATAAGAGGGAACTCGATGCCTGAGCACAGACGAGTGGTGCAAGATATGCTAGCCACTCAACTAAGGGAGTATGAGGGTATTAAAGACATTATCAACATATTGAACCACCTATTGACATTCTTCTTAGATCTTCACAACCCAGAATATTTAACTTACTTTACTCAACACACAAAAGCAGAATATTAACGACTGAGATATGGCAAGTACTGAAACCAGACTAGATGACGGTAACTCACATAGTAGGAATTAAAGCAATTAAATTAATAGAGTGAGCAAAGAAAAGTAAGACTTACTTGAATCTGTCAACTTATATAATCATATTAAATAACATCCAACTTCACCGTGAGATTTAATGCAATTAGACTAATAAGCATATTAACTAAATAGATTGAGTAAGGAAAATTACCACTTACTTGAACCTGTCAAGTTATATAATCAGATAAAATAACAGCCTACTTCATAGTGAGATTTAATGCAATTAGACTAATAAGCAGATTAACTAAATAGATTGAGTAAGGAAAATTACCACTTACTTGAACCTGTCAAGTTATATAATCAAATAAAATAACATCCTACTTCATAGTGAGATTTAATGCTATTAGATTAATAAGCAGATTAACTAAATAGACTGAGTAAGGAAAATTACCACTTACTTGAACCTGTCAAGTTATATAATCAGATTAAATAACAACCTACTTCACAGTGACATTTAATGCAATTAGATTAATAAGCATATTAACTAAATAAATAGATTGACTAAATAAAATAGCAACAAACAGTACTATTAACTACAAAGATTATGTATGACAGACAACTGTTAATGGAGATTGCAAGAGAAGTATACAACACTAAATGTAGAGGAACGTAATGTGATTATGATTGTGCATAATTAAAGATAGATCACAAAACCATAAACCGTTGTTAGAAATAAACTTGGAAGAGATTTCTATTTATCTCAACAGAATATTTAGAAGGCTGATATACTTGTTGTGATATGCAGAATGCTAATTCAACCTAACGGAATGGAATGAACGAACAACAATAAGTAATATCGATTCCACAAACAAATATTTAAATCAAATGAATACAATTAATTCAATATGTGCAATGAATAACGATTCAGATAACTAGCATGAACGTCAATGAAAGGGCAAAATGAATTTGTGATTGAGTAGATAAGATATATGACTAAATTAAGAAACAGTGAGGTTTTGAAACTCAGATAAAAGATCATAGACTGGTAGAGTGTAGACAGGAAGGATTAGAGGATAACGATTGAAGAGTGACTGGTGAAATAGAGAAACAACTGATTCGAAATTAAGAATGAAAGATTAATCGATGAAATAGAGAACCAAACGAATAGAGGTTAAGAATGAAGGATTAACCCGTGAAATAAAAAACTAAACAACTCAAGATTAAGAATGAAGGATTAACCGACGAAATAAAAGCTAAACAAATCAAGGTTAAGAATGAAGGATTAACCAATGAAATAAAAACTAAACGATTTCTGAATACTCTTCCCAGCGTCAGAAAATCGCATAAGACGTTTCTCGCCCGCCGCCGTGAAGATAGAAAGAAGGAGCACTAGTTTGTCATCTTCCTGATCACAAGCAAGAAATAATCATTTTCGTCATAAGCTATTCTCGAATCTTTTTCTCTCTCGCTTTTGATTCACACTTGACCGCCTTTTTAAAAAAACTAACCCTAAGTCCCCTTAGCATTGTAAACAATCGAAAGTTGTAAAATTACGGTAACACCCTTAATGCTCTTAAAGCTATATATTCTAGATTTAACCTATTGAAGTATTAAACTATAGGTGGAGATATTGAAATATAATCCTTAAGTAAGCAGAATTAATCCTAAAAAAGAACTATAGAATTATGGTTAATATTAGCTACAAAATTAATATAGCTTATCGAGAAAATATATAAAGAGATTATCGTTGCTTTGCCTTAAATCAAACACACTCATTAGTCTCAATAATAAGGTAATAGAAAATATGAAATAATAATGCTTAAATTTAATAATATATAACACCAGATTAATCAGATGAAGAAAGTTAAATCCTCAAGTATATCAGTGTCAATTCAAGATAATGTTTATGACTATGCTATGGGGGCAACTGGTTGCCCCGAAGGAATCTGGGGCAACCGGTATATAAGCCATCAGCCATCCAAACGCAAAAAGAAAGAAAAAAAGAAATCGAGGCCTTGGCCTCCCCCTCTCCGCTCCCGCATCTACCCCCACCTCCGGGGGAATAGAAGAAGTGGCCTCCGCCTCCGCCACCTCCCCATTCATCAGAGAAATTCATCAGAGAGAGAGATGGATGATCCCATTCATCAGAGAAATTCGGGTATCCCACCCTAACATAAATATGTCCATCGCCGCCAAACAGCCCCCGGGGGTCAAACTTCTCCATCACCGCCACAAACCGATCACGCTTGCACAAAAAGATACAAAAATCAGATCAAAAGACAACTAATAGTCAGTCCTCAACTCCGACTCTCACTTGTCGCCGTACTTCTCCTTGGCACCAATGAACCCTACCGACATGTTCTTCCCCCAATACGGCAGTGCCTCGTACTTGAAGAACGCCATCTGCTCCATCTCTTCCAGAATATCTTGATCTAGACGGGGATCGTCCAGGTCTCTCGAACAAAAATATGTCATGTCGAAGTCAACGTAGTCGTCCTTCTTCCCCAGAAACACTGTTGACTTCTTCACAAACCTCATCAGCAACCTGCTGTAGAGATCTAGCCCGCAGATTGATCCCTGGCCACAGTTCTCTGAGTTTCTTCACGTTCGCGATGAAATCCGGGATCTGTTGTATAGAAATGCTGAAGGCCATATGATGGTAGAAGAGTCCTTCTAGACGAGAGTCCCAGCTGCAGGCTGTGAGGAGACCGTCGTCTTTATCGTTAAGGCACGAGTCGGATGACTGCATGTCACTCTGGTTCCCCACGATGGGGTATCCTTTGAAGTCAATGAGCTTGCTCTCATAGTTCTTCAGTCCCACGCCGGTCGCGAGCAAAGCGTTGACCTGGACTTTTGCTAGAAGACATCTTTCGTCCGCGTTCTCCATCGCCTCCAGCAGCTCTTCTACAGGAAGAAGGAGATGAATATGTAATGAAAATTTCAGGTTTGGGTTTTTGAGGACGGGACCTGATTTTCTGATGGCGCCGATGAGGACGGAGAGCCAGAGTTGGAAACCTTCGAAGTCGTTTTTCCCCTTAGCCCAACTAGAAGTAACCAAGTCCTCGATCCACATAATTATTATCTTGAACACTTTATTTCACAAAAACAGTTTTGGTTGAGTTCACAAAGATTTGATTACTCTCTTTCTTGGATAACACATACATCAAAGAAATTGATGGATATGATGTGGCTCATAAGCCAATCACACTTCTATGTATCTCATTTATGTTAATTGAAATGAAATTTATTCGTTGTCATTATTGTGTGATGTTTCTAATGAAGTCCATGAGCATATGTAATGACTAAGTGAATTAAGATGAGATCATAATATAATGATCATTAGTCTTTAAAAATATATTATAACATAGGATGTTTGAGAAGGACATCAAGTTGTCTATAAAGAATAACATTATTTAATACGACTCATATGATGAGTATGACTGATATTGTAGCCATCGGTATAGAGACACTAAGGACAGATAGTGGGTGATCGTTAGAGAAACAGTTCGCTTAATTAATTTGTATGAATCATTGAATGGTATTATACCTAACTATCGATCAGGTTTATTGATGTCACGATTGTGTATGTGGTTTTGTGACGTGAGATACCAAAGATATCTTTTGGATGGACTATAACGTGAGATACATTCATTTTAATTATAACTTACGAATTCGTAGTCACGGAATCTCTCAAACGTCATATATTGGATAGAACATAAAGTCCTTGAAGATAATTGTGTGGTCAAGATGAGATCATCTACCCTCATTATTCGAGGAGATTGACTCAATGAATGAGATGCGATGAAATCCTTAGCCCAAGTAGTAGACATATCGGATAAGGAATTTTTCATACTTTCTTCAACACATTAATACAAACTTGGGTGACCGATTAGGATTTGATCATTGACTATTATCTATGTCATTCATAAGTCTCATGTAGACAAAGGATTATGCACATACGGTAACCGATAACGGAAAATTTATATAAGGGAGTTTTTATATACTATATATCTCCTAGAGTACATGGTGTAAATTGACAATCAATGGGCTGACATCTCAACCTATTAATTAGGTTAAATTGATCATTAATAAATTACTCCATATCTCTCATAGTACATGGCATCGCTTAGCACCCAATACACCCAATATTGATATAGATAATTAATAATATATATATATATATTATAGTACAAGGTTGAGTGATAAGACATTATTATGTCTATAGAGTTATTTACGAGTGAGATATATGAAGTTAGAGGGTCACACACATAAGTTCTATAGATGTTGATAGAGATATATATAATTATGAGGATCACACACATAAGGTCTACATCCTAAATGTCTATAAATAAGGGGAGAACAACTACAACTAAATGTACCCATGCAAACCTTGTGATAATTCTCTATTTTATTCTCTTTCTCTCTCGGTAAAGAGCTTTAAAGAGGATATCCAACCATCAAGAGATTGTGTGGATATTGCTAGAGGTTATACACTCAAATAAATTCAAGAACTCCTTAAAGGGAACCGAACAAGTATATTTTCTCATACCTACTAAATGATAAGATCATTTATCATTGATACCCAATATTTTTAAATATATGATTCAATATATTATGTTGCACTCGATATTTTGATTAAAATTTTGGAAGGTTTATTTATCTCATAACCCAAAAAAAACTATGCTCTTAAAAATGAGTTGACAACAATATCATCAAAGGTTACAAGGGGGTTGACGAGACGAGACCGCGAGGTCGTCGATTTCACACGGTCTCATGTCAAAAATTATTCTAAACTTACCAATTTTAGGAAATTAACTCCAATTGAGGGGTATAATGGTAAATAAGGGTCGAATTCATAGGGAATTAAGGTATTTTCGAGATATCTTTTGGAAATTGATCAAATTGGATGATGAATTGAGGTGAGAAATTAGGGAAAATGGTGGTTTTAGAAAGAAAACTTCAAATCGATTCCACGGAATCAAGAATCATCGAATTTGGACTTGATTTCGTAGAGAAATCGAAATTCGAAGTGGAGAGAATTTTTGGAACGAAGAAATCGTGATTTAAGCTAAAATTTGATGAAATTAATCTCTAAATCCTAATATAAACGAAAATTAAACATAATAGGAAGATAATCTAGAAAAAACCGTTTCCACTAAACTTAATTAGCGATCAAAATGAGGCGATTAAACGGATTAATCGCCGAAAATGTGAAGAACGGGAACGTGAGCTTCAAGCTGCGATTTCTCCCTCGATTCTCCACCAAATCTTGATTTCAACCCCTCCGTGGATGCGGAAATGAAAGAGGAAAGAGGATGGAATCAAGAGAAACAAGTGGAATGGTGTCTAGACAGTTCAATTTGATTAAAATCCAACTCGAATGCTTACAAAAGACGAAGAACACGTCTATTTATAGCCCAAATTGGGCGAAATCCGTCCGATCGGTGCGTTAAGCTTCATCAATGGTCCAAATTAAAACGCCTCAAAGTGAATCGTTACGAATATATCGCGATCGTCGGATCTCAGATGGACGCTCTAGATTTATCCTCGCGATGTGCGTTATAAAACGCATGAAACGGCGCCCATTGGATCGTGATCTAACGCTCCAGATGCGTTTGATCGCGTGAAATTGTGGCCGTTATAACGCCAATTTTAAGCCACGTGCGCGATCAACTAATCGGTGGTCCGGCGTTCACGCGATCGACGCATCAGGTTCGGCGCCGTTGATCCGACGTGTGTGATGCCGTCACGTCGCATGAAATCAGGGCCGTTATAACTTGTTTTAAAAGGCACGTGGTCTTGATCTTGATCCGTGGACCACGTGTCCACTCGATCGGCGCGCTCAGATCGCGATCCAACGCTCTGAATGACGCCACGTGTCCTGCGATTAAAACAAATGTGTGGGACTTTAGTCCCACACAGAAAAGATTAAACAAACCCATTGGGTTTATAACGCCCGCCGGATAAGAGGATTTGAATACCCTTCTGGGCTACGGAAGGCTGAATACCTCTACTATATAGAATATGTAATATATGAATATAATGTATATGCGCCGCGTAGGCGCCGCGTGCCCGCGTGGCTGCCACGTGGCCCTAAGTGCCACGTCGCATCCACGTGGGACCCGCGCGAAAAATAAAAACATTTTTGTCATTTTTTCAATTATTTTAAACATTTTAAATAAATAAATAAATCAGAAAAATTCCAGAAAAATTCCCTAAAAATTGTAAAAATCATATCTTTCAAAATACAACTCCAAATTAATCCAAATTTCTTTCATTTGATCTGAAATTTAATTATCTATCATTCTAAAAAGTTAAATTATTTAAATAACAAGATATTTAAATCTTATTTCAAAAATACGTTCATTTCTTTAAGATTTTAACTTTAGAAAATTAAATGAATGTTCATAAACATGATTTCTCTCATTATTTAACTTTAAAAACCATTTCTAATCTCAAGTAAAGATGGGTTATAAAATCTTTAATCTTTAATTCATCATAATTAACCCTAAATTAACGCATTTTGAGATTATAACATAAAATTGCATAGAATGATAGAAATGCACTCAAAGTATGATAACATGCACATAAATGTAATGTTTTATGCCTTAATTTAGCATTAATAATCATGTTTTATCATGTTAAGATTACATGTTATCAGGGGTGTTAAAAAGTATAAGGAATTTTGTTACAATGATGCTCATATTCATAATTGTACTTTGATGTTTTATCTTATTTTTGTAGCCAAGTTAAATGATAAGCCCTGTGCTCACTCGATACAGCATCATGTATAGCCCTATGGGGACTCTGTAGAAAATACAATAGGAATTGCTTCAATTTGCAAGGGAGATCCTTGAAATGTCATAATACTCGCAAAGAGCATAATTTGATTTTCAAAGTATACCATAAGTTTTTTGGAAAAAGATTGCATGCCATAAGTTTTTGATCTTAAAAGAAAGCTTGTACTCCCATTATTTTGCATTTTAGCCATTTAAGCGTAATGCTCCTTATTTGTGCTAGAACAAGATACACCATTATGATTCTTGCAACATTGGATGCCAACTATGGGTGCTGATCAAGATACACTAATGCCAATGATGGATGCTGATCATGGATGCCGATGATAGATGTTGGTCAAATGATGAAGCTGATGTCTAAGATAGGATGCCAACGGATATGAGATATCATTGGACATCGTAGCCGATATCAAATGAATGTATCAAAAATGAAAAAAATTTTTTTAATAATTGAAAATGGTTTTTCCAATATTTAAAAGTTATAACTATTTTGAACTTCTTTTCCTCCAAAACTTTTCATCTCTTCTTCAAGATTTAAAAAAATTCAAGGGGAGGAGGAGATGGATCCTACGATCTGGCCCTAAGATCACATCCAACGGCCATGAAAGGGCCTGGTTGACCGGATCAACCAGAGAATTGCCAAGATGGAGATGGACGGTCGGATGAGAGCTTGTCCAATTTTCGGCGATTAGTTTCTCTTTTGTATTTTTCCTTTCTTTTTAACATTCTGAAATAAAAAGTAAATAACGGTCTTGCCTCTTTCCAGTTTCTCTCTCATGGCGTGAGTGGCAAGAGAAGGGAATGGCGCAAGAAGCGGAGGGAAGCAGCGTAAAGGCCAAGTCGGCCGCCGGTTTTGCTCATCTCTTTCACAGGAAGCTGCCTGTCATCGCCGACCTCAATATCGATCCGCCAGAGAGCGACGGCGAAGACTGCGCTCTCCCGCCCCAACCTCCGCTGAGGTTTTCTTCCCTTACTCTCATCCAATCAGATCACAATTTTTTACTATCACATGTTGATCAATGAAAGTATCTGCTAAATTATCTATCGTAACTGATTGCTATATCTGAACTGATTGACGAACCCAAGCCTCTATGGTTCATTCATAAATAAGCCGATCCGGGGAGGCTGATTCCGTTGGCTCGGCTGACCCGGGGAGCCTCTATGGTTTCCTGTTTGTAAAGTGTTCGTTTCCGAGAAATTGAGGATAATGCTAGCGAGAAATAACTGTTGGCTCAGTAAGAAATCACTATTTTCTCCTTTATTTCCTCAATATTTGCTTCCATCTCTCGTATTTACAGAAATCGCACAATTTCACTCTCACATGTTTTTCACTTTGAGAGCAACTTCCGCACAACCGATTGTGACTGATTGCTCTATTCAAACTATAGGAATCCGTCGAGTCTGTTTGATAAGCCAAACATAGATGGTTCATTCATAGACCAGCCAATCTCAGGGAAGCTGATTCTGCAGGCTCGTAGATATGGATTTTTTTAGAATAGGGCTATAACCTAGATGGTTCATTTCTGCTAGTGAGGAATCGCTGTTTTCTCTCAGTTTCGCCTCCTGGTTTTATGCATTCATCTCTCAGATATTCGGAGGTCACATAATTTCACTCGCACACGTAGTTCTATTTGAAAGCAACTGCAACCTAATGGATTGCAACTAATTATTAGATTTTTAGAGTCTTTTGAAAAACCATAGCCTCCATGGTTCACTCGTAAAATAGCCGATCTTGGGGACGCTGATTCTGTAGGCTCATAGTTACGAGTTTTTTATTTGATTCACTGGGATTTAGAAATTCTGTGATCTGAGAATTGTGCTAGCGTGTTTTCTCTGTCTCACAATTACTCCCTCTCCATCTCAGCTGGGCGAGGGAGAGATGTTGACATAAAAAAGGGTTGAAGTTCGTCTGCATTACATCATAAGTATCAATCATTACTGTTATTAATTGTCTCTATGCATAGTGCACGTCTCAAAAACTGTGGGTATAGAGGAATTTCGGGATGACAGTTCTGTAATCCCATGAGAGTTATAGGTTCCTTTAGACGTTTTTCAAAAAAAGATGTTCAGAAGGAAATAGACCACAATGCTTATTGGGGGAAAAATGCTTTTCCTTGCTTCTTTATTATTTTCTCACTAATAGGGTACGACTATTGCCTAACACCTATGTTAAGAAGACTTCTGACAAGAAATTGCGAACAATTTTCTGCCTTGAAATTTTTGCTCAAATCAGTTGTCAGCATTATCAGATCAATGAATTGCTCATATCTATACTTTCAGACTTGTATCCGCTGACTGTTGGTTATTCCCTGGCGAGATCCATGATAGAATAAGGGATCTGCATAATATAAATACCTTTCAAAAAACTTAGATTTTAAATATTTATTTATTTATTTATTTTCTTATCAAAAAAATATTTATTTATTTTCTCATGCTTAATTGTATAATTACCTTTAAAAGTTAATGTAGAATATTTAACCTCTGGTGGTCTTCCTTTTTATGTTAAAAAAAACATATTTGATTTGTATATTTATATGTATGTATATATATATATATACATATATATATCTTTCAAAATTAATTTAACATATTTGACGCATTATATAATATATACTGCTTTATTATCTTGTTATTTCTTTTGGAATTATATTTAATTATTAAGTTATATGTTTATTGATAATTTGAATTTATATTTTTTTGCATTTTCAACACGAACGAGGAACAAACATGAACAATTTTTTTTGTACTGTTCACTGTAGTGCGAACATGTTCTTTTGTGTTGACAAACATGTTTGCACATCCCTTACCAAAGGTCAACATCAGGGTACTATACCTTTATCGGAGGAAATCTTGTTACATGGAAGAGTAAATCCAATATGGTTGCAAGGTCTAGTGTCAGACGTGGCTTACTTCTCAATGGTGCTTGGAATATTTGAAAGCCTGTGGACTAGAGAGGTGCCTGAGAATTTAAATCTAAATCCACAAAGTTCAAATATACCAGATAGTAAATCATCCTTCTACAATGTTTCTTTTCAAAAATCCTTCTACAATGCACACAATCTGATGCTACATGACAGGACCTGTCACATTGGAGTGTACTGACCATTGTCCAAAAGAAAATTGGAGTTATCAGCACTTCACTGTTGGGGACCAATGAGCTGGGGGCTAAGGCTCTTTTCAGAGACTTGAATGCAGCTGCCTTGCACAGGTTGATGAGAAAGCTGGGCATTGAAGACACCCACCAACAAGCTTGTACGGTTACTTTAGGAAACCACAACCACTCACTCTTAGTGGAGTTTCCCCTGTTGTTTTAATACTTACAAGTAACATCTTATATTCTTTAGAACTGGATGCATGCCTGTGATATTTTAATAGAAGGTTATTGGATCTTCATAATGAGTCTTAAATCCTTCTAGAAGTTAGCTAATAAGATTTGTAACCTGCATTTACATGGGTTTATTATGTCGTGGTAGATTTCTTTTCCCTCTTCTAGATCCTTAGATAAGTGGGTGACGCTGAGGGCTCAAGGAGGCTGGAGTTTCTTCCACCAAACTGAAAAATCTGCTCTTTAATTTTACATTTATGTAAAATTATTTTACACATGTTCAGGAACAGTGAAGATGGCGAGACTGTGAGAGCAATGTCAACATCTAAAGACACAGATGCCATGGATGTGGAAGGTATATTTTAATTATAGCATCTGTTAAGATGTCTCCTTTTCATTTTAAAATTTTAGATTGAATTTGGGTTTAATACAACAGAGGGTGATCAACAATGTCATGGCATTTCAGTGTCTCGTGAAGAAAAAGCTAGCAATCTCAAAGCTGTAAGTTGTTTTGTATTGGTTTCTATCTTTATGATTCAATATTTGCTTCTGCTCCCTAAGGATTGCTGAACCCTAGAGAAGAGGTCAGAGTTTACTGTCGCCCCACGTTCCATGCAATTAGCCCATCCCACAAACAAATATTAAGGGAAGGAGGGAGGATAAGAGAAATGCAGGATTTGTGGTTTCCTCGATGCGGCCTTCTTGACTTTCACTTCCCTCTCTCAGTCTATCTCTCCCCCCTTTCTCATGCTCGTCTGCCTCTAATATATTCATATGAAATTAAATAATATGTCATTCCTTTCATCCTTTGTTTGGATGTGGCAAAAACCTCGAACAATCAGCTGTGGCAGATTGTCACAAACTCAGGGATCAACATTAGAGTTTGTGAGAAGCACAGATAATGCAGTTTCTAATTGATTGAAAGGGGCTATTTGTATAGATCTTGGAGAATCTTAAACCTCCCAAATTAAGGATACAAGTCCGACAGTACATTAGACACTTAGAGAAATAGAGATGGTAAAAACTTAAAGACATTAATTAGGGATCTTGCTGCAAAAATTTGACTGACCAATGGCATGAATGCATATTGTCTCGTTTGATACAGAAGTGAAGTGTTTTGTTAATGGGAAGGTGCTCAAAATCTGAAGCTTACTGAATTTTGGACCTTCCAAAAAAAATCTGGTAAGGATCCGATTTGTACTTACTGTAGAAGGAATAATTGGAGAAAAACCATTCCCAGTGCTACATCTGAGTGTGCGACCACTCTGATGTCCACTGGCATATCAGGACATTGTAAACTTCAAATGTCTCGATTAAATGTAAAAGTAGGTCTCAGTAGTTGGCGCCAGGGAAGAGAGATAAAGAGAGAGTTGAGAAGATGACAAGAGAGTTGAAAAGGAGTGATCACCACAGTTATGCCCAAGAATGTGCTGATCTGCAATGGAACCATGTACTGGTAAATGGTTTGGGGTTGAGAGTGAGAGAAAAGGGTAGTAGGTTTGGAGAACATGCAATTGACTGCCTTCCTTCTTCCTTCCTGGAGAGCCTTTTTAAACTTGTTTCTTCTGGCTGGGCTGTTAGTGGGCTCATACTGCTGCTTCCGCGTATGGTGCATGTACACTCGGCAGGGGGCTGTATCAAATGCTCCCCCCCCTATCACGAGGAGCTTGTCCTCATGCTGGAAGTCAGGAAATTACTTGAAGATTACATCTGCCAGTTCCCATGTTGCTTCCAAGTTTGGGAGGTTGTTCCAGCTAATGAGTACCTCTAAATCAGAGGGGGAACTACCGGAATGCTGAAACTTTAGCAGGTGTGTGACCAGCCATTCTCTGTCATGTGTCATAGATGATGGTAGGGGTTTGGGCCAATGATCAGGCCCTAATGCTTTGCAGAGCTGTGAGATGTGGAAGACTGGGTAAATTGAACAGGGCTGTGAGATGTGCTATGGGGCCCGCCCATTGGAGAACCTTGTAGGGGCTGAAGAATTTAGGACCCAGTTTCTCATTAGCTCTCCGAGAGAGTGATTTATCCTGTAGGGCTGTGAACAATGCGTCGGTGGGCATCAGTTGCATTCCTCATGGTGGACTGCATGTGTTCCAAGTAGGACTTCAAGAAGTTGATCATGTGGTCTCTTTCCAGGAGGAGCTTGTCTAGGTCATTGACAAGGGACGTATGGGAGCCATAGAAGGCAATGGTTGGAGGATCATGACCATGGAATATCTGAAAGGGAGTCTTTTTGATGCTAGATTGGTCCAAAGTGTTTTAACTCAGCTCCGCCCATGGTTGCCAGAAGCTTCAGGTAAGCTTCCAAACTTTGGTTGACCTCCTCATTTTGTCCGTCTGTCTCAGGGTGGTACGCTGAACAGATTTTCAGACTCATGCCTTAAGATGGTGTGATTCTTGCCAAAATGTGCTGAGGAATATGCTGCCCAATCTGAGACAATGGAGCAGGGACAATCTTGCGTACGAATACTTCTACCACCTGTTTTGCGGAGAAGGGATGGCAAAGGCCAGTAAAGTGGTTGTATTTACTGAGCTGATCCACCACCAATTGGACACAGCCATAACCACCTGATTTGGGCAAGCCTTCAATAAAGTCCATAGAGATATCCTCCCAAATTTGATTGGGTATAGGAAGGGGTTGGAGGAGACCGGTTGGGGTCAGATTGGATGATTTAACCTGTTGAAAAATTTGACATGCATCCACATGGGCTTTGATGTCCTTCATACTGGAACAAACAAAATTGCTGACTGAGATGCAGTAGGTCTTGAGGAAACGGGCTCGGCTGCCTATCACCAGGTCGTGGAACTCTTCCAACGGCTTAGTAATATGGGGTAATGATCTGGGAAGGACCAATCTGTCATCATAAACCCAATGGTCATTAGTCAACTAGCACCTTGGGTGTATAAGGGTTCCTCCTGACAGAGCTTCAATGATTGGAGCCATTTTCCACTTTGCATTTGATGTTGTTGAGGTCACCCCATTGTTGAACTGATATGGCGTTGACTGGGCAAGGTTCGAATGATAACATATGGAGAGAGCATCAGCCACCAGGTTATATTAACCCTCCTTATTCTGAATGTCAAACTGATAGCCTATTAATTTTGAGATCAGCCGGTGGTACTCACCACGAACATCGTCTTGTTCAAATAAGTGTTTTAAATTCTGCTGATCCATGAGGATGATTAAACATTGAAACATCAGATAATGACACCACTTGTGCATTATGAGGAAGATAGCAAGCGAATTCTGCTCGTATACTGATCTGGTGCATTTGGATTGTGGGAGGGCTTGCTGCATTAAAAAGGCACTGACGCCTACCCGGGATGCTTTGGTTTCTAGAAAAAATGACTGGAGTGGTTGAGAGGGCTTGCTTCAATGACTCAAAGTCAGATTGGATGTCATCGTCCCATGTATTGGCACCTTTCTTCAGTAGGCACGTCAATGGCTAAGCAAGTGTCGCATAACCTTCAGCAAACCACTGGCAGTACCCCGTCAAACCCAAGAATCCACAGAGCTGCAGGAGGTTTTCTGGAGGTGACCATGCTTGCTCTGCTGTGACCTTGCCATGATCCATGGCCATGCCTTCCCCAGAGATGTTGCATGAAAAAACCCAAATATTCCTAATAATGTTGCATGAAAAAACATTTCTTGGCATCGATGTAGAGATTATGCTCATCAAGACTTTGAAGCATGACATCCACATGGGTGGAGCTGTCTTTGTGGTAGCGGTTGTAAATTAAGATGTCATTGAAGAAAACCAAAACAAACTTACTTAATAATGGCAGGAAGATCGTGTTCATGAGGGCTTGGAAAGTGGTGGGGGCACTTGAAAGGCCGAACGACATCATGATGTACTCATAGTGCCCTTGTGTGATGTCTGACTTGTGCATCCTGATCTGAGAGTATCCTAACTTTAAATCAAGTTTGGCAAAAAAAAATTGCAGCTAATGTGTAGCTCTTCAAGAATTTCATCCAGAATGGGTTCAGGATGGTGACTGTTTAATAGCTTGGCAATTGACAGAAAATTGCCTGCCATTGTCCTTCTTCTTCACCAAGAGTGCAGGGCTAGCATATGAGCTGGTCGATGGTCGAATGAGTCAGGTGTCGAGCTGCTCCTTTACTAGTCTTTTGAGTGCATCCTTCTGCAACTTGCAATAATGATAAGGCTGTCTACTTACCGGGCTCACCCTGGGCATCAAGGTGATCTTATGGTCCAGAGTGCATTTCAGGGGAAGTACGATTGTGAAGTTGAAGGTGCACAGATATTTGGATTGCAACGATGCCAGCACTTCCATCTGTATATGCTTATCCCAACAACGATGCCCATTGTTTGGTTCTGGGTGGAATGTAGCATATGCCCAAGACATCTAATGACTCCCTTGCCATTTATTTTTTTGCTGGTGGTGTGGCAATTCAGTGATACTTGAGGATGTGTCCCCCGGAAGTTTGTGCCATATACCATATGTTTTAAAACCTATCAGTAGGAGCTAACAGTGGGTTTCTCTCCAGCCCAAAGTGCGCAACCAATCCATCCCCAAAATGACCTCGTTCCAGATGTTCTTCAAGGGCAGAAGATCAGCCTGGATGGTGTATCCTTGCACTACAACCTTCATCCTGTGGAAACCATACTGCCTTTGATGCAAAACCTGTCACCGAACATGATCTCTTAGGGGCATACCTGTACCACACTTACCCTTAACGCTTTTAGTGTCAGCATGGGATTTCCCTCCATCGATGAGAATGGTGACCTCTCATCCATTATGCGCCTTTTCATCATCAACAAGTTCCTCGGTGGCACACCCATGGCAGTTTAGAGGGTTTTCATCTGTGCCTCTGTCCTTATCCTTCAGTCCGGATATGATGATCTTCAAGTTCTTCTCACAGCAGTGACTGGGAGAGAATTTGACATTCCATCCATAGAAAAGATTCTTGGCATGACTCTCTTGGTACTCTTTGCTGGGGAGTCACAAATGTTCCTGCATGGTCATGAACTCTGGTTGCCACTCTTCTATCCATTGTCGAGTTGGGTTGGTTCAGAGAGAAGGATGACTGGATGCTTGGCAAGGCGGGAAAAGAACTTATCAGTTGCAAGGTGTGTCTTATGAGGCAATTGTTGATCTGGGTCTGAGAGCTTACACCTATGCTCTGTCCTTCAAAAATTTTGCAAAGCTTGTGAACTGTCATAGAGTGGTAGTTGTCCACTTTTGTGTGTATCCCCGGTTTGAGGGGTAAGTGGAAGGCTTGGATTGACATTGCGGAAGGTATCTCCAGAAGGCTGCCCAACAGTTGAACGAACTCTGCCAAAAGTTTGTTCACTGTTTCTGTCTGTTGTAACTTGAACGGTTATGATATGCTTCATTTTCTTCAACCTCTCATTCATCAATCAATCGTGCTTTGAAGTTGAAGTCATCCTGGTAATCTAACCAGTCAGCTGTGGCACCTTCTGAATAGGGTACGATTGTGCAGAAACATTCCCATTCACTGGCGGGGATGTCCTGTAATAATGCTCAATTCTGCGCAGCCAACATTCTGGATTTGGCCCCGAGAAATATGGAATTTCTTGTAGTTATCAATGACGCTTCTCTCTGTCTTACCATTGACCTTGGTGGCCACCTTGACATCCTCTGTCACATCTCCCTGGAGGCAAGTAGTTAGTGGATGAATAACTATCTGAGAAAATCTTATTGTCATAGTCCATGTTGTGTGGAGCACAAGCCTGCCGGCGCTGGCCACACCCTGTCTCAGCACTGCCTTGTTGTCAATGATGATGACGTGGTGAGTGGGGAAGCACACTCAACTCTAACTTTTGGACAAGGTCAGGAACCTTTTTAAACTTGCTTATTCTGGGCTAGTGGGCTTGTCCTGCTGCTTCCACTTACATCACACATACAGTCGACAGGGGGCTGTGTCACATCTCATTAGTGGACCATGTTACACGTGACTAATTAGTGGCTGGACTATAAATTATGGGGAGCATTCTCAAGAATAGCAGTCAAGATTCAGTTGAATCTTGGGGATCTGAGTAGGCCCTCAAATCAGACCTATCTCTTTCCTTCTTGTTGCTTGCTTTCTCTGTTGAGAAGAGAATCTGCAATTTCATCTCTCCATTTCTTGACATACTTTAGCCTTGGGAGACAAGATAAGATTGAGCATCTTACAGGAATCAAATAAATGTGACAGTATAAACTGGCGAGGGTATAGACTTGAGACAGAGTTAAGTAGGGTTTTAAATTCAAAAGTTAGTTCTCTTGTGGGGCAGCATGTTGCTTTTGTTTGTCATAGAAGTGCAAGGATTTATCATATTTTTTATTGCGTCATATGTGCCAGGAACTGTAACTTCCTTTTTTAAGTGTAAAGTTTTGCTTGCAAAATTCTGATGCATTCATGCATGGTGTGACACTAATATCCATGTTTCATCTTTCAACGAATTTTCTACAGGGTCTCATTCATGTTTCGAGGAAGTTCCCCAGAAATGCTCATAGTCATTTTCTTCTTGGTTTGATGTATCAGAGGTTAAATCAACCTCAAAAGGTAATGTGGTAATCTCATATACATTTTTTTCCTATTAAAGTTTTTACACAATTAATTGCTCTTTGTACTATGCATGCCAGGGTGCATCAGCTTTTGAGAAAGCATCTGAAGTTTTGTTTGGATGTGAGGAGGAAAATCGTCGCCCAGAATTACTTTCTTTAGTTCAAATGCATCATGCGCAGGTAATTTAGGGTTTTTGCCAAACTGAGATACTTCTAGTATTTTTAATGCTTAGATGTTATGAATTTTATTTATGTATGATCTATTGTCTCTTCAGTGCATTCTGCAAGCAGGTATCAGCGATGGCTCTGATAAAGAACTTGAATCAGAAGAGATAGAAGATGTCTATTCCAGAATAAAAGAATCCATGAGATCTGATTCCAGGAATGCTGGTGTTTGGAGTACTCTTGGTTTCATACTTCTTAGGACAGGCCGTTTACAGGTAATTGGCACATTTGTTATTGGGCCAAAATGTCATTTGTCTTTATTATTGTATCCATTGGCATAACTTCTCTACTCTTTTGGGATTTGCCCCTGCATTGTAATGGGCCATATGTAATTTGGCTTCAATATTGTATCCCGTAGCATCTTAACCTATGTCAGCTACTCGTTCCTGGTGTATGTTTTTCAATTATTTTGGACCTTATATATGGGTCCTTTTGCATCCATTAGCAGTAATTACATGATCAAACTCCTCTTTTGGGATTTGGGCTTCCATTTTATTGGGTTGTGTTATTGGGTCTGAATTTTGTTTCTTGTAGCATCTCAAAATAAATCAGCATCTCCACGTGTTATGTCCTATTATTTTTGGTCGTATATCATCAGGCCTTACTACTGTATCAATTTGTTTTTTTTTAAATTATAAACTACTGTATCCATTAGAATATACATCAATATATCAGCAACTCTCTTTTGAGACAGTCCTTCCAATTATCTGAGTGATATATTGTTGGATCTTCTGTTATTGTTGCTGACTGTTTCATTCATGAGCATATTTATGTTGATATACCACTCCTTCCTCTTAGGGTACGTCCTTCCATTGTCCTACACGACGCTCAATCATTTCAATTAGATGAGAATCAATCTCACCTATGTTTTTCATTTATTTCTTCAGAGTGCCATTTCAGTGTTGTCATATTTGTTGAATTTTTCTCCTGTGAACATGGATGCGCTTGCCAATCTGGGAATAGCCTACCTGCAAAGGTGTGGAATTTTAATGCTGTCACTAAATTTGAAATTTATTTGCACATTTGTACGTGATGTTAAATTATCATTTTTTTTCAGCGGAAATCTGGAGCTTTCAGCAAAATGTTTCCAAGAACTTGTCCTTAAAGACCAAAACCATCCAGCTGCTTTGGTCAACTATGCTGCTATGCTTCTATGTAAATATGGTTCGGTCATTTCAGGTGCTCTTCACTTTGTGTTTTATTATTTTCTCAGAGTTCTATCTACACAGGTTTTGGGGATTGTGTGGCTGTTGTAGACTGATGGTCCAGGTTTGATCGGGGAACTGGAGTGAATTCATGCTTGGTGATGACTAGAGGACGAGCAGGAAGAGTGGTACTGTTGGAGTGGACACCCAGTAGGTGTGAGAGACCGAGTAAGGGAGATTGAGAAGTGACAGAATGTGGAGAGAAAGAGAGAGATAGATGGCCTGAGGGAGCCAGCAGGACTGGTGAGTGCCACCACCAGTGCTGGATGTTTCCTCCTGCACTGCTGCATCCCTCCCAAAGGACCCCATCCAACCCTGGTCACTTCCTCTGCCAATCCAGGCCTCTCCAGCAGGCCTACAAACCAAGTGCACATTGTGTTCTTGCGTGGAGCCCAGCTCAAAGCCAGTGCCATGCCACAGGCTACCCACAGGGTTGCTTGGCAGCACCTTGGGCCACTGCCTGCATTGCGACTCTCATATTAGATGTAGTCTTTCCTACCATAACTAGGTTATGCGATTTGTATCAAGTCTGATTCTACTCTCCAAAATTGGGTGAAAATGGGAGACTGGTAAGGTTCTGACCTCACCATGATAAGAAAAGAGGTGAAACAAAAAGGGAATTTAGACTGAAGGGAAAACAATCCATGTACACAATCGACACCAAAAAAAAAGAACAGATGGGGAGGGAGTTCATTAGACTTCCAGCTTTCCTTTGACTAAGTATGTCTTCCTTCTGCCATCAGACTCTTCATTTCCAGTCTTTGGATGTTAGTTGATTCTGGCCATTTCGACTTCCCCATCTTGGACTTCTGTTTATGTGTCGATAATGGGGTCTTGCCAATACTTCCCTGTGTCGAATTCACCTTGTCCCTCAAGGTGGAATTGTGGAAACCAGCTATTGATTTTTGCTGCTGATTCTCATGTGGCCCTGGAGTTGGGCAGTTCCTTCCATTTGATCAGTACGTCCCAGTCTTCTTGTGTCTTCCTTAATTGGAGGATGTCCTCAGGTCCCACTACCCTTCCATCTAGTCCAATAGTAGGGAGTGGCAGGGCAGTCACAGTGTCTCCTTGCACATTCTTGGGCTTAGAGACATGGAAGTATGAGATGCAACACACAGTGGCTTGGGAGCTTCAATCTGTATGCCACTGCCCCAATCTGCACCAATGCCCGATATGGCCCAAAATATTGGGAGATAATTTCTCCTTGGGTTGTTTAACCAGGGACTCCATTCAACAGGGTTAATTTTTGAGGTAAACCATGTCTCCTACTGTCTCTTGTGTCACTTTCCTTCATTTTTTGTCCTTGTTTGCCATCAACTCTAGGGACTGGATATCCAACAGTTGTAGGTATAATTCTGAAATGAGGGCATCTTGGTTCTGTAAGTGGATGTGTAATCATCGATTGGAGAGATCGGGCAGCCCACCTTCTGCAGTTTAGGTGGATCAATTCTGTAACTGGACCAGCCCAGTGAGCTGAAAGAGGGAAGTTTTGAGGCTGGTATGGTAAGAGGTGTTCTAGCTAGTACAACAACTTGGCCCAGTACAGCTATTTCAATAAGATTTTGATAGTCAGAAGTGAAATATCTGAGTCAATTCTGCAGGCCTTTGTTGATGAATTTCGTTTGGCCATCTGACTGTGGATGGTAGGATGAGCTGAAAGTTAGGGCCAGTTCCTAGAGTTTAACTCCTTCCAAAAGGTGCTTAAGAAAATTCTCCCCTGTGAATGCTTCTGCCACGTCCTTGGCGTTGAATGGATGTTTGAATGCTTCTGCCACATCCTTTGCATTGAATGGATGTTTTAATGCTTCTGCAACATCGTTTGTTTTCAATGGATGTTTCGATAAGTTGTAATGCCACTAGCAAGATGGTATTGAACCCAGAGGACTCAGGCAAGGCTCCCACAAAGTTGAGAGATATGTCTTCCCATATGCTTAGCATAACAGGCAATGGTTGATGGTCAGCCGGTCTTATTGCACCTGCCCTCCTTATACTGGATCAAAACAAGTACCCCATAAGCTTTGTGACCCACTTTCACATATTGAATCTGAATCCATTTCATGTCCCAGAGAAATTTAAGACTGAACTGTTTAGTCTTCACTGAGAATGGTAGAAAAATCAAGTAGTGTCACCACGTTTAGATGGATTTCACCAGGGCAAATAGTTCCAGCTCATATGCTGACTTGGATTTCTCCAATTGGGGTAATGGTTGTAGAATGCAACGGGGTGCCCCTCCTGAATAAAGATGACCCTGATATGTGCTCCCAATGTGTCAATTTCCATTGGAAGGATTTGGAAAAATCTTGTAGTGCAAATACTGGTGCTGGTCCTTAAGATCATTAAATGCTTCCTGTGCTTCTCAGTTCCAGTCAAATGCTAGGGCCATGCTAGGGCCAAAAAATCCTTGCAGGAATTAACCCCGTAAGACCCAGGAAACTGCCCATTCCTGGATATTGGTAGCAGTCAGCCACTCCTTCACGGCATAGATCTTGCCGTGGTTGGTGGAGATACCATCGGCCAATATCCAATGCATCAGGTTAACTAATATATGCCCTGCTCAAAGCACATTTCTCTGCATTGACATGCTGATCATTATCTGCCATTGTATAAAATACCTGCTTCATGTGATCCACTTGTTCTTCCAATGATTGTCTGTATAGATCAAAATATCATCAAAAAATACCGAGACGAATTTCTGCAGCAAGGACCAAAAAACTCAGTTCATGAATGGCTGAAATGTGGCAGGGGTGTTGGACAGGACAAAGGGCACTACTTAGAACTCATAATAGCCCTCATGAGTTCTAAATGCTGTCTTGGCAATGCCATTTTGGTGCATCTGTATCTGATAATGTCCCGACTTCAGGTTCAGTTTAGATACGGTGATGCTGCCATGTAGTTCCTCAAAGAGCTCCTCCACCAGGGAATTGGGAACCGATAAGGCACTGTAATCGCTTGGTAGTTGATGCAGACTGGTGTCCCTTTTCTTCACCTGTGGGATTGAGCTAGCAATGGGAGTGCTGAACGAGTCTTTCAATCTCAATTTTATGGTGATAATAGTGACCTCAGGATCTACAGTTTACAGGGGCTGCTGCTGGAAGAATGGGGATGGTGTGTTCCACATCTCTGCTGGGTGGCAGATCATCAAATCCCTTCAATTCAATGACACAGTCTGAGTCTGGTGAATCTGTCAGTTTTGAATAAGATTGTGCCAAGATTTCATGCAACTCTACCATGTAAGCCAGGTAGATAAAAATGTAATTAACTGACATTCCCACTTAGTTTAGGATTGCCACTGGAGGGTATGGACCTCCTTATTATGCAAGAGTTTAATGATGCATGCCATGAAATGCACATGCACCTAGCCCAATTTCCTAAGCCACTGCATGTCCAAGATTGGTACCTTGAATGGCCATTTCTATTGGTGATGCGATAGTGGCTTGCCATCATGGTTGGCAGAGTTAGCTCCACAGTCAACTGTTGTCAAATAAAATTGCATGTGGCACCTCAATCAATCATGTCCGTTACGTCCTTATCATGAATCTTGCCGCTTAGCATCATCCTACCGAGGGGTGTGAGGCACCAAATTTAGTTTGAGGAAAGGTGGCCCTGAAAAGCATACCTTCCTTGGGTGATGATGCTTCGATGGGGTCCCAGTACTCCTCTATGCATTCTGGACTATGACTATATTAAGTTCCTTCTTACTTTTTTGTCCAGACATGAACTTGTCATTGCAATTAAAACAGAGCCCCTTTGACATGCATTCTTGGAACTGAATGTCTGACAGCTTCTAGAACTTTTGGGTTACTGGAATTGAGTTGGATGCTGATGTAGGCCACACATCTACAAGTAGAGGCCTAATATAAAGCAGTCCAGTTGTGAGACCCAGTAAAGCTTAATGGGCCTGGGAGACTCCCTAGAAACTGATAAATCTGTAGTGGATCACCTAGGGACACACCAATATATCGTGTCAGATTCTAGAGATGTTGGAATATCTCTTTTCAGGCCTATTTGAGCCGAGAAGCTCCCTTTTGTGGTGTCAGGTCTAATCGCTGACACATGCATGCTGTTAGTGTTATATTTCCAAGACTTTCAGTTGTCATTTCAGGGGTCACATCACATTGACGACCCTTCACCTTTTGAGGCTTATATAAGGCCCCCCATTGTACTCCTTGAACTCACAATTTGAAGTTATCCCCTTTTGAGAACTCTGCTTTCTTTTTTTAGTGTTTTCCTGGTTAGAGAGTGCTCTGTGCTTGTGGATTCAAGTATACCCCCTTGTGGATTTAAGGGTTGAAGAGGTTAATTCTGCGGATTCAGATACTAAATCTTCTTGAAGACCAAGGCTCGTGGATTCAAGTCCTTGTTCTCCAGTGTTCCTGCGCTAAGGCTGCGTCAGATGCAGAGCTAGGTGGTGCCTTGGTTTTGCAATGGAACTACATATGTTGTGGATGGTGGGGTGGGCTTCTGATAATTTGACCCCATGGACTGAGCAGAGACTTCCAATGGTCTCACAGAGAGGGCTTGTCAGAGTACCTGGAGGCACTTATCATCCATGGGCTGTATGAGTCCCTGAGGATTCATTATGTCCTGCTCTGCCTTTAATTCTGGTTTTAACCATCTCAGGTATGACTGTTCCAGCTGTTCTTGGGGTCAATCAGGTAAGAGAGTGGTTGACCTTTCAAATTTGGTTCTGTTCACCATCATTGAGGAATTGTGTTGTGGATTAAGGAGATGTTGTAAAGGTGGCCCTGCGTCCAACAAGTTGAACTGCTGATCCACTATGCTTGAGATCAGATCGATCCCAAAAGATGTGCATTTCTATGTGCAAAGGAACCAATCCACTATTAGATTGGAATCCATGATCCAAATGAGGTCAGAGGACTGCTCCCATCTCTTCTTCCAATGCCCGTTGGCTCAGGAGGCATGGCGGGGGGCGGCGGTGGCCCGACTCTCCGTGACCTCGGAGGAGACGTTCTGGAGCTCCTTATTGGGAGGCTCTTTCAGACGGGAGGCGGATTGGAGGCGGATCTTCGCCACTTTGTGGGCGATTTGGATCCACAGGAACGAGGTCATCTTCAAGGGCATCTCCCCATCCGGAGATGCCATTACACATACAGCTGAGGGATTTTATTTTTCTTGGCACCGAGGTGGCATTGGCCCCTCGAACTTTGTATCCCTGCTGTGACAGACCTTGTTGCTGTACTATCTGGGGGCATCGTTAGGGATGCTTCCCTTTCTCATTTCAAAAAAAAAAAAATGATCCAAATGAGGTGGAATAGCAGTCTTCTCGTCGCAACCAGTTCTTGAAGTGGTTCCCATTAAAAACATGTAGTTCTCCCTTTCAAGCAACTGTTGACAAGCTTTAGTCTGTCTTGGGTGTGTCGCTCTGTATTTATGCGTCTCAGTGTGCTTCTTATTCCTCGGGCAGGGCTGTCAGTATCTGAACCTATTGAATTTGCAGTAGCATCAATATCTGATCCAGCTGGTTGTTGTAGTGGAGCTGCTTGGTTTTCATTTCCTTGATTTTGGCCTCATGATTCTCTATGTCAGCCTCAATCGTGCGCTTGACCACTAGCAAGGGGACATGGCTCTGATACCAACTGCTGTTCCCTCCTTTCAACCTCTTCATGTTATCTATCTCATCTATTGCACATCTCCAAGGTTATAGATTCCAATAGGCCTAAATCGGGCCTCCATTGCATCATGGCATGTCTAAGGCTGCTCTTTGGCTGGTGTTGCCTTTGGTTGCACCCTAGGCTGTGGCTCCTTTCTAGGCCTATCATTTTTGTGCTGCCCTTTGAACACAGGCATAGCTGTCTGCTTTCTGTTGCATGCTCGCCAGAAGTGGGGTTTTCATGGGTATCTTGACGTGGATCAGCTAATGGGCCAATCATTTAGACCACCAGTAGCAGGATTGGTGCTTGATGGTGATCAGCATGGAGACTAGTGATTAGGGCCTCATGATCATCTATCTGTTAGATCTCCAAACAATTGTGTTTCAATTTGAAGGACCTTTTCTCACAAATATCCAGATCCAAATTACTCAGTTCACAGAGTTTTATTAGGTCTGAATTCTTTTAGAAATTCCCTCTGGGGACACCCCAGTATTATGCAGTTTTATCGATAGATAGCATTATTTATTTGGCATTCTTTCCCGCTGGCTTTGGCAGTAGGAGAAAATTAGCATAATTATTGGTCTTTTTTTCAATTGCCTTAAGGTCCTGGAGCTGCCGCCCGCCAGGGAGCTTTTCCTGAACAAATAGAAGCCGCTTATGTTGCCAAGCAGTGCCTCACAGAAGCTGCCAAGGCTGATTCCAGAATCGGAACTATTTGGGTCAATCTCTCTAATGCGTATTATATCCTGGGTGATTATAAAAATGCCAGAAAATGCCTGGAGCAGGTGTTTATAATTTCCTCTCCAAAAATTCATGTAGCTCAAAATTTGAGAAAACAAATAATATTTTTTTCAAATAATAATAATAACAGGCAGCAAAGCTGGAACCCAATATAATGTCCACCAGATATGCAATAGCTGTTAATAGGGTCAAAGATGTTGAACGTACCCAAGATCCAGAAGAATATCTGTCATGGGCTGCAAATGAGATGGCATCAATTCTGAAGGATGGAGATCCTACCCTCATTGATGTTCCGATATCATGGGCAGGGCTAGCCATGGTTCATAGAGTGGACCATGAAATTTCTTTTGTCACTGCAGATAAGGACTTGGAAGAAAAATTGGGGAGAGCCCAGTCCTCCTTGAAGCAGGTAGGTCTTTTTTGTCTTAGTTTGTTTGAGTCAATTGAATTAAGATGCGCCTGATGAAAGATTCTCTTTCCAGGCAATTGAAGTGGATCCGGATGACTCAGTGCATTGGCATCAACTCGGGTTGCATAGTCTTTGTTCTCTCCAGTTAAAGGATTCCCAGAAATATCTTAAGATGGCAGTTTCTCGCTCAAATGAATGCAGCTATGCGTGGACAAATCTTGGTAATTTTTTTCCTTCATCTTGATTTTACTTTCAAATTGCTAAATTTCATAAAATGGATTTCTTTGAACTGGACTATCTCTTTCAGGTACGTCTTTGCAGCTGTCTGGAGATGCTGTATTGGCTGAAAAGCTGTACAAAAAGGCTCTGTCTTTGGCAGCGTCAAGGCAAGTGCACAGCATTCTTTCCAATTTGGGAAATTTGTACAGGCAGCAGAAGAGATTGGAAGCTGCAAAGTCAACACTTGAAAAGTCCATTGAACTATGCCCAGAATATGCGCCGGCTTTGAACAATCTGGGTCTTGTTTATGTGGCACAAGCTCAGTGGGATGATGCCATCTCGTGCTTCCAGAGGGCATTGGCAGCTGACCCATTGCTTGATGCTGCACTGTCCAATATGATGAAGGCCAAGGGTCGAAAAGTACAAGTAGCAGTTAAACAAAATTCAAAATAGATGATTTTTACATTGTTGTGCCATATCTATTACCGAAAATGGAAATCTTTTGTGTGATTCTTGTAGAACCCTCTGGCGATGACAGTCAGAAGTTTCTTGTGAAAACCCTTAAACCCTGAGGATGATGTTCCTTGAGAATCAAATACATCAACAACAAGGTCCCTCTTCCCCTTCACTCCTTTTTTTTTTTTACAAAACCCTACTCAAGGCTATGTCAATGCTTAACATGCTTCCTGCCTTTCAAGCTTTATGCGTCTGGTAAGGTCCCCCCAACCTTTAATGGGGGAGAGGTAATCCAGAGGAAGAAGAATCAAGAAATTGAATTGTACAAAATCTTGAATTCATGGGAAAACCCACCAAAGTGGAAGGATTTCCTGATGTAGGGAAGACGATTTGTGTTCTCCCTCTTGGTAACTGTTTCTTGCATGAATCCCTGAAGCCTCCGAGTCACCCCTGCTCCCCATCCGGCTCCTGCCATGTGCCCGTCAGTGACTGAATGTCTCTTCCCCTTGTTCAGCTGTCATGGTCCTTTTCTTATTCTATCTCCTATAAGTGAGTAATGGGTCTTAGTAGTGTCCCTCCCTGTCACTCCTTTTTTCATATGAAACCCTAGTCATGGTCTAGTGGAGCTTGATAATTAGCTTGCTGCTCGTCGTATTGGAAGGCGCATGCATGGTCCAAGCATCACTTTTAAATGCCTTGTTTGCACGGTGCAACGGTCGAAAGACTCATTGCTCTTGCAAATCTTTTGATGGTGGGAGACTTCTTCCATTAGACACAAAAATATTTATAACATCATTGTTATTTGTCGATTTCATGCAATAAAATTTATAATTCCTCACTTAATATACGGTAAACAAGATTCAAATCTACAGAGTTGAGATAATGAGATTACGTGTTGAAATGGATGGCGAGAGCATAGAATGAAGTGCGAGTATACACGAGGCATGTAGAGGTGAATATGAGTGGTGATTTTTTTAGACTTCTTTTTTTCAATTAGGATAGAATTCAAAAATTTGAATGGATAATTAAGATGAATAGGGATGGAATGAGGATGAGATGATGGCAAGGAGAGGGAGAGTGATTGATGATGGTGATAGATCTATGCATAACGATGAAGATCAAGGGATTTTTCTGGTTTTAGATGATGTCAAAGTTATTATATTAAAATAAAAATAGAAAAAAATAAAAAAATAAAAATACACATCTACTGTCCAAAGAGATGTTCTAAATCAAGAATTCATTCCAGATCATCACACAAATCTCGTCACAATGCTTGTCTTAGGTCAGGTGATGCTCGATTCGCTTCAATTGTGATCCTCATTTAATTTCATCTACATGAAAAGAGTGAACATCAAAAGCAATGATAGGACCATGCATGTGAGCTTGCATTTGAGCATTGCATGCGGTGCATTCTGATTGGATAGAAAAAAAGTGGCTGAAGCCTATTAAAAAGCATAAACAATGGTAATCATTGATCTATCCACCACTACCTCTAGTGTAGTTTGCATGTCATGACCTGATTGGCCGTGCCCGATAGTGCTTCTCTCTCCTCTAAAAGAAGATTCTATGCCCATTTTGTAGACCACTTGTCCACGAAATCAAATGACTCCAATTGGCTAAGCCAATCAAGGTGCTAGGGTAGTGCTGAATGGCATTACTGATGGTGAGCCACATTTCATGACTTGATTGGCTGCGACAATTACTCCTAAATAAACCCATCTTTTCACACTTTTAAATCTTAACTAAATTATAAAAATCTAAAAATATAAAAAATATCCCTCAAACTTTGAAATTCATTCTCTCTCACATTTCAACTCTTTTTTTCCAACAAAATTTCTTCATTAAATCCATAATTAAGTTCTCTTTCTTTTTAATCTATAAATTTCTAAACTAAAAAAAAAAGCACACAAGGGTTATTTTAGAAAGGCAAAGTTTCGTGCAACCTCCTAAAAAATAAGGAGGTTAACCAAACTTAATTTTCCTAAAACCTAGAATGATCTATCAACTCATGCAAACATGTTGACCCTCCTTTCAAGATGATAAGTAGATTTAATGCTCTAATTTGGTGTAGAGTTGTTCTTTCCTCTATCTTATTGTCGTTCACATTCGTGTTTTCCTACTCACGTGCATACGCCCTCGCATGCATAAAGCTCGTTGAAGATCTAAGAATTCAATCATTTGTCTCCGAAGAAAGTCAAATGGAGTTAGTCTTCTGATAGACAAGACATGAACTATTCATGTTTATGCCTAATTAACACTAACTAGATGTAAATTAGGAAAATGAGTGGAATGGCATGATACAAAAATATCATAAAAAACATGATAATGTGCATTATATTAGCAAGACTTATACGTAAAAAAATATGTGATTGAATGCACAAATGAGACATTATCAGCACACATGATCATGTTTCAATGCATGAGGCAAAGGACGTCTTTGACATTCTTTGCCTAATGCCTTCTTAGGTGTGAGACATGAAAAAAGGTTAACTGAAGCTGTGAACAAAAGGTTGCTCTTTTGATCCCCTACGTGACCTTGAATGATCCAAGTGATGGATATCCAGAAGAAAACTTCCAGAAAGAGCCCTTGTTTTTTCAAGTCTGGTGGGTGGCAAACGAGTTTGGATAGAATCATTGACTTCGAAAGGGTCTTGTCATTTTGGAAAACCTGGAAGACAATGAAACCAATTAAGATCTTTTGGCCAGATAATACTTCTGTGTTCATCTGAAGGAACACTAAGAATCTACGGAGAGAAGGTGGGAATGACACCCTTGATTCGTTTCCCATCCCATTTGGGTTCAGTCTGTGTAACAGTAAGGAATACTTTATTCAAAAAAAAAAAAAAAAAAAAACAGTAAGGAATACTCATGATTAAAAACCTCACGATTAAAAAAACTCAGAATTTGGTTTTGTCTGTGCATCTTGTCTCCTTACCAATTCTATCGGTAAGGAAAAGCTGAAGCACTGCTGGTCACTTGTCAAACTCCCAGATGACACCGCCATCTTCTGCAAAATTTAAAAGAATTTTCTGTTTCAAAAGAAGAAATGAAGCACCAATTAAGAGAGAAGATGATGATGACGAGAATGCGAGGGAGAGAGAAAAAAGAGAGATGACGAGGGGGCAGATATTGCCGATTGATATATGGATCATGATTTGATTTTGAGGATTGATCAATTAAGATTGAGGACCATCGATTGTGGCAATCTTTCATGCAAGCTTGTCGAATCTGAAGCTTGTTCATCTTTATATGCAGGTGAATATTGTAAGGTAGATGTGAAACAATCTCCTTCAGGAGATAAAAGAAGAAACCCGGCAAACCAGAAATGTTCCAAGCTCTGACTGATAATAATTTCGTTGTTCTCTGAACTTCTGCAAAACAATCCTCTCTCTACAGATATATCTACAAATCTTATAGACACCCATAAATCTGTATCTGCAAATCAATTCCTCTATCTACAAACTGATTCATCCCGGATATTATCTACACAGAATTGAGGGAAGAACCCAATTTAATTTCCGCACCTTCACTGCAGCATCTTTGACCTGTGAATTGCTACATACATCCATAAATCTGTATCTGCAAATCAATTCCTCCATTTACAAACTGATTCATCCCGGATATTATCTACACAGAATTGAGGGAAGAACCCAATTTAATTTCCGCACCTTCACTGCAGCATCTTTGACCTGTGAATTGCTACATACATCCATAAATCTGTATCTGCAAATCAATTCCTCCATTTACAAACTGATTCATCCCGGATATTATCTACACAGAATTGAGGGAAGAACCCAATTTAATTTCCGCACTTTCATTGCAGCATCTTTAACGTGTGAATTGCTAAATCAGCAAGATGACTGATTTGAAATTCCAAATGGAATATACATCAAATACCATTTTTGATAAAGCGCCAGTGGATTACTCGATCAAGAATTGATTATAATCTTTAGACCAATGAAAGAGGAAGAACGAGAGATAAAGATGGAAAATTGGAAATGAGAGAGAGTGAATTACCTTCAATCTTCTTATTGATCCAGACCTCGACAAGCATCCCAGCTCCTACGCCAGCCGCACAGACGAGGGTGGACACGGCGAGAGCAGAGAAGGTAGACATCCGAGGGAGAAAATAGTAATCTGGAACTTGTCGAAGTCTTCTCGGGAGCCGCTTCTTAAACACGGGTCCTCCACTTTGATCCACGGAACTTGTCCCGCTCCCCAGCGTCTTCCAGTCCACGTTCTTCAGCACATCTTTTGGTTCTTCCGCCGCCATGACGGATTTCTCTACCTAATCCAAAAATAAACGCTTAAAGAGCAATTTTTGTCTCGTTCATCGAATCTGAAGTCTTTTTCTTTGGGTAATGGATCAACTGAGTCGCTACGACTTTGAGAGAGTTCATGAAGCAAGTCAATAAGACCTCGAAATGAAAATGGAAATGAAAAAGAAACATCGCAAGAAATGTCCGACTCTAGCACAAATAAAAATCAACGAACGCAATGCAGAAATAACGAATCTTCCGGTGAATCTTCTACACGGCAAAAAGCGCGAGCATCAGAGTTCTCGCTGGATGTGAAGACAACGAAAAGAGTCGGAAGATCACCCTGGAAGCGCAATCTAGGGCTACGATCTCCTGTTTCGCTGTTCCTCGGCCTCGAGTTCTGCAATCAGCAGTCTCCCTACGCTCCCGCAGCTTTTCCTTTACCCTTTTTTTCAGCCTGCTCTGCACAAACAGATAAAATCTACAGCTCCCTCCTGTAGAGAGAGAGAGAGTGAAAAGAAACGAAGCTTTTTTGAAAGAATGTCAACATTTCTCCCACCTCAGTACAAACTGAAAGATCTCAGAAGTTTCTGAGGTCATCATATCAAAATTCTAGGATGGAAAGTGTTGAGATTTCTCTCAGCTTTCTCTAGAAATTGAAAATCGAAAGATTTTCAGAGTTTCCTTGGGGAATCATATGAGAATTCTTAATTGCGTGTAGAGAGAGAGAGAATTGGGCGAGGCGAATTTACATAGTTCTTCTCATTCAGTCTTCAATCGGACACCCCTCAGAGCTTCTAAAACATTCAGAGAAAGTAGATCTATATTCAGAATTCTATATCTGTTCATAGATCCCCTTGATCACTTGATTGTGCTGGATCGATGATAGAATGTACAGATATCTGTTCGCGGGTGTCAATCACTTCCTCTGTCTGATTAATGATCGGATCGAGATCCATTGATCCAATTGTCAGCATGATCGAGGAAGAGATCATTGATCATCGTCAGCGTGAAAAATTCAATAAATATATACAGATGATAAAAGTCTTAAAAAAAAATAAAAAAAAACCCTCTGTCAGAATGACTATCAGATCAAGGATCCGAGCTCTCATTTGATCTCTTTCTTGATCAATGGATCAACAATCCGATCAAGGGATTTGATCACGTCGATCCGATCACTAATCTCAGTTCCCTAGTACTCCCCCATAATAGAATACTCTTCTTTTTGTTTGCAAGATTCGCTTTCCATCTGTCGCTCATTTCTTGACTTCTTCAAATCCCTGCACATCATGAAACTTGGAAATATGATTAGAAATTTCAACGTTCTTTTTTCAAATCTCTACATAGTTTTCAAGACATGAGCTCAGCTTTTTTCAACATTTAGTATTCGTGACAATGCAAGAAATGTGAAAAAAATGTCATCCGGGCAGATTTATATATTATCCTACGTGCATATTCTATCTCTCTCTCTGTGTATATATATAGATAGACATTCGCACATCTCATCTGATTATTCAATAAAAATCTGGGTTTTTTTATTATATTTGCAGAAAAAGCTTGGAGAAATTTCAACATCCTCTGTCCAAGATTTATAAAAAGCTCTTAATAATTCTTGATTTCTTTATTGCACAATATCAGGACGACAAATTCGTTCAACTTTCAATGTTCAGTACAGCCCAAGAAATTGAGAAACGACAGAGTCAACTGGGCAGGTGTAAATGACACAAGAAATGCCATATGATATCCCCGATCCTGCTGCTTCAGTCAGAGGAATGGGGAAAAAAGATCAAGAAATTTAATATCAAGAACAACGGAATACAAGAAAGGGGGACCAACCAGCAATGAAGGTTCTCTTAATTATAGGCCGTTTGCAGGGCCCGAGCTCCTTATTCTCCTCCTGAAACATGTCAGTTATTGACTTGCTAGAGTCCATCAGTCCCATTGTCTTCGGCCCTTTCTTACTCTCTTCCTCCTAGAAGCTCATAAAAATGGATAATTTTTTTTTACCATTCACATTCTATGCCGATAAACATACTAATTTCAAATGAAAAGCCCCAACACTTTGAAAATCGACCACAAGGAAGCTAAAAATTCAGAACAAAGTTTGTCTTACAAGAGTCACAAACTGCAGACAATGGAGAGAGAGGATTAGACCTCATGCTACTTTAAGGAATTAGGGTGGAATCACTCTCTTTTCTTGGCAGCATCCTTCTGCAAGCCCTTCTTGCGGATGTTGAGGCAGAAGTTGAGGCGCCAGTTGTCGACAATGAATTCAGGGAGAAGGGAGACGATACACCAAATGAGGGAATGTGGCCAGTATGGCGTGCACCTCACATCGTGCCCTATCCATCTCAGCGCTGCCTTTGCATATGTGTCTGCTGACGGTACCAAAAACGATGATCTCCTGATTGATGCCATCTTTGTTGCCACATACAATGGCACCTGTATACATTCCGTGATGAGAATGGTTTTACTTGCTTGATCACAAGTATGATGGTTATGATGATGATAATCTCAGCAATGATGATGATGGTAATAACGATGCAGGCAGTGATGATTATGAATATAATGATGATGCAATAACGATGCAGGCAATGATGATTATGAATAGAATGATTATGGCAAAAATGATGTAGGCAATGATGATGAAAACTAAGATGATTGTTCTGTGACGAAAACGATGATGATGAGGATCCATGGTGTTGATGATTACAAGGATGAGGATGATGATATGACAATGGAGATGACAATCATCATGATAAAAACAGTGATAATGATGGTCTACATGGCTCGGGCAGTTGTGTTGTAGTGTCACGATGATGATGACAACTACAACATTGCTGATGAAAATTTTAAGATGAAGAAAATGCAAAAAAAAAAAATAATGTTCAAGGTCGACGGGATTATGCACGATAAGGGAAAAAATTTTACACATCAATGAACACAAAAGGATATATTATAGATGCAGTACCTGACACTGCACATCAATGCCACTCCTCTGGTATTCAACATAGAGGCACCTCGACAGCTGGTCAACGTAACTGAAGAACATCAAGGAAAATTTCTTAATATCCAGCTGACAATTATTCCGGGTATGAATGGCTGATCATATGATTGATCTAAAATGATCAGCCATATCATATGGTCATAAATTTGAAAATTGCCTTTTTGAGAAATGCATGCGTTACAATCGAGCCAGATCAGCGATCTGGCGCTCGATCCATTGCAAATGAGCGTCCCAATTTCGGTTGAATCGATCATAAAAATCAAATTAAGTATTCAAGACTCACGCTTTCGTGGCGGCATAAATCGCATAAAGAGGATCTGAAGGAATCACAATTGCCGCTCCAGACCCAATATTGACGATGGCGCCTCGCTTCCTCTTCAGCATCCCGGGAAGAACAGCCTGAATTATCTTTGTCACCGCCTCGACATTCACCTTAATCAGTGTCTTCTGAAGCTCCTGATCCACCTCATGGAAGAATCGAGCATACGGGTAAGAAACCCCAGCGCTGTTCACGAGAATTCCCACATCCAATCCCTCCAATTTTTCCTTCAACAGCACCAGACCGCCGTCGAGATCGCCGGCGAGGTCGATCACAACGGTCTCGATCCTTGTTTTCCCGTATTTTTCCTTAATTGCGGCGGCCGTCTCTCTGAGTTTGTCCGGATTCCGGCCGACGAGCACGAGATCGAGCCCGATTCGAGCGAACTGAAAGGCGAACGCTTTACCGATCCCGTCGGTCGATCCGGTCAGGACCGCCCATTGACCGTACTTCTTGAGGTCCTTTCCGGGGCGAAGGAAAGAAACATAGATCCACCTGAGCGAGGCGAGGGAGATCTTGGCCAGAGAGAGAAACCCGATAACGGTGAGCGTGAAGAGCCAGATGGGTTGTGTCTTGAGGTATTGCAGACACGCGCAAACCTCCATTGCTCGCCTACCGGAAATCAGAAAAGCTCAGATTCGTTCGAAAGCTCCGTTCTGTGGAAGGGGGGGAAGAGGGGTCGGTCACATTTAAGGTGGGCGGCAGTAGAAGCTGGCGGTTGGCGTGGGTGGTGTCTTCTCATTAACTGAGGAGGAAGTGGGTGAGTCGGGTCACCTGCAATCCTATGGAATCTCCATGACCAAAGATTGCATTTTTATGATTCCGCAGTTCTTCCCGTTTAATGGTATTTAATACAGGTTTTAATGCAAGGAAAAAGAGTGCGTGCTTGGCAATAGCTAGAGAACGGCGATCATCCAAATGATCTGATCAGATCGGCATCAAATCCATACATTCGATCATCTATCTGGCAAAGTGGGCCTCCAACGCCATGGAATGAGAGCTCGATCATCAATTTGATCTAGGGGTATTTTTAAACAATTTTAATCATTTTTTAAATTTATTTTGACTTTTTATGATTTTTTTAGCATAGATTGTCAATCAGATTGATGATCTCTTGCTCATCATGCCATCGATTAGATCTGGGATCTTGAGTTGATTATCAATCAAATTGAGGAAGTGATCTACCCTCTTGGTCCCATCGTCAATCCTACCCAATTGACTAAGGGGATCAATCAACGTAAAATCAATTATGATTCCCATGGAACACATTGGATTGTCACTCCCTAGATTCAAGGCTTCATGAAATGGGCTTCAGGAAACTAAACCCATGAAGATGGTGAGTAGGATTAGTGCGAAGGGTCCATGAGAAAAGTTGGATGACAAGACCTCCATGTGGAACTTCCATTATTGTCATGTGTTTTATCTTGAATATACACCATGCATGATGAGGAAACTTCCTCATGTGGAGCTTCCATTATTTTCATGTATTTTATCTCAAACATACATCATGCGTGATGAGGAGAGTTCTCATGTGTATTATCTCAAACATACATCATGCATGCATGTATTAGATTGTGTCCACTAATCTTGATTGAAATTATCATCTACAAGATTCATGATGTTTTTCCCATTGATGAAACCTAAATAAGGGGCAAAAATTAGAAATTACATTAGAAACTTGATTAGTCGATGCCCCTCCCTAGAGGTATTAGTGGTTGAACATCTTCATATGTGATTACATATATTGTTGTTTGATCCCAAACATACACATATTGGTCAAATCTTTTAGAATAACAACTTGTTTACCATAGCCTAGTTAAGCATAAAAAACACCTTAATGGGGACAATGTGACATTTGCTTCATGCATTGTTGTAGGTTACCATACTAGGCAAAATTATATTAGAAAAAATAATTTGATAGAGAGTATGGTTTTAAAAATAATGATGTTTTGTGTGTTTTTGCATTATTTGCTCATTTCATTTTTTTGTAAGATTGTATTGATTTTGATGTAGACCAAGATGATGTCTAAGAGCCTACAAAGCTCACTTGTGAGGCCCAGTTAGAGCTTAATTTGCTATAAGAGAATCTCTAGAAGTTTACAATATTTATTTAGGATCACCTAGAGACACACAAATATTCTATGTCAGAGTCTATAAGTTCCTAGAACTTGTAAAATATCTTTGTTAAAGCCTATTAGAGCCTAGAAGCTTCCTTTTTCTTTTGTCAATTCTATTTCTAACACATGTCTACTGTTGAAGTTAGATTTCTAAGACCTTTGAATTGTCTTTTATAAGGGTTTTGTCTTTTGAACGACCCTTCACTTTTAAAGGCCTATATAAGGCCTCCCATTGTAATACTTGAGGATACAATTGAAGTTAATCTATTGTGTAGACTTTTAGTTTCTTCCTCCAAAGTGTTCTCCCTGTTAAAGAGTGATATAGTACTTGTGGATCAAGTATAACTCCTTGTAGATTCAAGGGTTGAAGATGATAGTTTCATAGACTCACAATCTAACTCTTCATGTAGGAAATGGCTTGTGGATTCAAGTCCATGTTATGCTTTATTCTTGCATTAAGGTTGCGTCAGATTTTGCCTAAGAGGAAATCATTGTAGTGATCTAGGGCACTTAAAAAAATGATGCGAGCAGCGAAAATGAATCAGATATCACTACTATCACGTTGAGGGAAAGAAAAACCAAAACATCAGTGTCCATGATCATCTTCATAAAAAAGGGGATACAGATCAGATATCACACAATTTATTTTATTTTCTTGATGGTTCACACGCTCTCAAAAGGTGTTGTAGTCTAGGGGGGAGCCCAAGAGCCATTTTTGATAAAGCCATGAGAGCCAATTTAAGAGGGCCATTTAAATTGAATTGGGCCAAGGGAGAATGTTTGAAGCTGATAGATTCTGAATAAGATCACATAGAGGCATAAAAATAATGTTGACATATTCTGTAGATCTTTGACATAGCCTTAGCTCATGAGCAATGTAGAACACTGGCTTGAATCCCCGTCGACCATTTTTTTAGAGATTTTCTTCAGGCTTAGTAAGCTTTTAATGGGCTTTGAAGTGGGTTGTCTCAGCTTCATCCAAATAGGCGGTTGGGCTCCATTCTGGGCTACATCAATCTTACAATCTACAAATATCTCTCAACAAATAACCCTTGCTATTGCCCCCCCCCTCCCCAACACATCATCCTTGCCATGTGCCTACATCCTAGGGTCATGCAGTAAAGTTTCATGACCCAAGTGTTGTAAATAGCTGAATGTGATGCCTGGATGCACTATGTGTGCATTGCATATGCAGCATGCATCGTATGCACATGTTGCGCATGTCATGTGATTCATGACACTTGGCTTGTGAAACCTTTGAATGTGACTCTGGGCTGCCATAGGTAGGGGGCAACAATATCACAAGGGCCACATATGACACCAAGAGAGGTAGCTCTTGGGGTGATGCTAGGAGTGGTAGCACCAGAGGCCAAGATTACATTGTGGAGGCTATCGATGGAGGAAAAATCAATGTAGGGCCCACTCTCATTAGGATTTTGATGACTCCAATGCCAAGGCAATGATAGGCTTTCAAAACCCATGCTACCTGGGGTTAAGGCAAAAAAGTGATGTAGTCCAAGGGCCTCCAAAGCCCAATAACTCCCAAAGCCCACTTATGAGGTCTAGTTAGAGCTTAACGGGCAAAGAAGAACTCTCTAGCAGATGTTACGATTTGAAAATGATCACCTAGGGACTCACAAATATTTTGTGTGAGATTCTATAGTTGCCAAAATCTATCTAATATCTTTTTTTAGGTCTTGTAGAGCCTAGAAGTGATAACACGCAATCTTAACATGATAAAACATGATTATTAATGCAATTTAAGGCATAAAACATGACATTTATGTGCATGTTATCATACTTTGAGTGCATTTCTATCATTCTATGCATATTTATGTCATAATCTCAAAATGCACTAAATTAGGGTTAATTATGAGAGATTAAGGATAAATAATTTTATAACCCATCTTTACTTGAGATTATGAATGGTTTTTAAAGTTAAATAATAAGAGAAATCATTTTTATGAACATTCATTTAATTTTCTAAAGTTAAAATCTTTTATAAATGAATGTATTTTTGAAATATAAATTAAATCTCTTTTTATTTAAATATTTTAAATTTTTAGAATGATAGATAATTAAAATTCAGATCAAATGAAAGAAATTTGGATTAATTTGGAGTTGTATTTTTAAAGATATGATTTTTACAATTTTTAGGGATTTTTCTGTATTTTTCTGGATTTTTCTAATTATATTTTCTATTTAAAAACCGTTTTTAAAATAAATAAATAAAATAAAAAAACCGCAAAAAGGGCGCGGGACCCACGTGGATGCGAAGTGGCACGCAAGGCCACATGGCAGCGCCACGCGGACCCGCGCAGTGCCTACGTGGCGTGATATATCCATATATTTATATACTTATAGTATATATAAGAGGTTTTCAGCCCTTCCTATATGGAAGAGGTATTCGAACCTCTATATCCGTCGGGCTTTATAAACCCGACGGATTTCACTTACCTTTTCCGTGTGGGACTAAAGTCCCACACACTGTGTTTTAATGCAGGCCACGTGGAGCGAGGAGGAGCGTCGGATCGACGGCGCGCGTCGATCTCACTCGTCGATCGCGTGAGCGCCGGACCACCGATCGATCAAATCACCACGTGCCTTTTTAAGCGAGTTATAACGGCTCAGATTGTTTTGGCGACGTGGCTGACGGAGGAGCGTCGATCGGGCGGAGCGCGGACCACCGGATCAACATCATCGCACGTGCTCTAATTCCGTGGATTATAACGGCCGAGATTTAATCGCGCGGGACGCATCTCGACCGTCAGATCAAGATCCAAAGGGTGAAATTTGAAGCGTTTTTATAACGCTTATCTCCGGATCAAATCGTGGCCGTCCATCATGATCCGACGGCCACGACTTATTTGAAACGGTCCACGATGGACCGTTTCATCGTAACCGTCGATCGAAACGATCGGACGGTTATGCCCAAATTGCCCTTAAATAGACTTGTTCTTCATGATTGTATGCATTCGAGTTGGATTTCAATCAAATTGACTTGTCTAGACACCGATCCACTTGTTTCTCTTGATTCCATCCTCTTCCTCTTTCATTTTCGCATCCATGGAGGGGTTGAAATCAAGATTTGGTGGAGAATCGAAGGAGAAATCGCCGCTTGAAGCCGGTCGTGACGCTCTTGACGTTTTCGGTGATTAATCAGCTTAATCACCTTGTTTTGATCGCTAAATAGGTTTAGTGGAAGCAGTTTTTCCTAGATTATCTTCCTATTATCTTTAATTTTCGTTTAGATTAGGTTTTAGAGTTTAATTTCATCAATTTTTAGCTTAAATCACGATTTTTAACGTCTAAAATTTTCTCTCCACTTCAAATTTCGATTTCTCCGCGAAATCAAGTCCAAATTCGATGATTCTTGATTCCGTGGATTCGTTTTGAAGTTATCTTTCTAAAAACACTATTTTCCCTAATTTCTCACCTCAATTCATCGTCCAATTTGACCAAATTCCAAAAGATATCTCGAAAATACCTAAATTCCCTGTGGATTCGACCCTTATTTACCATTATACCCTTCAAATCTCTCTTAATTCACCAAATTGGTAAGTTCGGTATTATTTTTGACACGAGACCGTGTGAAATCGACGACCTCGCGGTTTCATCTCGTCAAGAAGCTTCCTTTCATTTGTGTCTAGTCTAGTCTGTGACACAAGCATGGTGTTAGAGTTATATTTTTAAGACTTTGGGTTATCTTTTCAGGGGTCATGTCACTTGGACGACCTTCACTTTTTGAGGCCTATATAAGGCCCCTATTTTAACCCTCGAACAAACAATTTGAAGTTATTCCTTTTTAAAAGCTTTGCTTTCTCTCTCTCTAGGTGTTCTCCTTGTTAGGGTGCTTATCTACTAATGGATTCAAGCACAACTCCTTATGGATTCAAGGGTAGAAGAGATAGTTTTGTGGATTTAAAACCTTACCCTTCTTGTAGAGCAAGGCTTGTGGATTCAAGGTAGTGTTTTACATTTTTCCTGCACTAGGGCTGCATCACAAAGGTAGTGCTAGGGCATCCCCACACAATACTAGTAGCACTAGGATAAAGACAAGGATTTCAGGGCGGTGCTAGTGGCATGAGGTCAATGTTGGGGGACCGGGGAGCTACTAGTAGCACTAGGGGCTCATAGGGTTTGAAAGACACCATTGTTGGAGGAGGCATTGGGTAACAATTGGGCTCTTCTTGTGACACCACTACTAGTCATGCCATGGGAAACATGTGACAAGTCATACTAGTCATGCATGCAGTCATTGAAAACACACAATCACATGTCAAATCAAAACTAAATCACTTTACCTGATAATTAGTTACAAACCACAAAAATCTACAAAGAACTACATGTTTTTAAACTTGATCCAATTTTACAATTAAATTAGATGAGAAATAAGGGAAAATTATAGAATTAGAAAGTAGAGATATTGATCTTTCTAGTGAATAGAAAAGAATGTAGATTGAAGTTGAATCAAAGAGAGAGGTTAGAGAGAGAAAAACACTAGTTGAGAGAGAGAAAGTGACAAAAAGGAACTTCCACTAATCAATCCCTCTAAATTAAAATCTAATGCCAAAAAAATTGAATGATGAATGAAAAGAGACTCAACTAACTCAAAACCACATAGAAAATGGCCTAAGTAATCACTAGATCAAGGATATTTGAATGACCATGTTCTCAATAGAATTATGAGGTTCATGCAGTGAATTCTCATGATTCTCCCATATAACCTTGCTTTTAAATGATCAATAGGTGCAAAATGAGTGCATAATACTTTTAGGTCATGATATTCAAGGAAACAATGGTTGAAAGACGCAAAAGATTGATAGTTTCAAAAAACAATCTTTTTTGTGTGTGAGATAGAATTAATAGGACAGATTGTGTGTTGCGTTCTCAGGTCAACAAGCCTTCGAAAATTTTGATCAAAACATCGAATGAAGCATAACACATTGAATCGGATATTCAAAATATTGAGGCAGTAAGAATAGATGATCTTATCCTCTGCTATGTATGAGAAAACATACTTATAGAGAAGAAACCATCTATTATAGGTTATTAGCAGGGTGGTGATAACATGTAATCTTAACATGCAATTATATGATTATAAATGCAAAATTAAGACATAAAAATATTCTATTTTTTTATGCATGTTATCATACTCTGAGTGCATATCTATCATTTCATGTAATTTTAAGTTAAAATATCAAAATATAATATTTTAGGGATAATTATGCATTATTTAAGAATATATTTTAAAGTAGAGCATTGACTTGACTCTACAAGCCTTGCTCTACAGGAAGGGTTAGGCTTTGAATCAACATAACTAACCTATTCTATCCTTGAATCTACAAGGGGTAGTGCTTGAATTTTATAAGCACTTAATCACTCTCAATAAGGAGATATCAAAATGTGATAACTTTAACTTTTGTATTTAAGGGTTACAATGGGGGACTTATTGGCCTAAAAAAGTAAAGGGTCATCTAAGTGACATGATCCTTGAAGTGACAACTCAAAGTCTTAAAAATATAACACTAACATCGTGCATGTGTCAAAGATTAGACTTGACACAACAAAAGGAAGCTTTTAGGCTCAAATAAGCCTCAAAAGAGATATTCAAGGATCTTTAGAACCTGAAACAAGATATTTATGTGTGTCTATAAGATCCTCTGTACAGCTTGTTAGCTTATAGAGATTCTCCCAAGCCCATTGAGTTGTATTAGGCCTCAAACTAGATTGCATCAAATTGGGCCTTGAATTGTGGATGTGTATCCTTCATCACAAATATTACCAACAAATTCTGTAGGTTTTAGTATCCACGAATATCTCTCTTTTGCGGCTTGACAGAGCTTGAAAGGTTTACCTAATCTTTTGTCACTTTTGTCATTGACGAGGAGTGACAAGAAAATTTTAAATTGTCTTTTCAAGGGTTTTCTCCTTTGGACAACCTTTTACTTTTTGAGGCCACTATAAGGCCCACATTGTAACCCGTGAGGACCTAGTTAAAGTTATCGCTCTTGTGAGAGTATTGCTTTCTTTCTTCTCAATGTTCTCCTCATTTGATAGTGCTCTAGTGCTTGTGGACTCGAGTGCAATCCCTTATGGATTAAAGGGTTGAAGAGGTTGATTCCAATGAATCAAATACTAACTCTTTGATATGGCTCATAATGCGGCTCAAGAGCCCATTTGAATGAAGTAGAGACAACCCATTTCAGAGGCCAATTCAAAGCTTTTTTGGCCTAAAGAAAACCTCTTAGACGTTGTCAAAATTTTCAGGGGATCACCTAGGACACCAAATATTCTCAACTGTTGAGAAAATCTGTAGATGTTTCCTTTTTCTTTTGTTAGTTTTGTCTTTGTCATGTGCATGCTGTGAGAGTTGTAATTTCAAACTTTTGAGCTATATTTTGAAAACTTTTAAATTATTCATGCACTAAGACTACGCCAAGTGGTATCAGAGTTAGATTATAGTTCTAGTATCAAGTGTGTAATAGTGTCAAAGGGCAAGGTTTATTCTATCCCTCAAGGTTCATTTTCTTCTAGTTCAAGAAATTATGAGGATGATGATAGGTATGAATGCCCATGTTTTATTGATTTAGTTGAATTTGATGGTCGACTGAATATCAAGGAGTTTCTTGATTGGCTTGTTGAGGTGGGGAGATTCTTTGAATATAGAAATATCACAGAGGGAAAACAAGTTAAGTTTGTTGCTTCTAAGCTTAAGGGAAGTGCACGGGCTTAGTTGGAGCAACTATAAATGATGCCTACTCGGTTTAGAAATTATCATATCCATAGGTGGGAAAAGATGGAGTACCTCCAAAGGAAATTTGTGTCGCCTAATCATCGGGATATATTATATAATCAATACGGAAACTGAAAGCAATTAAATAGTTCTACTTCCGTGGAGGAATTTTATCGCCTCCAAAATCTTCTAGAATTGAATGAATTAGAGGCATACAATATCTCAAGGTATAAGAATGGGTCTACGTTGGTATACTTAGAAGAAATTATCTATTGATTCCTTTGATTTCTTAAATGATTAATTTTAGCTGCCATAAATGTTGAATAACTACTAGAAAGAGCACAAACAATGTTGCATAAATCACAAAATTTAAGACGTCTAATTATAAGTCAAAGTCAAAATAACTGGTTTAAAAAGGATTTGATGTAGCTCAAAATGGAGCCCAAGAGCCCATTTTTTTATAAAAGGGAGGCCCATTAATAGCTAATTAGGCCAAAGTATAATCTCTAAAAGCTGACAGACTATGTACAGGATTACCTAGAGACTCACAAATTTTCTGACAGATTCTGTAAGTCTTCGAATCTATAAATATATCTGAGTTGAAGCTTGACAGGGCCTAGAAGCTTTATTTTTTCTTTTATCAGTTCTGTCCCTAACACATGCATGTTGTCAAAATTATATTTTCAAGACTTTTTAGTTATCCTTTAAGGGTCTTGTTACTTAGACAATCGTTCACTTTTTGAGGCCTATATAAGGCTCCAATTGTATCCCTTGAGGACACACGATTGACGTTATCATTTTTTAGAGCTATGATTTCTTCCTCCAAGGTGTTCACCGTGTTTTATAGTGCTCTTATGCTTGCGGATTCAAGTATAGTCCCTCATCGATTCAAGGGTTGATCCTAACGTAGACCATTCTTGTACCTTCAGATATTATATGCCTTGGATTTATTCAAAACTAGAAAAGTTTGGAGGCAATAAAATTCCTTAGTTTGAAGATAATATTAGCAGTTTTCATATTATCGATGTAATATATCCTGGTAATTAGGTGACAAAAACTCTCTTGAAATACTTCTTCATCTTTTCCGAGCTTTTGATAAGATCATTTCTTAAACGACAACTCATCTTTTGTAGTTGTTCCCACCAAGCCCATGTACTTCCCTTAAACTTACAAGCAACAAACTTGACCCTTTTTCTCTCTACCATATTTCTATATTGAAAGAATCTTTCCACCACAAAAAGCTAATTAAGATTAATATTCATCAAATTCATCAAATTCATCACTCCTTAATATTCAGTTGGCCATCAAATTCATCAAATTTCTACTCAAAGTGATCGCATTTATCTTTGCTCTCCCATTGCACGAATTAGATTTATCAAGCCCCTACGCTTGTAAAACAAAGAGAAGAGAGTACCAAAAGGTGATCACTGATATGATACCAAGTGAAGAGGTCTATCTCTCATTGGAGAGACCAAAAAAGGGCCTGTGTGATAGATATAGATCAAGTTATGAGATCGCTTTACGAAGCCAATCAGAGTTACAAAGGCAAGCATGACAGAACAAAACACCAAAGCAAACCTGCTGCATTTCTGTTCCTTTGTGATCATCATGCTAGAAAATTATCTACGTCTAATCATGTTTTGCTCGAGTAAGATGTCAGAAGAAAACGCCAGATCGAGTAAGATCTCACTTGGTCCATCGAGAAGAAGAAGAAGGAAGAAGGAAGAAGGAAAATTTTCTTTGAGATGGTAACGACTGAAGGTGAAGGATAGAAGATGAGGAAAAGTGTTACTCATCACGCATACCAAAATAAAAAGGGCTAATATCATATATGAGTCTGAACTTTATCAAATGTACCAGATATGAGTCCAACCTTTTTTTTTGTCAGATATGAGTCCAAACTTTTTAAAAATTTCACATATGAGTCTCAACTTTTATTTTCTCATATAAAAGTCTAAACTTTTCAAGTGTCCACATAAGAGTCTAAACTTTTTTTTTCCAGAAAAAAGTCCCGCTGACGTGGACAATGCGGAGAGTCCACGTGGCAGCGATGTGGCAGCCACGTCGTTCCAGCCTCTCTCTCTCTCTCTCTCTCTCTCTCTCTCTCTCTCTCTCTCTCTCTCTCTCTCTCCCTCCCTCCCTCCCCCGCCTCACTCTCCCTCCCTCCCTCCCCTCCCTCCCCCACCTGTCTCGCACGCCCTCCCTCCCCCGCCTCACTCTCCCGCCCTCCCTCCCTCCCCCGCCTCACTCGATCGCCCATTGTGGACATACTGAGGTTAGAGGGAGAGAAGGGGGAGAAGAAGAGCGTGATAAATTGATGACGCCGACCAAACCAGCAAACAGGACGCAGATAATAACTGCAAAATGGATAGTATTCCAAATGCAAGTGACGATGGTTGCCGGGATCGAATTGCTAAATCTACAGAGACGTAATTAGAGAGACGAGTTGTTAGGTTCGTGAATATGTGGATGTACTGAGAGGCGCGGAAAGGGGATGGAAGATATTATACGGATGTCTCATGTGGGAAGAGATTTTAGAGAGAGAAAGAAAAAGAAGGGCGTGGTATGAGTGTTAGAGAACATAGGTTAAAACGAGAAACAATGAGCGAGTGGGTTAAAACGAGAAACAATGAGCGAGACTCTCACCACGTCGTGGTACGATGATCGCCGTATCTGCGCCTGGCGGCGCCACCATTCGCGCGCACGTGAGAGAAGAAAAAAAGAGAATGTAGGGAGAGAAAGAGAAACGAGGGAACGAGATTGGGAAGAGAGAGAGAGAGATTAACGAGAGATAACTACAAATTAGAGAAATAGGATGACAAAGCAAGAGATGCAGGAGACAAGACGAGAAATCAACGAGAGAGAGATAATGAGGAACTAAGAAATCATCAAGAGAGGGAAAGAGATGATGAAAATGATGATGAGAAATAAGCGAGAGAGGGAGACGAAGAAATGAGAAGATATCTTGGGCGAGAGAGAGATATAATGGGCGAAAAATAAGGTAGTTCGAGAGACGGAGAAACGAGAAGACATCAAGAGAGATAGAGAGAAATGGCGTGAGTGGGAAGGATAGAGCGAGAAAGAGAAGATTTACGCAGAGGGAGAGAAAAAGAGAGAGGATGAAAATTCTGCCCGACCAAGAAATGATAGAGAGAGGAGGATTAGGGTGCTTAGAGAGGGAAAAGAGAAATAAAAAGAGAAAGAGAGGAAGACAATGGTGATGAGGATTCGAGCGAGAAAGAAAATGATAGAGGAGAAGGTTAAAGGGCTTAGAGGGAGAAAAGAGAAATAAGAGAGAAAGAGAGGAAGCCAGAAATGATGAGAATTCAGTTGGAGAAAGAAATGACGGAGGAGAAGTTAAGAACGAGAGAGAAATAAGAGGGAAAGAGAGGAGAACAGGGGATGATGAAAAATTCTGCGAGAAAAAAAGGGAGACATAATTGGGAAGAGATCAAGAGAGGAATAGAAACCGAGAGAAAGAGAAATGACAAGCCCCACGCATCTCTATCTCTCTCAAAAGCCTAACGCACTCGCTCATTGTTTCTCGTTTTAACCCATGTTCTCTAACACTCATACCACGCCCTTCTTTTTTTCTTTCTCTCTAAAAATCTCTTCCCACATGAGACATCCCTATAATATCTTCCATCCCCTTTCCGCGCCTCTCAGTACATCCACATATTCACGAACCCTAACAACTCGTCTCTCTAATTACGTCTCGTAGATTTAGCAATTCGATCCCGGCAACCATCGTCACTTGCATTTGGAATACTATCCATTTTGCGGTTATTATCTCGCGTCTCCCGTTTGCTGGTTTGGTCGGGCGTCATCAATTTATCACGCTCTTCTTCTCCCCTTCTCTCCCTCTAACCTCAGTATGTCCACAATGGGCGATCGAGTGAGGCGGGGGAGGGAGGGAGGGCGGAGAGTGAGGCGGGGGAGGGAGGGCGTGCGAGACAGGTGGGGGAGGGAGGGGAGGGAGGGAGGGAGAGTGAGGCGGGGGAGGGAGGGCGTGCGAGAGCAGGTGTGGGGGAGGGAGGGAGGGAGGGCGGGAGAGTGAGGTGGGGGAGGGAGGGAGGGAGGGAGGGAGGGGAGGGAGGGTGAGACGGGCGGGCGAGGGGAGGGGAGGGAGAGTGAGGCGGGGGAGGGAGGGAGGGAGGGAGAGTGAGGCGGGGGAGGGAGGGAGGGAGGAAGGGAGGGGAGGGAGGGAGGGAGGGAGGGAGGGAGGGAGAGAGAGAGAGAGAGAGAGAGAGAGAGAGAGAGAGAGAGAGAGAGAGGCTGGAACGACGTGGCTGCCACATCGCTGCCACGTGGACTCTCCGCATTGTCCACGTCAGCGGGACTTTTTTCTGGAAAAAAAAAAGTTTAGACTCTTATGTGGACACTTATATAGGAGAAAAGTTGACTTTTATAGAAAAGTTGACTTTTATAGAAAAGTTGACTTTTATAGGAGAAAATAAAAGTTTAGACTCGTATGATATTAGCCCAAATAAAAAACAAAGAGAAAATAAAAATAAAGTGGTACTCATCGTGCAGTCGCTTCAGCCGACTACAGATAGTAAGAAGAGCTACGGAGACGTACTGACGAGAGATCATGGAAAACATAGAGCGCCGCCGCCAGATTTTTATGTCGATGGGGGATCTTGCCCCCGCCGCCAGCTTTTCTGCGGCTGTGATCTCCTCTGAACTCGTCGCAGTCTAATTAGCACGAAATCTCTACCGTTCATTTAATGGACCTATCCCACCCATAGTCTCAGCAACATCGTGGCCGTTGAGGCAGTCTAAGGCGCCCATCTCAACGCTGATTGTTTCTGATTCACGTGACAAGATGGCGCGAGCTCGAAGTTCCACATGGGTCTAGCTCAGACTCGCAGATTACTGAACGTATCTCTAGCTCCGTTGTGCATCGATGCTCGTTCTTCTACTTTCGCCATCGATCCTTGTCTATCTCTGCAGTGTTTTGCAGCTTTTTTCGGATCTTTTGCCTCAGTTACGGAGCTATTAATGTCTTCAGAGTACAGAGCTCTAAAGCTCTTCTGCTGCAGCTTCGGTCTTCGCGCGCCGCTCGTATTATGTATATATCTTCCTGACTCTCTCTCTCTCTCTCCCCCTCTGCCAGTGGCGTGACCCAGTCACTGTAATCTAGGGTTTCTTTCTATCAACTCAGCGCCCCTCGCAGACGAGTCTCTCTCCTCTTGTCGCCTTCTCCTCCCTCCTCTCTTTTACGCAGTAGCGGCAGCAATCATTACTAGAATCGATAAAAAGTGCGCTCCTTCGTCTCCAAAACTTTCAAGTTAATTAGCTTTCTTCTCGCCCTTTGAACGAGTCGATTGCTTCGGAGTCTCCGCCGAGCTGGTTCTTCCTGCATTATTCCTCCTCGTCCCTGGAATTCAACCTCTCTACTTTATTTGTTCATGCAGAAATATGTTGGATGGAAGGAGGCATTCGGTGGACGTCCCCCTCTCAAAGACATTGTTAGCGCTGAAGAGAGTCCGCTCCTTGAGAGACCCGGAGACCAACTCGACGGACAGGATTTCCATGTTCATCGAAAACATCAACTGGGAAACCAACTCTCCCGGCGATCCCATCCTCTCCTTGAACCATGATCCCCACAGCGATCGCGGATTCGATCCAGACTCGATCGGATTACACTCCGACCGAGTCCCCAATAAGGTTATTTCAAGAGCGAGACGAAAATTTTCGCTGCGGCCTGATTTATCGCCTATCGATCGCAATCGAGACGACGAGATGCTTGATTTCATGGAATCGACTGATGAAGAGGATCATCCGGCTAGCCCCAGAAGCCTTGGCCGGAAATATTGCCCTAGATCTTTCGACGATCTGATCGGGCAGTCAGTTGTTGTTCAGAGTCTGTCCACCGCGATTTGCAGAAGACAAATTTCCCCGATTTATTTATTCCACGGTCCGCACGGTTCAGGAAAAACGTCAACCGCCAGAATCTTCGCTTCCGGACTGAACTGCCGATCACCGGGCGATCAGATACCCTGCGGAACTTGCAAAGACTGCATGAACAGAGACGTCGAAGAAGTTGATCACGATCGGGTCAATTCAAAGGACAACGTGAAGTTGCTTTTTAAGAGAGCTCCGATTTATTCTAAATACAGGGTATTCATCATCGACCAGTGCCACCAATTAGGATCGGACACGTGGACAGCCATATTGAACGGCGTCCGGCAGCGCTCTAGTCAAGCTGTTTTCATCATGATCACGTCTGATATTGAAAAGCTGCCGCAGATCTCCCTCTCCAGCTGCCAGAAGTACCATTTTCCCAGGATAAAAGACGCGGATATAGTCACGAGGCTGCAGAAGATTTGCCTGGAGGAGGCATTCGACTTTGAGGACGGTGCGTTGACTTTTATTGCTGCTAGGTCAAATGGTTCTCTCAGAGAAGCGGAGACGATGCTCGATCAGCTTAGCTTGCTGGGGAAGAAGATCACCCTTCCTCTCGCTCAGGAACTTGTAAGTTTTCTTCACGGCTGTGGACAATAAGAGGAATAAGTAATTGATGGAGGAGCGAAGTCTAAATCGATTGAGATTGACCGTTTATTTAATATTTATATTATATATAAATATATACACACACTCATCACGTTTGGGTTTTCTCTACTTTTAAGTGATCGCAGCAGATTGGAAACTGTCGGGTTCCTTGGAAACCTGTTCCGACTTTTCATTTGTAGATTTTTACTGCAGGCAGGGGTTGTTTCCGAGGAGGAGCTGCTTGATCTGTTAGATCTAGCTCTCTCTTGTGACGCTCCCAACACAGTGAGAAGAGCGAGGGAGCTTCTGGATTCCAAGGTTGACCCCATGCAGTTGACCTCTCAACTAGCAAACCTCATCATGGATATTCTTGCGGGCAGAAACTTTCTGAGAAGACACGTTTGTAAGCTCTTCGATAAATTGGATTTTTTTTACTTTAGAGGTCCTGAAGATCTAATCTTGGTTGTGATTCATGCAGTGGGTGACGTGGGCGTGATGCAGAAACTAAGAAATGCGCTGAAAGTGCTGTCCGAAACGGATAAACAGCTGAGATCTTCCAAAAGCCGCGCCACCTGGCTCACAGTTGCGCTTCTGCAATTCAACACTGGTGATTCTGCCGACGAACCATTCACGCTGGCGCAACAGACGATGTGTAATTCATCAGACGATATGCTGATGAGCAGAAGCCTCTCGGCTAGAGAGATCGGCGTCTCCAACTGCAATGCAAGGAGAAAACTGGATGCAGTCTGGAGGGCAACCATAGAACTCTGTCAGTCTGATCTATCTGGAGCTTTCCTGAAGAAAGGACGATTGACATCGCTCTATCTCGACAAGGGTAGCTCATACTGTCGTTGATTGCTTCAATTTTTTTAATCTGACCATGTTTGATGTATACTGTAGGATTGGCAACTGCCAAGGTACAATTCTCGTCACCAGAGCAAGTGTCAAGAGCAAAGGCGTCATGTAAGCTGATAAACAGCTCACTGCAACGGGTTCTATGCCAGGAGGTGGAGCTCCAGATTAGCCTTGGGCGCTGCTCTTCTTTGTCCAAGGCCAAAGAGCTGACTTTCAGGTTACTAGGTTGCTCCTCCAGTAAGAGGCGGCATAATTTTTTGGATTCTCGTGTTCATAGAGAGATGTCTGGTTCTAATAGCAGCAGTAGAAAGTGTGGCCTAGATTTCGATTCCCAGGTTACTGTTTCGGAGGAGGTACTTCCTCTGTCAGCCAAGTTGCACAGGAGCAACGCCTCTTCCTTCAGGGAAAGACTGGGGTTTCCTCTTCTGTCCAGGAAGGCGTCGCTTGAAGCTTTCCTTTGTAACAAGGTTCCTTCTGTCTTTAAGCCCAAGGGGAAAATGTAGTTGGTTGCCACTTCCTGATATAGGCAATCCGTCGAATGGGTGAGGACCTTAATTTTTTTAACTTTGAAAGAGGTTTCTTCACATCGACACAACTCAAGACATCCTATAATTATCCTTGAGAAAGAGTATTCAAGGAATTAAGACTTGCGCAACTCAACTAAAGGCTTTGTTTTTGGTTTACATAACTTTTTCTTCACCATAATGTCCAACTGAAATTAGATACTTGGGCTACCCTTAGATCAGCTGCCTCCGGTCACCTGCTGGAGGGGGAGGTTCAGTATGGCCCCTACTGAACCTTAAAATCTTAAAAAATACATCAGGTTGATCACCGATCATGGGTGATCTTTCCAAAAAAAATTGACCACTACTGTATAGATTCAAGGGTACTCTTCACTTTTATAGTTTTCATCATGCTCCTTGTACATAACTTTCCAGACTGCCCTGAACGTACAAAATTTTGGTACTGAATGATTCCTTTAAATGGAGAACCTTCTAAACAGAGTTCAGGGGAAAAAGTAATGGAAGAAGTTCTAGTTCAATGCATTTTAGGATTCTGGTTTTCTTTGGTCTCGTTCACTGGATAAACAAAAAGAGTGGTAAGCTTGTGATGTCTGATAATGGCGACGAGGACATATATATTAGCAAGGAGGAAGACTATGCCGGCCGCCCAAAGCTGAAAGAAAACATTCATCCCCTTGAACTCGAGTAAGTAGGCCCACATCAGCCAGTGTAGCTGGGAGCCCATCCACACTAGTATGCAGCTGAGGCCCTCAGGTCTCGGTTTCATCATGCTCCAAGGAAGAATCAGCGGCAATAAACAGAAAAACCACACAAAATACTGTGCAGTTATTACCTGACAGGGGAAATGAATCAGGGCAAACATGAGAAAGGAGACAAACATCGAACTCATAAGAGTTCATGTTCACTGGTTGAAGTTATCAGAATCGTTCAATTTGCAAGTTTCAAACTAAGAAATAAGTGATGAAGCAGCAAAATGGATGCCGTACCTTGTTAAAGGCAACGAAGGCCACCGTTTGCAGGAACATGCAGAATGGGAGATCAAGGCAGTAACAGAGAACGATGACCATTTGGACAATCAATTGAGGCAGAAAGGTCACCAGTTTTTCTACAACTGAAAAACCCTCTTGATGTCGGAGATAGATGTGATAGAAATAAACGGAGAAGTTGTGCCTCGGGTCGGTTCTAGTGAGATGATATAACAGCGCTTCATTCAGGAATTCCCAGCCGTAAAGATAGTAGAAAAGAGCTGTCCAGAAGAAGAAGACCGAAGCAGAGACCAGACCAAATATCAGTCCTCTTCTACGTGTTAGAAAGTTTTTGGAACAATCCGAAAAATGGGAAATCAAGGACCCCTGGAATGATGCTTTAGACTCTTGAATTTTGCTCCACGGTACAACCAGAGGACGTCCGTGAATAAAATTTCTTCCACTGAGAAGCAGGAAGATGGGCAAGGAGTAAATGATCGGGTAGATTCTAAAGTGGACCACAAGCCCGAACCAGAATGCTGCCTGCAATTCCCTTCCTGATTGAAAGAAAGATAAGAACAATGCAGACTACATGAGATTTCAATTACCTCATAATCTAGATCGACTACAACACTAGAAAATGCAATTCTAATGAATTACCCGAGCATTTCAATTAGAGAAAAAGAATCTGAAATATACCCTCAAAAGTTTCATTTATCCCGTCAATCGCTTGGGATTCAAGCCACACAAGTGAAATCTACCAACCAGCAAACCCTAGGAGTACTTGCTGTATAAGGAAATGAATCAATGACTTATATGCTACGTCAGGAGGAAGTAAAGCAGATAATTGATCCCAGGGAAGCAGCATGACGTCCGTCAACTTATCTAAGGAACTTTTCTGGTTGCCATGAAAACCATGGATGCGTTCATGGAACCGATCTAAATCTGCTAGAGCTCAGCTATGAAATGCATTGCTTAATAAGGAAAAATAGCACAACCCAACCTGTCATAAGGCATATTATAATCCACAGCACAGTTGCACAGACGAGAGGCTCACAGTTTCCTCTAGTACCAATCGTACAGGTAAACGGATTGAAAAGCCAAGCTAGAACACTGTGAAGGCGCAATTCCTCCGGGACCTCACGGAGCTTTAAGATGACATAAATAAAATATCCTATCAACAAATCTGTGGGGGTAAAAAACACGAGAAACCAAATTCAGGATCAAAACTTTAAAAAGACAGAATCCGATCAAAATTTTTATGCGAGAAACCCAAATTGGAATCAAAATTTATTAGACGGAATCTGCTCAGGTTCAAAATTTATAAAACGCAATCCGATCAAAATTTAGAAACCCAATCATGCTCAAAATTTATGAAACAGAAACTGATAAAACTATACGATACGAGAATCCGATTCACGTTCAAAATTCATCGAAACAATCCGATCAAAAATCAGAAAACGGAACAGATAAAAAAAATATACAAATAAACCCAATTCAGGATCATAATTTATAAAACGGAATGCTATGAAAATTTCGATACCACATTGACGATCAAAACTTACAAACAGAAGCCAATCAAAATTCATAATCCGAGACAACCAATTCAGGTTCAAAACTGGAATCCCATCGAAATTCACAATACGAAAAACCCTGTTCAGGATCAGAATATATAAAACGGAGCCCAAAGCCCAAATAAATAAATAAATGCTCACCTGAAAAGGAAAAGAGAAGTTTCCCCCAGCAAGGGTGGATGAGGGAGTTGGGAACGAGGATCAGGGCTAGGAGGGGAGAGTACCGGTAGGTAGATCTACGGAAAGGGGACGAGCCCTCCACCATGAGAGCAGCAGCATCAGAGAAGACGAGGTAGTCGACGTCGGTGTAACGAACCTCCATGTGGAGGTCCTGCCACTCTCCGTAGGCCACCAGTAAAGCCCGAAGCACAGCCGATACGACCAGCAGAAGGCCGAGATTTGTCATTCGACCCATCCCTCTCGGCATCAGTCGATTCACCTTGTCGGTCCTCCGGAGAAATGTAACGGATTTGTAAATGCATCAGAGAGGTTCTTTTTCTGAATTTGTAAATGCAATAAGAAACCCTAAAGAATGATCACAGTGACTTGATTTTCTGCAGTCATTCTTGGTTTGTGGGTTCTCTCTCTCTTGAGCATTCATTGTTGGAAAGTCTGGAAATTTCTAGATCATGAGCTTTCTCTGTCATCAGAAGTTGCATGATTAGAGGATTAGAGAGGGAGAGCAGGGAGGGGAGGAGGGATTAGGGAAGGCTGTTTGGTGGCTTCAATCCAAGGAGTTCAGTAAGGAAATCTAGAACCTCTAAGCTCTACCATTCTTTCCCCTTAGCCATCAAAAACCATAGTGCTCCAATTTGTTTGTCAATGGGGAGTGTTCATCTCACCTTTCTACTCTTTCTCTCCAACACTCTTGAAGGATATAATGAGTGCACACATTAATGCATAAAAAAATAATGATAAACTTTACTCTAATAATAAATCGAATAAAGTAAAATTAAGAATACATGCCAAATCCAAAAGAAATTGAGTGGACAACAACGAAAAACATAAATTTATCAAATTTAGTGAACTGGTAGGAAGAACAGTCTTAAGATATTGGTGTTGGAAAGAGGGCAATGAAAGAAATACAACCAGTTTAAGATCATGAAGATGCAATTAAAATTAAAGGATGAATAAAAGAAATAAGCTCATTGCAATCGGGGGAGAGAGATTCACAGCATACTTGTAAAAAAACTATTGTAGCCTGCTCATGATTCAATCCTAAATTGTAGCCTTGGCCACACAAAAAGAGACTCCTAAAATAAACCTTGGATATCAAAATTGAAGAGCCATCCAATTAATAGAACGCATTAAAATACAACACAAAACATATGTTTTCATGGTTGTCAGAAGACAATCTAACAAAACAAAATAGAAGATTATGAGCTTTGATCAAGATTTTCTACAAATCCTGACAACATCAAAACTTGATATAAGATATAGTGAGTTCCTTGAAGATAATCTAAGTTCCATGAGATAAATCCTTTGTAGATCTTGCCAATTCTCTTGACATTCTCTTCCTTGGCCCACTAATATTTTTAATGGGCCTGATAGAGTGGATATTATAGGCTTTTATTGGTCTACGTCAGTTTGAGAGAGAGGGAGAAGAAGAAGTGAAATAGCAAAGAGAGTCATATAAACTACCTCTCTTTTGGGGAAAGAGAAGAAATTGAGAAATTTTCCCTCTCCTTAGAGGTTCAAGCATAAGAAATTCATATCATAAATCATCAAATATGGACCATTATCTTTGTCAAATACTACGTTACTAGTAGAGCCCCTTATAAAGATAAATACTATGTAACTGTCCCTTAATGGCTATTAATGTCAAAGGATATAATAGGTTACTATTAGAAATCATTCTCAGAGGCATTATGGTAAGTACACAAGAGAGATGTTATGGTATGTACACAGGTAGAGATACCTGTGTACATAAAAAAGGTTCTGGAAAGTAGATTTTTCCCAGACTTTTAAAACTCTAAAAAAATAGAGGTTTTATTTTATTGTGTTTATTATGTGATTGATTGATTTTACCAAAGAGTACGATCAAGGAGATTAAAAAAAGAAATCATATTATGGAAAAAACTTCAAAATTTGGGGGTTATGATGACTTTGGATAGATTTAATGGGTGTTGGTTGAGATTATTAGGTATGATAGATTATGACAAATTATAGCAAATGTTTCCAGGTTCCATAATATCTGAAACATATTTTAAAGAGGATTATTTTCCTTTAATTGTTGATTACTAAATTCTGGGATTAGCTGTAATGAGATTATTATTAAAAGATGTTTATAGTATTAAATCTAATTATATTAAATTTACTATAGGTTATATTAAGCTAACACCTGTAGGAGATATTTCATATACTATAGGAAATTCTATTCCATTATTTAATTTAAAGAAAAAATTAATTAATAAATAAAAATATTAAAAATGATTTATGATAAAATAGTGCATACTAGTGAAAAATATAAAACTTCATTAATAAATTGTATGTTTATTAGAGTATATTATATTCATAACGAAACAATAAAAGAAATAAAATTGAATAATGAAATATCTAATAATAATATACGTGAAATTATAATTAAAGTACTAGATCTCTAGAGGAAATCGGATTCTCTCTTGAAGGTTATGAGCATCAGGTTATCCAAGTGGACTATGGCCTCCTATTTATAGAGATGATGAAAGCTTAAGCCACTAATTAGTCATTAGTCAACCCATTAATGACTAATGACTGATTTACTGCCTCTACACATAATTAACCTCCACACACATAAATGAATGTCGTAATCCCCACATTAAACATAATTGAATCACTTTATGGGATTAAAATGATAGCTAATCCACAATAATACATAATCATGTCCACTTAATAGATATTAGATCTAACAATCTCCCACTTGGACAAGATATGTATTAACTGAATATTTTGAATTATCACTTTGTGAGCTCAACTTGATGCTATCATTCGCGAACATTCTCATCAATCTCGTCCATCATAAAATCAGCAATGAACCAATGGGACTTTCGACACCTTGAGCGTAACTAAACCCAAACAATGATCACATATACTGATTGAATGAATGACATAGATCGTGTATGGATGTATAGCATGAAAATTACATGAAACGTGATTCATACATGTACATTTTCAACTTAGTCCTCTGAAGTCTGAAGAGAGATCAACTGAAATTAAGTTCATAATGACAAACTTAAACGACACGTCCGTTACATAATAAGCACACAAAATATACCAAACTCCCACTAAAATTATAAATCGGCATATGATTTGAGACCCATATATGCAATATGTTCACGGAAAATTGAATCTGAAACTCCTTTAGTAAGTGGATCTACTAACATGGAGTTTGTACCGATGTGCTCAATAGATAGTTGTCAATTCTGAACTCGTTCTATAACAACCAGATAGTTGATATCTATATGTTTAGATTTTGTCAAGCTCTGATTGTTATTGACAAACATAACGGCTGACTGATGATAACATGCAATCTTAACATGATAAAACATGATTATTAATGCAAATTAAGGCATAAAACATTACATTTATGTGCATGTTATCATATTTTGAGTGCATTTCTATCATTTCATGCAAATTTATGTTATAATCTCAAAATACACTAAATTAGGGTTAATTGTGATAAATTAAGGATAAATGATTTTATAACCTATCTTTACTTGAGATTATAAGTGGTTTTTAAAGTTAAATAATAAGAGAAATTATTTATAAACACTCATTTAAATTTCTAAACTTAAAATCTTAAGGAAATGAGTGTATTTTTGAAATATAAATTAAATCTCTTGTTATTTAAATATTTTGAATTTTTAGAATGATAGATAATTAAATTTCAGATCAAATGAAAGAAATTTGGATTAATTTGGAGTTGTATTTTAAAAGATATGATTTTTACAATTTTAGGGATTTTTTCTGATTTAATTTCGATTTAAATAGATTAAAATGAATAAAAAAAAGAGTAAAAAGTGGCTTATATTTCGCGCGGGACCCGCGTGGATGCGACGTGGCACGCAAGGCCACGTGGCAGCGCCACGCAGACCCGCGCAGCGCCTACGTGGCGCGATCTATATCTTATATTTATTTATTTAGTCTATATATAAAGGGTCTTCAGCCATCCCTATATGGGAAGGGTTATTAACCCTTTAGATCATCGGGTCTTATAAACCCGACGGTTTCGTATAATTTTCTCCGTGTGGGACTAATCCACACGAAGGTTATTTGATGCAGGTGACGTGGCGAAAGGAGAAGCGTCGGATCGGGCGGGGCGCTGAACGTGGCGCGTCGATCGTGTGCGCTCGGGTCTATCGGATCACATCATCGACACGTGCGTTAAAAGCGGCGTTATAACGGCTATGATCTAATCAAGCCGCGACGCATCTCGACCGCTAGATCAAGATCCAAGGGGCGAAATGGCGTGCGTTTTATAACGCATCTCAAGGCGACGCATCTGGGCCCTCCATCCACGATCCGACGGACGCAACATTTCCGAAAATGGTCCATCATGGACCGTTTATCGTAACCGTAGATCGTTTTGATCGGACGGTTACGAAATTACGCCCTATAAAAAGACTCGTTCTTCACGTTTGTAAGCATTCGAGTTGGATTTCAATCAAATTGACTTGTCTAGATACCGATCCTCTCGTTTCTTTTGATTCCATCCTCTTCCTCTCTCAATTCCGCATCTATGGAGGGGTTGAAATCAAGATTTGGTGGAGAATTGAAGGAGAAATCGCAGCTTGAATCTACCAATCGCGTTCTTCATGTTCTTCGTGATTAAGAGGCTTAATCGCCACGATTTGATCGCAATCGGGGGTTAGTGGGAGCGGTTTTTGCTTCCTAATCTACCATTTATGTTTAATTGCTTTTTAGATTAGGATTTAGAGTTTAATTTCATCAAATTTTAGCTTAAATCACGATTTTTAACGTCCGAAATTTTCTCTCCACTTCAAATTTCGATTTCTCCGCGAAATCAAGTCCAAATTCGATGATTCTTGATTCCGTGGATTCGTTTTGAAGTTATATTTCTAAAAACACCATTTTCCCTAATTTCTCACCTCAATTCATCGTCGAATTTGACCAAATTCCAAAAGATATCTCGAAAATACCTTAATTCCCTGTGGATTCGACCCTTATTTACCATTATACCCTTCAATTCACTCTTAATTCCCTAAATTGGTAAGTTTCGGATTAATTTTTGACACGAGACCATGTGAAATCGACGACCTCGCGGTCTCGTCTCGTCAACTGATTGTCACAATAAAGCTTAAGTGGTTTTTTCAACTTTTTTGAACTACCTTTAAATTGTGGTAAAAATTTTTCAGCCAATTGCCAATTTTTGATGCTTTATAGCATGTTATATATTCTGCTACCATAGTATAAGATGCTATAAGTGCTAGTCTAGCACTTTTCCATGAGATAGCTCTTCTAGCTAGCTAGCCCGAAGTTGATTTTCTGCTATCAGTGCATCTAGAAAAAGTCAGAATACCTGATGATCTCTAGTCGTTTCTGATTTTCTGTACGTGAGCATGTTATTCTTTGTCCTCTATAAGTATCTTAAAACTTATTTTGTTGCCTTCCAATGTGCCATACCTGGATTACTCATGCATTGACCAAAAACCCCCACTATATAAGCAATATCTGGATGCGAACAAACTTGAGCATACATAAGGCTCCCGACCACTTGTGCATATGAGAATTTTTTTATCTCTGAAATTTCTAATGCATTCTTTGGACATTAACTGAGACTTAGCTTGTCGCCTTTAGCAATTGGGGCATCTAATGGTTTACAATCCTGCATATCATATCTTTGGATAAGCTTTTCAATATAACCCTTTTGTGACAACCCTAAGATATTTTTAGAACGATCTCGGTATAATCTGAATGCCTAAAACATAAGAGGCATTACTAAGGTACTACTAGGATCTGAGTCTCGAAAAGCTCTCCAAATCTTTGTCTAAAATAATGATTGCAGCGGAAGGTGTTGAATCAAAACATTCAACATCGTGGAAGCACCAAGAATGGATGATCTCATCATCCATTCTAGATGATCCTATCATCTAGTATAGAATAAAATTCATACTTACTTGGATCATTTGAAAGATTTCTTCAACCGTTCAAGCGTCCGGCCTCTAGCGGTATCCACACAGTCTCCAGACGATCGGATCTCTTCTTGAACACTCGTCACCACCAGAGGAAGATAAGAGGGAGGAGAAGTTCCACTAGGCTTACATGGGCACCTCTATTATGGTCGTTCTCTCCCTATTTATAGACTTTAGGAATGTGAAATTTTTAAAAAAACCCTTATTATTATGTCTATATCCACCGACGTCCATTGACCTTATGTGTGTGACCCTCTAGGTCCATATATCTCGCCAGTTAATGACTCTATCAACCCAATAACACTTATTGATCCTCCTTATCAATTAACTATATCAACATATAGATTAATTGACTAAGGATCGATTTAACCCAATCGACAGGTTGAGTCGCCAGCTCGGTGGGTGCCAAGCTACACCACGTGCTCTAGGAGATATAGAGTATATTAGAACTCTTTCATGGAACCTTGTTGTCATTGGTTACCGTGTACGTATAATCCTTCATCTACACGAGACTCATGAATGACTTAGGGTATGGTTAATTGTCAAACCCTAATCCGTCACTCAATTTAGTACTGATGCGAGTAGGAAATCATTGAGAACAACTTCTCTAATATTTCCACTGCCCTGGACAAGGATTTAACCGTATCTCATTCCTTGAGTCAATCTCCTCATATACCGAGGGCGAATTATCCCATCTTGACCACTCAATCACCTTCGAGGACTTTATGTCGTATCCAATCTATGACGTTTAGGAGATCCCGTGGCTAGGGGGTCGTAAGTCATAGTCAAAACATAATCATCCATCCACAAGATGTCTTTGGTGTCTCAGGTCAAAAGACCACGTACATAACCGTGACATGAATAAACCTGATTGACAATTTAGGTATATTACCATTCAGGGATTCATACGGATCAATTCAGTGAAATCTTTCTCCAAAGAGCACCCACTATCTATCCTTAGTGTCTCCACACTCAACCATAGGATCAGCCATACTCATCATATTAGTTGGAATAGATAGTGTTATTCTTTCCGGATTATTCGATGTCCGTCTCGAATGTCCCACGAATAGGAATGTTTAGAATATATGTTTAAAGACTAGTGATCACTATATTATGATCTCATCATAATTCACTTAGTCATTGCATATGCTCATGGACTTCATTGCAAACATCACACAAGAATGACAATGAATAAATTTCATTTCAATGAACATAAACAAGAAACATGAAAGTGTGATTGGCTTATAGGCCACATAATATCCATCAAGTACTTCATCTCAAAGTTACTTGACAGAAACTTCTTGGTATCACGTAATAAGTTTAGATCATTAGTGGAAAGTAAGATGTCATCGATATATAATACTAGAAAAAATTTACTTCCTCCCACTAAACTAATGATATATTCATTTATCAGTAGGATTCATCACAAAACTGAACGAACTAATGATTTTATGAAATTTGTGATACCACAGGTGAGAAGATTACTTCAGTCCATAAAGAGATTTCTTTAATTTGTAAACCATGAACTTCGGATCTCATGTCACAAAATTTTCAGGTTGTTCCATATAGATGATTTCATCAATTTCTCCATTTAGAAATGCGGTCTTTACATCCATTTGATGCAACTCAAGATCAAAATGAACTACAAGTGCCATTATGATTCTGAATGAATCCTTCGATAATACTGGAGAAAAGGTTTCATTATAATCGACGCTTTCACGTTGAGTAACACCCTTTGCAACAAGACATGCTTTATATCTTTCTATATTACCTTTTGATTCCCTCTTGGTTTTAAAGATCCATTGACTACCAATAGGTTTCAATCGTTAAGGTAACTGAACAAAACCCCAAACGTCATTGTCATGCATGGATTTTGTCTCGTCATCATAGCATCAATCCACTTGTGAGCATTAACGCTCTGCAAAGCTTGCTGTTAATTAATAGGATCATTTTCCTTTATCTCCAGATCAACCTCATGTTCTTGAAGATATATACTCAAATTATATGAAATTTGAGTTTCCTCTTAAACTGTGGATTCCTTTAATGTCGCTTCTTCTTGAAGATATACAATTTGACTATAGGAAGGTGAAGGATGCGAAACATCTGCTTGAACAAATGAAAGAATTAGATTACCTTCTGTATTAACACTATCATCGTGTTCTTCCTGAAAGTAAGTGTCTCTAACTTTATTTCACCCATCAAATTCAATATCCTCAAAGAAATGTGCATTTCCAGTTTCAAAGATACCTCTAGTGCTAGGATTGTAAAACTTGAAACCCTAAGATTTTTTTGAATATCCAACAAAATAGCAACTAATTGTTATGGAGTCCAGTTTTCTATGCTTAGGAACATATGGTCGTGCTTGAGCTGGACATCCCCAGATATGAAGATGCTTCAAATTGGGTTTTTCCACCCCTCCATAGTTCATCATATGTTGTCTTTGTAGTTGCTTTGGTTAGAACTCTTTTGAATAAGTATATATCTGTTTTTTAAGGCCTCACCCCATAACCTTATGTGAAGCGATGATTCAGCCATCATACTTCTCACCATATCTTGAAGTGTCCGATTCCGCCGTTCAACAATGTCATTCATACTTGGAGTGCCTGACATAGTATACTGAGGGATAATTCTTGATTGCTCCATATATCGAGCAAAACTTCCAGGACATTGCTCACCAGATGTATCAATCCTTTTGTAGAACTCTCCACCACGATCTGATCTCACATGTTTGATCCTCTTGTTAAGTTGATTTTCTACCTCTGCTTTAAATATCTTAAATGTGTCCAAGGACTATGATTTATCACGGATGAGATAAATATAACCATATCTCGAATAATCATCAATAAATGTAATGAAATACCAATGCCCATTTCTAATTGTTGTAGGAAATGGTCCACATGTATTCGTGTGAATTAATTGTAATAACTCTATTGCTCATGAAGATCCCTTTCCTGTAGTGCATGTGTTCTTGCCTTTTATGCAACTAACACATTTTTGAATATCTCAGACATCAAATGGCTGAAAAACTCGTTCTATGACTAACCTATGAATTCTCTTTCGTGTAATGATAACATGTAATCTTAACATGATAAAACATGATTATTAATGCAATTTAAGGCATAAAATATTCCATTTACGTGCATGTTATCATACTTTGAGTGCATTTCTATCGTTCTATGTAATTTTATGTTATAATCTCAAAATGCATTAATTTAGGGTTAATTATGAGGAATTAAAGATTAAAGACTTTATAACCCATCTTTACTTGAGATTATAAATGGTTTTTAAAGTTAAATAACAAGAGAAATCATTTTTATAAACATTCATTTAATTTTCTAAAGTTAAAATCTTAAAGAAATAAATGTATTTTTGAAATAAGAATTAAATCTCTTGTTATTTAAATAATTTGACTTTTTAGAATGATAGATAATTAAATTTCAGATCAAATAAAAGAAATTTGGATTAATTTGGAGTTGTATTTTGAAAGATATGATTTTTACAATTTTTAGGGATTTTTCTGGATTTTTTCCGATTTAATTTTGATTTAAATAGATTAAAATGAATAAACAAAGAGTAAAAAGGGGCTTAATATCGCGCGGGTCCCACGTGGATGCGACGTGGCACGCAAGGCCACGTGGCAGCGCCACGCGGACCCGCGCAGTGCCTACGTGGCGCAGTATGCATATTATATTTTTATTTAATCTATATATAAAGGGTATTCATCCTTCCCTATATGGGAAGGGTTATTAACCCTATAAACCGTCGGGTCTTATAAACCCGACGGTTTCCTAAAATTGATTCCGTGTGGGACTAATCCACACACCTTATGTATTATGCAGGTGACGTGGCGCGACGAGGAACGTCGGATCAGAAGAAGAGCGGAATATCGGGCGTTGATCGGATGTTGACGAGACGAGACCGCGAGGTCGTCGATTTCACACGGTCTCGTGTCAAAAATAATACCGAACTTACCAATTTGGGGAATTAAGAGAGAATTGAGGGGTATAATGGTAAATACGGGTCGAATCCACAGGGAATTTAGGTATTTTCGAGATATCTTTTAGAATTTGGTCAAATTGGACGATGAATTGAGGTGAGAAATTAGGGAAAATGGTTTTTTTGGAAAGAAGACTTCAAATCGATTCCACGGAATCAAGAATCGATGAATTTGGACTTAATTTCGCGGAGAAATCGAAATTTGAAGTGGAGAGAAATTTTCGGACGTTGAAATCGTGATTTTGGATGAAATTCTATGAAATTGAAATCTAAAACCTAATCTAAACGAAAATTAAAGATAATAGGAGGATAATTGAGGTAAAACCGCTTCCACTAAACCCATTTAGCGATCAAAACAAGGTGATTAAGCCGATTAATCACCGAAATCGTCAAGATCGTCACGCCGAGCTTCAAGCGTCGATTTCTCCCTCGATTTTCCACCAAATCTCGACTTCTACCCCTCCATGGATGCGGAATTGAGAGAGGAGGAGGAAGAACTCGAGAGAAACGAGTGAGAGAGATGTCTAGACAGTCAATTTCATTGAAATCTCACTCGAATACATAGAACGACGAAGAACAAGGCTATTTATAGGACGAAAAATCGTAACCGTCCGATCGATGTAACTGGGGCTTTATCAACGGTCGCGATGCATTTGTAACGGCGAACCGTTACGATTAAAGATGGGTCGTACGATCTCGAACGGACGCTCCCGATTGGATCTTGCAATATGCGTTATAAAACGCGTGAAGGCTCATCCGTTAGATCGCGATCTAACGCTTGGAATGCGTTTGATCGCGTGCGATCTGGACCGTTATAACGCCTTGATTTACGCACGTGTCTTTGATCGATCTCCCGTGGTCCGCGCTCCACGCGATCGCGCCATGAGATGCTGCCACGTCGCATATAATCCGACCGTTATAACTTGTTTATAACGCACGTGGTTTTGATGTGATCTGGTGGTCCGCAGCTCACGCAATCGACGTTCGTCGATCACCCATCCGCGAGATCCAACGCCTGTCGTCGCGCCACGTCGCCTACAAGGTAAGTAAGTTATAAAATTTAGTCCCACACGGCTTAAATAAATGAAACTGTCGGGTATATAATACCCGACGGTTTCTACAGGTATGACCCTTCCCATATAGGGAAGGACAAAGACCCATTTATATATATGTATATAATAAATAAATATTATACCGCGCCACGTAGGCGCGCTGCGCGGGTCCGCGTGGCGCTGCCACGTGGCCTTGCGTGCCACGTCGCATCCACACGGGCCCTGCGGCCCCCTTTTTTTAATATTTTTTTATCGTTTTTAAATAGAAATTTAAATCAGAAAAATCAGGAAAAATCCAGAAAAATCCCTAAAATTGTAAAAATCATATCTTTTAAAATACAACTCCAAATTAATCCAAATTTCTTTCATTGGATCTGAAATTTAATTATCTATCATTCTAAAAATTCAAAATATTTAAATAACAAGAGATTTAATTTATATTTCAAAAATACATTCATTTTTTTAAAAGATTTTAACTTTAGAAAATTAAATGAATGTTCATAAAAAAATGATTTCTCTTATTATTTAACTTTAAAAAAACCATTCATAATCTCAAGTAAAGATGGGTTATAAAATTATTTATCCTTAATTCATCATAATTAACCCTAATTTAGTGTATTTTGAGATTATGACATAAATATGCATAGAATGATAAAAATGCACTCAAAGTATGATAACATGCACATAAATGTAATGTTTTATGCCTTAAATTGCATGAATAATCATGTTTTATCATGTTAAGATTGCATGTTATCAGATGTGCCTAGGACCATCGATCGAGATCATCGCACGTGCGTTAATTCCATGGATTATAATGGCTGCGATCGAATGTGACGTGGCGGCATTACACACGTCGAATCAACGGTGCGACAAATCAACGCGTCGATTCCGTGAGCCAGAAGACCACCGATTATGATCAAAGGCACGTACTTGATTAGAGGCGTTATAACGGTCCAGATCAAATCTCACGGGAGACATCCGGACCGTCGGATCAAGAATCAAGGGGCGCGATCGGAGCGTTTTTATAAAGTGTTTCATCGGATCAAATCGTGGCCATCCATCACGATCCGACGGTCATGACTTAATCGAAAACGGTCCACGATGGACCGTTTTATCGTAACCGTCGATCGAAACGATCGGACGGTTACGCCCAAATTTCCTTTAAATAGACTTGTTCTTCGTCGTTGTATGTATTTGAGAAGGAATTCACCTAATTGACCCATCTAAACCCCTCCTTTCTTGAATCTCTCTCTTGTAATCGCTTCTAGACTCAAAATCGTGTCCACAGAGTGTTTATAAGAGAGATTTTGATGATCGTGCGAGGAGAATTTGTCTCTTGAACACCGATGTTCACGATTGAATTCGCGGAATGAATAGTTGTCGATCCGGCGATCAATTGGATCGATTTGATCGTTATCTCGGGTTAGAAAACAAGTTTATCCTCTTATCTATCGTCATGTATCATCAATTTTAGGATTAGGATCTCAATTTAAGTGTAATTTCGTTTTAATTTCAATTTGTGTTCTTCGTGATTCCAAAAATTTCATCCCACTTCCATCTTTGATTTCTCCGTGATTACTAATCCAAATCGAGCGATTTTTGATTCCACAGATATATCTTTGAGTTATCTTTCTAAAAACACCATTTTCCCTAATTTCTCACCTCAATTCATCGTCCAATTTGACCAAATTCCAAAAGATCTCTCGAAAATACCTTAATTCCCTGTGGATTCGACCCTTATTTACCATTATACCCTTCAATTCGTGATTAATTCCCCAAATTGGTAAGTTTGGAATAATTTTTGACACGAGACCGTATGAAATTGACGACCTCGCAGTCTCGTCTCGTCATGTAATGTGACCGAGTCTTTTGTGTCATAAGGAATATGAATTCGAGCTAGGTGACTGGAGTTTCCTGCCTCTCATGCTTGTATGTAAAATTAAGTTGGATGGAGTAACAATATAAGTTACTGTCTTATAATAAAGACTCAGTACGAATAATATTATCTTCATACTTGATACTAACTTTTCTATTTTCAAAAGTACAAGTATAACCAAATTTGTCCAGAGTAGATACAGACACTAGATTGCGTCTAAAAGTTGGTACAACAAAAGTATTTATAAGATCAACACAAATGATCAGTATTTAGAAGCAATGTAAATGTTTCGATCCCTTCTACTCTAGCTGAAGTGTTGTTGCCTGTGAAGACATATTTCTCCTCACTTCTTGGCTTCCGACAATGGAGGCAACCCTTTCTTTTCTCTCCAAGCATGATATTTTGTACAGTCCTTCTTGAAATGACCAGATTTTCAGCAATGGAAACAAGTCAATACTTCATCTTGCTTTTGCCTCTTCTGGTCCTTTTGGAGAGCATCCCCATTGATTGAATTTTTTATGCTTCCTTCTCTTTGATCTGGATCGACAATTGAATTGAGAGTTCAAATAAGAGATTGCAGATTCATTTTTCATTCAATCATTGCCTGGATGTTTATCTGGGCCTCAATTGTTGATTGATAGAGGCCCTCCTTAGAAGATCGATGATATCTGGAATTCTATTATGTTGATCGAACCACTGATTGCTCTTCCCCGGTGAAGTCCATTTCTGATTTGTCAATTTCACTCGATTTGATGACGCAAGAAATAGAATAATTAAAAGCATTTCGATCACATTTTCAGAAAAGGAAACTTCATTAGGGCAAGCCTTCCTTCCCTATGTACATTCAACTGTTAAATTTAGCGCGAGAAATTGAAAGAGCAATCAGACGAATTCCCTATCATAACCGCTTTTCGTTATCTTCCTCCTCCCACAGCTTGGGCCAATTCACGCTAGCCTCCTCCCATCCAAAGAAGGATCCGTCCCTCTCAGGATCCCAGCTAGTAGACAGCGTCCCGTACGCGATCCCTAGAGCTGAAGTCCCAAAGGAAAGAAGAGTGCTGGCAAAGGGAAGCCAAACGGGAACATCCCAGAGACCACTCTCCTTCAACGAACCAAGCACGTAGAGCAACAAAAGGCCGCTCCCCATGGGCAACCCAACTGCGACCACGATCCGCCGCACCATCCTGTCGAACACGACCTGTGGAATTTCGTCAGCTTCGTCGCCTCCGTTCGGATTCCTTCTGCCTTCATCGTCTCTCTTCTCCGAGACGGCGATGCCGAAGCCTTTAGATCCTGGGGGGAGCGCCTTTGTATTGAGACGGGTCGTTCTTCTATGTGGCGGCGAGAAAATCTTCTTTGGAGAGAATGGGGAAGTGAGAGACCGCAGAACCGGCACAGTGGTGGCCATTTTTCTTATCGCGTTGCTTCTCGTGTGGAATGATCGAGGTCTTATCCTGTCATAGACACATACATACAATAAATGGATATTATAAGTTGTTAATATCTATCGAACTGCCTATTGAAAGATGATCACGGTCTATTGATTAATCTTTGATGAAAGCCCAAAATCCTAATTTATATAAATCTGGACAAGTTCATATGCGAGGCCCATTTAAAGCTAATTGGGCTAAGAGAGAATTACTAAAACCTAACAGATTATGCATAAGATATTCTATAAAGCAACATGTCTTTGTGACAGATTCTACAGGTCTTGGAATCTGCAAATATATCTCTGTCGAGGCCTAATAAGTTCTAGAAGATTTACTTTTTCTTTTGTCTGACAGATGCATGCTGTCAGAGTTAGACTATCAAAACTTTTGTGTTGTCTTTTCATGGGTCAAATCACTTGTATGACCCTCCACTTTTTGAGGCCTATATAATGCCCCTATTATAACACTCGACCACACAATTGAAGGTATCTCTTTTTTACAACTTTGTTTTTTTCTATTTGAGTGTTCTCTCTGTTTAAGAGTGCTTATGTGCTTGTGGATTCAAAGGTTGAAGAGGTTAGTTCTGTGGATTCAGACACTATCTCTCCTTAAAGGACAAGTCTTATGGATTCAGCCACTGTTCTTTATTGTTCATGCGCTAAAGCCGTGTCAATCTTTATGATCATCATATACTATTTATCAGTTTATAAAATACATCTAGACTGACAAAGTAAAATGATAACGATGACTTCAGAATGATGCAATTTGGATCATTATTGTCTTCAAGATGGTGTTCTTGATTTCTAATGGATGCTATTTGGATTTATTAGAAGATATCATCAAGGTCAAAGCTATATGGGGATGATGGTTCTAATTAAAATAAAGTCCACAATATGATGATAAAAAATCTTTTTCCTCTTCAAGAAGATGATGGAAAGGACTTTATTCTGGATGATAAATATAAGAGATTCTCAAGATGTTGAGGAAGTGATCTCAATGAAGAGAATATGCTGAAATTTCTCTCGATGAACTTCTTGATCTTCTCTTAGACTCTCCAATACTAGAAGTGAATAATCTATTATTTCCTTTACAAACTCATTTGAGAACATTAACGCCACAAGTGAAAAATCCAATTTCCATAAATTAAAAAACTATCTTAGAACATAAACAACTAAAGTAATTAAAAAGATAAATATTTCCAGTGTTTATTCCGTGGTCTTAATAAGAATGTTTATTTAATATATTAAACTTGCACGAATATTTTCTAAATTTGGAGAAGACTACATTCTTCTCATCTACGTTTTTAAATCTTGGACAAATGGTTAGTTTTAGAATTTTAGAGAAAATATTTCTTTTTTCATGATATGCGTATGCAATCTTTAGATGTACGTATCGATATTAATAAGTACATTTGGGCATGCATGTTTCAAATAAAAACTTCCATACATTAAAATCCTTAGATTTCTTTCATTATATACAATGAGGTTTGGCGTCTACATTGGGAGTTATCTTTGAATTTGTTCAAACTGTATGATAAAAACAATGTAATTCTCATCACCCACGTCAATTAAATGACCATAAATAATACTGCGTTAAAATAAAGAAATTTGGATGTGACACAGCCCGACCTTGTCCTAAAATTTGTTTTTAAAGGTTGAATTTGTCTAGGAGTTCTAAGATATGAGGTATACTAGACATGAGAATGTTCTATGCATGTCAATGAAATTTACGTATCGAGTTGTTTCTCATGAAAAGACATTAAATTCATTATCATAGAATTCACAAAGTTAATATATAAAGTGAATCTTGGTATGCATTCATAGTTTTCTATCTCAAACTCAGTGATATGTGCACGAAATCTTTGGGAATATTTATCTGATCATTCATTCATTAATATGACTGGATGTGCCTATTTCAACTCAAAACTTCCAAAACTTCCATGAAGGAGGGTTCTCTCTGCATTGGGAGTTGTCTTTATCCTTCACTTCGCTGAAGGAAAAAAGGATCTTCATGCCTTCTCGTCGCCAGGGTAACATGAGCACTTTGTAACCAAGCGATCACTCAAGAGGAGATGAAGATCTTTCATCGGAGGAGTTGATTTTTCCATAGTTTAGAAAGGAGGATCGCCGTTTAGCGTGAGACACAATCTTTGTCGTGGTTCAAACCATAATGCTACCAGCCGGCAGGGTAGCCCGCAGGGCATATCCAATGGGCCCACATGCCTCCATCCCATGTTACCCTGCCCCATTCTCCCTCATCAGTCCGTCCAGCATCCATCGCCCCTGATGGAGCAGCCCAATGGGTAATCATTGTAAACGGATGGGACGTCACATTCTAGAGAGGCCCGATGTCCGACGGACAACTGCGGCGGGAAAGTCAGGACGTCACCCACGATGGACGGCCCAGTTCCGCGGACCCGCTGGGCCCATCGAACTCCCCACGAGACGGCAGGGTACGGACAGCCACATGGGAGGGGCCATGCGTTTTGGAGATTACGTTGTTACGAATCGACCCCTTAAAAATCTCGAGGAAAGTGAAACGACCGGCGGCTTTCTTTGTTTAGTAGCTAATCGATAGTATAAAGAAAACAAGGACATATTTTTGGGCACGGCGAGAAATGTGCAGCGGCCTCCCATGTGAGGCTTGCTCGCCGGTGGCGGCTCAGTTGACTTCTCTGTCTCTTCTATTTTCGAATCCCATGTGCACCGAATTTTTGAAATTTATTTTGAGTCGCAGTCGAAGGGCTTCAACCGTGAGTCGAGCAGATGAAATAGGGATCGCATTTAAATAAACAATAAAGGGTCCGCTTGAAACTCATGAATATGACGAATCAACTGATTCTGAGACGTTTTGATTCGCCGGCCATGTGTTCTGTGAGCAGTCAATTCAATTTGGAATAGCAATTTAGGGCACCTGTTCTGTCGGTTTAAGTATCCTCCGATGCTCACCAATCAGGAATTTTGCCGGAAAATGACTCCTGAACTTCTAGATGATTTGATACTCTTCCTTTGAAAATGGGCCATCTTAGCCTGAGCGATTACGAGGTTAAGATCAACTGCTTTGCGATTGTGATCTCACTGTTGGATCTAATTATATATCGACCATCATAGCCTACTTTAACGATGTCTGGGAGATATACATCCTCGTGTTTCCTGAATTTTCCGTTGAAATTCTTTCGTTGCAAGGGGAGGGGCGTGCGCGCAGTAGTTCATGGCGAACCTTTTTTAACGAACATACGAACATATGGACTCCTGAACTTCTAGATGATTTGATACTCTTCCTTTGAAAATGGACCATCTTAGCCTGAGCGATTACGAGGTTAAGATCAACTGCTTTGCGATTGTGATCTCACTGTTGGATCTAATTATATATCGACCATCATAGCCTACTTTAACGATGTCTGGGAGATATACATCCTCGTGTTTCCTGAATTTTCCGTTGAAATTCTTTCGTTGCAAGGGGAGGGGCGTGCGCGCAGTAGTTCATGGCGAACCTTTTTAACGAACATATGGACATAGATGCCGTTTTCGATTACGGCAGCGGGGAGAAGAAACGTTCAATTTGATGATGATGTAATTGAACTGTAAACCCGCTCAAATGGTGTAATTTCACCGACAAGGGGAATGTCTGCGCCCGCATATTAACGTCTCCTTCAAATGCTGAGGGTTTGACTATCTATCTATGACTGATCTATCTTTCTATCTCTCTCTCTCTCTCTATCTATCTACGACTGATCTAACTATCTCTCCCTCTCTCCATCCATCTATGACTGATCTATCTTTCTATCTCTATCTCTCTCTCTATCTATCTACGACTGATCTAACTATCTCTCCCTCTCTCCATCCATCTATGACTGATCTATCTTTCTATCTCTCTCTCTCTATCTATCTACGACTGATCTAACTATCTCTCCCTCTCTCCATCCATCTATGACTGATCTATCTTTCTATCTCTCTCTCTCTATCTATCTATCTATGACCGATCTATCTATCTACGTATCCATGTTTTTATCTCTCAAACTACCTATCCAAAGGCAGAACAGTTGACTGTGATTCCTGAATAGACGTTACTCCGACGGCTCATTTTCATCAAAAGCGTACTAGATATAGTTTACTCTTTTAACTCGTCGATACCCCAACAGACAAGGAAAGCTACAGATTCAGAGCCACGCACCAAATTATGATCAAGCATGTGGTTGTTCCGGGGAGATTTTCGAGCGTCGAGATTCCTCGATTCGGTGGGCTATCCACGGTCGTTGTTCGTTTGTCCCATCATGAACTGCAAGGACACGGGCATGGCCGCCGGCTTCGCTTTCAATCTCGACTGAGCCTTCCTAACTAACGTCAATGCAGGTGACTCTCTTTCTCTGTGTCTCTGAACGTCGCCGCAAAACCTTGCTGACGAGAGACGGAATATCAGAAAAATGACGCCGATAACTGTGTCGGGTACTTTCCGTTGGGGAAGTAGTAGGTAAATATCACGAGTTGCAAGTGAATAGTTCTCCCTCTATCTCTTCATTTACTAGGAGATGGAGGAATCAATACCCGAAGAAGGAAGGTGGGAAGATACAAACACCGTATCCTCGCCGGTGGGATGCGCGACTCGCGTAATTGGTGGCGCAAGATGCGATGAAGTGGGTCCCAAATATCCAAGTCAAATTAGGAAGAAAAGCGGGTCCCGCTCTGGAACGCTTTCAGTCTACCCTCCAACCCTCATAAAAACCCCTCCCCGTCCCCCTTTTTCTCCCAGGTTCAGTTGCTAGCTCACCCCTTCAACAGAAGAAGAGACAGCTATGGCCTCTCTTCCTCTTTATTCCGTCTGTTTCTCCTTCTTCCTCTTCTTCTGTTCTCTTTCCTCAGCTGTCAGGCCTGTGCACTTGCCCTCTACGGCAGCCGTCCGGGACCCCGAGCTCGTCGTCCAGGAGGTCCTCAGGTAGCTTTTTTTTAACCTTCATCTCCTTTGCTAGAGAAATCGATAGAAAGGTTCATGAAAAGTGCTAATGTGAGCCCTTGGAGGCTTAGTGGTAAGCCATTGATACTAACGAAGAGCGAGTTGAGCAGGAACATCAATGAGTCAGTGTCCCGCCGACGGAACATGGCGGCACTATCGTGCAACACTGGTAACCCCATTGACGACTGCTGGAGGTGTGATCCCAACTGGGCGACGAACCGACAGCGGCTTGCCGACTGCGCGATCGGCTTCGGCAAGAATGCCATCGGCGGAAGGGACGGCAAAATCTACGTCGTCACCGACCCCAGCGACGACGATGCTGTTACACCCAAACCGGGTACCCTCCGATACGCCGTCATAAAAAAGGAGCCACTCTGGATCATCTTCGCTCGCGACATGACCATCAAGCTCAAGGAAGAATTGCTGATGAACTCGTTCAAGACGATCGATGGGCGCGGCGTTACCGTGCACATCGCGGGCGGACCGTGCATCACCGCGCAGTTCGTGAGCAACATCATCATCCATGGGCTTCACATCCATGACTGCAAACAGGGAGGGAATGCCCTGGTGAGGAACTCGCCGTATCACTATGGATGGAGGACGATTTCTGATGGCGATGGGGTATCGATTTTCGGGGGACACCACATCTGGGTAGACCGCAACACGATGTACAACTGTCACGATGGTCTAGTGGACGCTATCTATGGTTCCACAGCGATCACCATCTCGAACAACCATTTTAGTAAGCACAACAAGGTCATGCTGCTCGGGCACAACGACGGCTTCACACTTGACAAGAACATGCAGGTCACCATCGCCTTCAACCATTTTGGGGAGGGTCTCGTCCAGCGGATGCCTAGGTTGGTCTTCATCTCTTTTTTCACCGTCGTCGTCGTCATCATCATCATCATCTGGGTGCTTCTTCTTCTTCTTCGTCTTCACCATCACCATAATCCTGCGAGCACTTCTACTTCTTCGTCACCAGCATCATTAACACCTTAGTTCTTCTCCTTCGTCATCATAATCATCATCATCATCATCATCATCATCATCATCATCATCATCACCTTGGTAGTTAATCATCCCCGTCATCATCTTGGTATTTCATCATCATCATCTAGGCACTTCTTTGTCGTCGTCGTCGTCTTCATTTTCATCTGAATGGTCATATTTGTAGTACATCATCATCATCATCACATAATCGTCATCATCATCAATCATCATTCAAGTACTTGATCTTCCTTATCATGTCGGTACTTCATCTAAATTTGAGCGGCTTGTTTTCTTTACAAAAATGAAGGTGCCGATTGGGATACTTCCACGTGGTGAACAACGACTACACCCACTGGGAAATGTACGCCATCGGAGGCAGCAGCAACCCCACCATCAACAGCCAGGGCAACCGCTTCCTAGCTCCCAACGACAGATTCAACAAAGAGGTAAATAAAAAAATCCCCCTCAAACTTCGCTGTCAATCAAACCGGACTAAACTGACCGGAAAAACAGGTGACGAAGAGAGAAGACGCCGCGGCGGGCCAGTGGAAGAATTGGAACTGGAGATCTGAAGGAGACCTTTTCCTCAACGGCGCCTTCTTCGTTCCTTCAGGAGCCGGCGCAACAAACCCATACGCCAAAGCTTCTAGTCTGGGCGCGAGGTCCTCCAATCTCGTGGGCATGATCACCGCGCAGGCCGGTGCCCTCAGCTGCAGAACCGGCAAAGCCTGCTGACGTGGTGTTATCCCGACGACATCAAGGTTTCATTATTCTGATTGTTTCTTTCACTTTCCAACCCTGGTTATCCAGAGATGATGTTTCCTTGACAACCTCGGCCCGCTCGCTCCTCCATTCAGCGTGGCTTGAAGCGTTGTCCATTATCATGTAACATCTATATGCGACAATAGTAAACTAAGCTTCTTTGGCGTCATCTCTCTCTCTCCTCGCTTTGTCTTCTTCCACATTTACACCGATTCAAATGGTGCCCCGCTTGTCCGAATCAACAAAAGTACAGTGATGAAGGCATTAATGGGGGCGTGATCGGCCCCGACCGACAACTTCGCTGGTCGATGAAAATGGAATGATCGTGGAGACGGGAGGAACGTGATTAGGGTGAGATGGCGCAATCAACGACTGGGACAGGCACGTGAGGCGGCGGCTCTAAGCTTAACGACGACAAGGGGCTGAAAACAAGCCTCCACGGTCGGGTCACTGTGTTGCAGCTCCCTCGGAAGTCTAAGTCCCTGTCGCTTCTCATGTGCTCGCCACAGCAACTTCGGCCAACCACCATATCTTCATTTATTTTGCAATCGGAGAAGCAAAGTCGTCGGTGCAGATCAAAATCCTCAATTGGATTAATTCATTGCCATCAATCACACCATCAATCGACAGCAAATTGATCATAATCTCCTCGTTCAGATTCATCGCCGTTCCGTAGACGGCGCACCCAACAAAAAATGAAGAAAAAAACTAATGGATTGTGTTAGAATAATGCATTAGGCCCCACATAATGACAAATCATCGTTTCTGTTATCTTCTCCTTTGTATATACACAAGCTTGTAATCTCTTCATAAATGATACATTATCAATTGCTTTACTCTTCATATGGTACCAGAGCCAAAAATATCATACCCTAGAAAACTAGGGTTCCTCTAGCTGCCCCTACTGCACTACCACCGTTGCTACCCTACTCTCCTTCCTCGCCTCTCCTCTACATCTGCTGTCACTGCCACCCAGTCCAGGGCAGCCACTACCCCACCTCAAGGACTGCCTCAGCTGCCTAGTTTAGGGCAGCCACCACAACCCGCTACGGTCGCACACCATAGCCACCCCCACCCAAAAGGCCCATATCATTCTCGTTGCTGCCTTGCTTCGACAACTTCAGCTTTGCCCTAGCCAAAGTCTCTAGATCCGATGGTGTCTTTTGGATCTGATCATTCACCGTAACCTACTCTGCTTGCTCCATTACCTGTACCCATACTTTTGCTGCCGAAAGGGTTTGTTGTTACGTACTTCTATTATGCCTCATCGCTCTCGACCCTCGTACACATTTGATGGCTGCAATTATGGCTCATGGGCATCAAACTTCATAGATTTTCTTATTTGCCCATAATCTGCATGCCCACTTGACGAAACCCTCACCATCGTAGCTAAAATTCCTCCACTTATGTAGAGCTGGGGAACATTGGGATTTAGCCATCCTCACTTCTATGAATTAGAGTCTTTATACTTTGTTTTCTCAATCAGTAGTAGCCTTGATCAAGCACACATGCGAATTGACAACCATAGAGGGGGCTATGTATGCTGATAAGAGTAATATCACTCGTGCGATGGAGATATTCAAGTTTCTCTTTATTACCAAGTAGGAAGAGCATGCCCTTCTTGATCATTTTTACGAGGATGCAAAAATTTTTTTCTGAGAGCTGTCAATGTACTAGCCACCAAACATTAATGTTAGAGCAAATATCATGCGCAATTGTATGTTGACATATTTTTGCACAATTTGCATCCCTAGAAGGCCTCTCAGATATGCTCTTAAGTAGTTTTTAGTGAAGAAGTGCCCTTTAATGAAACTTGATTTTGAGGTTTTTTCATATTTTTTGGAACCAATTTCATGAAACAGTAATTATATTTCTCTTACTTACTTACTATAGAGTCAAGTAAAGTGACAATTCACTTAGTCATTGCATATGCTCACTATGTTCATTGTAAATATTAAACAAAAATAAAAATAAATGAATTTTTATTTCAATGAATATAGACGAGACATAGGAGTGTGATTTGGGCTTATAAGCTACATGATACCCATCAAACTCTATAGAAGAGGATTGATAGGACTAATTAAATTTTAGAAATTAGAACTGATTGAAACTTTAGGATCAATTGGATTTGATAATTCATTCTTAAGTGTAACTTATGATTTTTCTTGGTGATTGTATTTAGGTTAGTTTTTTGACATAGTTAGGGTTTCCTAAGTTTCCTTCTAGAGGTTTGAAAAATAAATCAAAGCATTGAAACGTTAGTATATCATGAAGCTCATTCAATTTTTAATCCAAAGTGCCTTCAATTTTTTTATTATCTAACAAATTCTAATTTCTTATGCAATTGGATATTTGGATGATCCATGTTAGTTTTTCATTTTTGCCCTTTTAACTCTAATTTTTTAATCTAATTCTTAACCTATGTTCTACATTGTCTTTTATTGGAGAAATCATATTTAATCGTTATATCAAGTGCAATTGATGAAATTCATTAGAGATGAGGTATATTTTATTTTAGATTGATTTCCAAAAATATGAAAATAGCTTACTAATTCTTACCTTGTTTTTCTTTTAGATTGAATCAAATGAGACATCAACATTTGCTTCTACAAATGCTACTACTACAAGCCCTTCACAATGGAGAAAACCCTCACAAGTCTTGGTACATTTCTTGAAGATCACAAATAATGAGTATCTTCGCAATATTTGTAATTCAGTAACCCCCATTGAAAGAGGTAAAAGTCAAGAGGGACAAAAATAGTAGCACAATCAAGTTATGGAAGCACTTGGAAAAGTTTCACTTAGAGATATATAAGCAATTAAAGCCATCTAATGCTCCTAATACTTTAACAGATTATTTTTTCAAAGACTTCTAAATTTTTCATTTGGAACTCAAAGCAGACAAGGAAAGAGCAACTTGATTTAATTGTGAAGATTGTTGCACCTTTTACACTACTCGATCATCCTTAGTTTAAAAAGGTTTTGTAACTATTTGGTACAAGGTGATGCAGATATTCTTAATCGTAAGTCCGAAAAGATGAGAGATCAGATAAACTATTTGAAGATGAAAGTGATAAGCAATGAGAATTGCTTCAACCAATTGAAAGGAGTGTCCCTTATGATAGACACTTAGACTACACCAAATAATGTGGGGATACTTGGGATCACAATACATTAATGATATGTGGAGACTTCATGAACAAGTGCTTAGTGTCAAGTGCGTCATATTAATGTGTAGTTTTGGCAAAGGTGGTACATCATGTACTTGAAGAGTATGATCTCACTCAAAAGATAAGTAACTTTTTACTTTTTTTGTATTATCAATTTTAAATCTTTAAGCATGAATTTTTTTTATCTTTCTTTCAAGTTTTTGCTATCACAACTGATAATCTTAGCAATAATAAGATAATGTCGACAAACTTAGAAAAAATGTTGAGTAAGTGGATCGATGTTCACCAAGTAGTACTATGTGTTGTGTATGGCTCATTGACGAGACAGGACCGCGAGGTCGTCGATTTCACATGGTCTCATGTAAAAAATAATACCGAAATTACCAATTTTGGGAATTTATAACGAATTGAAGGGTATAATGTTAAATAAGGGTCGAATCCACAGGGAATTAAGGTATTTTCGAGATATCTTTTGGAAATTGATTAAATTGGACGATGAATTGAGGTGAGAAATTAGGGAAAATAGTGGTTTTAGAAAGATAACTCAAAGATCTATCCACGGAATCAAAAATCACTCGATTTGGATTAGTAATCGCGGAGAAATCAAAGATGGAAGTAAGAGGAAATTTTCAGAATCGTGAAGAACATACACTGAAATTAAAATCAAAATTGAACTAAATTAAGATCCTAAACCTAAAATTAATGATACATGACGATAGATTAAAGGATAAACTTATTTTCTAACCCGAGATAACGATCAAATCGATCCAATTGATCGCCGGATCGACAATTATTCATTCTGCGAATTCAAACGTGAACATCGGTGTTCAAGAGACAAATTCTCCTCGCTCGATCGACGAAATCTCACTTATAAACACTCCGTGGACGTAAAATTGAGTCTAGAAGCGATTACAAGTGAGAGATTCAAGAGAAGATGCGTGTAGATAGGTCGATTAAGTGAAATCTTCCTCGAATGCTTACAAAAGACGAAGAACACTTCGTTTTATAGCTGAAATTGGGCGTAACCGCCCGATTGATGCGTTTAATCCGCATCAATGGTCCGGATTAAACGCATCAAATAGAAACGGTATGAAAATGTCGCGACCGTTAGATCGCGGATGGAGCGCCAGGATGATCCGCTTGATATGCGTTTAAAAAATGCGTCGTTTCGTAGCCTTTTGATCGCGATCCGATGGTTCTGATGAAGCCTTTAAAACATGCGTTATAAAACGCTTTTAATTTCCGCCGTTGGATCTTGATCCAATGCGTCAGATGCTCCCCGCGCGATTGCATCTGGACCGTTATAACGCCGCTTTTAAGACACATGCATTGATGATCTCCGGTGGTCCGCGCGTCCACGCGATTGAAGCTTGTGATGCCGCCACATCGCATTAATTCTGACCGTTATAATAACGCCTTTAAGACACGTGCGTCATTGATTGATCGGTGGTCCCGCGTTCACGCGATCGACGCGTGGATTTTCTACGCTCCGCCCGATCGACGCTCCTCCGTCAGCCACGTCGCCTGAAATGAAGATAACTGTGCGGGACTTAGTCCCACACGGAAAAAATTAAGCAAAACTGTCGGGTTTATAAGACCCGACAATCTTATGGTTTGAATACCTTTTTGGTATACGGAAAGCTGAAAACCTCTACTATATATGATATGTAAAATATTAATAAATATATATACGCCGCGTGGCCCCGCGTGGCGCTGCCACGTGGCCCTAAGTGCCACGTCACATCCATGTGGGACCCGCGCGAAAAATAAAAGTTTTTTATTTTATTTATTTTAAACGTTTTAAGTAGAAAATAAAATCGGAAAAATCTAGAAAAAATCCCTAAAAATTGTAAAAATCATAACTTTCAAAATACAACTCCAAATTAATCCAAATTTCTTTCATTTGATCTGAAATTTAATTATCTATCATTCTAAAAAGTCAGATTATTTAAATAACAAGAGATTTAATTCTTATTTCAAAAATATATTCATTTCTTTAAGATTTTAACTTTAGAAAATTAAATGAATGTTCATAAAAATGATTTCTCCTATTATTTAACTTTAAAAACCACTTATAATCTCAAGTAAAGATGAGTTATAAAATCTTTAATCTTTTATTCATCATAATTAACCCTAAATTAACGCATTTTGAGATTATAACATAAAATTGCATAGAATGATATAAATGCACTCAAAGTATAATAGCATGCATATAAATGGAATGTTTTATGCCTTATTTTGCATTAATAATCATGTTTTATCATGTTAAGATTGCATGTTATCACTCATGTTCTTAATAAAGCCATTCAAGGAGGCTTGAAGGAGTTGGGTAATCAACTATTGACTTTATTATGTTCAGCAAGTGAGGATGATAAACAGTGTGAAGAAGATGAAGTGGAAGTTACCGCAAGAAGAGCATTCGAGCAATTCTCCTTTTGCTTTGGAAAACTTATTCGTGTAGCAAATTGTACACGCCAAAAAAATTTGTCAATACAGGAATTATGCGAGAAGCATAAAATGCCAAATACTAACTTGTTAATCACATATGTCTCCACTAGGTGGAATTCAACATATTCCATGCTTGGATTTTAGTTGGATATATACAAAATATTTACTAATTTAGGGGTCTTTTTGTAATATATAGTCTCACATTACTCCTTTGGTAATCCGGGTCACAGTGGAGTTTAATTTGAATGGCACGATACCCCGATGCCGTGTCGGATTTTCGTGCCTAGCGTGCGATCGGTTGAGTCGAAACTGCTAGTTTTGTAGTTTTGGCTTGAAAACGAGAACGAGATCCTCCACCTGCTGAATGCACACACGCAAGCCGACTCCCATATTCTTCCTTTCGAACCGCAAATCCTATCTCTAGTTATTGATCTATTGATCGTCCCTCCACGGTCCTCCCTTGACCTTGGGAGAAGGTCCAGGACAAGATCGCAAGGCCACGAGAGCTCCGTTTCCCTTCTAGACAATGAGTGAACCAGATCACTCTCTTTTGGATCTATTCTGGAGCCGTACCCGCGACATAGTTGCCTATTTTCTGGTTTCTTCTGCTCTCTGATATATCAGAGCTCGCTCTTTTTCGTCGCTGTTTGAGATTTCGGGATGGATGCTGCTTCCCGCCCTGCGGTGGTCATTGATAATGGCACGGGGTAAGGAAGATTATCTTACCGCTGGTTGTGTAGAATTTCTTAATTGGGTTTTTTTTTATTTTGTGCTTCATTTGCCCCTTTTCTTCTTATTTTTTTCTCATCATTTACTCTTTATCGAGAATTCTTGGGCTACATGGCATATGGGGAGTATTGAAGCCTTGATTTGGGCTTACTTTGAACGTTTCTGGGAACCACACGTTCGTTTTGACTTTGTTCCTCTGTCAACCACCTCTAGATATGTCAGATGAAGAGGATTTGATCGTCGACTGTGTTCTTCTAATTTGCCCTTTTGTTTATTCCCCTTGTGTTTTCCATCATGATCTTTTGTAAAGTGAATTCATGGGTTATCTTAAGTATGAAGAGAATTGGAACCCTGATTTGACATTGATTTTAGCGTTTCTGAGCTTCAGACCTTCGTTATGACTTTGTTTTTCTGCTGACCACCCCAAGGTATACCAAGATGGGGTTTGCAGGCAATGTTGAGCCTTGCTTCATCATTCCAACTGTTGTGGCAGTCAACGAATCTTTCCTCAATCCGTCTAGGACTTCCAGCAAGGGAAATTGGATGGTACAGCACAGTGCTGGAGTGATGGCTGATCTTGATTTCTTTATTGGGGATGAAGCCCTATCTCGATCTCGGTCTAGCAGCACATATAACCTCAGCTATCCTATCCAGCGTGGCCAGGTAGGGAAATATAGTTTAACTCTGTACTTCTTTCCACTGAAAATCCTAATTACTTTAGGATCTCGTTAAATTAGGTTGAAAATTGGGATGCCATGGAAAAGGTGTGGCAACAATGTATATTCAACTACCTGCGATGTGATCCTGAGGACCATTACTTTCTCCTTACAGAAAGCCCTCTGACTGCTCCTGAAAATCGGGAGTATACTGGGGAAATTATGTTTGAGACTTTTAATGTTCCTGGGCTATACATTGCAGTTCAGCCTGTTTTGGCGCTTGCCGCTGGATACACAACATCACAGGTTGGCTGCATCTGTTATTGGTTCTACCTCTTTTTTCTGCAATATTCACCTCTTAATTGTTCTTGGTTTGGCACTTTACAAAATTTTTTACTGCAACAGCTACAAAATGAGGCTAGGGTGACATCTTAGACCTTCCTGGATCTACTTGTGCTTTTGATTCTGCCCTTACCTTGAAATGTTGAGAGAACAGAAATATACACATCAAGATATGTGCTGATTAGAAGATGACCTCTGTTTCTGTTTAAAACCAACTAGTTGGAGCGATATTCAAACATTTTAAAATGGAAGGTAATATTCAAGCATGCACCATAAGTGCTTCTCAGGTCCAATATGGGCACAACCTTAGCGCATGAACAGTGCAGAACTAAGACAAAAAAGTCCACAAGTTTTGACCTTCAGGAAGGAGCTGAGTCCTGAATCCATGAAAAAACCCTCTTCAACCATTAAATCCACAAGGGGTTGTGCTTGAATCCACAAAGCAGTGGAGCTCTCTCAGATAAGGAGAACACTTCAGAGGGGAGAAAGGAGAGTTGTCAAATGAAGATACCTAGAATTGTGTCTTCAAAGGTTACAATGGAGACCTTATATAGGCTTCAAAAGGTGAAGGTTTGCCCGCAATGTTAGGACCCATGAAAAGACAACATAAAATAGGCTGACAACTCCTACTTTTCAACATAAATGTCAGAGGACAAACTAAAAAGAAAAACTGCAATTCTGGACTCTGACTGAGTTATCATGCAGCTTCTGACAACTCAAAAATCTGATACAAGATAATGATATTTCCTAAAAATATTGGAGGTTTCCAGGAGGTTCTTTAATGATTATGTCAGTTCTTTGAGATTATTACAAAATGGGCTCCTGGGCTACATAAAAAATGAAGTCTTTTGACCTACTAATTTGTGACCACATCCATAATACGATTCCAGAACCTTGGGAGTCATTTTAGATAATGTTCATTCTATGTGCAATCAGTTGTAAATGAACTCATATCCAGCCTCATTAACAATACAAAACCATTGCATCCTTGTTTTTCAAGGTTTTCCCCTTTTCATGGTACCATGCTGTGTGAATCTTGAAAGGATAATTAGGGAAATCTGAGCCATGTATAGCATACAAGAGTAGGACTCTCTTCCTCTTTCCCTTCAATGAAATATCAATCAACCTTTATTCGATAGAGGCACAATCATGTTACTCTGGATTTATGGGCAATGTTAATTCCATATTTATTGTCACAACTTAGATCTATGACTACTCATAGATACCACTGTTTGGAAAAACTTTCACTTCTAATTATAAGTCTATCCCTCTTAAAGAGGGTTGTAAACACGGTTTGCAAAAGTACATAGAAACGTTCTGATCAACAGGGGAACCCACACTGTCAATCACTAACTTTCAATTTGCATTTTTTACTTGATTTCTAGGAGATAATAAGTGAGCCCTAGCTATGGAACATGTTTATTATCTTTAAGATTTCCCTCAGAGTTAATCACCAATTTTTGCACCCCCTACAGCTGAAAGTGTCTCCCTCCAGCACTGAGGATCTTTCTTTCTTCTCTACATGACTCTTCAAAAATCAATCATTTCATTCAAAAGTCAGGACAGGATTAATGAAAAATTTATCGAATGAATTTCACCTGTTCCAAATGCTTACATGCCTATAATCTGATAATGATGCTTCAAATCCCAAAGCGTCTGGGAATCAGATATTGACCTCTTTCCTTTAGACCCTAATGCCTGATAATGTGATGGCCCTTCAGAGGAAGTAATGAAACACTTGATATATTGGAGAAAACAGGTGAAATTCATCTTGGACAGTCTCAAGACCTCCCAGATTTGAGATCATTAATTTGATCCATCATCTAAAAGTATGTAAGGCTAGAAACATAAATAGGGAAATGTCATCACAAATATAACGTGAGAAATACTTGACAGTTATCACTCATAAATGGTAGAATCTGATTGATGTTGAGGATTGCTGATCGATATCACCATAAAGAGAATCCCCTCAGTTCCTTCCCTGTGATGCTCAAAAATATTTCCTGTCACAGAAATGAAGCTACTGAAGCCACATGGACCAGTCTAATAGATCACCATCCAGGCTTGATTATTAACACTTTAAACATTCTCTTTTTGGAGTCTAGATGTGCTGAAATATTCCTCTGTGCATGGAATCCAAGCATCAAATTATAATAGAAATCAGATGCATCACAAAACAACACTATTTAAAAATCACTCCTTAAGCGTTCACTCACTTACCTCAGTATTTTCCTGAAGGGTGTCATCGTTAGGTCTTTCCCCACTGTCTGAACCTTGCTGGTTGGCATTTGCCAATGCTGTTCTCTCTTAATCATGAGCCTCTAACTCTGTTACCTTGTCATCACCCACTTCTCATGCTGCTGGCACATTCCCACGAGCTCTTAGCAACATCATGACATTCGTCTTGCAGCAGAATCATCCCTGATTGATGTATCAGAGGAGCTTATTGGGTCTGCTGAAGAGGTGTCCCCATAGTTTGTAAGGCCACAACTATATTGAGCTAAATTTTCTAAAAGTAGTCAATATCATTTATCAGACTAGCAGGTAGGCAAAATCCTTTTTAATACTTTTTTCTGCCCAATCTTTTTTTTCATCCTTTTAGTTCTTTTGTCTTTCATCACTACTATCACATGGATAGTGTCAGAATATTTCAATTGTCTTGTCATTTTCAGCAATCCTCACCTTTTCAGCGGCCCATATGTGTGTCCAATTTGGACTTGCTCTGACATGTTTAATGAGCTCATTTTTGGGTTCTCTTTATTGCCATGCTAGTGTTTATGGGACTGATAAGGCTCCAAAAGTTGGCGCAATCTTCATGTTGTTCTGTTGTCTGTAAATGCCCAATGAACTTCTTTCACCTGTGACATGGTGTCTATTATACTTTGAATTTCCTTACACATTAGATTCCATTCATGTTTCCCTCATAATATTTTCCTTCACGATGGGAGTTTGTCATTTTTCAATCATAATTTCACATGGAAAATGGTGCTAAGTCTCAACGCATAGCCACCTTTGGCTAGATATGAATAACATAATGGGCTATCCAATATAGCCCAGGGATACAATCTTTGCGTAAATAGTGGGTAATTGCTTGAATAATTTTGTATACTATGTAAAATTTTTTCCCCTCTGCAAAAACATTTGAAGGAACAAGATTAGATGAATAATTAGTCATGAACTCATTGTACTTCTAGTGAAGAATGAAATCATGCTATAAGGTGAAAGTAGGACACCTGGATTCTTTTCTGACAAATATCTTCTCCAGTGTGAAATGACAGGAGTTGTCATTGATGTTGGGGATGGCGGCACACATGTTGTTCCAGTTGCTGATGGTTATGTAATTGGAAGCAGCATCAAGTCCATTCCTGTATCAGGAAAAGATGTCACTTTGTTTATTCAGCAACTATTGCGGGTATTTCACAAATGTTTCTTGTTCATGTTTTCTTGTATTATCAGATCGTCTATAGTTTTTTGTCCCTGTAATTATGTGAATCAACACGGCTGGTCTCTTTTTCATTATTAATTATTTTACTCTGTCTGTTAAAATTTTTATGCTTCTGTCGCCCCAGTTTTCTTTATCTTCTGGTGCTGTTCATTTTTGTCCATAATGTGTGGGGAAGTGTAGCTTGAGCATTCAAACCTTTTCAGGTTTTTGTGTGATAGGACATTTTTTTTCCATGTCTATGTTAACTTATAAATTTCGCATTTTAATGAATTTTCCAATTATTTTCCTATAATTTGTTCAATTTCTAGAAAATTCTTCTCCAAAATTTTTGACATCAGTAATTCATTTCACCAGAAAGCATTGAAAAGATTTTTGCCATGTCATTTACATGCCTTTCACTTAGCACTGGAGATTTTTGCACCTAAAGTCAACTGCATTAGTGCAAATTGAGTAGAAATTTTTAGTATTGACTCGAGCAGATGTGGGTTCCAAAACTGGTCCGACAAAAAATTGCAACGCACTTAAAACTGATGGGTTTTTAGTTTGGATGAGAGTCCAAACTCATTGTCTAGTTTGAATCTGGTACCCTTGTTTATTTAGAGGTTAATTTCATTATATCCACTCACCTCCACTTTTGAGGTAAATTTCTCTAAAGAATTTGGAGTGATCTTTGACTGTATCTTGTGGACTGACATAGAATATGAAAACTAAATCTTACCAGAACTGGTAAATGAAGGTTTTTATGTGATGTAAGATTATGTTTTCCTCTTCTATGTCAACATATATCCAGGTCATAGATCCAGGGGAATGCACTTCACGAGGATTTCCTCCTACCCATGGGTTAGACAATTGCTCAATTTTGCAATATTGATTTACTCCACTCCCTCTATATGGTGTAAAGGACAAAAATGTGATAAGGTCCTGATGGGGATTTGTAACTCCAAATAGAGAATTAGATAAGATGGGATGAATTATGAGGGTGAGTGAGACTAGATGGGGTGAGGTGTCCAGCAGGGAAGAGGAAGGTGGAGAGCTGCAAGCTCCAAAAGTGCCTGGTAAGAGAAACGTCCTTGAGGGGCGGAAGAGCATAAGAGGTTGCAGGGCTAAACTATATGATGGAGAGTGAAGACAACTGACAACTTGAGGCTCAACCCCCATATTTATAACAATAGGAGTGTCCTTTCACCATCAGTCCAGTGAAGGTAAGCAAGTAAATGCATAGGTAAGAGGTTAATATCTGATGCCCTCAAAACTGATCTCCAATTTATTAGAGTATTCCTTGATTTTTTAACCTTGAGTCTAATTGAGGGTCGTACCAAAATCTGGCTTACTTATTTAGCATGTAGGATAGGGGAAAATCAATAGCCATTTATCTTTGAGAAGGAATCTTTGTCATGCCTTCCAACAATTTATATCATGCATGTGTTTAAAGCAGAAGTTATACGGGAATAGAGATTACTCGTTGACTCAGTTTTTTTATGGAAACTGCTTCTTGTGCGTTGTTTACATTTTTTTTATCAATTACATTTTATTTTTAGGAAATTTGAAATAGTTGGATCCCAAATTTCTCAAGTTTGGGTATTTTCTCAGGAAAGGGGTGAGCACGTGCCTCCAGAATATTCTTTTGATGTGTCTCAAAGGATTAAAGAGATGTATTGCTACACCTGTTCTGATATTATTAAGGTAACTTCAATGGCGCTGAGGGAAGATTTGTAGTTCTATTTAAATATTGTATTCATTGTAACAAGGGATGCATGTTATTTTTGAACTAGCTGATGACTTTTTTTGAACACAGGAATATAAAAAGTATGACAAAGTACCTTCAAAATACATAAAACAATGGAGCGGTGTTAAACCAAAAACTGGAGCACCATATTCTTGTGATATCGGCTATGAGAGGTTCCTTGGTCCTGAGGTTGTTCTCTATATGCATCTTGCTTCCATTTATGTTTTTCCTGGGCACCTGCATATTTCAAAATATGTCGAAGGCAATAAAATGTTTTTTTCTAAATCTCTCCATCTTCCCTTCATCTCGTCTGCTTTGTTTATTTCCAGAAATTGTTTGAATGCTCTTTCTATAGTTCAGTGGATAAGGGTAAGTCTAATCTGGATATTTTCCATATAAACGAATTAAGCTGTGGCTCCTGAAGTAAATTTTGGAGGACTGGGAATTGATAAAAGACAGCTTATTTCCTAATTACCCGATAACTCTAAATAATTGTGTTTGTCCTTTTTTCTTTTTACAGAACTACCCTATCACTAGTTACTGTAGTAATGTGACTGTTGGACTCCAATGGTCACCTGAGTCTGTATATATACCACTAAGATGCATGACAATTGATAACCTTTCTTCTTCCATTCTTACTGATCTCTCTACACTCCTCTGAGCTCTCTGTGTGCAAACCTCAGTGCCAACAAATCTTATACATGGTATCAGAGCTTTAGTAATTCTCAGATCAACGAAGTTCTAATTGATTTTAAGGGCCATCAATTAGTGCAGCAGCAGACCTCCTGTAAGGACTCAGTAGGAAGGGAAGAGTATTTATCAAGTTCCTACATTTTTTTATCAAAGAAAATGAGGAAAAACCAACCTCGATGCCTGCGGTTGACACACCCACCACTACAGTGTTAGCACCAGCTACAGGGCTATCAATCTTGACAGGTTTATAGGTGGTTCTCCCAATTACCTGTGGTGGCAGCAAGAAGTCAGTTCACTGGTCTTGATATACACCTATGGGTGCACCATATAAAAGCAATTTCAGACTAAGGAAGCTTCTAGACCATTTGAGAGGTCCACTCTACCAAAGGTGGATCATAGAAGAGAGGTTCTCTACCCTTGAATATTAGACTCAGTGTCCACAGAATTGGCAAACAGATTTATAGAATATGAAACTGTCAAAGAAATCCGGGATGCGGCGCATAAATATCATTCAAAGAAGAATGATAAATCAAAAATCACCCAGTTGGTAACTAAAGCATGCACATTACAACAAGGAGATAAATCTGTTCTAGCCTATGCAAATGAATTGAGTTCTATATTCAGTGAATTAGATCACTATTGACCTCCTGGCCACAATACAGAAGACAGAGAATACATACTGATGAACAGAGTCTACAAAATATTACCTGGATTAAGACCTGAGTTTGAAGGCATCCAAAGTCAACTACACAACTTAGAAAAATACTCTGAACTTTGACAATGCAGTATCTCAACTACTGAGTGAAGAAAGTCAACTCCAAGAAATCAAGGGAGGAGGAGAGAGAGCAGCCTGTGCTGTAACTAGCCAAGGAGGAAATTCATCAGGGTCTAGCCAACAAATGGCTCCACCAAGTTTTAATCCCAACAATGCAAAGAAAGCACCAAATAAGAATAAATAAAATATATGGTGTAATTACTGTAAACAAAAGTGGCATACGAAGGAAGCCTGCTGGAAAGCTCCACGGGAGGCCACAACAAGTACATATGCTATCTCAACCATACATACCTTCAGGTGATCCTGCTGGTGGTCACTATTGGCTATTGACAAACTTGTCCGTGAAGCAACTCTTTCACAACTTGACAAACATGTCAATTTTCAAAATTAGTAAAAAACTCTTAACCCCCTCCCAAGAGTACAATAGGTGCTTGAGTTCCTTCCGACTCATTCACTGTGATTTATAAGGGCCATCACCACATAATGATGTGAATGGGTTTAGATGCTTTCTTATCATGTAGACGATGCCAGTCAATTTACATGGTTATATTTACTTAAACCAAAGGAACCCAAACCCTTAAAAATTTTGGTTACGTAATTAAAAGACAATTTGGTGTAGACTTACAGGGTTATAGAACCAATAATGCCAAAGACTTCCGTAACTATGAGTTCTTTGAGAGGGAGGGCATTCGACATGAAACCTCATGTCCCGATGCCCCCCAGCAAAATGGCCTTGCCGAAAGGAAAAATGGAAACATAATGAGCCAAGGCAGAACCTTGATTGTACAAGAAAATTTTCCTACCAATTTGTGGGCTTTGCAGCGATGACTGCCATCCACCAAATCAATACCCTCTAGAACTATAGAGTTAAAATCCTTGAAAACTCATTCCCAAAGGTACGATTATGCAATGTCCTACCTCCATGCATCTTTAGGTGTGTTAGCTATGTACACTTATACAATCTACACCATGATAAACTACTGCCCAAAGCCTTGAAATGTGCCTTTGTGGGATACTCAAACACCCAGAAGGGTTACAAGTGCTATCGTCCTAAAACCCCGAAAAGTGTTTGTCACCAAAGATGTCACCATTGATGAAGGTAAATTCCTGTATCCTCTCAACAATGACTACAGGCAGGAAATAGAAAAAAATAGAGAGGCAGTAACAGTCCTGCTACCCAATTCCCAACTCTTGAGCAAGCCAAGGTACCTACTGAACTCCAAAACCAAGATGGGCCCTGAAGAAGGGTTAGATGACAATACACTACCCCTAAAATCATTTCCTAAATACCATGGTTGAAAAAAAATAATGGACAAGTAGCCATTGCATCACCCCAAGCCATGAGTGAGGATATACCTGCTCCTGCGATCTCAATGAAGGATCTCAGACATGAGAGAAAATGGGAAGGGATGATCTACCCATAGCCTTGAGGAAGGAAACTAGGACATGTGTAAAATCTCTTCCGTATGGAATATCCAATTTTCTCACCTATGAGAGTGTCACCAGGCTATAAGAACTTCCTTACTAATCTTATTCAGATTGTCATCTCAAATGCAGTGGAAGAGGCGCTTAGATATCCTCATTGGAGAAATGCAATGGACAAGGAAATTCAAGCTTTACTTAAAAATGAAACGTGGGAAGTGGTGGAAAAGCCAAAAGACAAAAAAACAGATGGGGTGCAGATGGATATTCACTATCAAGCATAAATCTGTTGAATCATTATAATACTTTAGGACTCGGTATCACTTTCAAGAAGATAGGTAAGTTAGACTTAGCCATCTATATTGACTCTGACTATGCTGGATCTCTACTTGATTTCAGGTGCACCACAGGATTCTGCACTATGTTTAGGAGGAAACTTGGTAACATGGAGAAGTATAAAACAGAACGTAGTTTCAAAATCCAGTACAGAAGGAGAATTTTGAGCTCTCTTGAGTGAAATTGAAAAAGTACTAAGGATAAGAAGTATTCTAAAGGAACTATGAATCATTTATGAAGGACCAATCAGAGTATACTACTTTTGACTACAGATCTGAAATTAGCCTTGGACATGATCCAGTATATCACGTTTGAACTAAACATGTGGACATTGACCTATTTTATATCAAGGAGAATCTGGAAGAGAAGATCCCGAGCATCACTCATGTCAACTCTACAGAGCAATGTGAAGATGTATTTACCAAATGACTGCCTATCAAGGTGTTTTCAAGACTGGTGACCAAGCTTGGAATGAATGACATCCATTCCTGGGCTTGAAGGGGGAGTGATTTTTTTTTTTGAAAATAAGGGAGAAGGGCACCCCGAAACGATGCTCCCCCAGGTGTCATTAAAGTAATGACTAAGGATAGAGATCATGGACTATAGGGGTACTAGTAGTCGAGGGGCCTAAACCCCCTCGGTGCCAAGAAGACGCAAACCCCCGTGCGTTGTGATGAATAGCATTGACGGAAGGGGTACGACCCCTGAAGATGACCTCATTCCTATGGATCCAGAGGGGCCAAAGTGTGGCAAAAATAGTCTGCCACTCAGCTTTGCGACAGAACGTTCCGCTGCTGAGAGACCGCCGAAATGCCTCCTCCGAAGATGGCGCGAGTCGATTGACGCTTGCCGCCTGGGCCAAGGGGCCGGCAAAGAACAAGTGCGAGCAATCATCCACAGCCCCTACGCATAGCGAGCACTCCACGGGGGGTCCAAGGGCCATGCGCTGCCGTAGGGACCTCGTCATCAGGCGCCATCTTAGAAGGAGCCAGGCGAACACCTTGATCTTAAGAGGTAGACGACGTTTTCCACACCAGCCGGCTCCGCTGCAAGAGGAGCGGATCCTCCGAGTCTTCCTGGTCCTGCAATAGTCTGGTATGCACCCTAGGCAGTGAAACTAGTGCCACTCCACACCCACGCGTCATGAGTTGCCTTTCGACAGTGCCCTGTCATCAAGTAGCTCCTATAGATTAAGGAGTTCAGCCACCCACTGGTCAGACAGAGCAGCGAGCAAAGCTAGGACCCAGGCGTCGTGCCAAGCCCGTCGCACCGAATCCTTGGGGGTTTGTGGATAATGCATAGAGACGAGGGAACACCTCGCTTAGGCAGCCGTGCCCCGACCAATCGTCGTGCCAGAACCGGAATGTCTCTCGTCCCCCAGTTGAGGGCAGAAGAACCTCTGCACCAGCGGGAAAGCACGACCGCACGCTCGACATAAAAGCAAAGTCGCCGCGCCTTGGGGTCTGCCAAATCTCCCAATCTAGTGAGGATCCGTACCCGTCTCGTAGCACCGCTGATACTAGGTCTCCCAAAGGTTGCATCAACCGGCCCACCCACTTGGACAGAAGGGCTATGTTGGTATGTTACAAGTGACAGACACCTAGCCTGCCTTGAGACACGGGCCGACACACAGTAGTCCACGCGACGAGCGCCACCCCCCATGACTCCTCAGGCTAGGAACCTCGCCAAAAGAAGCTCCGCATGGTCTTCTCGAGACGTCTTTTGACGCCGGCCGGCATCTTGAAGATCGACATATAGAAAATGGGTATAGCAGCTAGGACTGCCTTTCAGCAGAATCAAGCGACCTCCGCACGACATGAGGCGTGCTTGCCAACCTCCCAAACGGGTCTCTACCTTCTCGAAGACCGGATGCCAATCATAAAGCCGAAGCTGGCAGTCAACCATTGGCACCCCTAGGTACCGGATCGATAGGACACCACTGGGCGTCGTCAGGATCTGGGAGCAGTTACCCATCTCCGCCGTGGGATAACCCGAACCCGACTAAGGTGGACTTGGCCCGGTTATGTCTAAGACTAGACAAAGCCGAGAATATGTCCATCATAGACGAGAGAGTATGCGCCGCCACCATGGATCCCTGGATGAAGAATGTCGTATCGTCGGCATATTGCAACAGGGGTATGCTGCCGGGAATGTTGGCTGACTGGAATCCGGTAAGGGCGCCTCGCAAGCACACTTGCGATGTGCATATGGCCTAGGCGTCCACTGCTAGGATGAAGAGTAAGGGAGCTAGGGGGCAGCCCTGCTGAATGTCTCACTGAGGGTGGATCCAACTCTCTTGTGGCCAGCCATTCACCAGTATGGTTAAAGGTGGAGGTTGTCACGCATTGTTTCACCCACCGCACCCACGTTTCCGGAAAGCCCCGATGCTGGAGGACGTTCCAGAGAAAGCGCCAATCAATTGAGTCATAGGCCTTAGAGAAGTCCACCTTCCACATAAAACCCGTGGTGCCATCTCGACGCCATGCTGCTACAATCTCCTCCGCCAGTAGGATACTGTCTGCCATCTGCCAGCTCGGAATAAAAGCAGACTGAAAATGGGCTGATCAAAGATGGAAGTGCCCCTCGGAGCCGATTAGCTAGCACCTTTGCGAAGATCAGGTACAAGAAATTAGACAAAGAAATCGGGCGGAAATCACTGATATGCTCCGCCCCTTGAATCTTCGGCAAAAGCATGATGCATGCTTTGTTTAGCCGGTCCATCTGGCACCGATCCAGCCCTGAAATCTTCCAGCGCCGCCATGACATCTTGTCCCACCATGTCCCAAAATTCCTTGTAGAAAAACACAGGGACGCCATCTTGTCCGAGGGCCGCCTTTATTGATTAGCCCTTGCATAGCCGCTTTTACTTCATCTTTCGAGAAAGGAAGAAATCAATTGCTGCTGCTGGCTCGGAACTAGAGTGGTGGCACCGGTAGCCAGCTAGAGCCACCGATTAACCGGCCTCCGGCGAAAAGAAGACCCGGAAGTGCTCCGCCAAGGCCTGGCTGACGGCTGCCTGGTTGCTGATCACCTGATCTGCGATCTAAAGGTGGCGGACGCCATTGAGACGATGTCTCCCGCTCGCCATCGGGTGGAAGAAACGAGTGTTGGCGTCCCAGGTTGACAACCAGAGCAGCCAAAGAGCGCTAGCGCCAGTCCATCTCAATTCTGAGATCCACCTCGTCCCAGCACGACTTCCACTCCCGGTCTCTTCTGCCGTGAGAGATCTCAGATCTTCCATCATATCAAGCGCCTAGACTCGTGTGAGGGCAGTGTTCCAGTTCCGAGTCCGGTATGTTCGTATCTGCCTCCAAAGATTGAAGAGATGATGTCGGAAGTCCTTCAGCTTGGTGATTTGTCGATCTGAGGCCAAGCCGAAGTTGAGCTGTGATTGCCATCACTCAGCTATGTCTCTTTTAAGCCCTCCATCACGCAGCCATGACCGGTCCATTTTGAAATAAGTGGGTCGGCCAAGACCCGCTTTGAGGGGGCAGTGATAAAAGACAGCTTATTTCCTAATTACCCGATAACTCTAAATAATTGTGTCATGTCCTTTTTCTATTTACAGAACTACCCTATCACTAGTTACAGTTGTAATATGACCGTTGCACTCCAATGGCCACATGAGTCTGTATATTTACCACTAAGATGCATGATAGTGAATAACCTTTCTTCTTCTGTTCTTACTGACCTCTCTACACTCCTCTGAGCTCTCTGTGTGCAAGCCTCAGTCTACAAATCTTCGCAGAAATGTTTTAAACCAAAGCATTGGCTTATCGACTCCTATCCTGGTAGCCCCCCGATTAATCTGAAAACCAAGCTTTCTGTTTCATATGGCCCTTGAAATCTTCAGTTTTATCAAAACTATCTTCCTGGGTGCTTGACCTTTCTGCGGCCTTTGTGTAGCAGACGTTTTTCTCTTAAACAGTGGAGAGGAGTCTTTGTACTTACGCAAATTAACGTCCAAACACCCTTGATCCTAACAGTCTGTAATATTCTGCGGTTGTACCACAGTCATTTGTGGAATTGATTCTCCAGGATTTTTCTCTTGAATCTCATGATTCAATGTTAGTGTTCTAATTCTTAGATCTCTCAATTCTTTCATGTCTTGACCCAGATATTCAAGTTATTGTCTTGAATCAGCTCTACAAATTTTTTTGTCTTTTTATATGTTTGCAGATTTTCTTCAATCCTGAGATCTATAGTGATGAATTCACCACCCCACTTTCTTCTGTTGTTGACAAGTGTATCCAATCAGCACCAATTGACACCAGGCGGGCACTCTATAAGGTCAGATTTTGTAAGAAATTTGGTATTCGTTAGTGAATTCTGTTTTTTTAACTATATTGAACCATAATCAGAATATCGTGCTATCTGGAGGATCTACCGTGTTCAAGGATTTCAACCGAAGATTGCAGCGTGACTTGAAAAAGATTGTTGATGAGCGCAGTCTTGCTTCTGATGCCCGTCATGGGGCTGATATAAAGGTTTGTGGGTTTGGGTGTTGAATATAATTTTTTTTTAAAACTAAATTTTCCGACATTGGTCATGGGCTAACCTTAACTTTGATTTTAGTCCCAGCCTGTGGAAGTCAATGTGGTGAGTAATGCAATCCAGAAGTTTGCAGTTTGGTTTGGGGGTTCTGTGCTTGCATCAACAAATGAATTCTACGAGGTATGGTCAAATCGGCTAGAGGAAGTTTGTCTCAGCTTTTAATTTGTTCCTGGTTTTCTCCGGCAATTAATCCCTTCAGATCTTAGTACTATACTGAAATGGTGATTCTCATATTAATTTCAAAGGTTCTGCAACCTTTTTGGTTAATCGTTTTGAACTGATGTTGAAACATGATATTTCAAGTAATGTTTACATCAGTTTAGTAAATCCATGTAAATAAACTGTAATGAGATGATTGGCAGCTGGGGAAGGACCCCTGTTGTTTATTTCATAGTAAACGGGCCCTTTATTAGTAAACCGTTTCATTTATTTACCATTGTACTGGTATCATGAAAAGAAAATACTAGATTAAATAAAATGATTCTTACTCTCACATAATGATATTAGTTAATAAAAGAAAACATTCTCAAATATCTCTGTAATCTGAATCAGAGTGTGGACACGATAATATTTCATTCAGAGCTCGGACATCAAAATAAGATGTCTACTGTTTTTAATCATGTATTAGCTGCAGCTCTAATCATTAAAATTGTTTTGCTTTAATCATCACACTAATTTTTGCTGTTCACTACTTGCATTGTTTCAAGTCTCTTAGCTCAATCGTTGTGAACCAATCTAATGTTCAAGCTTATGTGAACAGGCGTGTCACACAAAAGCTGAGTACGAGGAATATGGGGCTAGCATTTGCCGTATGAACCCCATCTTTAAGGGGATGTACTGACATGTATTGGTTGCGGAATTGTGGGAGTTTCATACATTGACGGGTGACGAAAATGATGGAGCTGATAATACATGTAATTTTTGAGTGGATAGGGTTTCGGAGGGTGTACTTTTAAGTGGGCTAGAAGACATTACCTTCATTCTTTGTAATGAACAATTGATTCATTATAACTTTGTTGGTGATGATAATTTATTTGCTCCGTTAGAGGGTGAATAACACCTTTTCAGATTCCTCCATTTCTTTCTTTCATGTTCATCTACTGTTTGCATGCCAATTATCAACAGAGCGTTGAGGGTTCAGATAGCACAATATAGTGCTGGAAAAGGAAAAAAATCTAAACAAAAATAAGTTGATCTTCCGGGTTGGGGGGGAAAAAGCCTCCAAGAACTGGTTTTTTTAGGTGGGGGTGGGGCGGCACATTGCCCAAACGGAAAATAAAAAAAATCTGGAAACCAAAAAATTAGATCGGCAAAAATGGTTTTGTTGGATAGAAGCTGCGTCTCAAGGAGCCCTATCAAAAGGCTTGGTGTCATTGTAGCACGTCTCCCAAACAGCTTCCATGGCGTCCTTGGCAGTTGATGGGCCAGAACAATAGGGGTTATTTGCCAGTGACATCTGTACCCTCCTCCTCACGCACTCCTTTGCATTTCAATTTAGTCCACCCAAAAAAAAGACAAATATTCAATTCCCTGGACATCATTACCAACCTCAAATAGAGAAAATCCCTGTCCACGATGAGTGAGAAAACAATTCACCTGTTCATGCCCTCGTATTTTAGTGTGCCCTCGCAGCAATTCTCGTTTGAAGTGGCAATCACCACTGAGATGAGCTGCCCGAATCTGGTGTCAATTATGCAGAGACATTTTGAAATGAATCTGGTTGTTAATAAACGGTGTAAAATAGAAAAATTTTGAAATGAAAATATGATACAATTCAATGTAGGGGTCAATCTACTTGTACCCATTTATTCCATATGAACGATATCCGCAAGTGTATTGAGATGGATTTGAAGGGTTGGGATAGAACATAGGGAACATGATAAACTAGGTAAACTCAGTCGAGGGAGAGAGCGCAACAAGTAAACCCTATTTTAAGAGAAGTTGAGTCAAGCATAGATGCCTCTTCCTTCCCCTCATTTGGCCCTTATGGCCATTATCAAGGCTTCTAACTTGACCCATCATGGGTCTCCCACTCGTTGGGCCATAGGGTCATATCAAAATAAGAGCCTAATAGCTGCACTAGAATGCCTCATAATTAAGCATGAAGGTCTAAATATACCTCACTGCATGCATGATGAGCACAATTTGTCCAGTTGAGGTTTGCAGCACGGCAGTCGTCATAGGCATGGATGAGTTCGTGGATTATAACTTGATTGACTTCATCTTGGAAAGTCAAATGATTACTGCACACAACGACCTGAAGCACACGTCAATTTAACTTTCAATAAAAATTGCCCTGCAATTTTGAATCCAATTTCACTTTAATGACGACCCTAGCTCCTGATTCCATTATTGTGTATTTCATCATTCAGTTTCAGAAGCTCATGTTCCAATGTTGTTAGAGGAAAAAAACGGGTTGGTGAGCAAAAAGGGTAAGCTGAATTGGGACTTCAATGCAAAAAAGAAGAAGAAAATAGCTTGACCAATAACTGGAATAACTCTTTGGAGTTTCTTTAAATTTTGGAAGTTCTGGGTTCTCATCAAGCTGCTGAATTTCAGCAACAGAGATAATCACAAGATCAATCTGCGAACATCATTAGATATTGAATGAGCTGGAATCGACTGAACAAATTTTAATTTGATTGACCATTGGCGGGATTAATATTTGAGGCCATCAAGGTTCCTTCATATTTTTCAGTTCTGCGTTCTCATCAAGCTGCTGAATTTCATCTAATTTCATTTAATTTTTAACTTGATTGACCATCGTCTGGATTAACTTTTTAGGCCAACAAGGTTTCTTCAAAATTTTGAGGTTCTAAGTTCACATCAAGTTCTAGATTTTTCACAATCTTGATTTGCAAGCATCCATTAGAGATTTGAATGAGCAGGAATTACTTGAAAACGGGGAAAAAAGAGGAAGGTCGACAAGTGGAACAGTACCCCTTTACCAGTCATGTAACCGCCGCTGACTTTGTCGGTGCAGACCGTGGCTTTGAAGAACCGATCTCTCACCGGGCACCCAGATTCTTCCATCTTTTCGCGAAGGAATTTCACCATAGGGACTGAAAGTTGTGGGTACGTAAGAGAAAGAAATGAGGAGAGAGAAATAGAGATACAACGTACGTTTGAAGCTCTTCCGGATCATGCCCTCGCAGTCCTCCACCGTCATGCCGCCGTAGCTGACGCCGCCACTGTCGCCGCCGGCATACTCCATGGCGCGATTTCTCTTAACTATGCGATTCAATTGAATCCCATATTATTTAGATCATTTTTGGTCGATCGGTGGCCAAATCAACGATCGATCGTCGGCCGCTCGTTTTCCGGGAATGTATCAGCAAAATCTAGAATCCATCAGCAAAAGCTATTTGATATTATTAGACTATATCTTTTTCGAAAAATGATCGATTCGTTCATTTATCAAAACTTTCAAAGCCAATCCAGCATCAGATCCCAATAGAGATAAAACCTGCAAAATTGTCTCTTCCATAGAATGATAATCCACCTCAAAATATGAAAGGTTAGATTCTTGGCTATAAAAATGGTAGCTGAATTATCCAATACATCTTTATGAGAGCTTCAATGAGATATCAAGATCTTGGAGTAGTGATCATAGTTGTGCCATCTTGGAAGCCCTATGAGCTATCAATCAATAATACTCTACCTCCACACTAGTATTGGAAACAACATACTATTTCTTGTATTGTCATGTAACTAAGTTACCACCAAGACAGTTATGATATCAAGATGTAGACTTTATGTTGTAATGTTCTCTAGAATTTCTAGAATCCACATAAGCCTAGATGATGCAAATTATCTAGAATATGCAAATTATCATACCCCTTCTAGATGAGTTCTTTCTCAAGAGCTTTCTTCAAATAGGTAAAAACTTGAAGTGGACTAGTCATATGAACCTCCCTAGGTTCATGCATAAACTAGCTCACATCCTGATAATTAAAGAAATTTCTAGACTATTCATGATCAAATAAATCTACTTACCAATCAACCACATTTCTGCTTAACATTATTAAGTAAGGATGATTGAACACCCCAAAAATTTGCACAATCAACTAGTGATACCTCTAGTTTGTAGCCCAAAATTCAAATTTCCTAAAGTAAGTCTAATACTTATTTGTACTAGGATAGCATCATCATGTCTAGCTGGTAAGCACACTTAGTCCCAAAAAAATACTTTGACTTCCTTATTTCCTTAAAAAATGAGTTTGAATATAGTTTTTACTTAGGAAATGACATCACAATCTCTCCAAGTCTACAAAATATCATCAAAGTATGTTTCAAAACTTACATCCATTAGAAGGTGCATGATGAAGATAGATTGATCCATTGTACAACATTTGAAACCAAAACAATGTGACTGAATTTCTCAAACTAATCATGCGGAAGTCTCTTTAGACCATAGCTACCTTAATTGAGTTTACAATACTTATTAGTGAACTCCTATTAAGTATTAGACCCTAGGGGCTTCACTATACAAAATTCTATTGACATCAAGTTGGGTGATCATCCAAATTTGGTTGATTGTAATCTAGAGTTAAACTCTAATAGTATTACATCAAGCCACTGTAGAGAAATTTTAAAACAATCAATAGTGTAAGACCCTTTTTCTATGCAAGGTTTTTCTATTAACTCACCCTAGTGTCTTGGTTATACTTGAGAATATACACCCTTTTTCAAGGAGCAACATTTGAATCTTGGGGTCGAGAAACAAGTTTCTAGTAGTCCATGACAATAGTGCACCAATTTCACTTTCCATCGTGACTTTCTAGTGAGGTACTTGCAATGCCTCAAGATGGTTCTTGGGAATTGCCTTGGAATCTAGGCTAGTGATAAATTTATGGAAGGACGAAGGAACATCAAAGTAAGGAGATATAACTCGTTGGCCACATGAACATTTGCTTTTGTGAAGGGCAACATGTGATGATGGCGCCAGTGAAAAAAAAAACTGAGATAGTGGATTTGAAATCGAAGAAGTCGGTTTGACAAGGTCCAAAATTTTTCTTTGCAACAATATGGGAGAAACTTTTCAAAAGGTTGGTAAGGGAAGATTAGTCATGGAGATTGAAGGTATTTAAATCTGAAATTTACTAATGAGTAAAGTAAACAAAGGTAGAACAACAAGAAATTGTATATTTTTTTTAGTTTCAAGAAGGTATATATGATATTCTTTATAATTTTAGGTGTAGACAACAAAAACACCTTTGATATCTTGAGGAGAAAGCCTATCAAATTTTGGAGATATCTTGGACAAAGGTTGCCACCAAAGACCTTATGAGGAAAATAATAAATTTTAACACAACAAAGACAAGAAAGAGGAATTTCTACACAAAGAGGAGTAGATGGTAACCAATTTTTTGAACAATTAGCTTTAAGAATTGGTTTAGGCCACAAAAAATAAGTAATCTCCATCCCAGACAAAAGACGATGAGGGTTATTGATAACATGCAATTCAATACTTATGATTATATGATTATCTGTGCATTTTCAAGTACAATTCATAGCATTCCTATGCATGTCATCATACTTTGAGTGCATATTCATCATTCTATGAAAATTTTATCAAAAATCTTAACATTTATTATTTTAAGGATTAATCATGCATGAAGAAAAAGTTTAATTTTAATAGGTTATCCTAACTATTTGGTTTTAAATATAAAATAATAAGATAAACATATTTTTAGATGCTTTCTAAAATTATTTAAGTTTAATTTTCTTCAATAACTTATTCTGGACCAAAAAATTTATTCTCTTGTTATTTATAAAATTAAAATAAATATAATAATAGATTATTTAATTTGTGATAAAAATTTGGATTAAAACGGAGTTATATTTAAAAAGATATAAATTTTTTTAATTTTTAGGGAATTTTTGTTTTATTTTATTTTGAAATATTTTGAATTTATTAGAATTAATATCATTCAAAATTAATATTTATAAGTGAGGGCTGATGCGGCATGCACGCCTACGTGTTACCATGTGGCAACGTGTGAGGCCACATGCGACACAAGTGTAGCTCGTGTTAGGAGCATCAATAGTGTTAAGCGCCCTTAATGGGATAATTTTATTTAAACTAAGTCGCCAACCAATTTATATCTGTGCATTTCTCTTTGTTTATTCAATGTGACACTGTGTGTTTTATTTTTATCATATGTGATGTGGCACAATAAGGAACGTGTGATCTCGATATTTAATCGCGACCCTCTATTTTTACTTAAATGGAGGGGATACGTTAAAGGCTCTTAATGGCCATGGATTCATCTTATTATTAAACAAATCTTGGCCATTAGTTTGAGGAGTTGTAATTGATAGAACGAATTCGTGCAAATGTTGAAAAAATACCTCCTCGTGTCAAATAAATTTCCAACCTGACTAATTTAAAGAAATAATCATGAACTCATTACAATCACTGCGAGTATGGGTCAAATCCATAGAGAATTTGAGAATTTTTTTAGATATATCTAAAATTCAATTAAATTGGATGATGAATTATGGTGAGAAATTATGAAATTGAAATGTTTACAAAGAAGACTCAAAGAAAATTTGATGGAATAAAAAATCACACAATTTGGATTAGTATTCGTGAAGACATCAAGGAGTGAAATAAGGAGAGAAAATTCAATCGCGAAGAGAGAGATAAAATAACTAAATTTCATAAAATTACACTAATCTACTAATCAAAATTAAAATCTAACGTAATATAACCCAAAATTAAAAGACTAGGAAGAATACATGTAATCTAACCCAAAATTGTGCTCGAAATGATCTAATTTAATCGCTGGATCAAGGCTTTTTATCTTGTGTTTTGAAAAACAAAAATTCAGAGTTCAAGCAGTGAATTCTTCCTTCTCCCTTGAAGAATCTTGATTTCCAACACTCCTTGGACTTAGAAATGAGTCTAGAAGCGGAAGTAAACAAGAGATTCAAGGATGTGGAGCCAACGTCGTGGGGATCGTGGTCCGGTTATTATGCGTTACGTGGCTTCATCATAGCCGTTCAAGCCCTTTATGCGAAATGGACAGCCCAGATTTCTACCGCGAAATTTTTCTATAAATACATGTTCTCTTTTACGAAAATATAACTCTTGATTAAACATGAATAAATTAAGCATTGTTGGAAGAGGACTTTGATTTCTTCGTGATTCTCTTGCGTTCTAGACTCAATCGCGCATAGATTGAGGCAAGTTAATCACGCACATTGTGAGAAAATGTTTGGAAATCGCCCCTTGAACCCCGAAATCATGTCAAAGAGGGAATCAGAGAAATTAACACAATGAAAGCAATTTGAGGCTCAATCTTCATGTCGATCGGGTTAGTTGTGTGATTCTTTCTTAATCCTCACATTCTAGATAGTTTAGAGTAGATTTATATATGTAATTAGATTTTAGGAAATCAGAATTTCGTCATTTCGTCCAAATTTTGTTGTAGATTTTTGCCGATTTCCGAACAAGGAGTTCTCCCTGATCTTAAGTCCAATTTGTTTTAATTTGGTTTCATTGGATTTCTTGTTCAATCAGCTTTTCGTGGATGTCTTATTTATGAATTTTATCAAGGTTTGGCCCTTAAAATCAACTGCAATTCAAAATCATTGACCAACTGCAATTCAAAATCAATCCGAATTTGGGCATTGACTTTTGAAGGCTATTACTCCAAATATAAAAAGTGAAGTTAAATAATTTTGGTGTGTTTGGAATCCTTTGATCGTAAGCTTACTATTAGTAGGTGAATTTGTTAGATTTAGATATCATTTGATTAGTTAATTTAATGATTTTGACCGAAATCTTTATTTTGGTAATTTTTTGTCTATTGATTTTCAATAAATCATAGTAAATCCAATTCTTTAAAAATAACCATCTTTATATAATAATTCTCATCTTTCTCTCTAGTTTCTGAAAATAGATTTTTTGGAATATTTTCTCACCTTTTTCCTCTCTGATTTTACAGAAAGTCAAAATCTATCAAAGTTAATGCTTTGACCTTGACTTTTGATTTTTCTTCTCCAAATCTTTTTCAAAATTCTTTTTCAAATCTTTTCCAAACTAATCATGAGCTAGCAAGTGCGGGCTAATATGTGCCCGCTGACGGAATGAATCGGTGCAGTTGTTAATTGCACACCGATTCATGTCAAAACAAAGTCCAAACTTACCAATTTAATGATTGAATAACAAATTGAGGGGTATAATGGTAAATAAGGGTCGAATCCATAGGGAAATAAGGTATTTTCGAGAGATCTTCCATAGGGAATAACATATGATCAAATCGGATGATGAATTGAGGTGAGAAATTAGGAAAAATTGTAGATTTAGAAAGATAACTCAAAGACAAATCCACGGAATCAAAAATCACTCGATTTGGATTAGTAATCACGGAGAAATTAAAGAGCGAAGTTGAGAGAAATTTCCAAAAATTGGAAGATCGAAAACCGAAATTAAAAACGAAATTAAACTAAATTACTATCCTAAATTAAAAATTGATGATACATGACGAGAGA
>CM044101.1:15753480-15769162 GCA_024174645.1 Lemna minuta
TCCTTTTTCCACGAAATTTTCTATTGAATCAAAATTTAATCCTATTTCTTAATAGATCAATCACTGGGAATCAGGAGTGTAAAATCAATCAACTCAATGAGAGGGATCCGCTCATTATCTCATTTCGAAACTGAACTCAGAATAACTGAAAATCGAGACGATTCAAATTTCTACTAAAGAATTTCATCACTATATCATCAAAAATAACAATCGATGGAGGAATAATTTTGAAGAAGAGAATGAAACGCGGTTATTGTTGGTGGTTTATAGCCACTTGTATACCTATGTCCTTACATCCACATAACTTATAGAAAATGTGAGAGTTCAACCGCTTGACTTTGAAAGAGTCAAATGGGGTTAGTCTCATAATATAAGTAATTGAAAAGAATGATGCATGATAGTACATATTTATTTTTCTAACCAAATTAGGAATAAATAGATGCAAGTTGAGTATATGAGTGAAATGAAATGATGAATACAAAAACATGATAATGTGCATTACACTAACAAGAATTATGTGTTACAACCCATTTATAATGATGAAAATGAATGCATCAATGACACGTTATCAACTAAGGATCAATTTAACTCAATCGCTAGCCCGGTGGGTTGAGTCGCTAGCTTGGTGGGTGCCAAAGCTACACCACGTGCTCTGGGAGATATAGAGTATAGCAAAACTCATTCATAAAACCTTGTCATCATCAATTATCATGTACATATAATCTTTTATCCACGTGAAACTCACAAATGACTTAGGGTATGGTTAACTGTCAAACCCTAATCGATCACTCAATTTGGTATTGATACGAGTAGGAAATCATCAAGAATAACTTCTCTAATAATTCTACTACCTTTTCCAAGGATTTAACCTCATCGTATTCATTGAGTTGATCTCCTCTTATACCAAGGGTGGACAATCTCATCTTGACCACTCAATCACCTTCAAGGACTTCATATCATATCTAATATATGACATTTTTGAGATCCCGTGGCTAGGAATTTGTAAGTCATAGTCAAAACATAACCATCCATCCTCAAGATGTCTTGTTGTCTTAGGTCAAAGGACCATGTACACAAATCGTAACGTAAATTAACCCGATTCATAGTTTGATATAATACTATTCAGGGATTCATATGGATCAATTTACTGAACTCTTCCTCTAAGGAGCACTCATTATATATCATTTGTGTCTCTACACCGATGGTCACAGAATCAGCCATACTCATCATATGAGTCGGATCAAATATTGTTATTCTTTATGAATATCCCACAAATAGGAATATTTAGAACATATATTTAAAGCCCAGTGATCACTATATTATGATCTCATCATAATTCACTTAATAATTGCATATGTTCATAGACTTCTTTGCAAACATCACACAAGAATGACAATTGAAAAAAATTTATTTTAACAAATATAATTAAAAGATAAAAGTATGATTGGCTTGCAAGCCACATAATATCCATCACTAGACATGCAAGACACCTGCCCAAAAAATGCAATGCGTATGTGTTGCACACGAGATGCAAGTGAAAATCATTGCATGAGATGCACTCGGTGCGCACATTGTGCACGCATCGTATGTGGATCATGGTGCACATTTTGCCAACATTGCTTATGTGTGAAAATCATGGGTGGCACGTGTGATTTGGGTGGCTGCTACCACTAGAGGTGCTTGAGGTGAAGTCCGAAATGCTAGAGAAGATGTAGGCAATATTGGAGGTGATGGATATTATGTGGCATAAAAGCCTATCACACTTCTATATATCATGTTTATTTTTATTGAAATGAAATTTTTTTATTCTTGTTCTTGTGTGATGTTTGCAATGAAGTCCATTATGATGGGATGATAATATAGTGATCATTAGTCTTTAAACATGTATTCTTAACATTCCTATTCATAGGATATTCGAGAAGGACATCAAATTATTTGGTGCCTATGCAAGCAGCCCATGCAAGCCTTGTGAGAATTATCTTATTTCTTCTCTTTCTCTCTTAATGAAGAGCTTTGAACAGGAGATCCAACCATCTAGAGATCTTGTGGATACTGCTAGAGGCTAGACACTTGAATAGCTTCACAAACTCCTTTAAATGAACCCTTTAAGTATGTTCTCTCACACATACTAGATGATAGGATAATTTGTTCTTGGTGCCTCAATGTTTTAAATATCTGTTTCAATATATTTCAATGCACTTGATGTTTTGATTAGAATTGTATAAAGCTTATCGACCTCAAAATCTAACTCTTCTCACGAGAGAATGTAATCATCACCTGATGACTTGAGTTGCTATGTATGAGGGGAGTTTGCCAAACTTTTGCTAATAGTGGACAGAGTGATGCTCGACTTCACCACAATGCTTACATGGTGGGTAAGATTTTCCATCAAGCCCGCATCGACAACTTTGATCTCGGTCATGTCCCAGAAAACGACCACTGATGTCACCTCCCTGATAGATATTATGTGGCCTATGAGCCAATCACACTTCCATGTATCTTTTTATGTTCATTGAAATGAAATTTATTTATCGTCATTCATGTGTGATGTTTACAATGAAGTCCATGACAATATGCAATGACTAAGTGAATTATATAATGATATCAGAATACAGTGATCACTAGTCTTTAAACATATATTCTGAATATTCTTATTGGTGAGATATTCTAGACAGACATCAAATTATCTGAAAAGAATATTACCATGTGATCTGACTAATATGATAAGTATGACTGATCATGTAGCCATCGGTATAGAGACACTAAGGATAGATAGTGGGTGCTCTTTGGATTATAAATACATGATAATCGATGATGGGGAAGGTTGCATAAGTGAGTTCTTATATACTCCATATCTCTTAGAGTATGTGGTGTAGCTTGACACCGAATGTGCTGACAACTCAACCTATCAATTGGGTTAAATTGATCCTTGATTAATTAATCTATACGTGGATAATTAATTAAGGTTGACCAATAAGGTGTTATTTGGTCTATAGAGTTATTAACTAGTGAGATATATGGACCTAGAGGGTCACACACATAAGGTCTACGGATGTTGGTAGATATAGACATAATTACGAGGGTTTTTATGAAAAAAACCTCATACCAAATGTCTTTAAATAGGGGAGAACGACCACAATGCAAGGTACACATGCAAGCCTTATAATAATTCTCTCATTTCTTCTCTTTCTCTCTTGATGAAGAGCTTTAAATAGGCGATCTAACCATCCAGAGACCATGTGGATACCGCTAGAGGCTAGACACTTGAATAGCTTCAAGAGAACTCTGTAAGTATGTTTTCTCATATATCATAAATGATAGGATCATCAGTTCTTGATACCTCAATGTTTTGAACATCTGATTCAATGTATTCCGCTGCATTCAATGTTTTGATAAAAAATTCAAAAATTTTATCAACTTGAGAACTCAACACTCCCTGGCCAGCATGGAATCCCAAAGCGAAAAAGCTAGTGGAATCAATGCCAAGGTGGAGAAACCACCAATTTTATAGAGCGGGGAAGAAAATCCAACACTCGCTTTGCAACATTGAAGGCTTTGACAAGCAAGGGAAGAGTAACCTCGCTAAGGACGATACCTTGGATTTGGGAGTTGACATAGGGCTAAATAGAGTTGAGAAATAATGTGATGTAGGATATTTTCAAAATAATAATATGTATGAAGATGAAATTGTGAATGTGAGTATGTTATGAAAGGATGAGAGAATTATGATATGAATATCTATTTATTATTTATGAAATATTCCTACAAATCAGGGAGGACCTATGAATGATATCAAAAGGGAATGGTTAAGTATATTAATGGTAACGTAGGGTTTGATATTTTCGAAGATACGAGGTTGGTGGAGTGGGAAATTGTAATAATGCGTTGAAGTAAAAGAGAGATGGAAAGGATGATAATTTTATTTAATGAATAAGAGTATTTTAATATATTTTTATATTGTGTAATAGAATATGAATGATGTTACGGATGATATGAGTATATATCAGTAATTATATGGAAGGAATAGTTTAGATAGATGATGAGAAGAAGAACGGAATGAGGGTTATGAGTTGCGATTAAAAGAATAATAGGTAAAGTGTTAAATAACTTATGTGATGAAGAGGGATATAAGAGAATAGAGGGTGAGGATTATGTAAGGATTAGTGTGGAGCGTGAGGGGAAGACTGAGAAGCGACAGAAGGATGATTATACGAGGAGAATAAGCGTATGGATAATGAGACGGGAATTAAGAAACGATAGATACGAATGGATATGCTATGACTGGGATTATCGTGGAATGTAGAAGTGATGTGGAGAAGAGATATAAGAACTAGAGATGCGACGGCGATGGGGAATACGACGGTGATTGGGGATATTTTTTAAAGAATAATATTTTCGGATAAGAGAGAATAGATAGAAAGAGAAGATTGCGTTGGACTTATGATATTAATATATGAACTATTAGCACGGTAAGAAGAGGGAGGATGTTACCTGAAAGAGGATGAGACGAGATGCTCTCGGATGACGCCCACTGACCCGGAATATCCTCAGAAAGGCTTCGGACGCGAAAGGGATGAAAGTGGACAGAGTGGGAGGGAGAACAGAACGGGAGGTAGAATCTCGGAGAGAGGCTTTGGAAGGGAGAGTGGAACACAGAGAACACGATGAACACAAATAAAAGTAACAGCATATGTCGGCGCGTCGCTGCAATTTCCGCGTACGGTAGTTACAGCATATGTCGGGAAGTTGATCTTGTACTTCCAAGGCTCCTTTGTTATATGAAGAATGAGAAATGCTTCCTTTGGTGTCTCGTGGTGATATCGGCAGTTATTGGAGCGTCACGATGCTTGCGAGGATCTGATCGGGCCAGAGGAATCCCGACTCTTCTTATTTCGTCGGAGCGTCCTGTTTATTTTGACGTCGTTTCACTTTCACGTAGTCAACGGGTTGACTGGGTTTTCTACTTTTGAAGTCCTTCCGAAATGCCGCGCCTTCCTTGATCCAATGAGCTTGCCTTATAGGAAATATCCGAGCGTGGATTTGCTCCAGAGATTGAAGATCTGTGGGTCGAATTGGTTGGTAGATGATAATTGGACAGCCTATGATCTTTTCGTCTATCATGGATGGTTGAATGCCGAGGCAGAAACTCCTGAAACTGGATTCGTCTCATGCACGTTTTGAGACGAGTAACTTGAAAAGAAGCTTCTTGTTTATTTCTTTGGGAACCCCGTACTGGAAAAGAACTCCTTGGAAGGACTGAGGGCCGTGACTGAGTGTTGCGATCTGCAACAAATGATGAGAGAGATGCCGAGGAAACCTCTGATTACGGATGAAAGGAATCGTTTGAAATGTTGTCATGTGGGAGATAATCCTTTCAGGACTTCTTCTTCTTCTCATCAGCCGTGAGGGCCTTGTTTAGAGGGAGATAGTTATCCTTGTTGAGATCTTCTTTGATAGAAATCCTCTTCAGCATAATTGTCAGTATAGGATTTCTATTTATGACTCTTGCATGATTCCATGATGTTTCTTCAATATGTAACTTCAGTAGAAGGGCAATGCGTGGATTCTTCTCCTGCTGAATTATCTTCATACGTTGTAGAACTATCGTTCATGTAGGATGTAACCGTCATGGTTGAAGCTCCTTCTTCAGCTGTGGAGTTATTGTTCATGTAGGATTCATAGATCTCCACTTCACGTGGAAGTTCATGACAATAAATTCGTGAAGGTCTTGTAAGCTCTTCATAGTTGACTTTAATCATCTTCTTTGCTCGATCAGAAGTGATCGATCCAAGCTTCATTATCTTCTTCAATTGTGACGCTTCTTTGATGTTAATCATGATTGTCTTCATGGGCTTTGACTTGAGCTTCTCCTGAAGTTAGTTTCTTATAATAGTAATAATATATAGATCTCTCTTAAAATTCCAACTAAGGGTGGTTTTTAAAGAGAGAAGGAAAATAACAAAGATATTCCTACTTATTTTCTTTCTTGAGATCATTACTTATAATTATATAAGGTACCTATGATATAGTGGATATGGTTTGGATAATTTGGAACTTATATCAAGGTAGAATGTGGTTGACTTGGTTCATTCAAGGGATTCTAAGTATCTAAGTATAAGGGTTAAATTTCTTTTGACCAAGTCAATCTTTAGATCATGTATACTAGGAGGATGAGGGAAGATAATTCCCTTAGAATCTACACTCTCTTTCAATGTTTTAGAGAGGTCTTCTTCATTCACTTAATGGATGGTGAATTTCTCAAACTCATGAGTAAGGAGGAGGATAGTGTCTTGTTGTTGTTGAGACTGAGATCTCTTAAGTTATATCTAGGTTCACTTAGAACCTTTGTGTTCATGTTTTGGGATAATTCTCCATCATAATGATATTGCAAGATCCTCCCTATAACACGACTGTGTGGCCATGTCTAGGGTGAAAGGTTGGTAAACCTCAAGCTAGATGAGAAATCCACAAAGCAAATCATAAACGTCCTCTATAGCCCCATACAAGCCCTTTAGCTTGAACATCTTCTCAAAAGTATCCAGAATGAGAGTGTTGTTAGCCAAAGCAACATACATGCGAGCCCATCCATCCTAGATTTGCTTTAACATGCTCAAATGGCCAACTTAAGCATCCATGGAGTCATAGCCTGATCACCAATGGTCCAATTTTCAAGATTAGGGTTGTTTGGAGGAGGGGATGCCTTTGTGATGAAGCACTCATAAACATAGATTTGCAAGTAAGTGTCGGAAACTAGCTGACCAAGTGAGATAATTTGTACCATCAAAAATAGCACATGGCGCTTGGAGTTGGTGGATGAAAGGGTTTGGCAAATCATATAGAGTTATCAAGAACCAAGGTGGGGAAATAGAAAGCTATGAGATAGGGGTTACCAGCTAAGGCGGAGTGGCTGGAGGGATAGGAAGACCATTGATTTCGTGAAGAGGCTGCAAATTTGGTCAAGCTAGTGACCTAGGGGCTTGAGCGACAATTGAGAAGCTGGAGCAATCAGTATTAAAAGGAGGCAGCGTCAAGCTGGCAAGCAAAAGGTGACTGAATTATTGCTAAGACTCTTTTTTAGGGGGCGTCGTTGTCCCCCTTGTGATAGGGTTGGGTTAGATCGTAGATAAGAACCCCTAGCCCTTGTCGCAAATACAATCCATGGCTAGGGCTGTTGCTTAGACGGTGATCGTTTGGGTGATCGGCTTGAGCAAAAGGCAAAGGCGGAATGGGGAAGTAGAGGCGGCATCAATGGAGGACGGCCATACGACTAGCATGACTTGGGTGATCTACGGAAGCAGAGGGCGAGCGTGCAATCTACTTGAGTAGAAGGCGGCGGTGCAACCTAAACAAGTAGATGAAGGATGGTAGATGCTGAATGGTGAATAGTGCTTGATCGTGACTAGAGGGCGGGCAAAGTGTTGCACACAAAGGGAAATTAGAGGGTTGTGCGCATAGGGGAAGTAGACAATTGTGAATAGAGGGTTGCGCAAAGAGGTTTTTTTTGGGTTAACATCATATAGTGGCACGACCTTTAGGGAAATCATCAAATACTGCCACGACCTTTTTCGGTGGCTCAGATACTGGCACCACCTCAGCATTCCCGCTGAGGTGGCATTTTTTATTCTTTCCTCCCCCACCTGGCTGCCACCTGGTCCTCCTTATTCTCTTTCTCTCTCTCTCTCTTCATTCTCTTCCTTTCTCTTCATTCTCTCTCTCTCTCTTCATCTCACGCGGTCCTCCTTCGCGCTCTTTTCTTTGGCAGATCTTCTCCAATTCCGCCACCTTCCACTGCATTCCCCGGAGATGAGCTCTCATCTTCTCGGTATCTTCCGCAGGAAAGACCTCCATTTTCCTCGCTTAGATGACGATTTGTTCTCTCTCCTCTGCGGCGCGGAGAAGGGTCTTGATCTTAGACTGGCCGGCGGTGATGGCTCGCACCGCCGACCAAGGGGGAAACCTGGAATTCTCTGCGAGGTGCGAGCAGGTCGCGGGCGAGAGTTTGCTGTAGTCCACTGCGGCACAGATCTTTTCTCTTTCCTCGTCTGTGACTAACCCGGAATGAACCTGTATTAAGAAAGAAGCGATTTCTTTGGATAATGAAAAGGAAATCAAAGGTCATAATAGAAAAAAGCGAATGAACACAGAGCTATTGAACAGTAGCCATAATCACTCGAAGAAATAATGAACATGACTTCTCCGCAGAATCTCGAGCGAATTTCCCATGATAAAATAGCTCTTTTTCGATAAAAAAAGAGAGAGAGAGAGAGAGATGAGTTCCTCGAAGACAGCTTTGAGCATTAAAATATTAATGAATCAGCAACCAATTTGCACTATTTTTTAAAAATAAAAAGAAATAACGAATCTCAAGAACGAACGAAACATAATTCCCTGAAGAACAGACAAAAATATCCGTAAAACATGACTTACTCGTAAAAGAAAATTCTCTCTCACCTGAAGGAAGACGTCAACGGCCCGGTAAACCCCATCGTATGATGTTCTCGCACCATCCGGCAGAGCCCTCAACATACCCACGAACTTCTCTCTCTTCAGACTCTTCTCCGGAGCTATCTCTCCCATGTAGGCGTCCACCAGAGCAGCCACTTTCTTCATCCTATCCGACGAACTCCTCTCCGAGACAAAAACCCTGACCAATCTAAGCACTAAATCTACGTCGTACATCCCCCTCGCGCCGGGAACGAGGAGATTGTCCAAACTCGCTTCATCCAACTTCCTTCCGATCATCTTCTCCAGCTTGGCTCTGCAGCTCTTCGCTATCTTCAGTCCAAAAGAGAAATGGTGAATCCCGAATAGGGATTTGCATGTTGTGGGCGAGCTCTCGAGGAAGAACAGGAAGTCAATGACAGTTTCTACGGTCTTTTTCTTCTCTTCCATAGAAGAGTTTTGCTTGGATTTTAAATAGTGGAGGATGAATTTTGCGATCGTGGGGTGATTTACAAACGAAGAACTAATAATTGATGAGTTGTGATTGAGAGAGGAAGGAGGACCGCGTGAGATGAAGAGAGAGGAAGAGATCAGAGTGACTTCAACAGTGGGAAAACGCCAGATCTAACGAAAATCCGCTCACTCTTCGTCGACGGCCTCCAAATCAGCGACGCGACGGCTTTCCGAAAGGAGATCGATCTGCCGCCGCGAAGAGGATATCGACGAGATTCTGCGGAGAAGTCATGTTCATTATTTCTTCGAGTGATTATGGCTACTGTTCAATAGCTCTGTGTTCATTCACTTTTTTCTATTATGACCTTTGATTTCCTTTTCATTATCCAAAGAAATCGCTTCTTTCTTCATACAGGTTCATTCCGGGTTAGTCACAGACGAGGAAAGAGAAAAGATCTCGTGCCGCAGTGGACTACAAAGCAAACTCTCGCTCGCGACCCTGCTCGCACCTCGCAGGGAATTCCAGTGTTTCCCCTTGGTCGGCGGTGCGAGCCATCACCTCCGGCCAGTCTAAGATCAAGACCCTTCTCCGCGCCGCAGAAGAGAGAGAACGAAATCATCATCTACGTGAGGAAAATGGAGGTCTTTCCTGCGGAAGATACCGAGAAGATGAGAGCTCATCTCCGGGGAATGCAGTGGAAGGTGGCGGAATTGGAGAAGATCTGCCGAAGAAAAGAGCGCGAAGGAGGACCGCGTGAGATGAAGAGAGAGAGAGAGAGAGAGTGAAGAGAGAGGAAGAGAATGAAGAGAGAGAGAGAGAGAGAGAATAGGGAGGACCAGGTGGCAGCCAGGTGGGGGAGGAAAGAATAAAAAATGCCACCTCAGCGGGAATGCTGAGGTGGTGCCAGTATCTGAGCCACCGAAAAAGGTCGTGCCAGTATTTGAGCCTGGAAAAAGGTCATGCCAGTATTTGATGATTACCCTAAAGTTCGTGACACTATATGATGTTAACCCTTTTTTTTTCGTCAATTGAGGGCTTCTTTAGGTGGACAGCGCCTGAGCAAAAGACAACACTAGCAAGGATTGTTCTAGGCATGGCCTAGATGATGAGCAGCGGAGGCAATTTAGAGAGCGACAATGTGATTCAAAGGGAGTTGCCTGGCAAGGAAGATACGATGATGCAAACTAGATGGTGCAATCGAGTGAGAAAAATATGGCAGCATGAAGCATAGGGCAAGAACGGGCATAGGGTTGAAACCTAGGGCTCTGATATCATGTGAAAAGAGAAAGTTGGAAAGCCCAAAACTTGATAATTGAACAAGAAGGGTATAAATGTGGTTATGGAGCAAGAAAGAGAGAGAGAGAGTAACTACACTATTTTCATTATACCATGATACCATGACCTTATACACTACAAGATTAATCATATATGCAAGGCAAGGACTTTGTCTTTCTTCAATGAATTTGGGGTTATCATTGTTTTTCTTCCCTATTAAACAATCCATCATCCTTTTGTTGGAGTTTTAATTTTTCATGAATATTTATATATATTAAATTTTGGAGGAAATAAGTCATGCTCAAATATTCAAGAGAATAGAATAAAATATTGAGGAAAATGTATAAGGCTTCTTCTATAGAACACTATTGTTGAGGATCACAAACACAATTTCAATAATGCTCTAACCCAAGTGCTTGACGACCAAGTTGCAAATCACAAGCACTTGCTCATTTAATGTACATTCCTTGTCAATGTTATTTCTAAAAGTGCAATGTTAATTTATTTCGTCCAAGCATCAACAATACATACTATGGAAGTGACTTTTAGAATCCTTCCTCTGAATTTGACCTTTATTTTCTCATATATCTTTATCATGATCTGTCTAATCGCCTGATAGCCAAGGATTTCTTGGTCAGGTACTACAACAACCAAATAAAGACTTCTTCTCAATGATGCTCCAAGCCTAGTTGGTTTTTCTTATGAACCTTGCCATTTCTTTCATTGTTTCTTCCAATCTAATACCAATGTAACACAATTTCTTTGATGCCCTGGCTTAAAAGGTGTTATATACCAACTTTTCTTTGCACCAAGCCCCTTGAGTTCATTGCACTCCTTTGGACATTTCTTCTTCTAATGTTTCAAGAAGACATCTATATAATTTTGTAGTTCCTATCAATAATAATCAAATGTGTAGGGTTTCAGATATGCTGGAGATAACAAGAGTACTTGTCTTCAATTTTTTTGAATTTTTTAAGGGCATGATACTTCACTTTTAGTGTGCTTCTTGTACCCCACTTAATGTGTTCAAGCCAAATCAATATATCAAAATTATCTACATCATCAAACACCATCATGGATAGAAATTCGAAGTCTACAATACCTCCTCAACATTGTCTAACATTTCATGACTCCTAGAAGAAGTTGACCATACAATGTAATAGAACTGAAAGAATAGAGTAAAGCAGGTTACAAACATGAAATATCTTTGATAGTAATAGCAAAAAAACATATCTTCAATATTTACTGCTATAACATATACCAAGAATTTAAGAAAATTACACATTTATCGGTACAAGTACTTCATATAAACCTTCAATTTAAATGTCATTGATAGATCATAGAATGTAGGGTTCAGGTATATCAGATCCATCATTAACTAAAGTCATTAGCCTTGTAGATATTCTGTCATGCAAGTTGCTTATTCTGTTAGGGCCAATTCCAAATAGATGATTGCATTTTTACTAGTTCAAGTTCTCTTCTCAATTTTCAAAAATCAGATAATTCTAGCAGTAAAAAGCACCCAAGAATCCCCAAAATCTTGAGATTATAAATCACGAAATCTGACTCTATCAGTAAAAAAAGATAAGGCTATATTTCCTGATTTCCCCTGTAGGAACTTCTTGATAGAGGATCCTTTTTATTTGTTCAAATTCATTTTGGATTCAATAAAACCAACAGATCCAAGAGCTGGAAGCTAACTATATATTCCCCTCTTTATAGATTTATGCACAGATGATCATTTCTTGTTCAAATTCACTTATTCGTAGAATTACAACAGCTAATTCAAGAACACGGCAACTGAAACACTAGATAATCCTAGTAATTGGGAGATTAGCAATGAGGTAAGCCTATTTCATATTTGCTTTCTCTATTGAAAAACATGATGACACTTTGAGCTAGTGCCCTCCTATATGTCAAAATCCCAGTAGAATGTGATGGCGTAACTTAGAAGATACATTTATGATACCCCAAAGGGAGTTAAAGACAGAAACAAGGGATGAAATCAACATTAAGTGAATATTAAAAAAAGAGATACTTTGACTTTAAATGTCGACGTTAACTAGAGAAAGACAAGAGACAGAATGTGGGAAAGAGAGGGGTGGGACCAAAGGTAGATAAGAGAGAATGGGACAGAGCGAGGGGGGACGAGAAAGAATGCAAAGAGAGGGGGAGGAACCAGAGACAGATGAGAGAGAATGCCACCGAGGGAGCTTACCTGGTGGGGTTAGGGCTGCCGCATATTCAGATAGAGAGAGAGAGAGAGAGAGAGAGAGAGAGAGAGAGCTGTAGAGAGATAGACGAAGAGAGAAGAAGAGAAAGGAGGGAGGAAGGGACAGAGAGGCAGGGCTGCTGCTATATGCTGATGTCAGGGGAGAGGGGGAGAGACGGAAGGATGTTCTAGCCACTCTTAACAGGAGAGCAAGCTGGCTGGGCTTGTAAACGAAACATCCTTTTCGGATAAAAGGAGTTGAAAAAAAAAAGAGGAAAGGACTATTGGAGGAGCGTGTCGATGGAGTTTTCTCTCTATTCCACGGACGCTGACGTCAACAGTAAGCGTCCGGTCTGCACTGGAGGGCTCCGGCCTGCGCGGTGATCATGGCCACGAGATTCGCGGACCTGGCGACGGGATTGGAAGCTCTGACATATGTCGAGGCTGCGACGTCTCCGGAAGGGACAAAGTAGGCGCCGTTGAGGAAGAGATCCCCGACGGATGTCCAGTTCCAAGTGCTCCACTCGTTTTGTGGCGCATATTCTCTCCTCGTTACCTGTTTTTCGCATGTACACGTCAATCTAGCCTTCTGGAATCAACGTCGAGTTTTGAAGATTTTTACCTGTTTCTTGGATTTTTGAACCGGGGCGACAAAGCGGTTTGCCTGGCTGTAAATGGTGGGGTTGCCGCTGCCTCCAATGGCGTAAAGTCCCCAGTGAGTGTAATCGTTGTTCACCACGTGGCAGTACCCCAGACGGCACCTTCATTTTGTAAAAGCAACGAGCTCAAAGAACTGCTCATATGAAGAACTGATACCATTAGAGAAGAAGAAGATCCAGATGATTATAAAGAGGATCCGGAAGAAGAAGAAGATCCAGATGATTATAAAGAGGATCCGGAAGAAGAAGAAGATCCAGATGATTATGAAGAGGATCCGGAAGAAGAAGAAGAAGAAAATCCAGATGATTATGAAGAGGATCGGGAAGAAGAAGAAGAAGATCCAGATGATTATGAAAGAGGATCCGGAAGAAGAAGAAGATCCAGATGATTATGAAGAGGATCCGGAAGAAGAAGAAGATCCAGATGATTAAGAAGAGGATCCGGAAGAAGAAGAAGATCCAGATGATTAAGAAGAGGATCCGGAAGAAGAAGAAGAAGCAGAAGAAGCAGATGATGTTGAAGAGGAATAAGAAGATGAGGATCATGCCAATGTTGATGAGGGGGACAACGATGATGAAGACGAAGAAAATGATGGTGCTGATTGTTACGATGATCTAGGAGACGAAGGTGTTTATGATGATGATGATACAATGATTAGATAATGTTGAAGACGAAGAAAATTATGATGATGATAATGATGATGATACAATGTTTAGATAACGTAGATGACAAAGAAAATTATGATGATGATGATGGCACAATTAGATGACGTAGAAGACGAAGAAAATTATGATGATGACGACGACGATGATAATAATGATGATGATGGTGAAGACGGTGATGATGGTGAAGAGGATTATAGTGACGATGATGATCATGACAATGAGGATGCAGAAGAAGAAGATTTTGATGATGACGAAGAAGTATAAGAAGAAGATGACGATAGCGATGGTGATGAAGAAGATGATGATGGAGAAGATGAAGAAGAAGACGAAGAGGAATAAGAAGAACCCACCTGGGCATCCGCTGAACAAGGCCCTCCCCAAAATGGTTGTAGGCGACGGTGACCTGCAAATTCCTGTCATCGGCGAAGTCGTTGTTGTGCCCGAGCAGCATAACCTTGTTATGCTGGCTGAAATGGTTGTTGGAGATGGTGATAGCCGTCGAGCCATGGATAGCGTCCACGAGCCCATCGTGACAGTTGTAGAGCGTGTTGTGGTCTATCTAGACATTCCTCCCCCCGAAAATCGATATCCCATCGCCATCAGTAATCGTCCTCCATCCATAGTGATCCGGCGAGTCCCTCACCAACGCATTCCCTCCCTGCTGGCAGTCATGGATATGAAGCCCGTGAATGATGATGTAGCTCACGTACTGTATAGTGATGCACGGCCCCCCTGCGATGTGCACGATTGCCCCGCGCCCGTCGATCGTCTTGTAAGAATTCATCAGCAACTCCTGCTTAAGCGTGATTGTCATATCATTGGCAAAGACGATCCAAAGTGGTTCCTTTTGGATGACGGCGTGACGGAGAGTGCCCGGTCTGGGGTTGACAGCGTCATCGTTGCTGGGGTCCATGACCACATAGATTTGGCCGTACTTTCCGCCGATGGCGTCCTTGCCGAAGCCGACCGCGCAGTCGGCCAGTCTCTGCCGGTTGGAAGCCCAGTTCGGGTCGCACCGCCAGCAGTCATCGATCGGGTTGCCCGTGTTGCATGATAGCTCTGCCGTGCTTCGTCGGCGGGACGCCATCTCGTTGGTGGTCCTGGTCAATGCTCACAGACTTCATTTCTTAACCAAGGTCACTGAAGCCGAAACCCTAGAAAGACGCAAGGAAAAGAACTGAAGGACTACCTGAAGACCTGGAAGATGAGCTGCGCGGTTCTAGAAGTCGAGACGGGGCAAAGAGAACAGAAGAGGAGGAAGAAGGAGAAGCAGACTAAAGAAAAAGGAAGAGAGGCCATCATGGACTCTTCTTCTTTCTCTTGACGTGCGAACTACCGAAGAGACAAAGAGTTCGAGAGTGGGTTTTATAACGGTAACAGACAAAGAGTTCGAGAGTGGGACCCCCTTTTCCTAATTTGACTTTGATTTTTGGGACCCACTTCATCGCATCTTGCGCCGTTAATTACGGTGCTCGTCTTTGTCACCGGCAAGGATACGGTTTGTATCTTCCCACCTTCCCACCTTGATAAGGAGAGAGAGAGAGTGACATTGAGAGATAGATAGATAGATAGATAGATAGATAGGGACAGATAGATAGGTAAATAGATAGAGATAGATAGATGGATAGATACATAGAGAGAGAGAGAGATAGACAGACAGAGAGCGCGCGACAGTGAGAGCCCCATTATCAATACAGAGAGCGCGCGATACATAGAGAGAGAGAGAGAGAGAGGGTAGTCATAATCAAACCCTCGGCTTATGAAAGAGACGTGAATAATCGTGCACATGGGAGATCGGATATTCTCTTAGCAGTTTGACCTCTAGGTAGCCAAATCACTTCATCGGACTCAACGTCCCTTCCCCTCGTCGCCTTGATTGAAAACGGCGTGTATTTACATCTTTTTGCACGCCACTGCACGGGATACTGTGGTTGATTATCGATCCATTTAAATAAATTCAGTAAATGCAATCTT
>CM044101.1:15769662-15940654 GCA_024174645.1 Lemna minuta
CCGCCACGAACTTCCCATCCCACATATCCTCCTTATCATATAGTCCCTCGTTCCAGGAAATCAAAACTCCGCCCGATCGACCTGTTGCATTCACTACATGATAACCCTCCAAGAAATCCCGTCCGACCACCCTCCAATCCTGTGGTTCACACTTTTTCATCCACGTTTCCTGCAAACACATCACTGTGGCTCCCCACTCTCTCAGATATTTGGCCATGATACTCCACCTTTTAATGTCATGGAGCCCATGTACGTTCCATGAGATACACTTCATGAAGACCCTTGCGTCCCCCTCCCACCCTTCTGGTTTTCGGTGAAACCTCCACATTCACCCATGCGAACTCTCCTTAATTCCAACTCCATCTCGTCGCTTGCTAGATTAGTCTCGGGCACATCTGTTGAACTCTCCTCCCCTCCAACCTCTCTACCTCCGTCTTCAGCCTTTTTAGACCCCACACTCTGCCTGAGTCGTAAGTCTTCCAGATGGCGGGCACCCTCATCTTCCCACCCTTACCCACTGCCAGCCATATCTTAACCCCCCATCTCCCTTGATAAAGAGCTTCCTCCTCTCATATCAAACATGGCGTCCAATAATGTCCCCCTTTAAGAGCCTCTTGCCCCGCTTTCTTACTTGTATGGGGCTTATCCTCTTTCCTCCCCCCCTTGAGTCTTATGAGAACTGAAAGTCTTCGACGCCTCCCTACTCGTCGCATGGTCCACCGACCCCCTCAAGCTTTCACCCTTCTCGCTCCTCCTATTCCTCTGATTTTCTGCCCCCAGCCCCATCATTTATCAACTCCCCACTCCTCCCTCCATCTGCAGCCAGAGCCTCCTCCCCCTTCCTATTCTCATCCCTTCCTCCATCTGTCCTCTCAATGACGCAACTGAATTCTCATTTTGCAAGTGGAGCTGGTGGCTGCCGCTCAAATATGTTCACCGCAACTATCCCTTTAAGACTTTGAAGCATGACTGGTCGTGATAGCACCTCATCCTTTTTCATCTCCACCTCCAAACCCGTCAGGTTTGGATTGCCCGACTCTTATCCAGTCGTTATAATGCCTTTCAGTCGCCCAAATGATCTTACTATCGCCTCCATGTTCTTACTGGAGCGATAGGTGGCCGGTACCCCCCTAACGTTGATGATCGCAAGCCGTGTCACATCCTCCCCGTACATTGTTTGTCCATATAATTCGCTGCCATTTTACTTTTGCATCCCCGATCACCTGGTACCCTCCACACAATTCGATACAGAGAGTCGAGGAGATCTATCTTAGAAGAATTTCACCAGTCTCTAGCTTCTTCACCTTCGAGCCCGCTAAATCCGGAAATCTTGTCACGATTGCCTGAATTACTTCCTCCTCCTCCACAACTCCTACCACGAACTCGCCTACTAGACATGCCACACTAGGAAGGTATTTCTCCATCCCTTCATATCTGATTCTCTCACCCTTGCGTTCTATCGCTGCCACTGGACATGCCACCTCATAATGCCCCACTCTGCGACAATACTTGAAAAACGACAGGGTCGCGACATTCATATTTAGCATGACCTTTTTCCAGGCATTTATAGCAGGTAACCCTCTGTCCTTTCCCCCCTTTTATCTGCGTTCCTCTACCCCACATCACCGCTTGTCTCGACTCGTTCCAGAATTTCGCCGCCTTCTCACCTCCATCCACCCCTCCTATGTTGTCCCGATCCCTGTAATTTGTTCATTACGCTTCTGAGACTGCAAACTCGCTTCCTGCCTGGAGAACCCCGACTTAGCCTGAACAACTGCCGGTATGGATAAACCTCTGTCGAAGCCGGTGGGGAGCATGATAACATGCTAAATAAACATTATAAAATATGATTATTGATGCATATTAAGGCATAAATGATTTCATTTCCATGCATGCTATCATATTTATGTGTATTTTTCTATCATTCCATGAAAAAGTCATTATAATCTCAAAAATACTTTAAATTAGGGTTAAATATGATGATTTAAAAATAATTAATTTAAATAACCCATCTTTACTTGAGATTTTAGATGTTTTTAAAGTTAAAATAATGAGAGAAATCATTTATTTATATTTACTTAAGAGAAAATACTTAAAGAATAAAATATATTTTTGAAATAAAAATTAAAACTCTCATTATTTATCAATTTTTACCTTTTAGAATGATAGATAATTAAATTTTGGATCAAATGAAAGAAATTTGGATTAATTTGGAGTTATATATTAAAATTTATGAATTTTCTAATTTTTAGAGATTTTTCCATATTTTTCTGAATTAATTTTGTGATTTTTAATTTTAAAAATGATTTAAAATAAGCAAAAAGGGGGGTTAATTCGCGCAGGGCCACGTGGATGCGACGTGGCACTCAAGGCCATGTGGCAGCGCCACGCGGGCCGACGCGGCGCGGATGTGACGTGCTATTTATATATATCGTAATTATATGGGTTATAGTACATATAAGCATTCCGTATTTAGAATTTAAGCTAACCCTTCTAAAGGTCGCATCTTATATACCCGCCAATACTCTTAAATTTTCTCCGTGTGGGACTAAGTCCCACACGATATTTGAATGTGCAGGACACGTGGCTGAATAAGGAGCGCAGGATCAGATGAAGAGTGATCGAAGCGTGTCGATCGGATGTACCCGCGGTCCACCGGATCACATCAAATGCACTTGGCTTTAATCGGGAGTTATAACGGCTCAAATCTAATCGCACAAGATGCATCCAAAGCGTCAGATCGCGATCTAACGGCGACGATAAAAGGCGTTTTTATAGCGCTTATCACACGACTTCATCCTGACCCTTCATCGAGATCCGACGGCTACGACTTAACCGAAACGGTCCACAATAGACCGTTTCATCGTAACCGTCGATCGTTTCGATCGGACGGTTACGCCCAAATACCCTAACAAAAGAGGTGTTCCTCCAATTTTTAATGCATTCGAGTTAGAAATCAATCCAATTGATTTGTTTAGACACCTCCCTTCTCGAGTCTCTCGATTCCATCCTCTTCTACACTCATTTCTGCATCCACAAAGGGTTTGAAATCGAGATTTGGTTGAGAGACGAAGGAGAAATCGCAGCTTGAACTCCACGATCGAGTTATTCGCATTTTCGACGATTGAAGTCATTAATCGTGTTAATTTGATCGCAATCTTAGGTTAGTGGAGTCGGTTTTTGCTAATCTATCATCAATTCATGTTTAATTTCGATTTAGATTAGGATTTCAAGTTCAATTTAGTTTAATTTTCCTCAAAATCACGATTTACAAGTTTGGAAATTTCTCCCCACTTCGATCTTCAATTTCTCCGCGAAATCAAGATTAATTTCAATGATTTTTGATTTCGTGGAAACGATTGGAAGTTCTCTTTTGATTTCAATCTTTTTTTTATTTCAATTTCTATCATCGATTCATCGTCCGATTTGATCAATTTCGAAGAGATCATCATAAATTTCCTTATTACCCTGTGGATTCGACCCTTATTTACCATTATACCAATCAATTTAAGATATTTTCATCAAATTGGTAAGTTTGGAATTATTTTTGACACGAGACCGTGTGAAATCGATGACCTCGTGGTTTCGTCTTGTCAGAGCGCACCCAGCACTGGCACCTTCTTCCCCTCGTATCCATATTCATCCCATGTCCTCCAATATCCATTTCTCCCTACCCTAGTGACAGCGCGGGGCTGCTCTCGGATTTTGAAACCTAGCCTCGGATTCTCCAATGCATTGGGCAGGAATTGTGGCGCCACGGGCCGGGAAAGTCGCCTAACTTCATTTAACTTCAATCGGCCCCACCGCTCGGGAGGAGCGGATAAACTCGGCGGTAATCGGTGATTCAACATTATTTGTTGCGGCTCCCGCGAGTCCCACAGACCGATCGCGGCTTCCGCGGGTCCCGCAGACCGAGCGTGACTTCACGATCACAGCCGAGCGCGACCGATCACGGCTCAAGATCTTGATTGTTGCTTCAACAATGCACAACATAAGATGCCAAGAAGGCATCGATAGAAGGCAGGTGGCAGACGCCAAAAAAGCTTATAGGCATAGGGAGATAAGATCCTGAATGCTGGATATTAGTGGCCAACAGAATAATTCCTCGTGGGCATTCCATCGAACACAGTTTGGGTGTACTTCACTTTGATTTGCCAAGCATCGTATGCACTGAATTCCTAAGCCTGAACACTTCAAATCACTCGAAGAAGATCTTCAGCTTCTTAGATGGCTCTCTCTCTCTCTCTCTCTCTAGATCAGAGAGATGGTCTCGCCCACCCAACCTTCATCCTACACCATCCTTGCAGCTAGATATCATGTAAATAAAATTTATTTTATCTTGAATTTTTAAAGCAAGGAAGAAAATCCTATTTTTTTCTTGTATTGTTATTATTTAGCCAAGGGGTAGTTGATGAAGTGAGATCCTGATCTCCACGTTGTATGTCATGGTTCAATTTTGTCAATGTCTTTAAAAAGTAAAATTTCATTGTATTCTCTAAATGATGAACTCTTTATGGTTTTCAAGTGTTGAAGAATGATAATTATGTTTGATATGATTTTGCAATAGGTCATTATTTTAAAATTTTAAAATTACTGGTGTATGTTAGACCAGCAGGAAGTTACATAATGGACCCAGCTAGAACTACATCAAGTCACTTCTTATTCACTTGTTGGTGGTGCCAATATTACAGATTGTGTGGTATTGACTGGTAATTTTGTCGTTCTAGCAGGCTTACTGATGTAGCCCAGAATGTTGCTCAGGAGCCTATTTCTTGTTATTCTGGGCAAGTTCATATTGAAGGCCCATTAAAAGCTTATTGGGCCAAGGGAGAATCCCTAGGACCTGACACATGCTGTGGAATATCACCTAGGGACCACAAATATTTATGACTTTTGTGTTGTCTTTGCATGGGTCAAATCACTTGGACGACCTTTTACTTGTTGAGGCCTATATAAGGTCCCCATTGTAACACTGGAAGATACAATTTGAAGTTATCCCTTTTTGAGAGCTCTGCTTTCTTTCTGAGTGTTCTCCCTGCTGAGAGTGCTTAAGTGTTTGTGGATTCAAGCACACCCCCTTGTGGATTCAAGGGTTGAAGAGGTTAGTTTTGTGGATTCAAACTCTAACCCTTCTTGTAGATCAAGGCTTGTGGATTTAAGTATTTGTTCTACATTTATCATGTGCTAAGGCTGCGTCACTTACGTGCAGCAGAAGCACATCTTTCTAATAATTAGGTAAATGACTCCCTCACTAAGAGAAATTGTAATAGACTTAAATCTGTGAGGATTTTGTGACCGGATGCAGGACCGGATGCGAAACCGATCTCACACCGTGATACTAGGGGTGAACTAGGGGAGGGGTTACCTTGGGGAATTCTAATAAGATGTAATAAACTAATAATGCAATCAAGCAGCATGCCGTCTCGGGTGTCGCCTCTGTAGGCCCTGGGGTGCGCCGAGTAGAGTCCGTCCGGGAGTCCTTCCAATCCACGTCCTCGCGGGCATTGGGCCGTGAATCGTCGAGGGGAGCTCGACAGTCAACGCGACAGGGTTGGACCACGGTCGGAATCCTATCAATTTTTCTAATCTCTCGGCCTATCTAAATCCGGATGGCGGCGGAGACGGTGCGGGAAATACCGAAGGAAATATAGACTTCGAAGTAAATAAAAGGGGGGGGGGGAATGAGTGCCTAACCTGCGGGGCGCGAGCCCGGTCGATCGGGGTGTGGGAGATCGTCGTATGTGACACGGACGGTCAGCAGGACAGCCGGTAGATGTAGCCTGGGGGCGGTGTGGTCAGCGGCGCGTTGAACGTGCCCAGTTGGATGTCGCGCGCGACAACTTGGAGAGCGAGCTGAGCACGTTCAGGTGGGAGCTCTGGAGATACTGCCGGATTGCAGGTGAGCTAGGAGGTCAATTTCGTAGATGTCGGCGAGATGTGACCGCTCGCGATCTCAGGTACAAGGCTCAATCGACCCGCTCAAGGCGATGGTCCGACTGAATCCGCGGGAAGCAGTCCGGCGGTGCAGTGGGTACGGAAGCAACAAATTCCCGGAGAGAGGGGGGAACAAGAGGCGCCGCTGGGCGTTGAGGTGTAGATGAGAGGGTGACCTGGCGACGGAAACTCAGCAGGTAGGAAAGTTATCAATCGCGATTGCGGAAGTGGGATCAAAATAGAGGGTCGGTGTCTGGGGATTGGTAACGTGGCAAGTAGGAACTGGGGGGAGGGGATGGGAGGAATGGAGCTCCGTGAATGTCGGAGGAAGCGGGAAGCTCGGCTGACGGGGAAGAGGATTCGGTAGGATCCGAAATTTGTAGGATCTGGGGAGAGGGAAAATTCCGATGATTCCCGAACGAATCTCAGCCGAGATTAGGGAGGGGTTGGCAAGGCTTGGCCGGATCGAGTTCAGGTGGAGGTCGGGATGGAGGTTTACGGTCTGAAATTCTGGATGCGGCGAGGGAGCTGGAGGGAGAAGAGCGTGCGGGAACGGCAGTTGTGACTGGGCTGGGAAACAGGGAAAATGGAAAGTCAGGGGGAGTGGCTGTCGCTTGGACTTGCGGAATGCCGTGACGGGTAGGAAATTCCTTGCAGAACGGCAAAACGAAGATGATTGTGGCGGGGCAGAACACGTGACGTGGTTGAGGGCGAACGGTGACAGAGGCGGTAGGGAGATGGCGGTTTCACGAAGATGTAAATTCGACTGCGACGGGATAGGCGTATGGTGGACTGAAGGAAGAGAGGAGAGAAATGCCTCAGCGCTCACGTGGAGGAGAGGGGAGGGAGATCCCGATCGGGAGAGGAGTGATCGCGTGGAGGCGTGGGAAAATCGGAATCTGGGAGGTGTGGAGAGCGTGATTCGCGGATGGCAGAGAGGAGGTGGGAACAGGATGATGGAGGTGGAGGAAGAGGAGGGTCCGTGGAGGAGGAGGGGAGGTAGCATAGCTTTCCGGTGGCAGCGGCGGCGGCGGGTAGACTGCACGCTGGGGATATGCAACCAAGGCAAGGGGAGGCGGCGGCCTCAGCGGCAGGCACGGCGGCGGCACGTGAAGGTGCGGCGGCGGAGGCAGCGGTTGGTCTCCTTCCTTGATCTTCCTTGAGCAGCCACTTGAGAGGGAGATTGCTCCTTTCTTTCTTCAAATGATGGCTAGGGTTTGTGGGGGGGGGTCCCTTCCCCTCTTATAGAGCCCATAGTGGGCCTAGAGAGGAAAGGGCCCACTTGAGGCCCACAACCCACACCTAACATAATCATAGAAAATAAAAGGTCCACAAAGAGAAAGGGCTTCACGAATGGGATCCCGAAAAAAGGGAAGAACCCACTCGAACGCTTAAAAGGGAGAGAAGAAGATATGCAAAGGCCCGCTTAAACACGTGCGGGCTAATAAAGTTCATAATGAAAGAAAAGACAGAAAAGATAACTCCACGCCCGCGCGAGCCCTGTGAAATGTGTCGTGGCGAGATGAGGTCCTCACTTGGTGTAGTGAAACTCGGCATCCTTCGTCTTCGCTTGTCGAGGGGGCTGGACGCGCGTGGGTGTCGGCTCCTCCGGCGCCGTAGTGTCATGCCTTGGTGGCGACGGGGGTCGTACGCCGCCAGTTTAAATCTGTGAGGATTTTGTGATTTTATCTTGGATTATAGGTTGCAGTTTATTCCGAATGCGGAGCTATTGTATTGCCAATGGTCAAGCACCCTTTCGTTGTGGGTTTTATTGTTGCTGAACTTCCATTTTTGGAAAGGAAGTCATTTCAGGAACACAACGACAATGACAAGTATTCCTCTTTCAGCTAGTCTTCACGTAATACTTATGACTTGCAGAACCCTGATAGAAGAATTTGGGAAATTGAAGGTTTCCAGACTAAAAGAGCAAATTATTATCATCAATTTATGGCAGACCACAGTGCTCAAGCTGTCATTATTTCTCGATCTTTGGCTATGGCTTATGTAATGGATCAAGTGACATCATTAGCACTTTTTCTAGAGATATGGGTGTAAGGGTTTATATAGCTAGGAGATTTACTTATTTTTGTCCATTCCTACAGAAGGCAATGTTGCTTCAGCAATCTTCTTGGCAATGTTGAAACATTTGGTTGAGTAGGTAAATTTTTTTGTAATAATTTTGTCGATGTTCTGCCCTCTGTAATCCTTGATCAGCTGTTTCAGCCATCACAATGGCAGTGGCTCAAAAATGTACTTCCCTTTGGCTGACTTGTTTTACACATACTGGTTACGCTCTAAACCGGAAAGGTTAGGGACATGCCAACCAAGTTCACCTAAATAGATGTTAAAAAAAGTTAGCAAGATATTAAAATGAAATTTAGATTTACTAAATCTGAAACAGAGATACCTTTAATAAAATATCAATCCCAAAAATGAAACTAAATAAAAAAAATAGAAAACCGAATGAATAGTAAACAGGAAAACTAAGGTATTAAGAAACATAGAAGAGCAAATAGAAGTTACAGAGTTCTCTCTCTCTCTCACCCTATCTTTGTTTCTCCATCTGCGTCTCTCCCTCTCTCTCTCTCGCTCTATCTTTCTCTCCATGTCTCTGTTTCTCTCTACCTCTCTCTCTTTCTCTCCCCATCTCTGTTTCTCTCGACCTCTCTCGCTCTTACTCACTCTGTCACTCTCTCTCTCTCTTTCTCGCTCACTCTATCTTTCTCTCCATGTCCTTGTTTCTTTCTACCTCTCTCTCTTACTCACTCTATCTCTCTCTCTCTCTTTCTCGCTCACTCTATCTTTCTCTCCCATGTCCCTGTTTCTTTCTACCTCTCTCTCTTACTCACTCTATCTCTCTCTTTTCTCGCTCACTCTATCTTTCTCTCCATGTCCCTGTTTCTCTCTACCTCTCTCTCTTACTCTGTCTCTCTCTCTTTCACGCTCACTCTATCTTTCTCTCCATGTCTCTGTTTCTCTCTACCTCTCTCTCTCTCTTTCTCGCTCACTCTATCTTTCTCTCCCTGTCTCTGTTTCTCTCTTTCTCACTCACTCTAGTTTTCTTTCCCTGTCTCTGTTTCTCTCTTTCTCACTCACTTAAGTTTTCTTTCCCTGTCTATGTTTCTCTCTTTTCACTCACTCTAGCTTTATTTCTCTGTCTCGGTTTCTCTCTCTCTCTCCTTCCCTTTAGCTTATCGGATCTAGTCAGGACATAAACACAATAACTGATAGCCAAGAAGAGAAACACAATAACCGACAAGCTTACGTGCAGCAGAAGCACATCTTTCTAATCATCAGGTAAATGACTCCCTCACTAAGAGAAATTGTAATAGACTTAAATCTGTGATTATTTTGTGACTTTATCTTGGATTTCAGGTTGCATTTATTCCAGAATGCAGAGCTATTGTTTTTCTAATGGTCAAGCGTGGGTTTCATCGTTGCTGAACTTCCATTTTTGGAAAGGAAGTCATTTCAGGAACACAACGACAATGAAAAGTATTCCTCTTTCAGCTAGTCTTCACGTAATACTTATGACTTGCAGAACCCTGATAGAAGAATTTGGGAAATTGAAGGTTTCATACTAAAATAGCAAATTATTATCGTCAAATTATGGCTGACCACAGTGCTCAAGCCGTCATTATTCTTGGATCTTTGGCTGTGGCTTAGGTAATGGATCAGGTGACATCACTAGCACTTTTCTAGAGAAATGGGCGTAAGGGTTTATATAGCTAGGAGATTTACTTATTTTTGTCCATTCCCACAGAAAGCAATGTTGCTTCAGCGATCTTCTTGGCAGAATAACATTCGAATGAAACATTTGGTTGAGCAGGTAAAAATTTTGTAATAATTTTGTCGATGTTCTGCCCTCTGTAATCCTAGATCAGCTGTTTCAGCCATCACAATGACAGTGGCTCAAAAATGTACTTCCCTTTGGCTGACCTGTTTTACACATACTGGTTCTGTTCTAAACCGGAAAGGTTAGGGACATGCCAATCACATCCACCTAAATAGATATTAAAAAAAGTTAGCAAGATATTAAATTAAGATTAGATTTATTAAATCTGAAACAGAGATACGTTTAATAAAATATCAATCCCAAAAATGAAACTAAATAAAAAAATAGAAGACCAAATGAATAGAAAACAGGAAAACTAAGGTATTAAGAAACATAGAAAAGCAATAGAAGTTACAGAGTTGTCTTTTTCTTAGTCTCTCTTTCTCACCCTCTCTCTGTTTCTCTCTCGTCTTTTTTTACTCTCTCTTTCTCATCCTGTCTCTGTTTCTCTCTCTCTCTTTCTTACTCTCTCATTCTCACCCTATCTCTGTTTCTCTCTCTGTCTTTGTTAGTCTCTCTTTCTCACCCTGTCTCTGCTTCTCTCTCTCTCTTTCTTACTCTCTCTTTTTCACCCTGTCTCTGTTTCTCTCTCTCTCTCTCTCTCTCTCTCTCTCTCTCTCTCTCTCTTTCTCCCCCTGTCTCTCGCTCTATCGCTCTATCTTTCTCTCCATGTCTCTGTTTCTCTCTAGCTCTCTCTCTCTTACTCTCACTCTCTCTCTCTCTTACTCTCACTCTCTCTCTCTCTCTCTCTCTCTCTCTCTTTCTCACTCACTCTAGTTTTCTTTCCCTGTCTCTGTTTCTCTCTTTCTCACTCACTTTAGTTTTCTTTTCCTGTCTCTGTTTCTCTCCCTTTCACTCAAGTTTTCTTTCCATGTCTCTATTTCTCGGTTTCTCTCTCTCTCTCTCCTTTAGTTTATCGAATCTAGTCAAGACATAATCACAATAAACTGATAGCCAAGAAGAGAAACCTAAATGTAACTTTAGGAATATCTGTTGACTGTGATCAAGTATGTGATTTTCTACTTTTCTGTTCAAATAATTTTCACAGATCCGTGGTCCTCTGTCAAAACATGAGAACATTGGCAAATGTGCTTTCTCACCAGCTTAAGAGAAGTGAACTACATCAGACTGACTCTAATCTCTTATTGCATGTTATGACCTATGTTTTCTATGGTACTAAAGACATGACCTATATCCATGTGGCAGGTCTCTCGTGACATAATTGAAGACATTCTCATGCAAGGAGATCACATGGTAGATACTCTACAGCAGCTACAGGATGCCATCTATCTGACCAAGGTACGGTTTAGAATTCATTTTGAGTGTTTTTCATGATAACTTAATCTTTCTTTGACAATTATAAAAGGGTTAATATCATAAAAAAGTCTGAACTTTATCAAATGTACCAGATATGAGTCCGAACTTTTTTTTTGTCAGATATGAGTCCGAACTTTTCAAAGTGTCCAGATATGAGTCTCAACTTTTCTTTTCTCGTATAAAAGTCTAAACTTTTCAAAGTGTCCAGATATGAGTCTTAACTTTTTTTTTTCCAGAAAAGAGTCCCGCTGCTGACGTGGACAATGCGGAGAGTCCACGTGGGCAGCCGGCTAAGAGTGGAACGACGTGGCAGCCACGTCGTTCCATCCTCGTAAGCAGCCACGGGAGAGAGAGAGAGATAGATGCAAATTTGAAGGGGAAAAGAGAGGAAAAGAGGCAGACGTTAAAGCCCACTCCTAGACTCAATTTTACCCTAGAAGACGTTCTAGACTGCATGAAAGAATGCAACCTGATTGGCCGAGGCGGCGCGGGAGTCGTCTTTCTCTGCCGCACTCCCGCCGGCGGCGATATCGCCGTTAAAAAACTTTTTGGTTACGGCGGCGCCGCCCACGATCACGGCTTCCGCGCGGAAGTAAAAACTCTCGGCAATATTCGCCATAGAAACATCGTCAGACTGCTCGCTTTCTGCTCCAACTCTCAAGCTAACAGCAACGTTCTCGTCTACAAGTACATGCCCAACGGCAGTCTCGGAGAAGTGCTTCACGGGAAGCGATCATCCGTGCTGACGTGGAAGAGACGTTACGCCATCGCTTTGGAGGCAGCCCGAGGGCTCTGCTATCTTCATCATGACTGTCGGCCGATGATTATCCACCGGGACGTGAAGTCAAATAATATTCTGCTGGATTCGGAGTTTCGCGCCCATGTCACTGATTTCGGTTTGGCGAAGTTCCTCCGCGACGGTGCTGCCTCAGAGTGCATGTCCGCCATCGCTGGATCCTACGGATATATCGCTCCTGGTAAGTTCTTCATCGTCATCAGTATAAGTAACATCATCATCATCAATTTCCTTTTGTTTATGATGCAGAATACGCGTATACGTTGAGAGTAGACGAGAAGAGCGACGTGTACAGCTTCGGAGTAGTGTTGCTGGAGCTGATAGCGGGGCGGCGACCCGTGGGAGAGTTCGGTGACGGCGTTGACATTGTGCAGTGGGCCAAGGCGTTGACCGGGTGCAATAAGGAGAAGGCCGCTTCAGTAGTTGACCAGAGATTGACGGCGCCGCCGCGAGCTCAGATCGTGCACTTGTTCTTCGTGGCGATGCTCTGCGTGCAGGAGAGTAGCGTGGAGCGCCCGACGATGAGGGAAGTTGTCCAGATGCTCTCCGAGTTTTCTCTCTCTGAAGAGGACGAGGTCTTCCTCGATCTGCTCAAGTAACAACAGCGCTGGAGTTGTCGATTTAGAGAGATTTGTGTGTATACAAAATCAGTCAGCGTTTCGTGTAATCCGTGCTTGGGGTACTTGAGGCTTAGACATTAGCTGGGTACCTGGTACATCCGTTCTCTCTCTCTCTCTCTCTCATGAGCCCAGGAAGCTACACTTTTGCACGATTTGACTCCAACACGCTATTGAGGAAAGAAAGTTGATATAACAGCTATGCCGTGTTCTCGCGAAATCACTACAGATAGAGAGAGAGAGAGAGAGAGAGTAGGAGAACGACGTGGCTGCCACGTCGTTCCACTCTTAGCCGGCTGCCCACGTGGACTCTCCGCATTGTCCACGTCAGCAGCGGGACTCTTTTCTGGAAAAAAAAAAAGTTAAGACTCATATCTGGACACTTTGAAAAGTTCAGACTTTTATACGAGAAAAGAAAAGTTGAGACTCATATTTGGACACTTTGAAAAGTTCGGACTCATATCTGACAAAAAAAAAGTTCGGACTCATATCTGGTACATTTGATAAAGTTCAGACTTTTTTATGATATTAACCCATTATAAAAACATGGACATTAGAATCTTTTTTTTCTATTTTGAATTTCAAGTCGTGACTTAATAAGCTAATTTTAGGCAACCATAGTTCGATACAATGAGGAAACTCTAAAGAAGGTCAATGATTCTTCATACGAACGCTCAGAATTAGGAAGCTCGCTCTTGCCAGAGTATAGTCGGGATGAATTCAGGGGAAGAACAGAAAGGGTAACCCCAAAATTTGAATTTGATTCCCGGGCAAGGGATGTTGAAGTTCCCATGCCTCCACTTGCACTAGCTCCCAAGCAAGAAAATATAAGGTAATTATATTTTTGTGAAATTTCTAAATCTATTTATCTTTAGTATTGAGTGCATCATTCTATATTAACATTAATCATAACCCATCCTTTGGCTAAATCCGTAGAGTTTAACATTAATCAAAACACATTATTTTCTGATCCATTTGTGTACTTCTTCTACTTCTCAATTTTAAAAATCCATTGGCTCAATTTTGAGTTGTTAATTTTGATGGTTTTATTATTGGCTTAATGCGTTGATTCATTACAATTGTTTTTAATTGTCAGACAGACCGTGCAATGTCTCAGATGTGCTCCTGATCTTGTGAGAGCAGCAGCAACTCTCGCTCATAAGCAGAAACAGTTTCTTAAGTTTTCTGATGATTCAAACCCGCTGGAGGTTGCGGTCGAAGAATCTGCTCTTCGGCAAGCACTTAGCAACCTCTTTGAAGGAGCTCTTCTTCGGACTAATATTGACGATGAAGTTGAAGTTATTGCCTCTTGGGCTCTTGATGGTGGCATGCTCATAATTATTGATGACGATGATCCGGACATGCATTACATGGTAAGATAGTATTCTTAATATCTTTAGGGTCAATTGGATTATCATTCATCGGTCTATGCAGACTCAGATGCACTCTCCCACCCCCTTTGGAGCCGACCTCTTCCATGATGACATGATTGAGGACAACATGAGATGGAACTTTGTAGCAGGGTTGACCATGTCTCGCGAGATGCTCGAGAATTATGGATGCATTGTCAGGGTAATATCGCCTCGGTTGCCCAATTCAGCGTTTGGCACGGGTGGGATTTTATGTAGGCCATGCATTCTTAGGGTAATATCTAACTTTGAACATGTAAAGCCGAAGGAATGCATTTTTCATCTTGAAGTGACATGGCGAGTAGCTCATTGAAGAGACGATGGCTAGAGTGGGCCCTAGAGGAAACAATTTTTGTGAAAAAGATATATCATGATACGCGTGCATGTGAGTTAGTCGAAGGAGACAACCATGCGTGGCCTACATAGAAGACGACTCAATTGGACGTCGAGTCAAAGAGAAGACTTTGAACAATATAAACCATGGTTATTATCAAGGTTGACCAACAAATATCATTAATTAGCGAGATATATAGACCTATAAGGTCAAACACTCGAGGTATACATTTATGCGTATAGACGTAGTTACATAGACTTTCTTGAAAAGTTCGTAACATAAATAGAAGGAGAATGACCACACCTCTTCCATGATGACATGATTGATGAAACCCACATCGAGTTGTGGCTACCCACCTTGTCATCTACTGATATAGCTGATTCTTCTTGGGGGCAATTACAAGGGTGATGGTTTTTGTTAGTTCAGAACATTTGAGGGTTAGATAGTGCGTGGCCGTTATGTAGATATTTTTATTTGCGTTCACTTGTTTATATAAATGTATAAAACCAGTATTTGTATGCTTAAATTTGGTATCTGACATTTGGGTAGAGATAGAGAGAGAGATAGAATCTACATCGCCTGTAGCTACTTGAAAGATTAAAGAGAGGACAAGGTCTTGAAAAAAGGAATGTGAGATAACTTCCTTCGGGGTTTTCGGTCAAGGACAAAAGTGACTGCAATGCTCTTGGGGAAAAATATCTCGGGTCACGACATAAATAGATATTATCTTTCGATCCATAGCTCATATCGTCGTCATTAATTTGCGTCCATTTGATCAACGTTGAAGCGCTCAAATTTTGTCATGTCGCACGTGAAGAAGCGTCGCTCATCATCCATCTTTTGATCTTCATCGAGCAATCAAGGTAAATTCATGTGTACACGGGAGTCTATCAGGCACATTTAATCTCTACCATTATAACTCCCTAGATGAACGGCTGAGATTAAATCATCTTAAAATGAATTGTCGCCTAATCAGATGATGCCACATACCCCTTCGAGTAAGTGAAAATTGACGATCCTGATTAAATCTCATGATCGGATGCTTCTCGTTGTGCCATGTCACTTGAAAATAAAAATTAATGGAAATAGTCCCACATGACAAAAATTAACGCGATTTGACGACTATCTATAGACTGTGAATATGTGAATATTTGACGACTTAACCAACTAATTACACATGCGCACGCGCACATACGCACACGTACGTCGTCACGTGGTGTGTACACATCTCGCATAAAACCATATTTTTATTTTTTAACATAAAAAATAAGTTTAAATAAATTCAGAAAAATTCTATAAAAATCCCTAAAAATTTGAAAAAATTTAAAAATACAACTCCAATCTGATCCAAATTTATTATTTTTAATCAAAAATTAAATTATCTATCATTCTAAAAAGTCAAATTACTTAAATAACAAGAAAATAAGTTTTCATTTCAAAAATATACTCATTCTCTTAGAAAATAAAATTAGAAAAATACATTAGTGTATATAAAAATATTTTCTCTTATTCTTTCATCAATTAATTAAGGTTGACCAATAAGGTGTTATTGTGCCTATAAAGTTATTAACTAACGAGATATATGGACTTAGAGGGTCACACACATAAGGTCTATAGATGTTAGTAGATTTAGACATAATTATGAGGGTTTTCTGAAAAATCTATAAAATAAATGTCTTTAAATAAGGGGAGAATGACCACTACTCAATATGTGTATGCAAGCTTTGTGAGAACTCTCTCATTTCTTCTCTTTCTCTCTTGGTGAAAAGCTTTGAAGAGGAAATCTAACTATCTGGAGATTGTGTGGATACCGCTAAAGCTAGACACTTGAATAGCTTCAAGAACTCCTTCAAGGGAACCTTGTAAGTATATTTTTCCATACATACTAGATGATAAGATAATATATTATTTTTGCTTCAGTGTTTTGAATATCCAATTGAATACATTCCACTGCATTCGATGTTTTGATCAAAATTTTAAAAGGCTTATCAACCTCAAAACCCAACATTAAAGTGGCGGAGGGTCGTTCATGAGATGATAAAGAAGACTATGAGACTCAAGGAAGAGCTTAAAACCATAAGCCCACGGCATATAATTTGGTCTTCTAAAATTTTAGGGAGGCCGAGTAAGTTGTTGATGCAGCCATAGCGGGGGAACAATGTAAAATAGAGACTTGAATCCATAAGCTTTGATCTACATGAAGGGTTAGAGTCAAAATCCACGTAACTAACATCTTCAACCCATGAATCCACAAGGGGTTGTACTTGAATCCACAACCACAAGAGAACTCTTAAAGTAAGAGAACACTCAAAGTGGAGAAAGCACAGCTCTAAAAAAGAAATAACTTTAAAGTGTGTTGAAGGGTTATAATGGGGGCCTTATATAAGCCTAAAAAAGTGAAGGATCATCCAAGTGACAAGACCCATCAAAAGATAACTCAAAAGTATTAAAAATATAACTCTAATAGCATGCATGTGTTAGTCACTGTAGATTTGATAAAAAGGACTTGACAAAACAAAAAGGAGGCTTCTAGGCCTTTGTAGAGATATTCTGCAGATTATGGCACTGTAGATTTGACACAATATTTGTGTGTCTTTGAGAGATCTTTTGACAATATTGTCAACTACTAGAGATTCTCCCTGGCCTAATAACCTTGAAATGAGCCTCTAAAGTGGGCTTTCTCAGCTCTTAAAAAATAGGCTCGTGGTCTCCATTCTGGGCTACATCAGTTGTGTCATGATCAAAAGACAAGATACGTAAGTGTTGACCCGAGGCGTCTAGACGAGTAGTAACAAAGTATCATAACCTAAATTCAAAGTGGGTGGTGAGAATGTAGAATCCCTAGACGATGCCATAGATTTTTAGTATAGACCTGATAATATGTGAAGGCGATGGATGTGGGTATGAGCAAGTTTGCCGACTAGAGCTAAGCAATGGACGTCCCAGAGCAGCGAATGGAGCAAAGAGCCAATGGAAGATAGAAACAGGCAGCACAAAGTTCCAAACATTATGGAGTGGAGTAAAGGACACCATGCAGCAGCGCACATCGCAGAGCATCGGACAAAGTAGAGCAACGAATGGCACTTGCGATGAAAAAGCTTGATAGCGGTGATGGCTAGAGACAATGATAGAGAGGAGAGTGCGCAAGAGTGGGAGGAGGTAGTGTATTGGGAATGAAAATTGTAACAATTGATGACAACAAAAATGTTGAGAGAAGTTATGGCTTTGATACCATACTGACTGTTAGAGCAAGAAACCCTAGAATTGCATATAGAAAAGAGAGTACTTAGGTCCTTATTTAGGAAGTGAAGATGATGTCCAATTCTACTATTAGAGAGCCAAATTCTACTATCAAACGATGTCCATATCTACCAATATTCATACACCTTATGCTTATGACCCTCTAAGTCTATATATCTCGCTAGTGAATAACTCCATATACTCAATAATATCTTATTGGTTAACGTTATTAATTATATATGTCAACATCTATATTAATGAACCAAGAATTGATTTAACCCAATCGATAGGTCAAGTTGCTAGCCTATAGAGTGTTAAGCTATATCATATGCTTTGAGAGACATAAAGCATATAAGAACTCTCATATGAAACCATAACTTCATCAATTATTATATATATATAATCCTTCATATGTTACTCATAAATGACTTAAGATATGATCAAATATCAAACCCTAATTGGTTGCTCAAGTCAGTGCTCATGCATAGAGGAAATCATCGTGAACTCCTCTAATATTTCTATTACCTTGGCAAAAAATTTTTATCGAATCTTATTCCTTGAGTCAATCTGCTCAAATAGTGAGAGCGGATGATCTCATCTTGACAACATGATCACCTTCAAGGACCTCATGTTGTATCTATGATAACGTGTCATTGATGCATTCATTTTCATCATTACAAATGGGTTTTAACACATAATTCTTAGTAATATAATGCACGTTATCATCTTTTTATGATATTTTTGCATTCATCATTGCATTCCACTCATATACTCAACTTGCGTCTATTTAGTGCTAATTTAGTAAAAAAATAGATATGTCCTATCATGCACCATTCTTTTCAATTACTTATACTATGAGACTAACCCCATTTGACTCTTTCAAAGTCAAGTGGTTGAATTCTTATATTTTTTATGAGTTATGTGGATGTAGGGACATAGGTATGCAAGTAGGAAAGCATGGATATGGATGACGATAAGAGGAAAGAGGAAACAACTCTCTACTAAATTTGAACACCAAGACAACCATATTTTTATGAAATATGGTAAATGAGATTTGGATTTGGTAAAGGTATCATCATAAGATTTCTAGGTTAATCCAAAATTTATTTAGAGTGAATATTGGGCCAATCTCCTTATTTTTAAGGAGGTTGGACCAAGCTTAATTTTTATTAAATGAGACCTTAATTTTTTCTCATGATTTTAGATATTTTGGGATAAAAAGATAGAGGATTAAATTCTTGATCCAATGGAGAAAATTTCATGAAAAAAGGAGTTGTATTTTGTGAGATATTCAATTTCTAAGTTTAGGGATTTTTCTAGAATTTTTCTTAATTTTTTAGGGACTTTTTCAGATTTTTTTGAGCATATATACGAAAATGCCACTCCAATTTTTAAAGTGAAAATTTATAGAAATGCCCCTCCGATTTACAGGAATTTTTTAAGTCAGTAATTTACAGAAATGCCACTTTGCACTATCTCAATCAAAGACTATGATTTCTCTAAATTAAAATCATGATATCTCATGATCTAGATGAAGTTTTGAGCTGAAATTTTATATCTAGATTCATCTTTTAACCCTCTATCCATCTATACCCTTGGATCAAACAATCAAGCTTGAAAAAAATGATTTTAATAATTGGACTCTTTTACCCCTCTTTACACTCAAACCCTAAGAACTCACTATAAAAGCCTTCATTTTCTCTCTCCTTGCATTTTTTTGGCTCTCTCTTAGCATCAGGCTACCAGAAGGAAAGGGAGAGGAGGTCAAGGCCCAAGGAGGAGCATTTTTTTTATGCTCAACCTTGTAGTGGAGAAGGGAGTAAGCAAAGATCGTGATCGGAGCGGATCGAGCATCACCCGGCCTAGGACGGGCACACTGACGGGGTTTGTGCGATGATCTGAATTGAGTTCTTGCTTGTGTTCATCATCTCCATAAACAGTAAACTTGTATTTTCCTTTTTTTATTTTTCTTTCTTATTTTCTTTTAATGTAGTGGCTTTGACATCATCGAGACTTGCAACTCTCTCTCTCTCCCTATCGCTACACATCGATTCATTGATCCATCGCTACCGCCGACCACTCTTCTCACCTTGTCATCATCTCATCCCCATTGCATTTCTTTCTACATTGTTTTTCCATTGGAATTCATATTTCTCTCCTAATTAAAAAAGAAACCTAAAAACTATCACTCATATTCATCTCTACATGCCGCATTTACGTTTGCACTTCTTTCCAAGCTCTCACTTCTTCCACGCTCTCCCACCTTTCATTTGAATATCTAATCTCATTACCTCAGCTCCCTGTGGATTCGACCCTTGCTTACACTATACTAAGTAAGGAAATATAAATTTTATTGCATGAAATTGATACACAACAACGATGGAAAACACGTGTAATCGAGATCATCAATCTAATATATATTATTTTAGAGATCCTCAAGGCTACAGATTCGTCAGCCATAATCAAAACACGGGGGCATCCATCCACAATATGTCTTTAGTGTCTTAACTCAAAGGACAACACAATCAAAGGATATAAATAAATATGATTGACATTTACGTATAATACCGTTCAAAGGACTCAAACGAATCAGTTTAGTGAATTCTTTTTCCAAAGAGCACCCATTATCTATCTTTGGTGTCATTACACTGATGGCTACAAGATCAACTTTACTCATCATTTGAGTTGAATCAAATAGTATAATAGATATTTCACTGCCCTTCTCAAATTTCCTTGAATAGGAATATTTAGAATTGATGTTTAGAAACTAGTGGTTAGTGTATAATGATCTCATCATAATTCACGTAGTCATTTTATATACTCATAGACTTAATTGTAAACATCACAAAAGAAGAATAAAAATAAATAAATAAATTTTAATAAATATAAACGAGATATATGGAAGTACTATTTGGCTTATAGTACATAATATCCGTCAACCACATCACCTAGAATCTTTTAAATGAAAATAATTACATTGAAGAAGCATGAATGAGAGAATGAAGAAGCAAGAAGAGATAGGGGAGAGCTTGCAATTGTATACAAGCCCTACAAGATCGAGAGAGTGAGAGCTAAATATCCATGACATATTTTAAACTCATGACCTAAGAAAAGCTTCATGCATACATTATCAAACATTGATGCTCGAGATGAAATTCTGTATTGGATCTCAACAGGAGAGTTTAACCTTAAGATTTATTGGTTGTATGTTTTTTTGTTGATTCTACAAATAATGTCTTGATTTCTCCCATGACGTTGAGTATAAAAAAACAATTATGAATCCTATCTTCAAACTTAAAGCATTATTGATGAAAGACATATCATATAAGAACGAAGGTATGTGCAATAATTTAAAATATTATTTAATTAATAGAGAAAACAACCAATTATTAGAGGACAACCTGACCTCTTTAAGAACCCAACACATGTTGCATATAATACCCCAATCTAACCTCTTTAAGGAATGTGTACATCATTTCATGACATAGTTTTTACACTTATAAAGTCTATTGTGCATCAATCAACTAAAATTCAGCAGAACATGACAAAGCTCACATTTTTTTTCATCAATAACTAACCTCGATGAACAGTCCCTCATTAACTCTGAATGCTCAAAACTCCTTGAACTTTCTAATAAAAAAATTATGAATGTATCCCAATAAAAAGCCACAATACAGATTGAACACATTGAAGCAGGGTTATGCTGCATAAATATTATGCTGAATATATTTATGAATATGATAAATGAATTTTCTAAATCTCTTGATATCTAATGGTAAAATTACCTACAACGGTAAAAAATGAGGCCTCACATTCATAGGCAGGACAGCGCTTTAAATATCATATGTCGTTCCGAGATCTCGGGAGATTTGTTGAGTAATTTAAGGCAACATCAGAAGATGACAAATGGACTGGCCTCTGAGTTCAATGTCTTTGAGTTCAGCTGGTTCATAATCATCTTCTGGGTTTGCTCGCTACGCCTTCTACAATCTTCAGCATGCCCCTTCATCCAAGCCTAGGTTTTAAATTTTCTTAACGTAAAACGTAGCCCGCTCAACGTAAAAGAGGATAAATAGATGAAAAATGACGCTCAATAGTGCATATAGTCTGGAGTTAAACAGTACACTGAATTAACTTCAGTAAAATAATCGACTGATCTTGTTCGACCCTGCATCATCTAAAAAAAACACACTTTTCTATTGACTGGCCTTGAAGTTTGAGCCCTGCCGACAGCATATTCTACCCTTTGCAACGCCTCCTCCAGTCACAGACAGGATTTATTACTGCGAAAAGAACCCGTCTTTTTGACCACGGAGACCGAATCTCTCCTTCCGCGACCTCTACTTCTACCATTTTCAACGCTTTCTCGAGCACACTATCCGGTGCGAGCGCACGTGACCTTCCCCCCGGGCTTCACGGCAGAACAGGGAGATGCCACTATAGGTCAACAAAGACCGGACCATGCACGTGAGGAGAATACTATATTTCTGCGGGGACAGTTGTCTCTGAACTTCGTCGAGTGACACGAATATATGTCCTTTGCCTCGCGAACTCCCTTCGAGGAGGTTTCTACGTCACTGTTTTCGTGTGTTGCGTTTCAGATACACACACCGAGAGAGAGGGAGAGACACAGAGCAAGAAATAAAGAAACAAAGGAAACCCAGAGTGGTAGAGTTAAGTGAGAGAGAGAGAGAGAGAGAGACGCCGCATGAATATTACACATTGAAAGGGGATATCGGTGACTGTGTGAAGGAGAGGGAGGGAGAAAAGACAGAGTGAGAGGCACAAATCGAAAACTGAGAGTGGTAGAGTTACTGTTTATTCAAGTGCTGCAGCAAGAGGGAAAGAAGAGGATGGAGTGGTTGAAGACATTAGGTGGAGGAAAACCGATGAGAAAAGAATAGGGGGACAGAGAAGGAGAGAGAGATAGAGAGAGAGAGAGAGGTAGACATCATTTATCTGATGATGATGATGAAAATTATATTCCCGTAGTATTTGCTACACTGCAGAGAAGAGGAAGAAGTTCATTCGGTTTCACTTGATATTAGAAGAGCGTGAGTTATACATATAACTCATATTTATTCATACATATTTATGACAGATGGGTTATAAAACTAAATATATTGACAGACAGGTAGATGGTGGATAGATAAATGTTAGATAGATGGATTCATAGATTAGATTGATAGATATAGCTATAGGTGGAGAGATATACAAAAGGACAGATAGATAGATAGATATACATATAAACAGTTAGACAGCGAGGTAAACAGTTAAATAGACAGATAGATAAACAGTTAGACAGATGAAGAGGTGAAAAGATGAAGAGCAAGATAGGTAGAAATAGAGATTGAGCGGAAATAAACAGAAATAAGATGACTTTATTCTGAAAATCTTATTTTTCCTCAAAATCCCACATTGAAAAATGGCAAGAAAATTACATGCGATGACCTCCATGATCTCTTTCTCATACCATAGCTAGAACCAAATCCATAGATCTAACGCTTACATCAAAATGGCGTCCTTGTTGGAAGAAATGACCATGGAGGGAAGAAATTCCTTTCAAAGTTGCATCCGGTTGTGTATCGGCCATCTTCTTCTCACCTGGCTGTAATCTTCAGCCCACCATTCCATCTTGTTCTTTCTATCTCTTTGTGTCTTCTTCAGTGTCGTCTCTCCATGGTAATGACGATGACGATGATGATGACGATGATGATGAGGATGATGATGATGATATTGGGGATGGCTGTGAGATTTGGATACCCTCGCACACTCTGAGAATCGTAACTGTAATGCAGGTCGGGAATGCAGAATGCTAGAAAAGACTATGGAAAGATAAACGATGACTTACCCGCTATCTCCTGATGATGCAGCACGGAGAGGCTGACGAGAATTAGAGTTGCCACCAGAGCTTCTACGAGAGTCGCCCGTCTCATCCCTCCGCTTTCTTCTCTCTCTTAAACTCCACCCCCGAGCTTCAGAAAAACCCTTAAAACCCAAGCTATCTCTTTCTCTCTCCTCTCTCGATCTGCTCGCGGAATCTTCTCCTATTGCGCGGGGAAGTCGTTCAGGCCTGGGGTCTATTAAATACGCAGAGAGCAAACACATTCCAATGAGCCAGCTCCTCAAAATTTATCTCTTTTTTTATGTTTCTGATCCGTCCTCGAGGTAATGAAAGTTCCTTTTTTTCTGATTATCAATGGATACCCAACTTACTTCAAGATGGTATCTTCGTAATCCTATGAAACCATCAAAGGATACGATAGCGTGGTGGATTTTATGGTTATAGATAGTATAGTAAAATGGGTTATCGTTCTTTGATAATTGAATCATGTGCTTTTTTTGTATCTGATACTTCTAAGAGACTGGGGTTTCGTTACAGAATAGTAACACCACCTACGCGTAATAATTTTTTTAAAAAAATTCAGGAGTTTAAAATGCTGAAAAGAGGGGACATTGGAGCGGATACCCATGGCACGTGCATAATAGGCCATGAACGAGTAGGGTCTACGGATTGTAGGGTTTAGGTTGTTTGCAAAGTCTTGACTGTCAGAAGCTTCTCTAAAAATTCTATCGCTAGTTTTCATGGTGCTTACCCTTCATCATTTATGAAATTTGAAGAGTGATTCCTTGATAAGTTATATATACATAGCCTGAGAAATTATCCTCTAAACTTTTTCAATTTAATCTGAAATGAAACGAGCGATCAACAAATATGTGCATTTTGTCCACGTGCTATGTTTTTTAATGATGTTCGGGGAATCCTATTGAAAGATGCATCTATCATTGATCACTTAAGAGAAATACTTTAAATGAAGATTTTATAAACAGAGGACTAGATCAATGATCAAGGATTGGACACAAAAGATCATGATTATATTGTGGAGAAAGTCTGTGAGCAAAATGATTTTTAATTATTCTCATGAAAAATTTGTGATAAAAGGAAAAATAAATGATTTCACAGAAATGAAATTAAAATGGAACTTGAAATGGCAATATTGAGTCCTAGTTTAGACTTTCAATAGTCTGTTCTTCATATGCACAACTTATACACATTCATTTCTAACATATGATTTTTGTGAGGAACAAAAGAACTTGTCCACTCTTATAAAGATTTCAACCACAGACATCATCCTCAAGGAGCCAAAATTTTATACAATTGGTATTAGAGGCACTCCCTACAATTGTAGGAGGTTTTGAATCATTCCATCTGAGATGAAAACTAATTAGTGTAAGTGAAATTTATGATAAACGAGTTTCATAAATGAATAAGTGTAGAATAACAATATATTTTGCAACAAAGTAATTTGTAAAATCCATGGATGGATTTGAGCACTGGCTTAAGACAAGTGGATTTGTGAGAGTGATAATGGACGTTAGTTTTTATACTTACTTTATGTGTCTTTATTTGTGTGACCCCATCTGTCATTTGGTATGAAGGGTTCTCCATTCTTTTCTCATTTCGCGTGTTACAACATGGTGGGTGCGTATCCTTGATCTCATGACTAGGGGATTTTCCCCATTTCCTAAAATATATTTTAAAGCCTCTTTACCATGGTTTTTTATGCATGAAATAATTGATCATGTCGTGTAAACTCCCATTGGTGGCATCACATCTTTCTGCTTCAAAGAACATTTTTCCTCCCCACATACAAAGTCGAGGCCATTGTTTTGGATCATGAAACAATGCCAGAACTAAGCATTTGGTTGGCAAGAGCTGTAAGTTGGAGAGATTCCATTGGAAACAATCTTCATGGCATTTAGTATATCATTTGATGGTACACCAAATACTACGCTTTTGGGTTTAGGTTGATTTTTTGGCTGAATATTTGATCTCCTGGCCTCCATATCTCACGTAGTATCCACCTTGAGATACTGATCATTGGGCAGTCATTATGGAAGCCAAAAGGTATCAAGTTCCATTTAATATTTTGGGTTTTTTTTAATCATCTTATTGCTTATGTGAAACCCATTTTACTTGTCTAATGGATCTCAACAGCAAATCCACACATTTTTTTGTTGAAATCTGCCAGCAAGGTTATCTAATATTTATACAGTATTGGACCTTCTTTTAAAACAAAAGGAAGAACCTTGGCTGAATAACAATTTTCTTTTTAAGAATATCTTCTAACTGCCATATCCCTCTCATTTCAACTCAGTATTTGGCCAAAATCCTTTGAAATTGTTAAAAATAAAATTTCATTTCAGTTCTTTGTGAGCTTTAATCATGGCCTAAAATGTGTTTTAAAATGTCACACAGTTTTTTATCACTTATTATTTTGGATGTGAGAAAAGTGGTATTTGTGGTGAAAATTTTTCCCCTATGAGCATGATTTTAAGAAATCTTCTTCATGAGCATAGTTGGAAATACTATGGTAACTGTGAATGGTAAAGTCCAATTTTATTGAGTGAGTAAAGAAGAGATTACAAGCCTCTATTTATAGAGAAGAAAGAGAGAAAGATAGAAATATAACCCATGTGGGACTAATATCCTTGAGTATGATAAAATATGAGTATTGCTCTCACCCATCCTAGTACTGCTCTCACTCAAGCACGCTTAACTATGGAGTTCTTAGAAGAGCTAGTACAATACACCTTATAATGAGTTATATCTAAGACGTTCTAATGAGCTATATCTAACAATAACAAAGCATTGACTCAAAGAGACACTAGGTTCTTTTTTAGGCATACTATGTGCCATTTGGACTCTTCACCTTAAGTTTTGTTCCTCCTAGATCATGATGAGTAAGATGAGTTTCTTTCATAGAAGAAGATTCAAGAACTTTTCCTTCTAGACCATGATGAATTTCTTTGTTAGACGAACACAGAAGCTTTTACTCCTACGACCATTAGGCTGCCACATCTATGTTACTTGCATCCGATGGAATTTCATGGATAATTAACTCTAGAGTCTCATCTGACATGTGATGAAATAAACATTTATTTCAATTTGCATCCTTATATTTGGATTTTTCTTGTGTATCCATTATTGATACATGCACAAGTCAAATACACACTCAAGGACACATTATGATTAGACACGAGAGGTTCATCCATCTTGCTATTCATGGTATTGTTTTTATTTTATGCTATTTTTTTGTTGGGATATTATTAATTATCAATTAATAATTTCATTAGGGTTGTACTTTAGGGAATCAACTCATATTGATGAGAGCAACTCAAGGTATTAAGTTTCTCAAGGTACAAGCCCTCAATTGATGTCTCAACCTCTCCATCCACAAAATCATTCCAATGTATTACTTGAAATGCATCAAGATTACTTGGTAGTTAACTTAATTTCCAGGGCAGTGGTAAAAGTCCAACAAAATTGAGGGATAAAATTGATAACATTAGACTTGTGCGTGCCTTTTACATCCTCTTGTACAATGATTTATCATCTACCATGATATATCCACTAATTGCGCTTGAGATTCCACTATTGACCACTCTAGTGATGCCCCTTATTTGGATGCAACTTTGATTGCATTCAAGAATAATAATTAGAGACTTGTACAATGTTTGATGCCCAAAATAATGTAGCATGTTCAAACAATTTCTAGAGGTTTCATAAAAAAAATGGAAACATATACTTCATCAATGATCCTCCATCCCCAATCAATGACCCAAAACTCCTTGAAAGGTCTACTCCATAGCAATCATTCATGGATCTATAAGATTGTTGTTCCATATCTATGCTTCCCTTAGAGCTCACAATCAAAATTTCAGATGTTGGACATAGTAGATTAGATGTCCTCTTGTGTCTGATGAACCAAGCATGGCAATGGAAAGTAGTGGACCATTTTGTTGACATGTCAACAATTGTAGAAAAAATGAAATAAATGTATAAGAGATACACTTTTTAAATGGTAAAGCCAAATGATAATTGATTACTAAAGAAGATATTAGAAGCCTATTTTTTATAGAGGATAAAGAGATAGAAACAAAATTATGCCCCATGTGGAACTAATGTCCTCAAACGTGGGCTTGGCCCTCTAATGGGCTATATCTAACACTCCCCCTCATTCTATAGATCACGTTGGGTTATGAGGTTGTTAAGCCTTCCAAAATTTTGATTAAAACATTGAATGCAGTGGAATACATTGAATTGACTATTCAAAACAGTAAGGCACCAAGAATAGATGATCCAATCATATATTGTGTACCACCAAACATACCTAAGGGGGCTCCTCAAGGGATTTCTTGAGAAGCTCCCACTCTTGAGATGGAACTAAAAAATTGCTTTACCACCTTTCTGACAAGTTGTTGTCATGGCATTCAACACCTTCCTTTTCTCCCAAGCTACTATAATCATGTCATATGTCAAATTCCACCTCGTGGGAATGACGGGACGAGACCGCGAGGTCGTCGATTTCACACGGTCTCATGTCAAAAATTAAACCTAACTTACCAATTTTGGGAATTTATAACAAATTGAGGGGTATAATGGTAAATAAGGGTCAAATCTACAGGGAATTAAGGTATTTTCGAGAGATCTTTTGGAATTTGGTCAAATTGGACGATAAATTGAGGTGAGAAATTACAGAAATGGTAGATTTAGAAAGATAACTCAAAGATCTATCCGTGGAATCAAAAATCGCTCGATTTGGATTAGTAATCACGGAGAAATCAAAGATGGAAGTGGGATGAAATTTTCGGATTCGCGAAGAACACGCATTGAAATTAAAACGAAATTAAACTTAAATTGAGATCCTAAACCTAAAATTGATGATACATGACGATAGATAAGAGGAATAACTTGTTTTCTAACCCGAGATAACGATCAAATCGATCCAATTGATCGCCAGATCGACAGCTATTCATTCCGCAAATTCAATCGTGAACATTGGTGTTTAAGAGACAAATTATCCTCGCACGATCGTCGAAATCTCACTTATAAACACTCTGTGGACGCGATTTCGAGTCTGGAAGTGATTACAAGAGAGAGATTCAAGAGAGGAAGGGTATAGATGAGTCAATTAGATGAAATCCCTCGAGAATACTTACAAACGACGAAGAACTCTTCGTTTTATAGGGCGAAATGGGCGAAACCGTCCGATTGATGCGTTTAATCCGCATCAACGGTCGGGATTAAACGCATCAATGCGAAACGGTAAGGTTAAATCGTGACCGTTAGATGGCGGATGGAGCGCCAGGATGTTCCACAAGATATGCATTTTAAAAACGCGTCGATTCGTAACCGTTAGATCGTGATCCGGCGGTCTTGATGAAGCCTTTAAAAGAGGCGTTATAAAACGCTTTAAATCTCCGCCGTTGGATCTTGATCCGACGTGTCAGATGCTCCCCCCAAGATTAAATCTTGGCCGTCATAACTCTGTATTAAGGCGCACGTGTTTGATCTGCGATGTGTGGACCGCGTGTCCACTCGATCAAGGCGTGTGATGCCGCCACGTCGCCTCCAATCTGACCGTTATAATTCCTTTTATTTGGCACGTGCTTTGATCAAATCCGGTGGTTCGCGTGTCCACCCGATCGGCGTCCTCCGATCGCGATCCATCGCTCCTCATCAAGCCACGTCACCTGCAAAGTAAGTAACGTGTGGATTAGTCCCACACGGTTAAAATTATTGAAACCCGTCGGGTTTATAACCCCCGACGGATTAAGGGGTTGAATACCTTTCCGGTCTACAGAAAGCTGAAAACCCCTTTGTATATAGTCTATAATATATGTGAGAGAGAGGCACACGAGAGAGAGGAAAAACAAAAATAGGGTTTGATGTGATGTGTACATGCACGAGATAGAGAGGAGAGAGAGAAAGGGAGAAAGTGGGCTTCAGCCCAATAGGAGAGAGAGAAGAAGATAGGCTTTAACACTCCCCCTCAAGCTGGAGCGTGGAGATCAAACATGCCCAGCTTGGATCCAATGGTCTCATATGCAGGGCCCGGTAGGGCCTTAGTAAAGATGTCTGCCAGCTGATGTGCGGAAGCGACATGCGGGGTACAGATGGTACCATTATCGACATACTGTCGTATGAAGTGGCAGTCGATCTCAATATGCTTCGTCCTCATATGGAACGTAGCATTAATGGCGATAAAGGTAGCAGCCATGTTATCGCAGTACATCTGCATAGGCCCTTCTGGCGGGAAGTCAAGCTCGGTGAGAAGAGAGCGTAGCCACATCATTTCTGCCGTGGTATCCGCCATGGCTCGATACTCGGCTTCGGCGCTAGAGCGGGACACGATAGACTGCTTCTGAGAGCGCCATGTGACCAGGTTACCTCCAACATAGGTGGCATAACCACCATGTGACTTCCGATCCTCCGTGTCACCAGCGAACCCAGAGTCAGAGTAGGCCTCAATGTGTAGATGACCCTGTCGCCGATACAAGAGGCCCTTCCCCGGAGCTCTCTTAAGGTACGCCAGAAGCAGATAGACACCCTCCAGATGGATAGTATGAGGAGCCTGCATAAACTGACTCAAGATACTAACCGCATAGGAGATGTCCGGGCGAGTCACGGTGAGGAAGATCAATTTCCCCACAAGTCGACGGTAGATGACTGCATCCTCAAGAAGTGCGGTAGCATTGTCCCACCAGTCCACATTCTGCTCCAATGGTGAGGAGGCCGGCTTGCACCCCAGCGTCCCTGTCTCCTCCAGTATATCTAGCGCGTACTTCCGCTGACAAATGGACATCTGCCCCTGACAGTAAGCGATCTCAAGTTCAAGAAAGTACCTGGGGGAGACAGATCTCGTGTGACGAAGTGCTGAGCCAGATAAGCCTTGGTCGCATCCACCTCGGCGTCGTCACTACTAGTGATGATGATGTCATCCACATACACAGCCAGGATAACACATCCATGCGGGGTGCGTTTCCGCATGACAGTCGGATCAGATACAGTAGAGACGAAGCCATACGAGAAGAGCAACTGCGAGAACTTGTGGAACCACGCACGCGAGCTTTGCTTCAGCCCATAGATAGCCTTCTTGAGGAGACACACCTCGGGACGACTCCCCCGAGCAACGTACCGAGCGGTTGCTCCATGAATACCCTGCTCATCGAGGTCTCCGTAAAGGAAGGCATTGGACACGTCCAGCTGATGAAGCGGCCAGGACTGATCCAGAGCAATGGAGAAGAGAACACGGATGGCGCGCCACAGGCGAGAATGTCTCATGATAGTCAAGACCATAGGCTTGAGAAAAGCCACGAGCCACGAGACGCGCCTTGTAGCGAGCGATGGAGCAATCGGGATTGTACTTGAGGGAGTACACCCACTTTGCGGGGAGACAACATTGGCATCAATAGGCCGAGGAACCAGCGTCCAGGTCTCCCGCTGGATGAAGGCCGCATACTCCACATCCATCGCCGCTTTCCACGCCGGTACCTGCAATGCCTCAATATACGACTTGGGAATTGACTCGGTTAGAACGGCAAGAGCAAGGGACTGATAGGAAGGAGAAGGGCGGGCAGGAGAGACATGATGAGCGATAGGGTATTGCGTGCACTGTCGAGTGCCCTTGCGAAGGGCAATGGGAAGGTCAAGATCAGATGATGGAGGCGGTGGGGAAGGTGGTGGTGACAAAGGAGCCGGAACAGTGGAGAGCGGCGAGGAGGGAGATTCTGGCTCAGAAGATGGGTCAGACGGGAGGGATGCCGAGGGTGGTGACACCTCAGGCAAGGGATCCGGTACAGTCATAGGGAGGTCAATGAAAGTGGTAGTAGATACCGAAGGAAGGAGGGCTGGGGAGGAGGGGTCCTCGCCAGACAGAGTAGAGGTAAAGTAGGGAACGTCCTCATGGAAGGTCACATCCGCCGAGTAATGTACTCGTCGCCGATCCGGAAAGTACACACGGTGAGCCCTTTCCGAGTCCGAGAGTAGCCGACGAACACACCCTTTTTGTGCACGAGGAGCCAGCTTGGAGAGGCCAGGGGTGTGATCCTGGACAAAGGCAGTGCAGCTGAACACTCGCGGTGGTAGAGAGAAGAGGTCAGCAGCAGGAGTCAATCGCGGAAGGGGAATAGCTCCTCCAAGTGCGGCAGATGGAAGGCGATTCACCAGGTATGTAGCAGTCAGAACAGCCTCACACCAGAGATACTGATGTACCCTCATAGCTAGTAGCAGTGTGCGTACCATATCCAGGAGGTGTCGATGCTTCCGCTCGGCCACCCCGTTCTGCTGCGAGGTATATGGGCAGGTAGTCTGATGAACTATGCCATGAGCCAAACAGAGTTCCTCAATCGCTTTATGAGTGAACTCAAGTGCATTGTCTGTGCGGAGAATTTTGACCATCGTCTCGTACTGGGTAATAATCTCAAGGAGGAAGTGTTGAACGCGAGAAAGTACCTCCTTTCGACTCTTCAGGATATATGTCCAACTCGCCCGGGTGTAGTCATCGACGAACACCATGTAGTACTTGCCTCTTGTAGGAGAGGTATGAGGGGCCGGACCCCAAACGTCGCAGTGAACCAAGTCAAACGGGCGATGGGTAGGTGGACCAGTGCGTGATGGGTACGACGATCTATGGTGTTTCCCTAGTTCACAAGACTCACAATGAAACTCAGATAAGTGTAACCAAGGAAGAGTTTCTTTAAGTTTGACAAAACTAGGGTGCCCCAAGCGACAGTGCCACAAAAGAGAGTCATGAAGGGAACTAGAAGAAGTAGAGAGTGCAAAAAGGGCTTGAAGGCCCGTAGATGGAGAGTCAGCCACTAGCTCGTAGATGCCTCGTCCGTTCTCACAGCCCAGTCCAATCCTCCGGCCCGTGTCGAGATCCTGGAAGACTGCAAAGGATGAGGAAAGAAAAAACACACCACGAGTGAAGGGCTTTGGTGATTGCACTGATGGACAGCAGATTGGCAGGGAATCCAGGAATATACAAGACATGCTGTAGAGGAAGGGAAGAGGTGGCACGAGACTGGCCAGAGCCAAGAACAGGACATGAACGACCGTCGCCAATACTGCACATCAGGGAATGGAGGTTTCGTGACGATAAGAAGTGAGGACAGAGGGAAAAACCGAGTCATATGGGAAGATGCCCCCGAGTCAATAACCCAAGAAGTCATATGAGGGGTTGAGATAGACGGCGTACTCAGGAGAAGATCCCCGTCCTCCAGAAAGATATGACACCAAGCTGCTCGTCAATGACGCAAGAGTGGCTGATGGTGCCGCAATGTACAAAGTGAGGAGGCCCGTGATGCCCTAAATGTAGGCCAGCTCCGAGGGAGATAGTGCAAGGGCCGACCGTTCCCCGCAGCCGAGGGAGTAGTGGTCGAGGATGATCCCTCCGGAGGGGACGTAGTCGAGGATGCCCCCGCCTCCGGAGGCAGCCGTGGCCCAAGCGAGCTTCTCGAACTCCTTCCAGTACTTCTCTGACGGGTGAGTCGGCTTCCCGAAGTACTTGCAGGGTGGATAGGAGGTCCAGGTCTTCCCAAAAGATGTGCTCTTCCCAGACGCCCGGGGAGCCCCGCTTGATGCGATGAGTGCCGAAGTCTTGACGGGCTGCGAGGTCTGGGAAGTGGGCAGGTTGTCCTGCACGCGAAGTGCGGCTGCAAAGATCTCCTTAGTGGGTAATACCCGGGAGCCCCCAAGCACCTGTCCTCGGATCATGTCGGCCAACTCAGGACGTAATCCGCTAAGAAACGCTCCCGCTCGGAGCTCATCGCGGTACCGTCTAAGTATATCAAGATCCAAGACTAGTGGCTGATAGAGCTCGAGGTTAGTGATAATAGCATCGACCGATCCATAGTAGCTCTGGAGAGTCCCGGTTCCCTGGCGACATGCAAATAGCTCCTCATATAGGCGAACTGTCCGGCTTACGTTGCTCTTGTTGGCGTACATCGTCTCCAACTTGAGCCATAGGGCACGGGCAGGACGAGTCATGCTAAGTGACTCCATGATCTGTGTCGCTACACTGGAGATAAGCCAGGAACATACCGCGGACTCCAGTCTGCTCCACTCCAAGTACTCCGGGTCCGATTCCTTCGGCGAGAGATCAGTCAGATGATGCCTGACGGGACGAGACCGCGAGGTCGTTAATTTCAAGCGGTATCGCGTCAGAAATAATTCCAAACTTACCAATTTTGAGAATTAATCACGAATTCAAGGGTATAATGGTAAATATGGGTCGAATCCACAGGGAATTTAGGAATTTTCAGAAGATCTTTTAGAATTTGGTCAAATCGGACAAGAAATTGATGGAAGAAATTGGGGAAAATGGTATTTTATGAAAGTAGACTTCAAATCGATTCCACGGAATCAAAAATCGTCAAAATCGGACTTGATTTCGCGGAGAAATCATAAATTGAAGTGGAGAGAAATTTCGGAACGGCGAAATCACGATTTTAGAGGAAATTTAACAAAATTGAAATTGAAATCCTATTCTAAACAGAAATTAAACATGATTGGGAGGTAAATCATGCAAAACCGCTTCCACTAAACTCGTTTTGCGATCAAATCACCGTGATTAAGCCGATTAATCGCGGAGAAAATCAAGAACGCCTCGACGAACTTCAAGCTGCGATTTCTCACTCAATACTCCACCAAATCTTGACTTCTACCCCTCCTTGGACGCGGAAATTGAAGAGGAAGAGGAAGAACTTGAGAGAAACGAGTAAGGAAGCTGTCTAGACAGTCAATTAGATTGATTCTTACTCGGATGCTTAAGAACGTGAAGAACACATGTATATATAGGGCTTTTGATCGTAACCGGCCCGATCAAAAGCGACGACGTGATTCTGATGAAACGGTCCATCGTGGACCGTTTCAATTAAGTCGTGACCGTCGGATCGTGGATCGACTCGGGTCACGATCTGATCCGAAAATAAGCGTTTTAAAAATGCTTAAAATCGCGTCCGTTGGATCTTGATCTAACGATCGTGATGTTCCCGCTCGCTTTTAATCCGGGCCGTTATAACGCCTTGATTTACGCACGTGTCTTGATCAATCTCCCGTGGTCCGCGCTCCACGCGATCGCGCCATCAGATGCGGCCACGTCGCATCTAATCCAACCCGTTATAATAACGGTTTAACAACACGTGCGTTGATCCCCGATCAATGGTCCCAGCTCACCCGATCGACGCCCTGTCGATCGCCCGTCCCGCGAGATCTACGCCCGTCGTCGCACCACGTCGCCCGCAAGGTAAGTAAGAAACATTTTTAGTCCCACACGGGACTTTGTTAAATGAAACCGCTCGGGTATATAATACCCGACCGGTTTCGATAGGTATGACCCTCCCCATATAGGGGAGGACAAAGAACCATTTTATGAATTAAGTAATGTATATATATAATATATATAAACGCGCCACGTAGGCGCGCTGCGCGGGTCCGCGTGGCTCTGCCACGTGGCCTTGCGTGCCACGTCGCACCCGCACGGGCCCCGCGCACTTTTTGAATTTTTTTATATATATATTATATTTATTTTAATCTATTTTAAATCAAAATTAAATCGGAAAAATCAGGAAAAATCCAAAAAAATCCCTAAAATTGTAAAAATCATATCTTTTAAAATACAACTCCAAATTAATCCAAATTTCTTTCATTTGATCCAAAATTTAATTATCTATTATTCTAAAAGGTCAAATTAATTAAATAATAAGAGTTAAAATTATTATTTCAAAAATACATTCATTTATTAAGATTTTAATCTTTAGAAAATAAAATGAATGTTTATAAAAGTTATTTCTCTTATTATTTTATCTTTAAAAACAGTTATAATCTCAAGAAAAATATGGGTTATCAAATTATGAAACTCTAATTTATAAAAATTAACCCTAAATTAAAGTATTTTGAGATTATAATGACTTTTTAAGAGGATAATAGAAAAATACATATAAAGATGATAACATGCATGTAAATGAAATCATTTATGCTTTAATATGCATGAAAAATCATGTTTTTATGATGTAAATATAGCATGTTATCAATGCCGAAGGCCATGTGCGTTGAGGAACTCCACGAAAGCGCCCCTCCAGGGCCCATAATTGGACCCGTCAAACACGTATGTCGGCTTGGCCAAGGCACTCACGATAGAGTGCTTCCCGGATTGCCGGGACAACCCCATTGGCTGAGAGGGCTGAGTGACCTCAGAAGATGACGACACGGGGGTAGGCTCGGCCATGTAAAGATCAGCAGCTGTGAAGACGAACCGGCGGCTATGGGATATGAGTCGACGCAGCAGGGCAGGTCATCGAGGGCCGGGCAGGGCGACGACAGCCGGCGATGGCAGTAGGGCGCCGGCTGGGTAAGGAGACAGCGGACGACAGCCGGGCGATGGCCAGGCAGGACGATCGCCGGGCAGGGTGTCGGCAGGGCGACAAAGCAGACGAGGCGGTGGCCGAGCGGGCTGAGCAGCCGAGCAAGGCGGACGGGCGCGCGGCGAGGCGCGGGCAGGCCGCGGAGAAGCTGAGGCACGACGTCAGGGCGAGATGACGCCGGGGCGAGATGACACCGGGGCGAGATGACACCGGGGCGCGGCAACAGGGCGCGGGCAGGGCGCGGAGAAGCTGAGGCGTGATACGCGATACGCGGCAGCAGGGTAGGGCAGGGCGATACGCGACGGCAGGGCGAGACGCGGCGGCAAGACACGGTAGGCTGCGCGCGGTGGCCGAACAGGAGGCAGCCGGGGCAGGCAGGCAGCAATGGCGAGCAACGGCACAGCAGCGGCAGCAAAGCAGCGACAACTGCACGACAGCGCTAGCAGCGGACGCCAGCGGCGCGACGTCAGCGCGACTGGCAGCAGGGCGACCGCCAGGCGACGGCAGGGCGGGCGACCGCCGGGCGACGATCCGATGGCGGCGGCATCGCAAGACGAGGCGGCGGCGCTTGAGGGCGGCGGCTTCGTAGGGCAAACCCTAGGATAATTTTCCTCCTAACTGCTCTGATACCATGTGAGAAAGAGGCACACGAGAGAGAGGAAAAACAAAAATAGGGTTTGATGTGATGTGTACATGCACGAGATAGAGAGATATATAGGAGAGATAGAGAGGAGAGAGAGAAAGGGAGAAAGTGGGCTTCAGCCCAATAGGAGAGAGAAGAAGATAGGCTTTAACAATATAAATATAAATATGTACGCCGCGTAGGCGCCACGTGGCCCGAGTGCCACGTCGCATCCACGTGGCCCCGCGCGGATATTAACCGCTTTTTGCACTTTTTAAATTCATTTTAATCAATTTAAATAGAAAATAAATTCATAAAAATCCAGAAAAATCCCTAAAAATTGTAAAAATCATAACTTTCAAAATACAACTCCAAATTAATCCAAATTTCTTTCATTTGATCTGAAATTTAATTATCTATCATTCTAAAAATTCAAATTATTTAAATAACAAGAGATTTAATTCTTATTTCAAAAATACATTCATTTCTTTAAGATTTTAACTTTAGAAAATGAAATGAATGTTCATAAAAATAATTTCTCTTATAATTTAACTTTAAAAACTATTTATAATCTCAAGCAAAGATAGGTTATAAAATCTTTAATCTTTAATTCATCATAATTAACCCTAAATTAACGCATTTTGAGATTATAACATAAAATTGCATAGAATGATAGAAATGCACTCAAAGTATGATAACATGCACATAAATGTAATATTTTATGCCTTAATTTGCATTAATAATCGTGTTTTATCATGTTAAGATTGCATGTTATCAGGGAACATCTGTGATAAGCAAGTTTTTGTTTGACATTTTATGTTTCTCACACAATTCCTTGTATTGAAAAATCCTTTGAGGTGTACTATTCACCACAAGAACAAGTTTTCTAAGCCAATGAAGAATTTCTCCAAATGCTTTTTTAGATGAAACTTCTCATGCATCTTCGTCACACCCTTCATCATCCTCACCTTTTGAACATTCTGAAGTCAAGGATGGATTACCTAACTCATTCAAGCCTCATGAACAGTTAGGTTGAGAACATGGGCCATACACGGCACATGGTGATGCTTGGTAAACATCGAACCATTCTCATTCAACATTTTTCCCAAGCTTGCCACTATTGTCTTGTTATTGCTTGTGATATCAGTTATGATTGCAAACACTTGTTAGAAAAAATTTTAAAAATTATGCGTCGAGGATTGATAATGAAAATTTGTTAAACAAAAATTGCTAACCTTTTGAGTGAGATCGAACTCTTCTAACAAACGATATATAACGCCTCTGCCAAAATTGCACCTTGATGTGATGCACCCAATTCCTCAACACCGAGTACTTTTTCTTGAAGTCTCCACTTATCATCAATCCAATGTATTGTAATCTCATGTACTGCCACATTATTTCTTGTTGTCCAAGTGTCTGCTGTAAGGGAAACTCTTTCAATTGGTCGAAGAAACTCCCGTAGTTTGTCTTGTTCATCTTCGAACACTCTCTAACCCTCATCTTCCGGACATACTACTCGGAATACCTGCTTCACATTTTGCCAAATAGTTGCAAAACCTTTTAAATTGAGGATGATCAAGTAGTGTAAAAGGTGCATCTGTCTTGACAATTAAATATATGCACTCTTTCTTTATCTGCTCCAGGCTCCTACTTAAAAATTTAGAAATCGTTGAAAAATAGTCTGTTAAAGTATTATATGCAGCATATGGCCTTAATTGCTTGTAAATTTTAATTTAAAACTTTTCCAAGTGCTTCCATAACTTAATCGTGCTATTGCTTTTATCCCTCTTCACTTTTACCTCTTTTGATGGGGTGGCTGCCTTGCAAATTTTACAAAGATACTCATCATTTGTGATCTTCATAAAATGCACCAAGGCTAGTAAGATTTTTTTCGTTGTGATGAGCTCATGTTAGTAGCATTTTTAGAAACAAATTTTGATGTGTCTGTTGATTTAATCTGAAAGAAAACAAGGCAATAATTTGTAGGCTAGTATCATACATTTTTAGAGATAAATTCAAAATAAAATATACTTCGTCTCTAGTGGATTCCATCGAAGGTGACTGCTTAGACCCAGTAAAATATGATTTATTTAATAAAATAAAATCTAAAACATAGGCTAAAAGTTAGATAAAAATATTAGAGTTCTAAATCAGATTATTTGCATTAAATTCAAATTTCAAAATCAACAAGACATTTAATCAATTAGACTTCTATTAATGTTCAAAGGAAGAATAGAAATGTTAGTGAGAGCGAGAGTGTGGGCTAATCCTCAATCAAAAACCTATTCCACTAACTAGGACAAGTAGGCATCAATTTTATAGAGAGAGAGAGAGAGGGAGAAAGAGATGCGAGTTCGAGAGACGGAGTGAGGCATTGTGATTAGAGTAAGAAAGGAATATTGTGATTCTTGGGAGCAGAGAAACTGGAGTGAGACATTGAGTAAATTATAAAGATAAGGCAAGGGCAATTGGAGAGGGCAAGTGAGGGTTTGACTATTTTGAGCAGAGAGAGATTGGCATTAGAGGGAGTGTGTGAAACTTCATGATTTAGAGAGAAAATATGATTAGGGAGACGGAGATTTGAAAGACGATGAAACTTTGTGAGAGAGAGAGAGAGAGAGAGAGAGAGAGAGAGATTGATCGAGACTTTTTAGTGATTTTAAGAGTGATAGAGAGAGGGAATAGAGAAACTGCGAGAGAATTTGTGATTTTAAGTGAGAGGGATTACAGCGACTGAGTAGAAAGTTTTTGGTGCTGGAGCGATTTGGAAAATAGTTGAAGCATCTGTAGATAGAGATCAAAACGGGAAGGAACTCTTATGTTTTCGATTAGAACTAGGTAAGAGGAAGGACCACATAGGAAGAGAAAAATAGACTATCCTGCAAATGGAATCTATCGGAAGCAAGAGGAATAAACAATAAGCATTATTGCAGACTAATACTTTGATTGGCAGTTCGCGTAGAATAGTAGCGCAGCAATGTCATTGTTGTCGCAATGACCTTTCATTTCCTCAAGGCAGCGAGTCGCCACGCCTAATCCTTTGCACCAGCGCTGCATTATTGGAGCTTAATTTTACCAAGCACCGTAGTGTCATGAAAAAAAAACTTCATGAAAGACTTCAATTTTGTAAGTTCCACGTGGACTTCAACCCAATCAAAGATGAAGCAAAGAAGTTGGAAAAAAAATGCACACAATGCAGGAGAGATAGAGAACAGAATCAGTGAATGAACAAATGAACATACCAAATAAACATCTTTATTTTATTCATATTCACTTCAATCAGCACCAAACTAAGGAAATCAATCGCATTGGGGGGATAGAGAAAAAATATGAAGAGAAAGAAGAACTAAAAATCGATTTCGTATGGAGAGCAAGAGGATTGTTAGTTCATTTGGTGGATTAAAGTGTTTGTCGGAGGAATTCCGTGACCCTAAATTTCTAGTACATTACTTTCTTCTTGACATCATTTAAGGTAAAACATTCATTTCAGATTCTATCAATGTTTAACCCATGGTTTTCTAAAAAAATTTGTTAGTCCTCTTACACATTCTTTATCTTTCCATTGCTAAGGGACTAGCAATGATTTAAGTTGAGGGGTGTGATAACATGCATTTATAACTTAAATTATTATCTTATTTAACACATATTCATGCTTATTTGAGGTGATTATGATGCATGTTATCATAGTTTTTGTGAGAATTTTCTCCATTGGTATGCCATTCTACTAAAGTTTATGTTTAAGCATTATTTAGGGTTAATGATGTGCTTTATGAATGTTTAATCTTTTACATAATTAAATAAATAGAAATTAATTACCTTACTTTGACTTTAGTAGATAATTTAAAGGATTAATTCTAAGAAAAGAATGATTAGATGATTTAAAGAAGGAATTCTTAATGAAAGACTTGATATTATTTTCAACCCATCCTATTTTCTTGTTTTAATTAGGGAAGTCCAAAGACCGACCGAAGGTCGGTCGACCGGACCGAACCGAGACCGTCGGTCCCAGAAAAATGGACCGAACCGGTCTCGGTCCAAATTCGGTCCGGTCTGGGTCAGGCCTTTGGTCTTGGACTGAAGGCCAAAATCCGAAAATCCAAAAATCCAACTATCCGAAAATCCAAGCTTTCGAAAATCCAAGCTTTCGCGGAATCGCGGTTTCCTATCTTCCGGCTTCCGCCATCTTCCGGCTTCCGCCATCTCCATCATCATCGAAAATCCAGGCATCTTCCGGCTTCCGCCATCTCCATCATCATCGAAAATCCAGGCATCTTCCGGCTTCCGCCATCTCCATCATCATCGTTAAACCTCTACAGACTACAGTAAGTATTTTCTATCTTCTAGGGTTTCCTATCTTGCTCGCCCTCTACCTCTAATTTTTTCTCTCGCTAATTTTCTTCTTCTGCCTGAGTAAGATCCATCTTTCAATTTCTTGTTAAAATTTGTTGGAGTTTATTTTAGAAATAATTTGTCTTCTTTTGTTGCTATCATTTACTTCTCTCTCTCGCCACAAACTAAATTGACTTGTGTTGCGAAGATTTTTATGAACCTTTGCTAGGAGATGAAGGAAAGCCAACGTTGATGTCAGTCGACGAATGGAAAAAAAAAGACCACGGTCAGGGATCATTTTGTCACAATTTCTCCCCTTTTGAATCATTTTAAGCTGCTAACTTGTTTAGGGATTATCAGAGTCATTGACTGATTAATCAAACAACAGATCTTGCTTTACCAAATGACCTGGAACACCTGATCCGTGAACCTTATGCATGGCTTGCCACTCATTCTTCCAATGGAATTAGAACACGAAACTTTAAGGAAAAGTTTAACAGTAATTGATTTCATGAATAATTGATGATTTTTCTACAGTAATTGATGTGATGATTTTCTGCAGGATATTAAGGAGAACGATGTGATGATTTACATGAATAATTGATGATTTTTCTGCAGTAATTGATTTTTCTGCAGGATATTAAGGAGAATGATGTGATGATTTAATGAATAATTGATGATTTTTCTGCAGGATATTATGGAGAATTGATGTGACAATTTTCTGCAGGATATCTTTCTTACTTATATTTTTTAGGATATATTTATTTATTTTCACTAACGAAATGGGGAAATGGATCTCTTTTCAGGTACGCTGAAAAGACCGAAGTTAAGACCGAACCGGACCGTGACCGAGGTGGACCGAGACCGGACCGAGACCGAGACCGAGACTTGGACCGAATGGTGTGCCAAAAACCGGACCGGACCGGGACCGCCCAACCCTAGTTTTAATTATATTTTAGATGACATGATATTAAAAAGGAAGAAATTTGTGATCCAATGGAGAAAATTTGAGATTAAAAGGAGTTATAATTTTTAAGATATGGATTTCTGAATATTTTGGATTTTTCTGGATTTTTATCAATTTATTTCTTATTTTAAATCGCGAAAAAGGGGGTTTATTTTCCGCAAGACCCGCGGAGGACACGTGGCGCGCAGAGCTGATGTGGAGCGCGGGACCCGCGCGGATGCGACGCGGCACGCAAGGTCACGTGGCAGAGCCGCGTGAGCCCACGTGGCGCGCAGGTGGCACAAAAGTGGCGCAGACGCCCGAGGTGCCGCACAGGTGGCAGGGGCCACGCGAGTCCACGCGGACGCCCGAGAGGGCACCACGTGGCAAGTGGGGGCTGGCATTTGGAGGGCCCACAGGTTAGTGAGCCCTGGTTAGGAGTTTGGGGCAGTAACGCAAATACGTTTAGCCGCCCCACCTTATATACACGACATTTCCCTCCATTTTCTCCGTGTGGGACTATATTCCCGCGGAGTCTAACACTTGCAGGACACGTGGCAGCATCACGAGCGTTGGATGCGATCGCATCAAACGAAGTGCGTCGATCATATGGACCGGAAGTCCACTCAAATCGTCATCAAAACACGTGCAAAATTCTCAACCGTCAATCGCAAAAGTGAAATCCGACAGTCGAGATGAGATCGCGCGTGAAGCTCCTCGTGGAGACGCATGGAGCGTCCAATCTTCATCGGACAGGTGAAACAAGTGGAAGACGTGGGGTCGTGCCCATTGTTTATGGGCGACGTGGACGCATCAGAAGCCTTAGATCTTCATCGGACGGCTCTAATTTCAGGAGAACGTGGACAACGTCGTTGGCCACGATTCCTACGATTTCGCGCGATCGGACGACGCAGATCAAATCGCGAAATGGATGGCTCGTATTCGTCACGGGAATTCTTCTTTAAAAATCGATGTTCTTCTCTTCTTTTCGCAACTTTCTGATCGATTCGTGAAGCAATTAAACGAATTTAAAGGAAGATCTTGAGTTCATCACAATTCCCTTGTGTTTAAACTTGATTGCGATCCGATTAATGCAGGATTCGTCATGATTAATCGTCGGATTCGATCGAATTTTCGCCTTGAACGCCAAACGTCCGCTGAGGAAGAAACCGCACAAATTCACTTCAATCTGCGTGAATTGAAGATCCGTCTTCACGAAAATCGGGTTAGCAATGAGATTTGATCGATTATCTGACGGTAATTTGAGTTTTGATTAGATTCAGATTTTTCATTTTGCATTTAAAGTCATTTTGTTCTTCAATTTTGCCCAATTTTAGTCCGAATTTTTGCTGATTTTAAAAAGGATATCTCTTTGATCATAACTCTGAATCACTTGATTCTGGTTTCATTGGATTCCTTGTTTTATCAGCTTTCCTTTGATAGTTGTAAAATTCTATGATCATTTGACCCCTCAATTTAACATTTGACCAATCATTGTTCATTTTCAATCCAAATTTGGGCATTGACTTGCGGGATCAATTACTCTTAAAATACAAATTGAAATTTGACAATTTTGGTCTTTTTGGAATCCTGTGGTTGTTAGATTTCTATTGATATATCAATTTTAAGATTTGGATATCATTTTATTAGTCAATTTGAAGATTTACACCGAAGTATTCATTTCGGTATTTTTTTATCTTTGATTTTCAATAATTCATAATAAATCCAATTCTTATCGAAAAATTCACGAATTTTATATTAATAAATTTCATTTTCTCTATATATTCTGAATATATAATTTTTCGTAATCTTATGATGTCTTTTGCTTCTGTGATTTTACAGAAAGTTGATTATTAGTCAAAGTCAATGCTTTGACTTTGACTTTTGACTTTTCTCTGTCAAATCAGAGGTCTGAAATCTTAAAATATCTTATTTAGTATATTTATATCATTTATATTCATAAAATACCATTTCACTTCTTAAAATCTTTAATTTAACCTAAGTTTGACCAAGTCAACTCTACAATAAAAGTCAACCTTGTTCTCTAGGATCGACCCGATACTTACACTTTACTTGATTTTATATATTTTTCATTGTGAGTTCGGAATTATAGATTTTGTTTGACCGATGTTTGTGTGTTTTTAACTACCGCATAAAACGTTTCGTCAATTACAAACAAACTAAAAGTCTTAAATAAATTTCTCCACCCATTTTGAATGATGAGTGTCTCCAGTCTATGCAAAGTTATGTGAGTTTCAGACTCTTCTAGTGAAAGGCTCTTCTCAGCCTCCGCCCTCTCGAATTCTGGAGATTCATCTACGCAAGGTAAGTCATGAAGTGGAAGGCACATTTCTAAAAGGTTTTTGCATTCTTCTGCTGATCATTGTTAATCTCATAATGTCCGTCTGTGTACTCCGGATGAACATCTCTCTCTCTTCTCTTTGAGGAAGACTTGCACTCCGGGGATCATCCTCTTTTTGACATTTTGATGTAGATTCTTCCTCTACGTCGTCCACCTTCCTCGCCTCCAATTTTCTTTTCATTTTTCAAATAGAAAGAATTTACTAAAGTTCAATTATGTATTTGCGTGAATCTCAGGTGTGTTCTTGCATGAATTTTCTTCATATCTTTTAACCAACCTATTGTTGAATGGGAGCTCAATCATCCATCTGTAGATCAGACGAAGGGTATTTTTCAATTGAAAAAAAAAACTTTAATCATTTATAGATATTTCTTTTTTTCGATTTTTTTAGTGCAGCTCGACAATCAGGGGATCCCCCCCTCGATCATGAAGACAAGCTGACTGAAGTGAGGAAGTGATCGGGACTGCTCGATTTGATGGTAGATGCTACCCAATTGACCGATGGCTCAGCATAGAGCGTTCGTCAAACCCCTGGATCAGATCAGCTCACCGTTCCCTCAACTACTTGTGCTGACCACATTGCGAATTGGTCGGTCGCACTCGCACCCGGCGGTGGTCGTTCCGACCGCCGGTCTTTATGCGGCTTCTAGACGTCCACGCGGAAAGCTTCCTTGTGGACCTGTTCGTCGCACTTGGTTTCACTTGCCAAGTCATGATAGTGTTCTTATCCAGGCACCACAGGACGCGGAAATATCTGCTGGGCTGGATCAGGATGAGCCCCCCACGTCAGGACCAAGCGTTCTACGCCATCCCAAGAGCTGGCTTTCTCTGCCATGTCACCGTCGACGCAAGTTTATAGCGTGGGGTCTCATCGCTTCAAATTGCGTGTCAATGATTTATTTTTCAATTAAAAAGGACTCTCTGATTTTTCTTCCTTCGATTCCCTATATAAGTGCCAGCCAAGAAGCAGCCTGTCCAACAGCTAGCAACCATCGATGGAGAAAGAAGAGCAGAACGCAGAAACACCGGACGCGCTCGTGATCACCTCCTCTGGCCGTGGCATCCCCGTCCACTCCCGTATTCTGGTAAATCGGATCTTGAGATCCGGGCGGGAATCCGTTGCGTCCAATTTTTTTTTCCAAGAAATAATGACAAGAATTTCTGCAGGCGACGGCGTCACCTGTTCTGGAGAACGCGCTATTCGACCGCCGGCGGAGGCGAGTGGATTCCAATCGGACAGTGCCGGTTCTTCCGATCCTCGGCGTCCCATGCGACGCCGTCTCCGCCTTCATCAGATACCTCTACGAGTCCAGGTATATTATATATTATAAAATAATCGATAAATTTATTAATAGAAGCAGAATAAATGAGAAAAAAATCTGTGGAAACATTTATTTAATCTATCAAGATTTAAGGAAATTGTGATGGACGGTCATGATTAAATCAGGATAGCGAGGGAAGAGATGGAGCGGTACGCGATGCACCTTCTGGCTCTGGCGCACGCGTACCGGATCCCGCGGCTGAAGCGCGCGTGCGTGGGCTCGCTGGCGCAGCGGGTGAGCGCCGAGAGCGTCGTGGACGTTCTCCAATTGGCGCGCCTATGTGACGCGCCGCGGCTCCACGTGCGCTGCATTAAGTTCCTCGCGGTAAACTTCTCTGCGGTGGAGCAGACTGAAGGCTGGCGGTTCCTCCAAGCCAACGACCCTCGCCTCGAGCTCGACATTCTTGAGTCCCTCCACGAGATAGACCTGGTAATTTCTTATTTTTAACGTGCGTCGATTTAAATCGATCATATCGATATAGATCAGCGATCTATCATTGATCCTCCATCAATCCCTTCAAATAAAGATTTGGTTTTTCTTTCTCGTACTGTTTCCATTTCTGACGATTAATCGAGAAAATGGAGCACTGACCAGCCGATTTCTTATCCGATGCAGAGGGAGAAGAGGAGAGCGAGGAACAAGAAGACGCAGAACGTGTACGTGGAGCTGAGCGAAGCGATGGAGTGCCTGCGCCACATCTGCACGGAGGGCTGCACCGAGGTGGGCCCCAGAGACGGTGAAAGCCCGTCCAAAAGCAAAGGGCCCTGCAGGATGTTTCGCACGTGCCAGGGGCTGCAGCGGCTGATCCGCCATTTCGCCACGTGCGAGATGAAGAAACAGTGCAAGCAGTGCAAGCGCATGTGGCAGCTCCTCCGCCTCCACGCGTCCGTCTGCGACCACTCCGAGCCCTGCCGTGTTCCTCTCTGCGAGTAAGCCTCCCATCTCCTCTGCTAGGGAATAGGGCAACGCTCTGATCAAAGGGGATTCCGATCAATCCCCTTATCATTCAAATCCAGGGGTCCTAATCACTTCCTTGATATGATCGACAATCAATCAGATCAAGACCCCTCAATCTGACTGATAATGCGATCGTCAATCCGATCATCAATCAGATAGACGATTTGCACACGTAGAATTCTTAGAGAACTATAAGAAACACAAAAAATAAATTGAAGATAAAAAAATCCCTTGTTTCGATGATCAATCGAAGGCCACTTTGCTAGATCAACAATCGAATCGATGGATTTGATCATGTCAGTCTGATCTGATCCCCTCGATACGGTCTCTAATCGATGTTTCCTTGCGGGGAGCATGATTGATTTAATGTCGATGGGTCCTCTTAATGACGCAGCCTTAGCGTAGGATAGATGAAGAACAGGGGTTTGAGTCCACAAACCTTGATCTTCAAGAAGGGTTAGGTTCTGAGTCCACAGAACTAACCTCTTCAACCCTTGAATCCACAAGGGGGTGTACTTGAATCCACAAGCACAGAGCACTCTCTAACCAGGAGAACACTCAAAAAGAAAGCAGAGCTCTCAAAAGGGGATAACTTCAAATTGTCTCAAAGTATTACAAATGGGGGGCCTTATATAGGGCTCAAAAAGTAAGGGTCGTCCAAGTGATTTGACCCATAAAAAGACAACACAAGAGTCTTGAAAACACAACTCTGACAGCATGCATGTGTCAGAGACAGAAGTGACAAAAGCAAAAGTAAATCTTCTAGGCCTTGTCAGGCCTCTCCAGAAAGATATTTGTAGTTTCCAATGCATGTCATAAATATTGGTGGTCCCTAGGAGATTGTTTGACAGATGTGTCAGGTCCTAGGGATTCTCCCTTGGCCCAATAAGCCTTTAATGGGCCTCCAATAAAAATAGGCCCAGAATAATACAAAGTGGGTTCCTGGGCTGCATTCTGGGCTACATCACTTAACCAGACAATTGGGTAAGATTGACGATCGGATCAAGGGGTGTTGACAATAGGATCGAGGTAGCTATCATCGATTTGATCGACCATCTACTCTAATAATTGACAAAATAATAAAATAAATATTAGACAATGATCGAAGTTTTAAAAATTGAAAAGGATGCCGCAGTCTGACCGACAATCAGATTGATCTACGGTGGGCCCACGATTTCTCTTTCTCTAACAGCGTTGTGGACTTCATCGCAGTCAGCTGAAGACGAGGTCTGCGGCGGGGAAGAGAGGGGATGACGAGGACGCCAGGTGGACGTTGTTAGTCAGAAAAGTGGTGTCGGCGAAGGTGATGGCGAAGCTGACTATGAGGACAAGTTAAGGGAGAGAAAATGTGAAACGATTCGACGCGTTGATGAGCTGGCCTTTCATTTGTTCATATCGTCGTCCCTTTTTTTTCCTGAATGACGGCGTTCTCGCTCTTCAAAGGACAGGGTCGTCTCTCTTTTTCTCTTCAAAAGTTCAAAGGACTAATGGGTCATGGGCCATCTCTCTCTCTATCTAAAGATCAGATTGGTCTTCTCTCTCTCCCCTTTTGAAAGGACAGCTGGGTTGTGTCATCTTTCTCTTCCTCTTCCCCACGAAAGGACAGATGCGCCACGTTTTTCTCGCCCTTTAGGGGACTGACGGGTCAGGTCAGCTCTCTATTCTCAAGGAATGATGGGTCGGGTCATCTCTCTCTCTGATCTTCAGATGATACAATTTGGTAGCAGAGATCGTGTCAACAATCCTGATCTAATTTGTCCAACGAAAGATTCAATTATTCATGACATAATCAGGAACAAATCCCAAGTTCCCATGAATTCGACGGAATTTGCCGTGCGCAGAAACTGAAAGATCAAGAAATCCTTTGAGCATGATGTTCAGCATCTAAAAATTACAATCCCAATGCCGTCCAAAGACAAGATCATGATGCCAAGATGACGATAACTCGTTCCCATAGCATAGATTCAGCGCCGAAAAGAGTTTTTTTTTTGCTAAAATTACACTTAGTTCCCGAATCACAACCAAAAATGGAAAGGACCTATTCGGCCGATAAAAATAAGAAGTTAGAAAACAGAAAAGTCAACCACGCCAGGCTACCGCGTTTACTAGAGGAAGCTCCACACTAATAGCTACGACCCCAGTAGGTCCACTTCTTGGCGGGCTTCCCCGATGCAAAGCAGAGGGTCCCTGCAAGATGCGCTTAGAGTGAGAAAGCAAGTGACCTCAGTCTGCTCTTCTTCTCTCTTTTCCAGACTTTTCATTGAGAACACTGTTAGGATGGCCCACTAGGCCCATGTTGGGGTGACCCATTAGGCCCAACTGGGATGCCAATTGGGGTCCATCGGTCTTCTTATGACCCATTACTTCTCCATTGTTTGACATGGATTAAGAGGTCGATTACCCTTCCTCGAATCCATCGTCGCAAAAGATAATGTCCAAATACCAAACAGAAGAGAAAAATAAACGATTGACTATGGAAAAAGTACAGTCGATGAATGAAATGAATATGGATATGTTGAAGTGAGTGTGATGATAACATACCTTCAGGAAGTTCTGGCTGATCAAATGGCGTGCAAAGAGTCTTTGCTGCTCCCATCTCGCCCTTTGTACGTGCTTTTACATCTTTCTCTACCTCCTAGGGTGACAAACACAAAACCATGTCACAAGAAATGAAAATCAGTAAAATTTGGGCTTTCCCCAGTAAATCAAAAGTAGGGATTGGTGATCAGTGATTGGACCAAGAGGATAGGAAAAGATCGACATGATCCAATCGTCAGTATTTGGACCTTGATTGATCAGCTATCGAGTCCCAAATATCGATCAAAGCAATGATCAAACGCGAGCTCGATCCTCGATCAGATTGAGGGGTATTTTATTCAAATTTATTAAAATTTTATTCATGTTTAATATTTATTTTAATTTCCTGTGAATATTTTAGCACCGATGAAGGATCAGACAGACCATCACTTCCTCGATCACACTGGCAATCAGATCCGATCAAATCATTGATCAGATTGAGGCAGTGATCAACACCCCTTGATCAGATCATCGATCCTACCCATTGATGGATCAAGGGGATCAATCAACATAAAATCAATCATGTTCCCTAATCGAGACAAATTAGTTGATTAGCAAACAAGGAGCAAGGATTTGAAATACCTCCTCATCACACCACGGAGCCAGAATCATCTTCTTATCGTTGAGGGCTGCAATAAACTTGTCCCACGTGAGGACTTTCTCAATGCATTCATCTCTCTTAGTCTTTGCTTTGTTAAATAGGCTCAAGTGAATACTGTCCAATATCTTCTTCACTTCTTCCACTAGAATGTCTAATTTTATGTCCTGTTTACTCCCATCATCACGCCGAACTACACGTACCTGAGAAAACCAGCAAAAGAAGAGCAAAAAGATCAATTCTTGACACTCTACCAGAAGAAGCTAATGGGAAATAATAAAAAAATGTCCACTACCATGGAGTAAGAAAAAAATATGTCCGCAAAGAACAAATACACACATAAGCACAGAACATATAGACACATAAGCATCATAAAAAATTTGACACAGAACTTCAACAGTTCTACATGGATCTATAATTCTTCTGTTCAAAGAACGCTCCAGGAAAAAAAACCCGTACCAAAAGAACATATCAAGATGCTGCTGTACATTCCATTAAAACCATAATTTAATGGAAACAAAAATTATCTATTCTAATAGGAAATATATACCTGTTTATTGGCCAAATCCTTGGGGCCAATTTCAATCCTTAAAGGGACGCCTCTCATTTCCCAATTGGAATATTTCCATCCGGGAGAGTAATTATCTCTTAAATCAGCTTCAACACGCAGTCCTGCTGCAGTTAGCAAGCTCACAGTGGAAGTGCAGGCATTGAAAATTCCTTGAGTGTCTGCATCTTTATATGGCACGGGAATCACAATCGCTTGAACAGCAGCCACTTTGGGAGGTAAAACAAGGCCTTTATCATCTCCATGAACCATCACCATCACGCCGATCTATGAGAAGTATCTAATGTGAGCTTTCATTTTATGATATAACACCAACGTGGACCAAGACATTCCCGTCAAAAAAAACATTAAAAGTGGCATATAAAAACCATAAATTTAAGAAGGTGGTGATGATTTACTATAGAAACCATAATGAAAAAGCATCTTGGATTGGAAAAAAAAACTAAGGGCTTACCATCCAGTTCATCGAAGAATAGAAGGGCGAAAATCACATATTATTATATCACAACTCTCGCACTTGCAAATGCATAAAAAGAGAAAATGAAGGGAAGGTAAGACTTATAAGTTTTATGTGTTTTTCTACGCCAGGGCTTTGCTTTTAACAAATGAATATTCTAGGCATAGGTTTCAGTTCTCTAAACAAAAGAATGAGTTAAGCAGTTTTTTGGCAAAAGTTTCTAGGAAATTACAGTGCGAGTGCTGTATGCCCAGGAATTCTGCCAGACCATCGACTTTTCTCTATTTTCATTCTCGAAGGTGATCTGAAACATCTTGGCAAAATTTTGTCCAAGACAGTGCGACGTTGCTCCTTGTATTCCACGACCCGTGTTTGGGATAAAGGCCTGAGAAGAAAGTAAAATAGCACCAAAACCATAAATGATATTTTTGACGACGAAAGGTTTGAAAAACAGGGTATACCTCAACACTTGTTGTGTAGAGCCCACCGGCAAACTTTTCTAGCTCGCTCTTTTTCCCTTTGATCACAGGAACTGCAAGGTATTCTTCGTAAACTCTCCGGTAAAGCTCCAGTATCTCGAGAACCTGATGTCAAAATGATAAGCGACATGGACCCATTTAAATCAGAAACAAAGAAAATGCTCTCATTTCACTGAGAAAAAAATCCAACCCCACTCAGTTTTGAGTACCACTATCATTTTTCATTTTTCAGGCAACCCAAAGAGGAAGAATCCAAACAAAAGTTACTCAATTTTGGAAAGTTCAGAAAAGCAAATGAAAGAAAGTCTCCACGTACTTCTTTGTCTGCTTCCTCTTTGGTTGCAAACGCTGTGTGTCCTTCCTGCCAGAGGAATTCACGGCTCCTAAAATAATGAATTAAACCTTGTCATGTCACTATGACATCTGATGGGCACATCTTTTTGACACCTCAATATCTGGGTGTGAGAAAAATATGATTCAGAACAAATAGAAATATAAAAATATGAATAATGCTTCGCCTATCCAGAACCAACCTCCTTCGAGCAAAGAATATTCTCAAGAGATTAAACTAGTTTCTCTAATCCTTTACTCAAGAGAGACCACAATCTTTGCTTCAATGCTATCCTAGCATTATCTCTTCACCATGAAAGAGAAAATGACTTTCAAATGTCAATCACCGAGAAATAATCAAGAAGGGAACTCTTAATTCAGTAGTTTGAAGGTGAAAACTGCATGTTAATTTTTTTTTAAGAAGCACTCACAGGACATAAAAATTAAAACCCTGAACTCCAAGCATAAATCCTCTTGTATGGATGAAAGAGAGAGAGAGAGAGAGAGAGAATGGATGAAGAGTGAGGGATAGAGATGATGGAGAAGATGACGTCATGGACGACTCTCCAGGTGGGGCTGATTTGAGAGCACTCCCTGCTTCCCTTGGGTTTCCAGGTGAGGACCCCCTCCTCCTGCGCACCCTAGCCTGATTCAATTCGGCATTAGTCACCCCATCTGGGCCCCTGATGCTCTGCCTAAGGCTGGTTTGTCATCAATCAGCCCATCTGCCCTAGGCCCACCCTCTGCCAGCCAATTCCTGTCTGAGCCTGGCCCATTCAAGATGGATGGGCCGGCCTTCCTTACCCTCCTCTTGTAGTCAAGGAGGGGCATCATACCAAAATGACAATTTGAAGCGTACAGAGAAAGGAGAATAGGACTTCCACAAGTTGAATATTAGGACAAGAGAAGAACTTGTGTTTACCAGTAATCATATGCAAAGAGGAAGTAGAATGAAAAAGCTAGAGAATGAATAAGCAAATGTAGAATGAATAAGCTAGATGCAGCTTTGCTCGACTGGATCAGGATGAAGAGAATAAATTCATCACAATTAGTTGATAACATTAGGACACTGGATTTAGTTTTTTCTTTTCAAAAAAAAAACATTAGGACACTGGAGTCAACAGATTGAAAAGAGAGAGGGACTGGAGTCAACAGATTAGGGTGGAACCTTATCGGAAAGGTTTATTTGGCTGACAAAGAGAGATTGAGAAAGGAATAAAGTGCCTAAATGTTCCTAATATTTAACCAATCAGGAATAATTGAAGAGAAAACTGTGATGGGTTTAACTTGATGATGCCAAATCAGTTAAATCTAAAAAATTCAATGAGTACTGTCAAATATGAAATCAACCTGATAAAAGGTGTAGGGTGGCTAAACTCCCATCGGACGACATTGCACCACTGATTCAGCTTCAGAGGCAGATCACGGTGCCCTCTAATCCATTTTGAATAATACGGATACATCACAGTTTCGCTCGTGGGACGAACTGCGATTGGAACTTCTAGATCTGTTTTCCCAGATTTTGTCACCCAAGCAACCTAATCACAAAAGTCACGTGAAACTGTTTAAATATAGAATTTAACCAAAAACATCATTTTGGGTAATTTCAATGACTGAGCAGAATAGGAATCTCAAGTCAAATCTCTTAGAAGAAATACTATCTCACCTCCGGAGCAAAGCCCTCAATGTGATCCTTCTCCTTCTGCAAGACAGTGTCCGACACAAATAGAGGAAAATATGCATTCTTGACGTTCATATTCTTGATCTCTGGATCAAAAAAGTCCTGCAATTTGACCCCATACAATCAGGTGTAAGTTAGATTCAAATCAGATTACTGTGAAGGAGTGGAGTTTTTTCTTAGTATAACTATAAAAAAGAACTTATTGACAAGTGACAAACAAAAACTCAACTCACATGCAAGATCTCCCAAATAGCAATTGACCAAGGCCTTAGAATATAGCAGCCAGAGATGTCGTAGTACTCGATCATTTCACTGTTAACAACAACCTAGAAACAAAAATACAAGGTCAAACATCTCAGATATTACATTGGTGTGCTACAGCATCCAGTTGTGCAAACAGGTTGTCCATGCTTGTGTTCATGTTGGGTTCTCCAATTTCTTTTAGTGTTTGTTTGTCTTCGATGGAAGTCTTCTGGAGATCAATGGCGGACGGCCCTTACCGGAGGGGGGCAGAGTGGCACCTCATCTTCGCCACACTCTGGACTATATGGAACCACCGAAATGAGGTGGTGTTCAGGGGTCGAATCCCCTCCGCGGATGCAGTAGTGCACGAAGCGAGGGGACTGGTGTCATTATGGAACCGAGTCGGTTTAGGCATAGCGACCCCTGTACTCCTATAGTGTCGTATTGATGTTGGTTCAGTCATTAATTCAATGACATCGGGGGGGTCCATTCCGGGGGCCCCTCTTTCTCTTTTCAAAAAAAAAAAACACATGAAGGAGAGAATCAATCTTTCTATCTTTAACGGAAGAATCCTAAAACATTGTCCAATTTTTCTATTCTAGGGCTTTTCCGAAAAACAGCAAACGCGAGTGACGAAGCTTTCTAGTTCATGTTAAATTTCCTGGCTTGTGTTCATTCGCAAACATATGAAGGAGCAAAGCAATATTTTTATCTCTAAGGTGAGAATTCTAAAGTATCCACTTTCTAGAATTGGGCTTGTTCACAAACAGTGAACATGAATGACAAACCATTTTTTGTTCATGTTTATGTTGAATTTCCTTGCCTGTCTTCCTGTTTGTTCTATAGTGAATGCATGAACGAAATAAATGAAACCATTCTTCCTATCCACAAACCATCGCCGTCTCACCTCAGAATACCATTCTCCAAAGTTCTCATCTTTCTTGTAAGTTAAACCGAGTCCAGTTTCCTTCTTCACTTCCTTCTTTCCTGATCAAGAAAAAAAGGCTTACTGCATAAGAATATAATATGTGACAAAAACCGAAACAAAATTTTACACACCATGCTTCGATTTTCCATTAGCTCCTCCTTTACTAGCCATAACTTTCTGCAGTTTAAGATGACGGAAGGACGCGTCAAGAAAGAATAGCACTAAAAATAGATAATGGCAAAGGTAAGCATGAGTCAATAAGGTATTGGATGGAAAGAATATCCAGTAGAAACACATATAATGTAAGAAAACAATCCGTGAAATATACTTGTGTATATTTAAATCAAGAGCTAAAAACCAGACCAAGAACATGTACAGAATTAAGACAGTGGGCTTGTGCACAGGAGATTAAGTCTAAATACTGAGACATTCTAGCAGTATCTTCTCAACTAGAGTCCACTACAATGGCCTCGTCAACAACTTTTATCGAGTCTTAAAATTTTCTCATTAAGTTCATTCATTGTTATAAGTAATGAATCACAGATTGGCAACGATAAGAAAGTAAAACCATCCAACTCCCAGACATAAACGACAAAATCAGATAGAATAAGTGCAAATCAGGGAGTGAGGAGAATACCAAAAAATAAAAGAGAGATAGAAAGAGGAGCAAAAAATGACAAAAGATAAATTGCGCGACAACGCTGATATATTGAAGAAAGAGAGGCTGAAATCCGGCAAATTGCGCTCATACAAGAACTTGATTCTCTTGAGCCAATGAAACAAAAATCCTGAACGGGATTGGGCTCTGGATGTTAACCGTCGCTCGAATTCTATAAAATACTGCAGCACATGAGCTGGTTTATTTCATTTTCTAGCAATTATGAACCGTTTAGTGATGAATTTGCAAGAGGAAAAGAGAATAAAATAAGACCACTCAACTCCCAGAAATAAGAGACAAGATAAAACGGAATTACTGGAAATGAGAACCCGAGGAGAGGAGGATGCCAAGAAAAAGGAAAAACGGTAAAAGGTATAAAAGGGTAGCAGTAAATATAGCTGAAGCTAGATTCGGCGACAGAATAATCTTGAGCCACTGAGACAAAAATCGGGGACAGGGTCACCTATTTCCATAACAACGAAAAAACTCAGCTTTCGTTTACAAGTAATTACCCTCCAAAATGCACGAGACAGTACAGATCTGTAAGAAACGGGGCCGGAAGAAGTAGCCGCCGAGAAATTGAGAAAAAGAGTGGGCGAGAGCAGAGAGCCTGGAGGGATATTCGGCCGCAGTTGTCTGCCTCTCCGGGGAGGAGTCAGCGCCGCCGCTATCCAATGTAGGGGGTGGGAAAAAAGCGACGACAGAGATTTTGGGTTGGGTTAAAGGCGCAAATTAAGAAGAAAATGGGGGTGCCGGTGACAAGGTGGGTCCCAAATTTCTACTTCGTTTAGTTAATTGGAAAGAAAGATACATGGATACATAGATGCAGAAATGTGTAGAGAGAGAGATAGATAGATAATTAGGATCGATTTTGAAATGTTTTAAAAATTGGCAAAATTCAAAAATGAAAAGACTTTGGATTTGAAAAAAAAATTATATAATTAGAAGAAAACTTTGAGATTTTTTAGTGGAAGAAGTACCCAAAGCATGGTGGAATAAGAAGAAATAAAATAAAGAAGCTAGAGAGATAAATTGTATGTGAAGAAAGAGGGAGTGATAGAAATGGATAAAATTCTAAATTGAAGTCTTGTACTTTATAATGATAAACTGAGCAGTCTATGAAAAGGCTTTCATTCTAAGATTCCGAATAAAAAATTCATAGTTCAAGTCTCAAATTCAGCCAAATTTATTGTCAAAATCTTGAAAATTACCATAATTGGATGTGGAAAAATTTGAAGAACACCAGTTGATCAGGAGATTTAAGAAAAAAATCTGTCAAAATCCTCCATTGATTCACAACCTAAATTAAATCACATTGATTCGCGTGCAATTTATGCTTCGGCATTATACAAGAACTTTGAATTATCTAAAACCATGTACACTAAAACTATTGAATTTAAATAATGTTAGTTATAAACTTACAAATCAAGCTTTAATGGGTGACATAACTGCGACATGTTCTTGTGAAAAATGATACCATGTCAACATGACATGTTAGTGTGCACAAACCTTTCATTTTGCTTTTAAGACTTTTAAAATATCAACAAAATAATATTTTGCCAAGTATAACTCATTTTCACTCAATTTGATTATATATCATTATATGCATCTAAATTGAGAAAATTTGGAAGAGTAAAATATTTATGCATGAAAATCTCTAACCTTGTTAAGCAAAAAGTCAATCAGTATTAATTTCAAAGTTAAATTGAATGCAAATCGCTCGTTATTGTCTTTATTATCTATAGTTAAATTCATACAAAATTAAGACCTCAACATTCTGAAAAATTATAGATTTTTTTTTTGAAATTTTGAATTCACACATAATTAACATTGAATAATGAATTTTGAAGTTTCGAGATAGGGATAACATGTATTATATATTCATGCCATGTACATTTAAATATAATGATTAAACATGCAATTACAAGCACAAATTTCATGTTACCAAAATATTGATCATAACTAGATTTAGAGAGACCTTCAATGGAAAGTTCTAGCACAAATCTTGTTCTCAATAAGAATGGTCTCGATACATGGACTCAATTTCAAAGCTCAAATGCAGAATTTCAAATACATGAGAATAAAAACCTCACCCTGCCAGTCATTCAATACAAGATTCTTTACAAAATTGATCAATCTATTGGAGCTTCTTTGGCATATATTCTATGGTAGACTACTAAAAGGAGAGAGAACTTAAATAAAATTACATAAAGGGGGAGGACTGCCATAATTAGCCCAAGCAATACAATTGTAACAAAATATCCATAACATATTATAATTTTTCTCGCATGTCAATGAGAACTAAATGAAGGGTGCTTAATTATAGATGTCATATCGATGCATCAAGTCAAAGAAAGTGGCCCAACATTAGCGGTTCTCTGTCTAATGTTGAATCAAACTAGTGTAGTTTGACCGAGCCATTGAGATGATGCTCGATCTGATAGATATTACATAGTCTTCAAGCCTGTCGCGCCTTCATAACTTGTATAAAATTCATTAAAATTAAATTTTTTGATTGTCGTTCTCGTGCGATGTTGCAATTAAGTCCTCAAATGTAAGTAATAATTAAATGAATTACAATGAGATCATGATACACGAATCACTAGTCTTTAAACATTATATTTCAAAAAATATAGTCTTTAAACATTTGATCAGAATATTACTCTTCAAAGGATACTTGACAAATGACGTTTGAAATATCTATAATGAATAATGCTATTTAATCTCACTCCCATGATGAGTACGGTTAATCGCATGGTCGTTGGTACGAAGATAGCCATGATAGACATTAGATGTTCCTTAGAGAATAAGGTAATTAAATAGATAATTAAGAATCTTTTATTAGTATTACACCAAATTGTTAATCATTTCAATTCATGTCACCTAAGTATAATTAATCTTTAGACCCAAGACACCAAAGATATGTACGCTATTTAAATGGTTGAAGATTAAAAATCTTATTGAATTTGATTGATCATTGGTTTTATCCATTGTATTTCACCAATGACTATAACCACCACTAGATAATTTTCACCTTTTACATGCTTAGAGATATATTTTTTGGATGTCACTACAATTACAATGTGTTGCCCAACGAATAAGATTCATACTGCAAGGAGGACTTTGGATTTCAGCCCATTGATAACATGTTAACTAAACATGAAAATACATGATTATTAATACAAATCAAGGCATAAGACATGCCATTCTAATGCATGTTATCATATATTTTTAGTGTTTATCTATTATTATCTAAAAAGTCATTATAACATCAAAATGCATTAATTTATGGTTAATTATAATGAATTAAAGATAATATTTTCATAACCCATCTTAACTTGAGATTATAATTAGTTTTAAAGGTTAAATAATAAGAGAAATCATTTTATATACACTCAGATATTTTTCTAAATTTTAAAATCTAAAAGAAATGAGTGTATTTTTTAAATAGAAATTTATTCTCTTGTTATTTATTAAATTTGACTTTTTAGAATCATATATAATTTAATTTATGATCAAATGAAATAAATTTAGATTAAATTAGAGTTATATTTTAACCGATATGAATTTTTCTAATTTTTTGGGTTTTTTCTGAATTTTTTTCTGATTTATTTAAATTTTAAAATTGATTTATTTGATTTTAATTTTGCACTGGTGATGTGGTAGAATCTGAAGCGTCCAATCGCGGATTAATCATGATCGTCGATCGTCACTTAAGGTGGGGGTGTGGGAGATACGTGGCGCAATTCTATTCGATGGCGAATCATTTTAAAACGATTTAATCTCAGCCGTCGATCTGAAGAGTTATAACGGTTGAGATTAAAATCGATAAAACATATCTGAAGCGTCGGATCGAGATCAAACGGCGATCGTTCGATGTGTTACTTATAACGCGCGCAACGTGGCTTCATCTTGACGGTCCATCTGAGATCCAACGGCCACGACTTAACCGTAACGATTCTCATCTATGCGTTTCATCAGAGCCGTTATTGAAGATTAAACGCTCGATCGGACAGTTATGCCCAATTCGCCCTATAAATAGAGATGTTATTCGATATTATAAAGAATTCCAGGGCAATTCATTGGGAGAATAGGAAGAAATCAGCTCTTGAACATCAACGATCGTTTTTCGAATTCGGGAATGAAAAGCCTTTGATCCGGCGAGTAATTGAATCAATTCGAGCGCAATCTTGGTTTAAAGATCGTGTTTCATCCTAAAATTCCTTCATATAGCTGTAGATTTCAATTTCGAATCGTAATTTTAGTAAATTTCAATTTCAATTTTTGTTTTTTGCGATTTTAAACTTCTGAAATTTCTATCTCATTCACTCGACAATTTCTCCGCGAATCTTGATCAAAAATCTATGATTTTTGATTTAGTAGATTTGCCTTCGAGTCTTTTTTTCAAAAAATACTAATTTTCCTAATTTCTCACCATGACTCATTTTCCGATTTGATCGAATTTCAAAAGATCATCCAAAATTACCCTCTTTCTCTGTAGAATTGACCCTAATTCACAACTATACTCCTTAATTCGTGATTATCTGATAAAATTGGTGAGTTTGGTATTGGTTTTGACCCAAATTGGTGTGTAATTAACAACCACATCAATGCGTTCCGTCTCCCACCTTACATCATTTCACAATGAATTCCAAGCATCCTCACACATGGATGAATTCCAAGTTTAATATATAAGAGGATTTCAGCTCCGTACATATCACATCGAATATCGAAGAGGAGATCTTTGGATTTGAGCCCATCTCACATCATTTCACCACAAACAAGCATCCTCAACATGGATGAATTCCAAGTTTAATATATACAAGGAAAAAGAATTTTATGGTCAACTACGAGGGTAATTTCGGAACTTGATCATACTCTTACATTAAATCATTGACATGCCATGCCCATGAATGCCATCATTAGTCATTTTTCACGCTTCCATGAATGACATCACTTGAAAGCGCCAAATGGAGGTATCTTCCCACCCGTATGCATCGATGGTCAAAGACTCTAATGCAACCTCCCCCATATCCCTCCGTTCGCATCGTTGACCTTTTTTGGTCGGCTGTGATTGTCCCCAATTAACCGACTTTCCCATCTCATCGGCTGTGTTCACATGGGAAGTCAAAACCTGACATCAGACTCCCCAGGTTTACATTTTCGTTCAACCGATGAATTGTTGCATTTGTTCGCATGCCATTTCAACCAGACATCACTCACATTTCAACTTGTTTATATGCCCTTTCATCTGTCCTTTTTTAAAAAAACTTTTTTGCTTATAACCCCTTCTCTTCTTTTCATATTTATCTATTTGCCACGAATGAAGATTTTTACATTAAAAAATTATCGATTAACCATTTATAATTGTTTAATAAATTTTTTCGAATTAAAAAATCTATCAGTATCTTTAGTAATTTATGGAATAGCCCCTCGTTTCCACCGAGATACGTATCCAACCACCTTATTTTTCCTATTTAGTCACTTACTACCTTCATTCTTAAGTATGTCAAATTCCAGCATCTTTTCCCCTATAAAACGCGCTTTCCAATCCTCAGAAACAAACCACTTACATTGAGAATGAGTAGTCCGGCGGTGGCGCCTGATCTGGACTCTCCCAACGAGCCAGGGCTCGAGCTGGCTCAGTTCGGCGCGGGCTGCTTCTGGGGCGTGGAGCTGGCCTTCCAGCGCATCCCCGGAGTCGTCAAGACGGAAGTGGGCTACTCGCAGGGCCACCTCCACGAGCCTAGCTACGAACACGTTTGCACCGGAAAGACGGGCCACGCGGAAGTGGTGCGGCTCCACTACGACCCCGTCGTTTGCCCGTACGAGTCCCTGCTGTCCGCCTTCTGGTCGCGCCATAATCCCACCACGCTCAATCGCCAGGTCGAAGTCAACCCCTCATCCCTAATGTTTTAAACTGAGGATTCCTCGTGCCGTAATTTTTGCGAATTGGAGGATTACAGTGCGCTAAATTTTCGAAATTGGGGTTTCCCGTGCTCCAGTTATTTCGAATTGTGGGATTCTCGTGTCCCATTTTTTTACAGTGGAATTATCGCGATCTAATTTTCTCGAACCAGAGAATTCTCGTGCCCTAATTCTTTTCAAGTGGTTGGTTTCTCGTGGGCTAATTTATTCCCATAATATAATTCTCTTGCCTTATTACTTTTAATTTTGTCGAATTTTCGTGCCCTGTTTTTTTTCGAATATTATAATTCTCTTGTCTTACTTTTTTTTCGATTTGTTTAGTTTTCTTGTCTTGATTTTTTTCAAATTTTTACAATTCTCTTGCCCAATTGTCAATATATCGTGTTCTAATTTTCCCAATTGTCGAATTCCCGTTCCCTATTCTCCCGAATTGTTGACTCCTCGGTTCCTCATCTTCTTTAATTTTCAAATTCTCGTGCCATAATTTTCCGAATTACCGAATCCTCTTGCCCTAACTTACAGATTGTCGAATTCTCATGGCCCGATCATTCGAAAAGTCGAATAATTTTCTCGAATCTTTGAATACTCGTGAGCTGATTTTTTGCAAATTATCGCATCCTCGTGCCCTAATTGTCGAATTTTCGTGCCTTAATCATCCGAATCGTCGAACTCCCAGGCCTAATTAATTCAAATCGTCAAATTTTCGTGACTTAATTTCCCTCAATTGTCTGAGTCTCGTGCCCTGATGTCCTCAAATGCACCGCAGGGAAACGACGTAGGGACGCAGTACAGATCAGGGATCTACTATTACGGGGAGGAGCAGCGGCGGAAGGCGGAGGAATCAGCGGCGGCGAAGCAGGCGGAAATCGGGAGACCAGTAGTGACGGAGATATTGCCGGCGAAACGGTTTTATCGGGCGGAAGAATATCACCAGCAGTATCTCGAGAAGGGAGGTCGAATGGGATCCAAGCAGTCCGCTCGAAAGGGCTGTAACGATCCCATTCGCTGCTACGGATGAATGTTTGAATAAAGCTGCAGATGATCGTGAAAATAAATTACTGTAAAATACTTTGTGAATGATTGTGTTCATGCAATCAATTTGCAATTCATAGTAAATAGTTTGCGAGTTGAGTTTTATCCCGAATTTAAATGTCTTGAAGATGGAATTTCAGAGAACCGAGGAGAAAAATCGAGGGGAGAAAACTATCCGGATCTGAATCGACAAGGAATTTCTAAATTCGCGAGTTCAAGAATTTTTGAAACTTCAAAACAAATTACCCTTCTTGGGTGTAAAATATCGTCCTTTTTTCCAGAAAATTAATGAATTTGAGATTTTGGAAAATAGGAGAAAACTCGAGGACTTGACGGATATACCCCTGCTCGGAAAAGGACTCGTTATACTGAAGAAATTGAAATTTATGAGCGTAAAAGATCGAAAGGAAGAAGAGACTTTGACGGATATACCCTTCTTCGAAGACGGTCTTTCGAGTATAAATAGACGGCTCGAAATTTGCCCAAGAATTATTACGAAGAGGATCGGGAGAAGAGGGAAGGAAATCGAGATGGTGAAAGTAGCGACATTCTTCGCAATGTCTCTCGGCGCGTTCGTCTTCTGGCAGTCTATGGATAAGGTTCACGTTTGGATCGCGCTCCATCAGGACGAGAAAGTTCGTCTCTCTCTCCGCCTTCTTTTTTTTTGTTTTTCTTGATTCGACTTTACCATCAATTTTCTGAATTTATACGATTTTAAAGCTAGACGTGAGTATTTCACTTGTTTTAATAGTTTTTTTGTAAATTTTTGAAGTTTTGGAGATTAGACTTTGAATTTCGGAGGGGGAGGGGGAATTAAAGATTTACTTGTAGCCCCAAGGCTGTCGGTTGAAAACCCTAGTTGTCGTTATTTCGCTGGTTTTTAAGGTTTTCTGTGATTTTGTCGACGCTTTTAAGCTATTTCTCTTTTGATTTGCGGGAATTGGATCTATATTTGTAGCTTTTAAGCTTTGAAGAAGGCGATAGCAAACCCTTTTTGTCACTGTTTCCCTTGTATTTTAGGTTTTGTCGAGTTCGTCTATCAAGTTCATTTTCTCGAATCGAATATTGTGACATCAGAACTTGAATGAAAATACTGGGGTAGATACAATTTCATGGTTCAGTTCATAGAAAATGGAATCAATGTTGTTTCAGTCTGGGCTACGAGTTCGACTGTTACATTTGCTTCTATTGATATGTTTATGTTTTCTAATGACTGCTCTTTCTCAATAAAGCCTCATATTTTTCGGCAGCCAAAATACTAAATGAACACACACATATATATATCTCTTCCCATTCTGGATTATCTATAAGGACAAAAAATTCGCTTGTTTCACTATTCGTCAAAATTTTTTCTTCTGATCTTCAACCAAAATTTCTTTTATTTATTATTGTAATGCTAATATTTCAGAAGGAAAGGCTGGAAAGGGAGATGGAGATCAAGAGGATGAGAGAAGAACTTCTGGCGCAACAAGCCTTGGAAGACTCCCTCGCGTAATCATCCTCGTCCGCTTATTTTATCGTTATCTTTCATCTGAACTGTCCACATATTTGCAACGAAATGTCGCAGAAGGACAACACTTCAATAAGTCAGTTTGATTTTTATTGTCCGTCATTCAAGTTTTTAAAGCAGTAACCAAGACCTGTAACGATTTCAACCTCTAGGCTTGAAATTAGGTTTTTTTTTTCGCTGAGAAATTGGATGGCACCCAATAGCCCTTTTATGCAATTAATGGGTAATGGCTCGGCCCATTACCTGAACCCTAATATATATTTTTTTAAAACACCAAGAACAGAGGAGATATCCCTCTTAGATGATCTGTGGAGATCTTATTATTGTCTGTGGAATACAAAAAAGGTAAAATTGGGGGAAATTAGTAGAGCTGCGCAGAACCCTGGACGAGAGCAAAATTGGGGGTGTGCTCGCTGTACTCCACTATCGCCGATGGAGGTAAATGTCCGATGCATATCTCCTGCACCGTTGTGAACAGCGGGAATAGTTCTTCCCATCCTCTGTGTGCTAGAACCTCGTAAACCTCCCGGGCAGTAGAAACTCCCTTCATGTGGAACAAGAATTGTCTTTAGTCGTAAAGTTATTTCCAATTAGGGTGAGAAGATTGCATTGCATTGCCCTATTGATCTTGTGATCACCATTATCGATCGTTTGATCGATTGACCGACTGACCACCCCTTCAATAAATGTTAATATCATGTTCTCTTAAACTATTACATACCTTAGCTCATTGAACATTTTTTTATTTATCAATTTTGATATAAGATAGCCATGAGAGTGATTTCTATGATGATGATGGGATGATGAAAAACTTAATGTCACCTGTTGAATCTGTGATCACACTGATCCTACGGCTGACATTAAGAATCCCCCAATCTCATCAATCCCGACGAGACTGCTACAATCACGGCCGATTGATTCATGCTAAGGGTTATCATGATCATGATCAAGACTCTGATCCTGAACAATCTACTATCATTGGAGCAATGTTTTTCGTGAGCAATTTGTCAATTGTTCCATCCCGCAACCCCTAAACTTCAAAACTATGCTTGGAAGAATTATTATGGGAATTTACCTGTAGCTTCTGTCCTTGAAGCAACTCTGCCTCCAGCTCATCAAAAGATCTTCAATCGAAATGCAGGGGTATTTATGTAAGAATTACGAGAAATTATATAGAAAGATTGGTGCTTTAGGGGCATAATGGACCTTTTGCCTCCGCACTTGGCAAAGGCCTCGGCCACCCTCCTGTTCCTCCCTCCAACTGAAACATTATTTCCATTTGTAAAGCAGATGGAAAAAAAGGAAATTGGATTAATTAAGAGACTATCCGTACGGCACGTAGTAATGAGATCTGCCACCCCGCAGCTCTCGAAGAAGGTACTGTCTTTCACGGACGGGAACATGAGCTTCGAGAAAGCTCTCATCTCTCTCAGCCCAATCCTCATTATTGCTGCCTGATTTTTATTTCCTCCACAAATTATTTTTTCTTCACTAGAAAAATCTTTTTCCACGACAAAAATTTATTTTTTTACCTTGGTGTTGTTCCCCATTTCCAATCCGTCGACCATACCTGAATAAACCCCGGATTAATCACTCTGGAAAATGGGAAAAAAAGTGAATATTTCCTATTACCTGCTGCAATCGCCACCACGTTCTTCAGAGTTCCGCACATTTCCACTCCTTCCACGTCCTCCACCTGTCAAATTTCTTCTGTACTTTCATTTTCTTTCCTTTTTGTAAATTCCCATTTCATTAATTTTCATACCGCGGAGACGAGGAAATAAGGCGTGCTGAACAGCCGAACCCATCTCTCCGCCATCTCTTTGTTCCCTCTGTGCCCCACCGTCGCTTCACAGAATTTCTCGACCGCAATCTATCATTGATTATTTTAAATTTCCCCGTGAATTACTTAATTCCTTGGATTCTGACATAGAAATTACCTCGTTGGCGATATTCGCTCCCATGAGAACGCAGCAATTTACCCCTAGCAAATCTTCAATTAGGCTGGAAATCATGCGAGGTCCATCTTTCTTAACTTCCATCCCTTTGATCAGAGATAGAGCCTCTGCATTTTCCTTGATCTTCCCCCCCGCAAGCCTCTTGCACACGTTTTCCACGAACTGGTGGGGCATCACGAACACCAGCATATCCGCATCTCTCACTGTTGATAATCATAAATCCATGTGGGAAATTGATCTTTTGAAATCATTTTTTTGATAGCTGACCTGCATGCTCGAGATCCGGATCCGCCACCACGTTGGATCCCAGCTTTATCCCGGGAAGGTACTTCACATTCTCCTGGGGATTTCATTCTATGAGAAGAGGCAATGAGAAATTAAGGAAGGGCGGGAGAAAGTACGTTAGTTCTGTTAATGGAAGATGTGAGTTTTTCGCCGGAGGGGAGGGTCTCCTCGTAGACCCACATTCTGACTTCATCTGAAATGTTTTAATGAAGTAATTCGAGGAAATTAGGTTTTAATGGAGGGGCATGCGGGAGGAAATTGTTCAGCTCCTACCGTGATAGGAGGGGAGGAGGACGGCGTTGGTGGCGACGATCTTGGCGGCGACGCTGCCCCAGTTGCCGCTGCCGATGATCGTCACTCGGCGTTTCCTCGGATCTCTGGCGTTCTTGCTTTCTACTTCTCTCTTCTGCATTTGCGGGGCCATCTAGAGAGAAGGAGAGAAATGCAGTGATCAGAGGTGGCGAGCAGGAGCGGGAGCGCCGCGCGTTTTAAGTGATGCGGGACGTGAGAGAGAGAGATCCGATGCATGATTGATCCATGATTCGAAAGTGCCAGCATGATCAATAGCTGGAGATAGATTCGATGACATAATAATACAACAGAAATGATTTAATAAATAATGCAGACCACCGTTCACGGTGAGAAACAGCGACAACGATGGCAGTAAAGAAAACTATTTCTTTGAGAGTTGGATGAAATTGAAATTTCAAATAACTCGATTATCCCTAGTGAATAAGAGAAAACTAGGGTTTGCCCTGTTGGTGTTCTTGACTCCTCTGCTCCAAGATTAGGGCAACTGAAGTGGAGTTCTGAGAGGGATTCAAGCATTCTCTTCTTTACTTGTGAAGCCTTCTTCAAAGATCCTCTCAAACCGTGACAGCTTAGACTCGAGTTTAGATCAAGTTTTTCATGTCTGCGGGTCATCTTATGAATGTCATTGAATTCTTATGAACATCAGAGGACACATCTGAGCAGATTGACATGATCATGATCAATGTTTGGTTGAACGAAGAAGTCCATTGATCAACCAATGAGGATCATGATCCATTGGAGAAGGTTGATCACAGAGAGATGGAATATCTTTAAAAATTCAATTTGATCGCCGATCAGATCATGGATCAGAGGCAGCAATCAATCATATAACCTTGACCGAAGATCGAATCGATCAGATCACCTGCATAGATCATGACTATCTGCTTAATCATGGTGATTCGAAAAGTGATCGCTGTTCCCTAGTCATGTAGATTAGTCTTTTTTCATCATGACAAATTATATCAGTGCAATTGAGATGGTATTATTTTTCTTGAAATTTCTCGATTTCTTTTTCATTTAGTGTTAATTTTAATTTAGTAGGTTATCACCTTGCGCTCTAGTAGATGATGTTCAAGTATGTGATTTAATATTCCCTAAATCTTTCATGCATTTGATGTTGGGTTTTAACCAAGATGATCTTCAAGTGAATATGCATAACTTGACATCATTCGACAAACCCTTTACTCAAAATTTCTAGTAAAATGGTGAGAGTGAAAATGCAAACATCATCACATCGAGATATGTCATTCATACACTCATAATTGAAACGACGGTTCCATGTTCTAGTAAAATCATTTTCCATCCAATCTTCGGGGAGAAATGCTACTAGATCACGTCCTAAGACTTTTGTTGTATTATATTTGTGAATGACTGTTCTCTAAATATCTATTCATTAGATTAATTTCATTAAAAAAACTCCCCTTCTCTTTGATATGATACTCTCACATGCCTTGTTGAATAACATTATTTTCTACTCAATGAGCCATTTCATGCATGAGAATCATGCATGCTTTCATATTCAATTTGTTGTTTTGCTTGTTTTCCCTTGGATCTTGCACCACTATCCTTTCTAATTGGTGATTTTTGATCCTTTCTCCAAAAGTTCAACACATTTTATACTTCTATCTTAATTCAAATTTGGTCTTCTAGAAAAATTTATGTCCTTTGTTTAACACATGGTAAAATATGAATTTGACTCTCCCTCGAAGCATACAATTATCCTTTTAAAAAAGAATAATAACGTCAATTTTATTGCCTATACTCCTTAATCTTATGTCTTTCATGTCTTTGCCTCCTTCAGTATAGGCACTTCAAAATTTTAATTTATTTTTTATTTTGTGGAATATTTCTTATAGTTTTGGGCTGCTGATACCATTTATGCATGGGTTCAGAGAAGGATAAACTAACATAAACTAAGACATAAATAGACTTATTTTTTTGTAAATTGCAGATTTTATTTCCTTTGATTTAGTCAATATTGTAGATTTAAACCAGTTCATAAACTTACAATTATCTTTTTACTAGTGAAGACACATTGGGGAAATAAGATGAACATTGTACCTAGTGCATATATGCCAAGTATAAGTCCATGGCAGAAAACTACTTATGAAATAGATCTTGAAAGCCAAGCATAATCTAAGAGTTTTTTTGTCCTTTAATAGTAGTATAAGGCATGCCTCTCTTGAATACAATGAAGGCTCTCATTCTAGTCTTCTCCTGTTTCATATGATATTAGTACATATTTTTAATAGATTCTAGTAGCCATCACCTTCCTCAAAGGCAAAAAAGTTTTCCCTATGTGAATTAGTTGCATTTCCTTTGACCAACTAGTTGTCACACTCTCTTCAGAGATAGAAAATCTACAACTTCTCCATCACCCTCATGTGCATGCCACAATCTTTGTGATGTATTCATTCTCTCTACAGGGCATGCTTTTCTAGCCATTTGATGGATGTTAAATGCATGGCCATTGCAAAAGGAGCTTGAGCTGCAGGGGGGGGGGGGTTCAAAAAGGTCTTAACTCATAGAAAGTAAAATTAGTCTACCACATTATCAGTAGAGTCTAATTGATAGAGAATTAGGGTCGACTTTTAGGGTTTTTTTCAAATGGGTTTTTGTTTTTGTTTTTATTTTATTTAGGGGTTAACATCATATAGTGACACGACCTTTAGGGTAATCATCAAATACTGGCACGACCTTTTTCCATGCTCAAATACTGGCACAACCTTTTTGGGTGGCTCAGATACTGGCACCACCTCAGCATTCTCGCTGAGGTGGCATTTTTTATTCTTTCCTCCCCCACCTGGCTGCCACATGGTCCTCCTTATTCTCTCTCTCTCTCTCTCTCTCTCTTCATTATCTTCCTCTCTCTTCATTGTCTCTCTCTCTTCATCTCACGCGGTCCTCCTTCCCCTCTCATCATTCTCTCTCTCTCTCTGGCCGGTGGACAGGATCACTGGATCAGCAGAAATCCCTTGGAGGAGCGGTCAACGAAGACGACGATAAGGCTCAAGATAGATTTTTGGATTCTGGATTAAGGCTCAAGAGGAGAGAAAGGTCGCGACGACAACGACGATATCCTGTGGAGGAGAGAAAGCGTGATAGCACGACGACGCTATGGAGGAGAGAAAGGTCGATCTCGTCGATAATATCTTCGTCGCTGCGGAAGCCTACCACGCCATTGGCATTTCTCTTCTCATCTACAAGCTCACCAAAGAGAAGACTGCTATACTCAGATCCGAAGTCGACTGTAGGAATCTGTGAGAGTACCTGGTAGACCAGCGACGAGATGGTACCGAGACTGCCGAGTACGAGCGACTTGACGACGTCGTCGGTGTCCTGGAGACTCTCGGAGCAGGTTTCCTGGTTACCAAGCGCGGCGCTGAGCCAGGAGCGCAGGTCGTAATGCGCGTTGCCCGTGCCCACTAAGAGCTTCTCCGTGGCCGATTGAGTGGTGGGGGAAGAACTGGACAAAGTCCTGTCGAGCTCGGTTGATTAGAGGGAGAAGAGATCGACGCAGTCTTGGACGGCGTAGGCGGCGCGGCGGTCGTTGCCGAATAGCGGCCTAGAGAAAGTTGAGAGGATAGAAAGGACGCTGCCGATCTCGCCAAGAGTGGATTTTATCGTGGACACGAGAAGCGGAGACGGGGAGAAACCGGCGGCGGACACGTCAGCTCTCCCTGCGTGGAGAGCAATGACGAGGAGGAAGAAGGGGAGGACTCTGGATCTCATTGTAGGAAGAGTGTGCGTGCGTGCGTGCATGTGTATCTGTGAGGAGAGGAGAAAGTTTCACGATGTCGTACTGAAATACAGGTCTTGGCTGAAAGTTTGGAAGAAATCTACTTAAATAGCGCCGCGAGCTGGCAAGTGGTGGACAGATGAGAAAGAAAAAAGAGGAGAGAGAGAAAGAGGTTGCAGAGCAAGCGCGTGGACAGACCGCAGAAGAAGGAGACAGATAGAGACAAGAGACTAAGCGCGTCGAAGTAGACTGATGGGTAGAGAGAGAGAGAGAGAGAGACGGTGGTTTGAGTGTGTCGACGATTTCATAGTTCACGATACCCTTGTACAACACTGCTATCCATCAATCTTGCTCCTCTGGATGCCTCCTCTTCCATTGTTTTCATGAAACCATATTGGAAATACTCAGATCCAATGATTGCCCGGATATCGACGAAAGATCTAAGAGGATATCGACGAGATCTTTCGTCGATATCGTCGTCTTCGTTGACCGCTCCTCCGAGGGATTTCTGCTGATCCGGTGATCCTGTCCACCGGCCAGAGAGAGAGAGAGAATGATGAGAGGGGAAGGAGGACCGCGTGAGATGAAGAGAGAGAGACAATGAAGAGAGAGGAAGATAATGAAGAGAGAGAGAGAGAGAGAGTAAGGAGGACCATGTGGCAGCCAGGTGGGGGAGGAAAGAATAAAAATGCCACCCTCAGCGGGAATGCTGAGGTGGTGCCAGTATCTGAGCCACCGAAAAAGGTTGTGCCAGTATTTGAGCGTGGAAAAAGGTCGTGCCAGTATTTGATGATTACCCTAAAGGTCGTGCCACTATATGATGTTAACCCTTTTATTTATTTCGGTATGCGAAAATCAAACAAAAAAGAAAAAGATTATTAGACTTAGAAAATAACTTAAAATTAAAGACAAAGAGAATAAAGTTAATAGGTCCTAGTCAGAGACCACTGTGTTCGCGCCGGCGATCCAACAAAGAGGCATTCCCTGCTTACTAAAATAGAAAAGAATAAATTAGGTTTAAATTAGAATTGAAATCAAATAGAATAAATGGAGATTTATTAAGTAATTAGTTAATTAATTATAAAATTGGTCAAAAGAAATAAAATATTAAAATTGGTAAATTTTATTCTTCAAGGTGTCCAAGTTTTAGTGTTGATGCAAGTAGCTGCTTGAGCTGTCAATTTTTGCAACAAATACCTTCCTCAAACCATTTTGACTTAAGAACATTTCATAACATAAATAAAATATAAGATAAATTATCAAATTTATGTTTAACTCAGATAAGCAAATTATGATGAGACCATAATATAATGATCACTAATCTTTAAACATATGTTCTAAACATTCCATTTCATATGATATTCAAGATAGATATTGAATCATCCTGAAAGAATATCACTATTTGATTTGAGTCATATGATAAGTATGGTTGATCTTTTAGTTATCGATATGAAGACACTAAGGGTAGATAGTGGGTCTTCTTTGACTAAAGAGTTTACTTAATTGATTCGTATGAATCGCTGAATGGTATTATACCTAACTGTCAATCAAGTTGATTTATGTCACGGTTGTGTATGTGGTCCTTTGACTTGAGACACCGAAGACATCTTGGGGATGGATGATCGTATTTTGATCATGACTTACGAATCCCTAGCCGCAGGATCTCTAAAACGTCATATATTAGATACAATATGAAGTCCTTGAAGACGATTGTGTGGTCAAGATGGGATTGTCCGCCCTCAGTATTTCAAGAGATTGACTCAAAGAATGACATGCGATGAACTCCTTAGCCAAGGTAGTAGAAATATCGGAGAAGGAGTTCCCGATAATTTCTCACACAATTCAGTACTAACTTGAGTGACAGATTAGGGTTTGGTAATTTACCATATCCTAAGTCATTCAGGAGTCTCGTACGGATGAAAGATTATACATATATGGTGAGCCGTCAGTGTGGAGACACTAAGGATAGATAGTGGGTGCTTTTTTTAGAAAAAGTTCATTGAATTGATCCGTATGAATCCGTGAATAGTAATTATACCTCAATCAATCAAGTTAATTCATGTCACAGTTGTGTATGTGATCCCTTGACATGAGACACCAAAGACATCTTATAGATGGATGACCATATTTTGATTATGACTGGGCATATGAGATTTCTTAAATATCATATGTTTAATACAACATGAAGTCCTCGAAAGTGATGATATGATCTAGATGGAATCATCCACCATCTATATTTGAAAAGATTTACTCAAGGAATGAGATGTAATAAAATCCTTCGCCATCAAAGAAGGAGTCCTTGATGATTTCCTCCACGCATTAGTACTCATTCTAATGATCGATTAACTTTTGACAGTTGACTATATCCTAAGTCATTCATGAGTCTCACACATTCGAAAATTCATAATCTTGAGGGTCGAAAGTCTCACATGGTCAACAGTTTCACACAGTTGATATATATATATATATATTATGTCATTAGATATAGACATAATCTTAAGGGTTTTATAAAAATTTCATTTATCCCATGTCTATATATAGGAGGAGAACGACCATTACTCAAGGTACCCATGCAAGTGTTGTAAAAATTCTCTCATATCTTTTCTTTCTCTCTTGGTAAAGAGCGTTGAAGAGGAGATCCAATTTTTTGTCAATCGTGTGGATACTAGACGATATGATCACTATGGGGAAGAGGTGCATTCGTTGTGAATTTAGGTGGCGGGTGTCCCTTGGTCAGTTATCTCGAGTTGAGGGGTAAAGGGTGCCAATGAGATGGGTAGAGGAAGGGAATCACCCGATTCCCTAAACCTTGGTTGCATCTCTATTATCCAAGATGTAGGGTGAAGCTTGTATGGTCACCATGCTTCTAGGTGACATCTCTGATTCCCAAGATGTGAGGCTGAGTCAATTTGGCCATCTCGATGCTAGGTGGTGATAGCCTCATGAATTTGACATCAATTAGTATGTGTTGGGTGCTGGCTCATGACTCTAGTCATTAGTGCTCTCATGCACGGTAGGACGTAGATCCCCAAGCGATGCACTACTACTCAGGAATGGCAGGGAAAAGTGTGCAACAAATGCGTAGGGAAGGCATGACGAGTTGCTTAAGATGATGGCATTGTCAAGCCTCTTACGACATATATATGTGTTGGGATCTGAGGCTCGAAAAGCTCTCCAAGTCTTCGTCCAAAATAATGATTGTAACGGAAGGTGTTGAATCAAAACATTCAACAGAGTTGAAGCACCAAAAATAGATGATCTCATAATCTATTCTAGGTGATCCTATCATCTAGTATAGAATAAAATTCATACTTACATGGATCGTTTGAAAGAGTTCTTCAACTGTTCAAGCGTCTGGCCTCTAGCGGTATCCACACAGTCTCCGAATGATCAGATCTTCTCTTGAACACTCGTCACCATGAGAGGAAGAGCAGAGGGAGGAGAAGTTCTACTAGGCTTGCATGGGCACCTCTATTATGGTTGTTCTCCCCTTATTTATAGACTTTAGGAATGTGAAATTTTCACAAAAACCCTTATTATTATGTCTTTATCCACCGACATCCATTGATCTTATGTGTCTGACCCTCTAGGTCCATATATCTCACTAGTTAATGACTCTATCAACCTAATAACACTTATTGGTCCTCCTTATCAATCAATTATATAAACATATAGATTAATTGACTAAGGATCGATTTAACCCAATCGACAGGTTGAGTCGCCAGCCCAGTGGGTGCCAAGCTACACCACGTGCTCTAAGAGATATGGAGTATATTAGAACTCTTTCATGGAACCTTTATGTCATTGGTTACCGTGTACGTGTAATCCTTCATCCACACGAGACTCATGAATGACTTAAGGTATGGTTAATTGTTAAACCCTAATCGGTCACTCAATTTATGATGCAGGCCACAATGTAGCCCAGGAGCCCATTTCCTTCTATTATGGGCAATTTCTTATTGGAGGCCCATTTAAAGCTTATTGGGCCTTGGGAGAATCCCTAGGACCTGACACTTTTGGCAGAAAATCTCCTAGGGACAACCAATATTTATGACATGCATGGGAAACTACAAATATCTTTCTGGAGAGGCCTAACAAGGCCTAGAAGATTTACTTTTGCTTTTGTCACTTCTGTCTCTGACACATACAAGCTGTCATAGTTGTATTTTCAAGACTTTTGTGTTGTCTTTTTATGGGTCAAATCACTTGGACGACCCTTACTTTTTGAGGCCTATATAAGGCCCCCATTGTAACACTTGAAGACACAATTTGAAGTTATCCCTTTTTGAGAGCTCTGCTTTCTTCTCTTGAGTGTTCTCTATGTTAGAGAGTGCTATGTGCTTGTGGATTCAAGTACACCCCTTGTGGATTCAAGGGTTGAAGAGGTTAGTTCTGTGGACTCAAAACATAACCCTTCTTGAAGATCAAGGCTAGTGGATTCAAACTTTTGTTCTTCATCTATCCTGCGCTAAGGCTGCGTCAATTTAGTACTGATGCAAGTAGGAAATTATTGAGAACAACTTCTCTATTATTTCCACTACCTTGGCCAAGGATTTAACCGCATCTCATTCCTTGAGTCGATCTCCTCATATACCGAGGGTGGATGATCCCATCTTAACCACTCAATCACGTTCGAGGACTTCATGTCGTATCCAATCTATGACGTTTTGGAGATCCCGTGGCTAGAGATTCGTAAGTCATAGTCAAAACACGATCATCCATCCACAAGATGTCTTTGGTGTCTCATGTCAAAGGACCACGTATACAACCGTGACATGAATAAACCTGATTGACAATTTGGCATAATACCATTTAGGGATTCATACAGATCAATTCAGTGAACTCTTTCTCCAAAGAGCACCCGCTATCTATCCTTGGTGTCTCAACACCGATGGCCACAAGATCAGCCATACTCATCATATGAGTCAAATCAGATATTGCTATTCTTTCTGGATAATTTGATGTCCTTCTCGAATATCCTACGAATAGGAATATTTAGAACATATGTTTAAAGACCATCAATCAATGTATTATGATCTCATCATAATTCACTTGATCATTGCATATGTTCATGGACTTCATTGCAATTATCACACAAGAATGACAATGAATAAAAGTTCATTTCAATGAATATAAACAAAATACCCATTTCAAAGATGAAAGTGTGATTGGCTTGCAGGCCACATAATACCCATCAATATGGTGTAAAGGGAATGCTACCAGGAGTGCACGACATTGGAGGCTAGTGCGTCAGCCATCTGGTTCTCTTCTTTAAACATTGAATACAATAGATACTCTACTTATACTTTTCTCTTGTTTCACAAAAATGAATTATAACAATCTAGATCAAATTAGTGGTCATTGCAAATGGATAAGATTGAGTGTGGTTGATCTAGTATAGAAGTTTGGAAAGTGAGTGCATGCAATAAATAAGACATTCATATGCTTTTAATAAATAACAGTTTATTAAAAATATTATAAAATAGAAAAATGTCAAATAAATTGTAAACTTTCATGTCCATGGAATATATTTATTTTAGAACAGAGTAATTTAGAACAATCCATTTTCACCTCTACTAGTTCTACTTGAACTATTTATCTTTAGATTCCACTCGAGAAGGAAAATAACTTGACTTTTGTGTGCTTTATGATTTTGTACAATCTCTTGTGGTTGTTCTACAAGTATATCTACTATTTTTTTCACATTAAAATTTGATTATCAATTTTTGGGATAATAGGTTAAAAACATTTTTAGGGATGCTTCCTCTAAGAAAATCCTCTATTTTGATCAATATGTCACCATCTCATCCATCATGTGATTGATCAATCGCAGATTGATTTTTGAAATATCAAATTTTAATCAATTTGAAATACATTATAGTGGGTCAACCAAATTGAGAAAATTAGAAAAAGAACTAGGCCATCATGAATCATTAATTAGTGATCATAATGGCCATATAGATTTATTACCATTATCACTGAGCTGTTCCTAATCATCACCAACATCATAATCATCAACGCCGCCATCATCATCGTCTTATTATCCATCACTAGCATCATTGCGATCATCATCGAATCATTCTTCAACAAGATACCATAGTTTTAAATATAATCTTGAAGATCCATATATAATTCAAACTGAGCTTTGAGATCAAGAATTTCTGAGATCTTTTTTTAATTCCTATAAAAGAAACAAGAAAGAAATATGTATATATGAATTATTATATCTAAAAGCATAACATCAGAACAGAGACACTTTTTCTTGAAGAAAGAATGCAAAGGGCCGAAAAAATAGAATCTGAATCTTTTCTGGGGTTTGGCCAAACCCCCACAGAAAGATAAGATAGTGCAGGGCGACGAGTGAGTTTATTCAAACAGCTCATGTCCTTCATGAAAATCATCATAACCATCATCATCATCATCATCATCATCACCCCACCATCCTAATCGTAACCAGCACCATTAGCATCATAATCGTCACTCATCGTCGTCGTCGTCGTCGTGGTCATCATCATCTGTATTATCACCATCATCCATCCCAACGTAGTGGAGGTGGATCAGTCCTCTTCAACCCTGGCCTTTCTGTTTACAGAAAGGACAAGCCGGCTGTTTCAATCCATGCTTGCCTTCCTCTCCATCCTTCCTAACCAAATGAGAACCAGACCAAAACCCTAAAAAAGCCACCAAGGAAACCGGTAAAGCCGAGACTTTCCTCTTCCATCTCCCTTTCGCTCCCAGCTAGTTCCGTCACCACATTGTCCATGCAACCCCCTTGCGTGCATTAGAAGCAAGAGAGAGATGCCATGAATGACGTTGGAAGAGGAAGAAGCGTTTCTCTTCACTCCTCCAAGCGAGAGCGAGAGAGATGATCCAGGAGTTGGACAGTTGACGCCCGCAAGAGAACTCATCCGAGGCCTACAAAATCCTCTCAAACTTCCTCTCCACGACCAAAGATGGGCATCGGTAAAATATTTCTCTTGTTGTCAGCTCTCGCAGCCATGACGGCGGAGGGCTTCCCTTTCGAGGAGAAGGACCTCGCCTCTAACAACAGCCTGTGGGAGCTCTACCAGAAATGGCGGAGCCACCATTCTGTGTCTAGAGAAATCGAGGAGCAGAGGAAGAGGTTTCCGGTTTTCAAGGAAAACGCCATGTTCATCCACGAGAAGAACAACAGAAAGGGAAGGACTTTCAAGCTGGAGCTTAATAAATTCGGAGACATGAGCCTGGAGGAATTCCAGAGAGGATATGCAGGCTTTAAGATGGCCGCTAAAAAGCGCCGCCGTGCGCGGCGGATAAATGTTACGGCGGTGGAAGCGCCGCCGTCTGTGGACTGGCGGGAGCAGGGCGCCGTCACGCCCGTTAAAGACCAGGGCCGCTGTGGTTTTGTGCTTTCTCTTTCAATGACTCCCTCTGTCACTCACTCTCTCTGTGCCTCCAGCCCTCCCTCTCTCTGGCTCTCTCTCTCTCACACATACACAAACACACTCCGCAGTCCCCCGCTGTCACACTCACGCGCACTTTTCTTTATTACTCTCTCTCTCTCTCTTCTCCCTTCTTCAGTCCCTCTCCCCCCTTTCTCTCTCCTCTGTCTCTCTATCTCTCTCACTCCTCCCTCGGTCCCTCCTCTCTCTTCTCCCTACCTCAGTCCCTCTCTTCCTCCTTTCTCTCTCCCTCTCTCACTCTCTTTCTCCCTCGCTGTCTCTCTTTCTTCCCCTCTCATTTCACTCTCCCACTGTCTCTCCCCCTCCCTCTCTTCCTCTCTCTCTCTCCCTTCCCCTTCTTCTTTCCCTCCCTCTCACTCTCTCTCCCTCTCCCCCTGCTCTCCTCCCTCCCTCCCTCTCTCCCCCTGTCTCTTTTCCTCTCTTTCTAGCTCTCTCTCTCTTCCATTTCTCTCTCTCCCCCCTCTCTTTTCCCCTACCTCCCTCAGTCCCCTCTCTCAGTCACCTATGTCGTACTATCCGTCCATTTATTTATCCATCGTTCTATATCTATTTTTTCGCTCGCCCTCATTGCCTCTCTCTCTCTCTCTCAATAAATATACACATAAACTCACATAGGACATATACATCTCCTTCACAACCTTTCTCTCCGTCTCCCTCCTCCTCCTCCTCCTCCTCCTCTCTCTCTCTCCATATATATCACTCTCTACCTCTATCTCCCTCAGGGCCTCCCTTCCTCTCTGTCTCCATCCTATAAACGAGAATACTGTTCTGGCATCCAACTATCTGTGATTACTCTCTCTCTCTAGGCGGGTGCTGGGCTTTCTCTGCGGTGGCGGCGGTGGAGGGGATAACCAAGATAAGGACCTCAAAGCTGATCTCTCTCTCCGAGCAAGAGCTTATCGACTGTGATACTAGACAGAATCAGGGCTGCAGCGGAGGTGACATGGACTCCGCCTTCCAGTTCGTCGTCGACAATGGTGGCATCGCCGCCGAAAATACTTATCCTTACACTGCATCCGACGGCGCCTGCAATGCTCGCGAGGTAGAGTTCATTTCTTCATCTCTATTTTCTCCAAGTTAGAGAGAGATAGCAGTTAGACATAGATAGATCTATAGAACTCTTTTAGATACAGAGCGAGATATGTTTGAGAGATATAACGATAGGAATAGATGGACAGAAATAGAGAGGGAAGAATGAAAGCTAGATGTACAGGAGAGATAGAAAAACACGCAGACAAGAGATAGAGATAATGGATGGGTAGGATGAAAGACATAGGGATGGAGAGGGATGATAAGAGATGACTGATGGGATGAGAGAAGGTAAAAAATAGAAGAGAAAGAAAGGCTGATACCTGAGGATTTAGAGAGACAATAGAGGGATAGAGAGACAGAGAGAGATCCACTGATGGGTATAGAGGAGGAAAGAACGATACATAAGAGTGTCAAGATTGAGAGAGAGATGGAAAGAATAAAAGACGAGCCTGTATATGAAGAGAGATAGATAAGAAAGATGAGTTGATGGATTGAGAAGTTGAAAAAGTTGAAGAGAAGGAAGAGTTATGTACAAGATAGATAGATAGAGAGATAAGAAAGATAGCTTGATGGGTTGAGAAATAAAATAGTTGAAGAGAAGGAAAGAGTTATACAGAAACGATAGCTAGATAGATCGAGAGAGAAAGATAGAGAGGGAGAGAGAGAGACACACAGAAAGAGAGAGAGAGAGAGAGAGAGAGAGAGAATACAGCCACCGGTTTACTGACGATTTCACCTTCTCCCACCATTGACTTGCACGCAGAAGAATTTTCCAGCTGCACAGATCGACGACTACCAGCAAATCCCGGCCAACGACGAAGACGCCCTACTGAAGGCCGTGGCAAACCAGCCGGTTTCCGTCGCCATCGACGCCAGCGCAAGAGATTTTCAATTTTACTCGGAAGGCGTCTTCTCCGGGCGACTGCACTACACAGCTCAACCATGGCGTCGCCGCGGTGGGATACGGCGAGACTGCATCGGGGACCAAGTTCTGGATTGTGAAGAACTCCTGGGGAGAAGACTGGGGAGAAAATGGGTATATAAGGATGGAACGTGGAGTTGCAGCCAAGGAAGGACTCTGTGGCATCGCCATGGAAGCTTCCTTCCCTGTCAAGCTCAGGAGTTCTGGTGTTTACCGACGTCGCAATGATGAGCTCTGAAGGAGAAGCTATCTGATTATCCCTCTCTCAAGGATGGGCGACATGGATTATACAGTTTGTTACATAGACTCATACGCGCAATGAGAATTTGAATGGTATAAAAAAAGATCAAGCCCAAGCAGAATTTTCAATAATCGGCGACCCACTAAAGAAAAAAATTATATGAGTATCTGAGACAAGTTCTGAAGGAATAGATAAATTGATGTATGGAAAGATTTATGCATATAGGAAGAGAGAGATGAAAGATAGGGATTGGTGGACGGAAAGAGACGGAAGAATGAAAAGCTAGATGTAGAAGAGAGAGAGATAATAGATTGATAGAATGGAAGGCAAAGATAGAAAGTGAAGGATAAGAAAGGTGAATTGTTTATACTGTTTATCCCTCCTATGAATGGGAATGCTAGAAATGAAGTCAAATGCAGGATGAATTCCAATCGTTTGTGAGGAAAAGTGAGCGTTAACCCACATCATCAAATCATTTGTTCATCATTCTCTTGTTGGAAATGTGAGTTTCAACTGTTTATTATGGACTTGTAATCCAATCTAGATATGAATGCTATAAAGAAAGTCAAACACGAAAAGGAAATTTTCAATGGCACTTGTTGACACTCATTTCATACATGAATTTACATGTTTGATGAACTCATTTTGATTCTTCATTCATATCATTTTGATGCATGTTACCATGATTTTTATGTATTTTGAGTACATCACGTCATTTTATCTTAGTCGTTGTCTTTACATTTTTCTTTAGTTTTTTTAGATTATTGGTTTGACCAGTCTTAAGTTCCAACACTTTCGATATAATCTTGAATTTTAATCATCGGTTACTTGAAGAGTACACATTTGGCAAGAAGGAGAAGGGAGAACCTTCTCTCTCTCTCTCTCCTCAAGGTGACAGTGTTCTTAGAAGATCTAAAGAAAAAGAGGCTCGTATACCAAGTTTCAAAAGTTTTTGATTTAATTGTGTATTAAGCTCATTTGCATGTTGATTAAGTTAGGAATCTTATGATTTTAGATGACAAATTTGAGAGAACGGGCGACTTGAATTTTGAAACATGGCGAGAACATTTCAAAATTAAAAAAGCCTTTGATTTGGGGATTAATTGGATCATTTTCTTGGTGAATCCAAGATAATTTTGATTTATTTCTAATCTATCGTTATTTAGGCTTAGATTTAATTTTCATAAGGATAAAATTTGAGAATTTTTTCATTTTTCCTCATTCAGTCTATCAAAGTTTTTGCATTTGTTTCTCTTCAACTTTTATCTTGAATTTCTCCCTTGTTGTAAGTCTAACTTGCGTCAGATTTGATTTATAGGAAAGATTGTACCATTATCTTCCTAAAGATAGTCTTTTTCTGAAAATCTAAGATGTTTTAATTCGTCCAATTTTGCCACATTTCCACAATATAGAGTTTCAATTATTAGCTTGTTTTAAACGTAATTCTCCACGGATTCATTTTTTGTTCACAAGTATACACAATTAATCATCAAATTAAGGGCTTTTTTCTTCATCCGTGATTGCGTATTCAACAATCGGACATTTTCAATTTGTTAGTACTCTACTTAAAGTATGCATTAACATAATAAATAAAAAAAAATCAATTGAGTTGCTTCGAGGAAGAGCTCAAAGAGAGAAGAAAAGAGCCAGATATCCCTCCATGGACGATGATATGTGTAACATTGTTCGTTATAGACTAGTATTCCCACCAGAATTTCAATGGTATCATGATGCATTCAAACGCTATCAAGTCAAACCCAAGTGAAATTTTCTTCATTAATCTACCCAATGCAAGCGTTAACCCAGTTCATAAATTTTACTATGAGTAGCTAAGCCAGTCTAATGGCAGACTTTTCAGTTAGAATCACAGACAGGTAGTCTTCAACAAATTTCAGAACGTAATCAAATCTGTCTTGGTAAGTTATGGACTTGTACTCTTAACCAGAACTTGAATGCTATGAAGAAAGTAAAACCCAACAAAAAATTTGAATAATAACCACAATTTGAATAGTAAAAATTTAATTGAAAGCTTAACCATAAATAGTTATGACGGAGAAGCAAAGATCCGGGTATCCCTCCATGCGTCACAAATTTGGGTTAGAGTGTTACTGAAAAGTTGAATGCTACAAGGTTGAGCCCGAAAAGAATTTTCACAGGTAATCTACCGATTCAAATAATGAGAATCGGTTTATACCATGGACTGTTACTACAAATTTCAGTTTCGACATCGTTGAAGAACAGAACTCAGGAAGTGAGAAAGAGTGAGATGTATGGAAAACACAGAAGGGAATATGGAAGTGGAAGAGAGCAATGAGATGAATGGAGGAAAACTGGAGAGGAAAGTTCACAATGTTTGAGAGGAGGACAGGAAGATAGAGACAGGAAAAATGCCAAGAAGGATGAAAAGAATATCCTCAACAAATCCACAATGCAGACAACCTATAGCCACTGGAAAATTTACCCCTCAATTTTAATAGTCACCCGGTTTACAAGAGATTTCTGAACAATTCTTGTAGATGCCCAATCGAATAGAAACAAAGAATGATTTACAGGTGAGAGAGGTATGAGTCGTCATCCACTAGATCATGCTCAGACATTCCCTCATTCGACAAATGAGCTAACTCGACATAAATAAAGATTCCTTTACACAAGAAAAAAAGAACGGATTGTTGGCCCAGAAAGAAAAAGTACCTCAAGAAGACCAAATGCGGACTGTCCCAGACTTATCCGAAGATGCCAGTGGCTCTCCCAACCCATTCCATGCGCAAGACAGAACAGGCACAGCATGCCCTTTTAAAGTCCTCACCACTCCCTTCTCTTTCTTTGACCAGATATGAACTGACCCATCTGCCGACCCCACTGCCACGTAATTGTCATCTGCACTGATGCACGACCTGCTCCAGTTTGATGCCAGCTGATTCCCAGTCACCCTGAAACTCTCGCACACCTCCATCGACCTCAAGTCAAACAGATTGTGCATGTTGTCCCTCCCGCTGGTCAACACGACATTCCCACTCCTCGACAGGCTGACTGACGTCACAGCGCTCGAGTGACCCACCACCTCGTTCACCAGCTTCCCGGACCGGCTGTCCCACACTCGGAGCCCGCCATCGACATGCCCTGAGCAGAGGTTTGATCCATCAATGGCAAAGCATAGCGCATTACAGTTGCTGCTAGACATCATGGTGTTGATGCAGAAGCCTGTTCCAAGATCCCAGAGCTTGATGGTGTGGTCATAGGCAGCGCTAGCCACATGGCGGCCTGGCACCCTTGGCACATCAACCCCACAGACCTTATCTCTGTGGCCCGAAAGTGTGTGGCGGGCCCGCCCTGTGCCCAGGTCTACAACATAAAGATTGTTTGACCCACATGCTGCCACCATTAGGCGGTTATCATGGGTGATGGCAACATCAAGGACCGAACCGGCACAGCTCTGCAGGTTGTTGACTAAAGCTCCTGTCGCCGAGTCCCAAACTTTAACCTTGTGGTCCTGGCCCCCACTGACTAGATTGGAGGAGTTGGTAAGAAAGGCGATGGATCCACAGCCACCATCGTGGGCCCGGATGACGTGGCGGCATGTTGAGGGGATCGTTGACTCGGTATAGTTCTCTAGACCGGGCTCAGTCCTACGGACAATGCCGTCCACCTGCTGTCTTGCCAGCTTCTCAATGCTGCTGACTTTAAGCTGGTCAACCAAGTCTTGATACATAGCATTGACCTGTAATGCCACCATTATTTCCAGATTAAGAAAGAGATAACTGTTCTTGATTAAACCATAATCATCGCATCAATGACCAGGGAGCTTAAAAACACAATCGAGATGAAGCTTTGAAAAAAAATTGCACACTATGAATTTTTTTCATGTTTTTTAAACAGTACCTCATTTAGTTTTTCAGCATCTTTCATCTTCTCCAACATCATTCGCTCGACCAACATTTTATTCTCTGCCTCGGTGGTCCTAGATTTTAACATCAGCTCTTCGAGCTTCACCCTCAGTTGCGCATTCTCACTCACCACGAGATCAAAAGCTCGTGACTTCTCATCAAGATCTTGTTTTACCTTCAAGCATTCTTGCCTGTAAAACCATATATTCCATCATAAAGGAATTGTAACTTATTTATCGGGAGGAAAGAAAAAATTCAGTAGGGACAACCAAAAATCCGGATCAAACCTTGTTTGAGCTACCTCATTTTGCAACAAATTCAGCGCCTCCGTCTTTTCTTGAAGAAGGGCTTTCGATGTTCTACAGTCTGAGACTTCTTCGACCAGCTGCTCTGAGAGCCGTGATTGAGCCTTGTAACACTGTTGCAGCTCCAATTCAAGACTCTCTGCTTTTTCCTTCCATTCCAAGCCCTATAGAAGAGATTGATTACTTCAAAAAACAATCTCACCTTAATTAAAAGGTGTTTATTTACCTCCTAAAAACAATAAGAGAGACTTCATGCAGCCAGAAAATTGTAGAAAGGTATATCATCTATCTGATAAATCGGGGGGGCCTTCATTTTAGAGGACCCTTCTTTTACTCTTCAAAAAAAAAAATCTATCTGATAAATCTAGATTTTTTTGAGAATTATCTATTTTTCACTCCGAAAGCAACATGAGAGATTTCATGCGGCCAGAAAACTGCAGCAAGCCACAAAAAGGTCAATCATATATCCCCTAAAGCTAGATTTTCTTTTGAAATCTATTTATTTTTGGCTCATAAAAGCAATATCAGAGACTTCATGGCGCCAAAAATTTCAGTAAGAAAGATTTATCAATTGCATAAAGCTAGGACACTTTTGAGATTTATCTATTTTTAGCTAGAGAATTTCATGCTGCCAGAAAATTTTTACAAGAAAGGTCAGTCATTTATCCATTGAGCTATTTTTAATAAAATTATCTACTTTACCTCCTAAAAGCAATATGATAAATTTTGGAGCGCCAAAAAATTGGATGAAGAAAGGTCTATCATCTGTTCGATAAAGCTATTATTCTGTTGAAAATCACCCATTTTAGCTCCTAAAAGCAATAAGAGAGATTTCATGCCACCCGAAAATTGTATTAAGAGAAAGGTTTATAATATATATCATAAAGTCTACTATTTTTTTGAAAATTATCTATTTTGAAGCCAAAAAAAAGGAACAAGTGAGATTTCATGCCGCCAGAAAATTGCAGTAAGAAAATTGCCAGAAAATTACGGGGTTATGCTTCTGACGGCAACATGCTATTGGGCGGTGGTACCGCTTATGGGGTCAAATCCATACGTTCCAGGAATAAATATTTGAAAATCAATCTCATGGATCTCATAAGTGTCATACCTAATCCCGACAATAGAGTCACTTTTTCCTATAAAGCGAGGAACTTTTTTTTCGAAATTATCAAATTTAGATCCTAGAAGCAATTTTAGATCCTAGAGATTTCATGCCGCCAGAAAAATTGTATTAAGCAAGTTACACCAATCATCCATCCCATATCCAGGATTTTTAGCACTTGTGGCTGAAGATAGAAATTGGGTTCCATCTGATTTGTAAAAAGATTAAATTAACAAGAAAAGAAAAAAGAACAAATTGAACCTGGGCGACAAAGGGTCCTCTCTGAAGAGCGAGGATAGCAGGTGCATGAGCTCCTTCCTCGAGAAAATGTCGTCTCCTCAGATCCCTGATGGCGAGCTTTATCGCCAATCTTGCAGCTTCTTCCTCTTCTTCTCTTGTCTTCAACCTTTAGAACATCAGAATATTAGAAAAAAGGGAATGACTTTTGGTGGCATTAATCGGCTCTGCAAATTAAAATAAGATCGAAGGAAATAGAAATCCACAGAAAGAAAGAGTATGGGCTCCTCACATTGATTACTCAGAAATCCTCGCCTGAATTTTTCATGCAGAAAGGAAGACCCAATTGAGATCAGAGAAAAAGAGAGGGGTTTCCTTGTTGCCGATGGGGTGATGGTGAAGTTGACAGTGGCGTCCGGCAAAAGAGAATGAAAAAAAGCTCAGTTTGATATAACATTTCTCGAATTGAATTACAAAGAGAATGGGCCCGTTTGGGCTTGGGAACCCAGGGTCCAGTAATACACAAGCAAAGGAGTGAATGGTCACCTCCATTGGGGGTACAATGCTGAATTTACAAGGGTGAATTCAGTGAATTTAGATTCCATGATGATGACATGCAAAGGAAAGTTAGTTTCAGATCAAATGATGAAAGGGTAAAATTGTTGGTTCAAAGTTTCTTACACATTATAAAGTTTGACGTACTTTGCTCGAGTTGAATTACGTAGAAAATAAGCCCATTTCGGTGCGAAAACGGTGATATTCACATAAGTTTAGGGCCATATTCATGATGATAACATCATTTATTTCAACATGATGATAACATCACTTAAGAGTACTATGTTGAACTCATAAGGGTGAATATACTAAATTTAGATTCCATGATGATAACATCATTTATTTCAGATTAGGCGACAAGCTATCTTCAGTCGCCAGGAGACGGTAAAATTGTTGCTTCAAAGATCTAGCCACAATAACCTCAGTCAGGAATGTTTAAATTTTCTCGATTATAACAGAGTTTTCTTTATGGTAGTAGGTTGTGACTTATCTTGGGATATCAAGATACTCATTGGAGAAATGGAAAATATAATTGCCATACGAATGAAGTTATATATCTACTTGTGACAAAGCATGGAACATGTCTATTGAAGATCCATGATGAATATTTCCATCAACAAGTTATCTCCCATGGTTGTTCTCTATTAGACATTAGAGGAATCTTTTAACTTAGAATTTGTAGCAAGTCAGATTTTTTCTAGATATAAGAATTTTGGATGACTAAAATTAAAAAGAAATTCATTTCTCTTTGATGTTTTCATCTCTTGTGTATTGACTCATTCCATGGAGGAGTGTTAGTGTCTAGACTCAAGAATGTGAGTCATAATCTTAACATTACTTTGAACCCATCTAAACAAAATCATGCCTTTGTTTGAGAAGTATATTCATGTATTGATCAATTCAAGTAGGCAACGAAACGAATTCGTGTGGTCAAATTTTTTTTCTAAACTCACTAATTTGAAGATTTAATCATAAATTAATCAGTATAATAATGAATAGGGGTCGAATCCACGGAGAATTAGGGTATTTTTTTTAGATATATTCAAAATTTGATCAAATCGGATGATGAATTGTGGCAAGAACTTAAGGAAAATTAGTATTTTTGGAAAGAAGCTCTAAGACAAATCCACTGAATAAAAAATCACTCAATTTGAATTTGTATTTTTAGAGAAATCAAGGAGCAAAACAAGTGATAAAAATTGATCACGAATAGAGAGAAAATTAAAATTCATAAAATTAAACTAATACATGCATCAAAATTTAAATCTAATGTTATAGGACAAAATATTAGGATGAAAACACACGTAGATAACCCGAAATGGCGCTTGAAATGATCCAATTGATTGTTAGATCAAGGGTTTTCATTCCGCATTTCGAAGTTCAAACGTAAATTTGAAGTTCAAACGACGAATTCTTCTTATTCTCTAGATGAAATATTGATTTCAAATAATCTCTAAACGCGTAAATGAGTCTAGAACGGAAAAAAATAATAAATCAAGGATTGAGATGTCCAAAAGGTTTGATCAATCGACACATTCAATAATATATTTTTCGTCAAAAAAAGAGAGTTTAAATAGGCAAAAATTGGGTGTGGCCGTTCAATATGTAGATTGATCTTCAATCAATGGCCCAGATGAAATGCTTGGAGTCGAATCGACGCCATTAAGTTGTCTTTACTAGATTCATGATGGAGTGTCCGGATTTTGCCACGTTATGGTGCGTATACAAATCGTTATGCAACGCTCACCGTTTGATCTTCCGCGGACGCCCATGATTTTGCCATGCGTCTCTTGGAGGAGTTCATTGGGTGCGTTGAATCTGGACCGTTATAACTCTCCTGATGGATGATCGGGATTCACTCCATTTAATGTCACGAATCGTTGCCAAGTCAGAGTGTGTCACATACCCCATCCTTTGTTTAAGTGAAAATGGAGAGCCATGATTAGATCACGAGATGTGCCATGTCACCTGCGAAAAAATTAAAGCACACATAATCGCACATTGGAAACATAAAGAGAAATGATGGGTATATAAGGGCGACCATTCATAAGTGGTTAGCTCATTCCCTTAATGGGGTGCGTAACAAGTAACGAGGCATGCTAATGTTCGCACATATGTGTGACATGTGAGGCGCGCACACGTCACCACATCTTGACGTGTAAGCCCTGCTCACCACATCATTTGTCATGTCACTGCACACTTAAAACTTATTTTTTTTATTTTTTATTTAATTAAAAAAATTCAAAAAAAATTATTAAAATTCCAGAAAAATTAGAAAAATTTAAAAAAATCCTTAAAAATTAAAAAATTCATAACTTTCAAAATACAACTCATTTTTAGTTTAAATTTTATTTTTTTGATAAAAAATTTAAATAATCTGTCATTCTAAAAAGTCAAATTTAATAAATAACAAGAGAATAAAATTTAATCTAAAAATACTCTCATGTTCTTATGAAAGATAAAACTTAAAAATGAATGAGTGCATATAAAAATGTTTTCTCTCATTATTTTGTGTTTAAAACTCAATTATAGTATCAAATTTAAAGTGGGAAGAATCCACTAAAAAAAGATTACTTTTAATTATGCATGATTATCCCTAAAAATAGTGAAATTTAAGATTATAACTTTACATTGCAAAGAATGAGCGATATACACTTAAAATATGATTACATACATAATAATAGAATATTTTATGCTTTAATTTAAATTAATAATCATGTAAATTATGGATATCATATGGCGTATAATCCAATCACACTTCCATGTATCTTGTTTATGTTTATTGAAATGAAATTTATTCATTTACATTTGTGTGTGATGTTTGCAATGAAGGCCATAAGCATATATAATGATCAAGTGAATTATGATGAGATCATAATATAGTGATCACTAGTCCTTAAACCTCTGTTCTGAACATTCTTGTTCATGGGATATTTGAAAGGGATATCGAATTATTTGGATAGAATAACATTATCTGATTCGACTCATATAATGAGTATGACTGATAATGTAGCCACCAGTGTGCAGATACTAAGGATAGATAGCGAGTGCTCTTTGGAAAAAGAGTTCACTAAATTGATATGTATGAATCCTTGAATGGTAATTATACCTAACTATCAATTAGGTTGATTCAGGCCACAGTTTTGTATGCGGTACGTTGACTTGAGACACCAAAGGTATCTTGTGGATGGATGATTGTGTTTTAATTATGACTTATGAATGCCAAGCCACGAGATATATTAAATGCCATATATTAGATACGACATGAAGTCCACAAAGATAATTGTGTGATCAAGATGGGATCATCTGTCCTCGGTATTTGAGGAGATTGACTCAAGAAATGAGATGCAAGGAAATCTTTTGCCAAGGTAGTCTAAATATCAGAGAAATAGTTCCCGATAATTTTCTACACGCATCAGTACTAACTTGAGCGACTGATTAGGGTTTGACAATTGACCATACCCTAAGTCATTCATGAGTCTCGTGCAGATGAAGGATTATATATACATGGTAATCGATGATGGAAAGGTTCTATAAGGGATTTCTTACATACTCCATACCTCCTAGAGTACGTGGTGTTGCTTGGCACCTAGCAGGCTAGCAATTGAACCTATTGATTATGTTAAATCGATCATTGATTAATTAATCTATATGTTGGTATGGATAATTAATTGAGGTTGACCAATAACGTGTTATTTGATCTATAGAGTTATTAACTAGTGAGATATAAAGGACTTAGAGGGTCGCACACATAAGGTCTATAGATGTTTGATGGATATATATATATATATATATATATATATATATAATTATAAGGGATTTTATGAAAAATTCATATACCAAATGTCTATAAATAGGGGGAGAATGACCACAACTCAAGGTGCCTATGTAAGTCTTGTGAGAATTATATCCTTTATTCTCTTTCTCTCTTGGTGAAGAGCTTTGAAGAGCAAATCTAACCATGTAGAGATTGTGTGGATACCGCGAGATGTTAGACACTTGAATAGCTTCAAGAACTTCTTCAAGAAAAACTTATAAGTATATTTTCTCATATATACTAGATGATAGGATATTATATTATTGGTGCCTCAATTTTTTGAACATCCGGTTCAATCTATTCCGCTGGATTCGATGTTTTGATCAAAATTTCAAAAAAGTTTATCAACCTTAGAACCCAACAGTAATTACAAGTATAAGTTACATGTTATCTGTAGGTTCCCAAGAAGACTAATTTATTCAGGGCCTATATTCATGGCATTACTTCGAGCCAATGAATAAAAATTTGTATTTACTTTAGAAACATGTTTAAGCATAAACTTAGATTTCTCTATAAGATGATTTCAAAGAAATATATTAACTTAGACTTTGTGGAAAATAATGTATTTATATAGAATATCTGAGCATGTTTTTGATGATTCAAATCTGTAGCAAAACGGTGCACTAATGATAGCATTATTAGAGAGATAATCTAGATAGAGAAAATGCATAGTAGGAGAGAGAAAGTGAGTACACCAATGATATTCTCTTAATGTACCATTCTAAAATTGAATGATGTTATAGTAGTAACATATAAATAAAATAAAACCACCCATTGATCCAATTAATCACTTTGTCCAGGCCCTTTGATTTCAAAACATTCTTGGGTGGTTCTAGCATTCAAATAATGATTCTCTTGTCAAAATATTGAATTCTTGTGATACATGGATTCAGAAATGAGTCATAAAAACAAAATAATCAAGATATTTTAGGAAATTTTTTTACACAAGGTTTGATTAATCAGTATTTTTGGAGAACTATTTTTTGTGAGGATAGAGAAAGCTTAAATATTTTTCAAGCGGTTGAAAATATCAGAGGCATTGGGCCGTCTTAAGTGAAGATCAAGGCGCTAGAAGACACCACATTGCCACTAACGAGGACAAGGCACAAATGACATTGATTGTTGGATGCATTTGACATAAAAGAAGCATGAGGATGTTGGTGCATGTCAACGATGTAGGAGGCGTGGCCCATGCTTCTGGCTACATGTGCCATGTTTGCACACTCCCATATCACCTTGACACATCAATGCCAAGGTGATAGAACCCACCAAGAATTTTCCCTCTTTTTGCAAATTACGAGGCCTTTAAAAATTCTAAAAAATATATAAAGACAACACCATATAAACATAAAAAAATCATATATTTCAAAATATAAGGCCCTATTAGACAATAATTTTTTCAAAGGATCAAAACTTTAATTTTATAAATTTTCATTTAATCCATAAAATACAAATAAAAATAATGATAAAATTAATAATTTTGATGGGTTGATTAAAACTTTGAAGATTAATCAAAATCAAGGTTGTGTTTCATTCTCCTTATTTTTTAATACTTTAAGTCACATAGTTTTGCAACCATTAAAATTCAAGTATATACTTATTTATCAAAGAGTTTGACCTTAAGAAAGGTTAAATCCAAATTCTCCAAAAATTAATGATCATATCATGAAAAAATGGCCATTCAAATGAAATTTCATGATATATATTGATTTACATAATTCATAATGCATAGATGTTACATTGATTTCCTAAATTTCCATCTTATATAATTTATATTAGTATAGTTATGCTTAGTGGTTTGGGAAATAGTAATTATACCTTATGCATCTCATTTTCATGTTTCAATCTTGGTATTTATCCCACAAGTTGAAGTTTTGATTTGAAATCTAGAGCATATAATTTTTCGAGATGATTCGGACTATCTACTCAAAAGATTATTTATAATAGCAAGCTATATCTCGTGGTTCAGGAAATAATAATTATACCTTATGCATCATATTTTTCATGTTTCGACCTCGGCATGTATCCCACAAAGTGAAAATTGGATTTAGAATCCAAGGCATAGTTCTTCAAGATGATCAAGAAGATCTACACAAAAGGTTGTGATGATATGAAGAAACTAGATATTGACAGTGTCAGCATGGTAATTATGTATAGAATTTTTTTAAAAAACTTTGAGTTAAGAAAAATGCATAATAATACTGATTATATTTTACTTGCTCTCGCCTCTTTATTTCTCCTAAGTCATCGTAATTGCAACATGCCATATTTTTCCCATATTTTTTTCAAAGTCATTTCAATTTGATAAAATAAGAATGAAATATCACACCAATCTACTATATTTTTAGGTTTATATATTTTTAAAGTTTGAATAAAGTGTATTTTGGTAGACGATTAGGAAAATTTTTCCTTTTTCCTTTTTCATGGGCCATCTTTTATACACCATTTGTTTTGGGCCTTGTCACTATCAAGACCCAGATCCACCGCACTGCCATAACTCCCATACCAGATTCAACGGAGGAGATGGAATTACCATTACTGAAGCCCACCTACCTGCTCTGTCACCTTCTGCCTTTATTCATTCCTTGTTGGGCCTTTAATGGGCCGCATTAATTCTCTGCCTTCACCGATCCTCCCCTCTAACGGCTCAATTTCACCACCTTCATAAGCATGCAGCCGGAAGTCGGAAACACCCGCAGCACTCAAAGATGGCCACCTTATCCGCGCTCTGTCATCTCCATCTTTCTATCCATCTCTCTCTCCTCCGCCACAAAGGTAGGCAGATTCTCAAAGATCTACGCTTTCGGCGATTCGTTCACTGATACGGGCAACACCAACGACTCTATCTGGCCCTTCTCATTCGGCCATGCGCACCAACTCCCTTACGGGTCAACGCTCGGTAAACCCACGGGAAGATATTCTGATGGTCGTCTTGTCATCGACTTTCTTGCTTCGTCTCTCTCTCTTCCCTCTCCTCCTCCTTACCTTCATATGAAAGCAAAGGACTCTGTTTCTGGAGCCAACTTTGCTGTGGCTGGGATCTACTGCGATCGACCATTCTTTCTTTGTGAGGAATAATATTTCCCTCGATCTCGTGCCTCTCTCGCTGGGAAGTCAGTTGAGCTGGTTTGATGCGTTAATGGAGGAGAGAGGATGCGGGAGGCGGAGGAGAAGGTCGGCGGAGGAGTGCGATGGAGAAATGGAGGACGCGCTGTTCTGGGTGGGGGAGATCGGAGCGAACGATAACGCGTATATTGTTGGATCTCGTGTGTCTCAGGAGCAAGTGAGGGCGTTGGCTGTCGTCAGTATCGGCAGATTTCTTGAGGTAATATATGATAATCTATCTCGGAAAGAATGATTGCAGATTCATGTATATTTATATGCAGATGGAAAGATCTATAGATGATTATGTGCATAAATGGATGGATTGATAGAAAAATAGAGATATGGTGTCTAGGTAGAAAGATGGATGCATAGATTGAAGGTAGATAGAGGAATAATAATGGATATATAGATAAATGGATGGACAGGTCAATAGAAAGATGGATGGATAAATGGATGTATGGATGAATGGGCAGACAATAAGAAAGATGGATGGATGCATGAATAGATGGACAGATAGATAGAAAGATGGATGGATAAATGGATGGAATGATAGATACAGAGATGGATTTATAGATAGACAGATGGATAGATAGATGGATGTAAAGATAGATAGCAGATCTTGTGAAAGATAGATGACTGTATAGATAGATAGATAGATAGTTCTGTAAAAGATGAAATGAATAATATGGACAGATGGATGGTAGAAAGATAGATGGAAATATAGATGGATGGACAGACAAATATCAATCGATCTCCACAGGTAACATGTGATAGCGTCCTGACTAGAAGGATGGAATATAGATGGATGGATAGATTGATATAAATAGATATATGCATGGATATTTAGATTAACAGACAGATTAATGACAAGAGATACAGATGGATAGATTGATTGATAGTAGAGAGATGCATACATATATATGACAGATGGATAGAGAGATCGAGAGATAGATAGATATAGAGATGGATGGATAAATAGATATCGTCTTCTGATAGAAAATCTTTCCATGCTTCATCCTCCTGAACAATCCTTATTTTAATGTGAAGGGACTTCTTGAGAGAGGAGCCAAGTACGTGATCGTGCAAGGGCATCCCCTATCCGGATGCCTTCCATTGACGTTGACCCTCGTCCCCCCAGGAGGTGACAAAGACGACCTCCCATGCTCCGCCTCCCAGAACCGGGTCAGCGCCGCCATCAATGCTCAGCTGAAGTCAACCCTCGTTGAGCTCCGCCGGCGCCACCCTGCCGCCGTCATTTCCTTTGCTGACTACGCCGCCGCCCACCATGACATCATTAAAAACTCCAAGAAATTTGGATTCAGGGAGCCCTTTAAAACTTGCTGCGGATCTGGTGGCGGGCGCTACAACTTTGACCTGATGGCCACTTGCGCCACCCCCGCGGTCACCGCTGCATGCCCGGATCCAAGCAAATATATCAACTGGGATGGGGCCCACCTGACCGAAGCGACGTATAAGGTACTCGCAGAGTTGTTCTTTCACCGCGGCTACTGCCACCCATCCTTCAGCTCCATCTTGAGCAGGAAGCTCAGGGGATCAGCGTCTTAGGGTTAGAAGTAGAGCATCCACTGAAAGATGAGCTCTGCTGCTTTATAGGGTTAGACGTTTAGAACCGATTCTGCAAAATGCAAGGGGAGACTTTAAAGCACGACATGTTAGATCTCATTGGTTTCATTTCGAGTATTTGAAAAAGATGTATCTTTTCTAGTAAAAATTTGAAGTTACAAAATTACAAAGACAGTAATGATTCAAGTTTAATGTTGAGTCATGGTTTCTTAATATGATATGAGAAGTTTGCTTAACTCTTAGTGATATGGGGTCGTGGAATTCATAGTATGGGAGAAAAAGAAGTCTTTGCACTCAAAAAGCCGTCGGTATTGGGCTTATAAATCCGTCACCGACAGATGATTAAGAAGAGATTGCAAGCCTCTCTCTCTATAAAAACTAAGCGATAGCTGGCATGGGACAAAGGTCATCTAATGGGATAACCTAGTTGATGAGTAAAATAGATAGTGAGCTATTAAATATGAGATTCAATTAGTTGTGTGAAGAAGAAATTAGGGTTGAATATTTCCTCTTTTTTTTTAAAGAATGACTATGCTCCCACTTTCATCGATTTACCTTCGTATTCATAAAAACTAGGAGGGCAAGTGAACATAATGAAAGAACCCTATTTCACCATAACTTGGCCTCATTGATTCTCATGATATCGAAAACTCAAATCATTATTTGGCCTTTCCAACCCTAGCTATTGTGATTTGAGAAAGAAAAGAAAATAAACTCTAAAAAACATATATTTTAGTATCTTCTACGCTAAATTAGTTCAATCTGTATAGTAACCCCCCACCCCCCCATTGGTGCTTGGATTCTAATCATAGTTATCCTTCAAAAAGCTTTATGAAGAATGCTCATCCTCTCTATGTCTCTCTTCTGATTCTTCTACATATTTATTTGAAGTTTTCATGGCTGTCCTTCTCCATGTTGATTGTCTTACATCACTTGACCTTTCTTCATAGTCATAAATGTATGTTTCTTCAATTTGCGGATCCTCGTAATTTTTTTGTATTAAAAATATATTTTATTTATTTATTAAAAAAGTTATCTCTGAAATTTAAAATAAACATGATATTTTGGTGGTTTACATAAAATAGTATAGTGTTTCTTCAATTTTCCATAAAACTTTATGTGTCTTTACTTTAATTATTGGAATATTTAACCAAAAATATCCAACTCAAGGGCTTATTTTTTAATATATTGAAAATTCATAAGCAAATAATATGTAGTAAAAAATACTACATTTTTCCTATACCTTTAGAGCTTTGCAAGTTTTAGTACTTATAATGATTATGAAATCTAATATGTGATCACTAATAATATGAAATCTAGAAAGCTTTAGCACTTATAAGTATATTCCCCACTCATATGAAGTATATAAGCATAAAAATATAACACAATAATATAAAGATTTTCCTAATCAAGTCTAAAAAAAATTACAATTTTTGTTTAATACTAATTTGTGAGTATAGACCTTCATTTTTGAGAAATCCTAAAATCATGGAATATGAAATAACTTTGGTTGAATTATGTGTATGGTGTTTAGAATATGGTCTACATTTTTTTTAGATTTGATAGTATGCACCAATAAGTTTTTCATATTGATGCAAAAATGTAGTTTTTCATTGTCCCTCTTAAGGACAATTAGTATTGTTGAAGGATCATAAAAAAAAATTCTCCTTGGATGATGAAAAAATCACAAGGATTTATCTTTCTCCTCAAAACATCTACCAACTTCTCTCTTTCATCAAGGATTCAACAATCAACTATACTAAAACTTTTCAAATATATGTTCAATGATCATCATTACTATATGACCTCAAGACCATTTGCACTCTATTTTTTTTTCTTAAATCTATAGAATTTGTTATTATACATTTTGGTGGCTTTTCAAAAGTTTTTTAGGAAGAAATTGTAATTTAGTGTTGTAAGAGATCATATAACAAGGCAAAATGAGGGTCCAAAAAGATTAGAACAAGTGCTTCTAAAAAACTAGAGATTGTAGCGAATCTCATGAACCTTACGAGCAAATGAGATACAATTCACCTCTACAAACACTATTTTATTTCTTGGACCACCGCATAACTAATCTACCACCAGGTTAATTACAATATCTAGATGACTTATTGTCACCATGATATCCAAAATGACATGTATTATAATAAGCCTCAATCCTCAAGACAATGCGTCCCTTATGTATATACAAATGATTGTCATATTATTGTACTTGCATATATGAATTAATATACGGGTAATAGTCTAGAAACCCCCAATGTTTGGGGTTTGTCTTCTTTTCACCCCAACGTTTCGAAACAGCCGCCTCCACCCCAATGTTTGGGGTTTTGTCTTCTTTTCACCCCGAGGCTTCTATCGCGCAGAGCTGGCAGCGACGTGGACGCCACGGCAGCAGCTCACCGGACGCGGAAGCCATGTCGCTGCCATGTCACCACAAGCCACGTCGATCAGCATGAGGAAGGCCACCTCCAAGCCCAAGCCGGCCTCCTCCGGCAGCCCGTGGTACGGCCCTGACCGCGTCAAGTACCTGGGCCCCTTCTCCGGCGAGGCTCCCTCCTACCTAACCGGCGAGTTCCCCGGCGACTACGGCTGGGACACCGCCGGGCTCTCCGCCGACCCCGAGACCTTCGCCAAGAACCGCGAGCTGGAGGTGATCCACTCCAGGTGGGCCATGCTCGGCGCCCTCGGCTGCGTCTTCCCGGAGCTGCTGGCCCGCAACGGCGTCAAGTTCGGCGAGGCCGTGTGGTTCAAGGCCGGGTCCCGGATCTTCGGCGACGGCGGGGCTGGACTACTGGGCAACCCCAGGCTCGGTGCACGCGCAGAGCATCCCGGCCATCCGGGCCACCCATGTCATCCTCATGGGCGCCGTCGAGGGCTACCGCATCGCCGGCGGGCCGCTGGGCGAGGTCACCGACCCCCTGTACCCGGGAGGCAGCTTCGACCCTCTGGGTCTGGCCGACGACCCCGAGGCGTTCGCTGAGCTGAAAGTGAAGGAGCTCAAGAACGGGCGGCTGGCCATGTTCTCCATGTTCGGCTTCTTCGTGCAGGCCATCGTGACCAGCAAGGGGCCCCTGGAGAACCTCGCCGACCACCTGGCCGATCCCGTCAACAACAACGCCTGGGCATTCGCCACCAACTTCGTCCCCGACAACTGAGCTGTCCCGAAGAGTTCCTCCTGCAGGAGGGGAGAGGACAATCTTCTGTAAATTGATGTCTTATGCAGACCATGATTCATTGGATTATTTACCTCTAAATTTCTTAATCTTTGTGCGCCTTTGCCCCCTCAGATCGTTCATCGTCCTACCGTCATTCCCTGATGACATCTCGAATGTGACCGCGTAACTTGGCACGCGTCACTGCCCAACGTTCAAGGTAGGAACACCCGTGAAAGCTTGATAGAAACGCTTACCGTATAGAGATGATTCTTCATCTTATAATCGTGTGGCTGAGATTTGATCCGTTCGATTTTGATTATCCGTTGGATGTTGATCGTGTGGCTGAGATTTGATCGGAGATCCATCGCGTGATTGAATATGGACCGTTTATAATAATCTTGATCAACGGTGATGATGCATTCACTTAAAGTCCCATTTGCGCACGTGCTTGATTGTTGATGCGGTGGATCCCGCGTCCACCGCATCGACGTCATCGCGTTGATCGCGATTGAATCCGATGCACGAAACGAAGCCACGTCGCCCTGAAATAAACTAAAAGAGAGATTTAGTCCCACACGGGATAAAGTGCAGGGTATTTACGTGTTTAAAAGATACGACGCATTAGGTGAGTTAGCAAATTGTCCCCTTATACACGCGGGACCCAAATATATCATATTAATCTAAGTAAGAAATATATACAGTGTCACATCAGTGCCACGCAGGCAGGCGCGCCTGTGTCCACGTGGCAGAGCCACGTGGCCTTGCGTGCCACGTCGCATCCACGTGGGCCCGCGCGCTAATACCTCCCTTTTTCGCTAATTTTTAATTAATTTTAACATAAAAAAATCGAAAATAAATCAAATTAAATTCAGAAAATTTCTAGAAAATTCCTAAAAATTATAAAATTCATAACTTTCAAAATATAACTCCAAATTAAGTCAAATTTGTTTTGTTTGATTCAGAATTGAATAATCTATCATTATAAAAAGTCAAATTATAAAAATAATAAGAGAATTAATTTATATTAATTTAATACATTTATGTATTATATAAAATAAATTCATATAAATACATAAATGTAAATAAAAGTCTTTTCTCTCATATTTTCATCTTTAAAACATGATTATGATCATAAATATAATTAGGATTAAAGATTATAATGTTTTAATTATGCATAATAACTCATAAAATCTCTTCATTTGTCTCTCATTTGTCTCTCATTTGTCTCTCATGGGCTTATCACCTGCTACCTCTTCAATTACGTTGGAAGCGCCTTCTACCTACCTCCTCCATCTCTCCGCACCCTAGAATCACAAAAAGTATACGTAAGTGAAATGAGAAGGTTTAGAGAAATACACATCTAAAGTTAATTTTAGGGATTACATGACTACCTGTTCAACAATCTTGTAAAGAATCCGCTAGATGGCATCGCCGTGTTGTCGTTGCCACCGTGCCGCTGGTTGGTGAAAGCGATTCCCCCGGGCCGATGGGCGTCATCTGCTTGATGACTTGGAAAATCTGTAGCCCCTTGAGAGCTCTGCATTATATACCATCAGACGTTCAGTCCTTCATGTTGAATGAGACCATTGGAGCATATTACGGCTGTGAGAAAAAAGAATCAATACATACCTCGCCTGCATCGTGCACTCGTCTTTGGGGACATGACCTCTTATTGTGACCAAATTGGTGACAGATAGAGCACGTCTGCGGCACACCTTTCTTGGGTAATCTTCGACCTGTAAGATCTCGCTCACTGATGTGAACTTGTCTTTTCTGTTTGGGCCTGCCAGGTTGTTTCCGCACGATAGGGGGGAATACTAGGACCCCATCGGCATTCCACATATTCCTTCCATCCATGGCTGGGATACCCGAACTATATGCTGCTTCATATGTCTCTTTCTTGAACCAGTGGGAGACAAAATCGGCTGGGTCTTGCCTTGTCCACTAAATGCATGCAATGGCATGGGGGCACGGAATGCCCCTTATATTAAAATATCTGCATGTACATGTTTGAGCATTTAGATCGACCACGAATCGGTCTGCCAGCATTGTGACTTCGAAACGATATTCTCCTGCATGCACAACAATGCATCTTCTAGACACCAACTTGTTTTCTGCAATCACAGCTCGTATACGAGGGCATAAGTCATCATAAACTTCAGAAAATAATGCGCGCTTCTTCACAATCCGCTTCATGATTGCAATTCTAATTTCTTCAAGCATGTCAATGATAGGTCTAGACCGAGCACGTAGGATATAATTGTTGAAGCATTCACAAATGTTGTTATCAATCACGTCACTTTTCGGCCATTCACTAATGTATGCTCTACAAAATTTCATTATGCCCACATCTCGGAAGTCCTGCGCGGCCTGTGGATTCACCGTGCTCATGTGTCCCATGATCTCCGAGAAGCCTGCATGCGTAGTGCATTTCACAACTCTCCAAAATAATACCTTCAATTGCTCTGTAGAATGCCCCTTCTTCTTCCAATTTGCATAGATGTGTCTCGCACAATTCCTGTGCTCCGCATTTGGTATAAGATATGCCACTGCAGTCTCGAGACCTTTTTGTTGGTCGCTTATAATTGTCCAACCAGTACCATCTATAATATGCAAATCTTGCATCAGGAGTTCAATAAACCATGTCCAAGACTCCCGGTTCTCTCCCTCAACCACCGCCCAAGCAATAGGGAACATTTGATTGTTCCCATCCATCCCCACAGCACTCAGCAGTTGGCCTTTTGTTACAGTCTTCAGGAAACAACCGTCCAACCCAATTGCGGTGCTGCAACCACCACGAAAAACCTTGTGCTAATGAATCAAAACATATATACAACCTCTTAAATGTAGCCGAATTCTCAGTCCAGTCGGCAAGTTCCATCTTGAAAGTACCCCTACTAACATTCCTCAGCTCAGCAACATAGGCAGGCAACAAGTGATAATGCTCCGTCAAAGTCCCTTGAAGCGTCCGGCGCGCCGCAGCTCTAGCTTTATAGCATACATCCCTTGAGACTATGATTCCGAATTTGTCTTGGATTTCCCGCATCATATCTGATACCTTCTAATTTATATCCATTCGAAAATTTCTCTAAGAAATGGTTTACAATCCACTTATGATTTGCTTGTATATTTCTTGGCACTCTGCTACACGTATGGTCATCATTTAATGTCTTCACAACAAAGGATTCCTTCATTCCATCAAGACTACCATACATCCTCCATGGGCAGTCTCTGTCACATGCGACCTGAACTTTCCGTGCCTCGGACTTAATGAACCTAATGTTGAACCCATTCCATATAGCATAATTCCTCACAGCTGTGGTAAATTCAGAAGCTGATTCAAACTTCATGCCCACTTGAAATTTAATTGTCTCAATAGCACCGCCTGCATCGAACCGTCTCCCCCTGTAGACGGTATGTATGTATCCAAGCTCGTCCTCAGAGTCCCTGGGAGTCCGTACTTCCTCGTCCGAGTTTTCATACTGACTATGATATTCATAACCCAATAATTGTAGTTGAAAGTGTTCTTCTTCATTTCTGCGTCCATCAACGTATTCATCGTTGTATTCTTCGGTAGAATATCCATTATGATCACTTGTAGACGCATCGTCTTCCTCGTTCTCTTCAGAAGGAATATATTCAGGATCGTCCTCATTAGAAGAATCAACACCATACATGGCTGTTGCCGTTGGCCATCGCGAAGACTCTGCTGTCAGCCATCTAGATGACTCCACTGTATATTCGGAGCTTGGTTGACTAGCAAAGGATGCATCTCCACTTCCAGCTCCTGACATTTTCCCCGACTGTTCTCCCAATGGCAGCTGTAACGCAAAGCTCCTATATGTTAAGATGGAACCATTGGAAGAGGGTTGACTTTTACATGTCGGCGCCGGCGCAAGAGACGCCCATCCACTGGAGGTGGATAGAAGGAAGGTTCTACATTTAAATGAGGAATTCTTTTCTATTTCACGCCCAGTATGCGAAAGCTTTCTCCCGCCCAGAGAGAGAGAGAGAGAGGAGAGAGAGGAGAGAGAATTAGAGAACCAGTCTCTCTCTCTCTCTCTTTTCGCTCTCCCCGCTTCCATCTCTCCCGCGCGCGCATGTGCGAACAGAAGAGGGAGCTGGACGGAAGGTGGAGAAGGGCGCGCAAGAGCTTATGCGCGGTGGAGAAGTGCCTGCGAAAAGTGGATTTATGGCGGACGGAAGGTGGACGGAAGGTGGAGAAGGGCGCGCAAGAGCTAAATGCATCCCACTTAGTATGCATTTATGCCGGAGACGTAGCCAGTGCTATAGGCTTTGGCTTATGTAGATCAAAAATGATGAATGGGATTGTGGCACTCCACTCGTCGCCAATGCGGAAGGATGCCGCCGAAAAGAATGGAATGCTGCTTCGCTCTGCTGGATGCGTCGGATCTAATATAAGAAGCTCGCTCTTTACCCGATCATTCAAACATGTGGGCACCGCAGGCGCACCGGCTCTATTGTTGCGTAGCAATAGAAGCCTGCTCATGCTGCTTCGGCGGCGTTTTTATTTGAGAACCTTCTCTTCGCTCTGGACAGGAGCGCTAATGGACTCGGGGAGGGCGCGACGGAATTTTTTTCCGTTGCGAGAGAGAGATACACAGAGGAGAGGATTTCCGTTGTAAGGAGAGGTGAGAGGAGCGGCACACCTCTCCTCATCTTTCCATACGTGCATGCACGCGTAAGGGGGAGGAGCAAGATAGAGAGAAATACGGAGAGAGAGAGAGAGAGAGAGAAAATACCGTGGAGGAAGTAGCTGTGCTTAGAGAAACTGTTGTTGGCGCAGAAATCGCAGAAGACGGAACCGATGATGGTGATATTGGATGATTTGGGACCCGCTCCGACGGCCGTAGACACTAAGGCAGAGAGCAAGAGGAAGAAGAGTGGAAGACTCGTGGCGGAATGAGAGTAGAAGCTTGCGGTGGATGCAGAAAAGGAAAACTTAGCCAGAGCCAGGGGAATGCAGGGAAGGGGAAGAAGAAGACGATAAGAGATGCCGGGGCTTTTAGAGATAGATAGAGAGAGAACGGGGAAGGGGTGGGGTGGGGGAGGGGATTGTTTAGAAGGTAGCGGTCCCGTGAGTAGATAACAGCAGGATACAGCAATGGAGGAGCGTCTTCTTGCATGGCAACAAAAACATGTGATGGGCGCGGCCCCTTTGACTGGAATTTCGACTGACAGAAAGCCTACCTGGTAGTGACGGTGGTGGTGACTCTGCTCGGGATCCTCTCCGCCGCGCTCGATTTCGCCGCGGAGGCGAAGCGTGTGAAGGTGAGCTAAAGAAATAGGATAGGTACGTCGTCCCCGGTTACCTCTTTCCCACGCTGACGAGCATCTCCTGGGTCTGCTGGATCTTCTCCAAGTCTGTCACCGCGCAGCAGCTCGGTTCCGGCTTGAGAGGCCATTCATCGTCGCCTTCACCCTAGATTGGTCCGTCGTCGCCGCCTTCCTCTTCAGCCCCCTCGTCAGCCCCTTCTTTGCCATCTGGACACTGCAACGAGCCATATAACACGATGCAGCCATCCTCTTCCGGCACGGCTAAGGCCGTCTGCGTCTCCATGTAAAAGTAGTATTGTGATCCGATGACCATCTGAAGAATAAGTCAGATGATTATTGTCAACTGAGAGAGGAATAGAATTCAGATCAAGCAAAGTGAACGGAGAGAGAAAGAGAAACACACTTCGGTGGAGAGGATCTTCTGATCAGCATCCTCTATTCCTGCTTTCAAATCGCCAATTTCTGTAGCGGGCTGTGCAAATGGAGGAACCGTGAAGAAGCTTGAGTTTTCAACCGCCTCCTCCAATGACATAATTGGTGGCGGGACTCGGTGGTGCCGCCGGTTTCATACATGATTTCGGCCTTCCAGGCACGAGATATTGGCTGCTCTCGAGTCTCCGAGACCTATAACCGAAGCCAACATATCGAATTTTACTCGAGCCAGATGAAGGCGGCAGCTTACCGACAGATCAATACATTGACTTCTTACCGCGACACCGAGAGGTTGACCGGCGAAGTCAGAGCCAAAGAGAGGATCGTCACAAAAGAATGAACAGCAACCGACGTTCCGACCGCCAGCTGGAATGTCTGCCGCTGTAATGAAGGAGACTAATTTCTCTTTGGCATGAAATTTGATGTCTCCAACTGGACCCGTTGGCTTCTTGCTGTACACAAATGCGCCATGCAGGCATCCTGGCGGCGAGGGTATGTCGTCCACGTACACCGCCTCCCCTGGCTTCGTCGTCATCATCTACCTCGTCATCCCACTGTGCTACTGGGGTCTCAACCTCTACAACGCCAAAAACTTCCCCATCTTCTCCTCTCACCTCTTCACCGCCGATGGAGGCCGCTACGACATCACGGCCATCGTGAACGACAAGTTCGAGATAGACATGCCCTCCTACGAGAAGCAAGGCCGCCTCAACCTGAGTATGTTCTTCGCGCTCACATACGGCTTTGGATTCGCCACCATTGCCTCCACTCTCAGCCACGTCGGCCTTTTCTACGGAAGGTGCGCCTGCGCTCAAACTTTTTTGTCCTACGAAAGGAGTTGAGCGAAGAAGAGATGTTGACATTTTTGCTTGCGTAGTGAGATTTATGCCCGGATGCGAGCCTCGTACAAGAACAAGGACGATATCCACACGAGGTTGATGAAGGCGTACGGGGACATTCCGGGATGGTGGTTCTATTCGCTCCTCACGGTGACTATCGCGGTCTCCCTCATCCTAAGCACCGTAATGAAAGACGAGGTTCAGCTCCCATGGTGGGGTCTCATCCTCGCCTGCTTCATGGCCTTCGTCTTCACCCTCCCTATCTCCATCATCACCGCCACCACCAACCAGGTACTGAAGCCTTCTCCATTATCCATTAATCTGTTCGTGTTTTCTCCATTAATACCCGCGAGAGTAATTTAATATCGTGTCTTTCCGAGTAATGTTCTCCATTAATACCGAGTACGTCATGGGCATCACCCTACCGGGAAAGCCCATCGCCAACGTATGTTTCAAGGTCTACGGGTACATCAGCATGACGCAAGCGATATCCTTCCTCTCGGACTTCAAGCTTGGGCACTACATGAAGATCCCGCCGCGGTCCATGTTCCTGGTTCAGGTGCGACCCCAAAACGCCGATGTCTCCCCCTCCCCCTCTCCCCCACTCGAGGAACGGTGATCTCACGGCCCCCCGCCGCATCAGTTTATAGGGACGATCGTAGCGGGGACGATAAACCTGGGAGTCGCGTGGTGGCTGCTGGAATCGGTGGAGAACATCTGCCAGGAGGATCTGCTGCCGCCCAACAGCCCGTGGACGTGCCCGAGCGATCGCGTATTCTTCGACGCGTCCATCATCTGGGGGCTCGTCGGGCCGCGACGCATCTTCGGCCCGCTGGGCAACTACGGTGCACTCAACTGGTTCTTCTTGGGAAATAGAGAGACGTTACGGACTTACGCTCGGAGCTTGCGTGTATGCTTGTGGTTGAGTCAGCGGGACGAACGACGACTGTCTTTGATTAGGGTAATTTTGATGACCGTTGTATTGTGGAGGATATGGTTGATCGTTGTTCCTCCTATAGCCATTATTCTGCGAGGAATTGTTAAAAACAGGGGTATTATATTGATTAGGGTAATTACCTGGATAATTTGGCCGTCCCTATTGACTCGGTCCTCCTGATGGACCTTGTCTATACATTCCTTGCCCTTGGATTGCCATCACGGGGCAATGTAATTCGACGTGGTCAAATCTTGAGCACGTCGCGCATGGTGACGCTTCTTGAAGTGAGACGGGGGTGAGTCCTTCGGAACCGTTGCAGATGTTGAGTCGGTCCAGGAGTAAGTTCTGGACTTTCGCCATTTGATCGATCCTTTCAAGGAGCATCCCCATCTCCGCTGACTTGGCGTCTAGAACTTTTGGCATTGCACCTCTTCCAAATGGTTTCGCCGCATTATGGTGACTATTTTCCGCCACCGTTTCGATGAGATCCATCGCGTCGTCTTCATATTTGCTCATAAAGGTGCGGCCGCTAGCTGCATCCAAAAGGTATCTATCTTGCGGGCCTAACCCGTCATAAAAAAATTTGAGTTAATTCGTGGTTAGATACGCCATGGTGTGGGCACTCCCTCGTAAGATCTCTTAGTCGTTCCCAGGCTTCGTGGAAGGTTTCAGACGAGCCTTGGGTGAACTCTCGGATGGCTTTTCGGATGGAGGTGGTCTTTCCTACTGAATAATATTTCCTTAAGAACTCTTCTTCCATTTCGGTCCAACTTGTGAATTGGTGAGTTTGGTAATTGTTTTGACACTTATATGCTTGTTTTCAATGACCTCGCAGATTTTCTTCATCAATCCACAATGGGTTTTACTAGAATCCACAAGCACCGCAACCCTCTCAAACAAGGAGAAAACTTAGAGAGAAGAAAGAAAATATTTCAAAAGAGAATAACAACAACTATGTATTCAAGGGTTATAATGGGAAAATTACATAGGCCTCAGAAAGTGAAGGGTCATTCAAAAGACAAAACCCTTGAAAATAACATGGAATCTTGAATACAAGTTTGACAATATGCATGTGTTAGTGGATAGATTGACAAGAGAAAAAGGAAGCTTCAAAGCTTGGACATGTATCAACAGAGATTTTTTGCAGATTTTGATAACTATAGAATCTTTTAGAAAATATTGTGTGTCTCTAGATGATCCTCTACACATATTTTCAGTTCATAGAAATTTTCTCCTTGCCCATAAGCTTTAAATGCACCTTGCATAATGGGGCTTTCTCGACCCTATCATAAAAGGGCTCTTGAGCTCCATCTTGGGCTACATCACTTATTGAAGGTTAAATCTTGAAAAATACCTAAATCTTCCTTGCTAAATTTTCTTGGATGTAGCTTGCCCTTTTCAAGCACTGTAAAAAGGAGAGAAAATGACCGACCTTGACTATTTCCCCTTCACATGTATGACATAAATGGGGAAGCCATCCTAGTGGGATCTCAGGAGAACAACCTCCGAGAGTCCCAACTATGACTACTATCATCGAAACATCGATGGTCACAAAGGATTCAACATGGGCAGTAGAGCCGGTCATGTAGAAAAAAAATGGCATAGGAATGTGCCCATTCTCTATGCTTTTCTAGAAGAAGGAGTGACTCACCTTGCACTATGTGGGAAGGAAATTTGAGCAAATTGTGTGACACACGAAGAGAGGCAAAGAGCATTAGACTTATGGGTAGTACTAGGAGAGGACAACCCAAAACATCTAGAGGACACTTATAGAGGCCCGCCTTGATGAACACTGATTTTGTCTACTACTAGGCCTCATGGGTGATGACAAAGCATGAATTTTGGAGTCTTCAAAGTAACAAGACTTGCAGAGAGATCCACGACAAAGAAGTTCAGTCTTCTTTTGATTTGTTCATGTGAAGAAGGGCATCTTACAAGCCAGGGTTGTGAAGCCTTTGGATTTTTCTCTATGAGGCACCTTTGCTTCATTTTATCTAAATCCCCGCTTCCACCCTCTTGCCCTCTTCCCACCATGAATGAACCTTGTATTTTCCCCCATTAAGTACTCCAATGCTCCCCATCACTCCCCTTGTGCATTAATTCTTATCAAGAGCTTTAAGTATCTCGAGAAAGAATCATGAGAGGACCTGTCATAGAGATTTTTGGGACTATGAGAGAGTCGTGAGTCTTCTTTTCACGACGTCCAGTTACAGTAGTCATTTTTCCCGCTGTCACTTCTCCCAATTCTCTCTTTCCCTTTGGTATCCATAGACTATAAAGCCTCTTATGTCACTCGAGTGAGGGATCTATCTTCAAAAACTTGAGACCATTTCCATTTATCTCCATTGAGTATCATACTTTTTCCTTATGAAATTCTATTTTGATTGATAATAACTCTGATTTCAACTGGTTTGAGGTTGCATGCTGAAGAATCAAGATATTTTAATGTTAGTCTTTCCTAACTTCCCTCTAAAAATGACCCAAAATCGATCGACAAATGAAATCGAGGCTCATCATTGGGATCCATCTCTCTCTCCCTCGCCCTCGTCTCTCTCTCTCGCTCTCGTTCTCTCTCTCTCTCTCTCTCTCTCTCTCTCTCTCTCGCTCGCTCGCTCTCTTATTCTCTGCGTGTCGGTGTCCCCTACCCACTAGCGACTGCACACTGACACACCCGTCCAAGGTTGTAAAGGTGCGAACGCATGCTCCTCTGTTCTCTTCCCATCCGACCTTCGTCTGCATGCCGACTGGATCACGACAGGGCAAGTACAGCTGTCCTTTCCAACTCGACCAATCAGAGACTTCGTCTTTTTCCGACTAAAATTCGATAGCTCTACTCTTTCCCCTTTTCCCTTCTTCTCCACCCCTACCCTTCCATGGCAGAACTTCTCTTTCTTCACGTTCAAGCTCCAGCAAGTGGGCTGCTTTTGAAAATCAACCGCTCCCTCTGCCAGCATCGCCACACCGAAAGGGAGCTCGTCGTTGCTTCTTTTGACTGGTTCAATCATGACAACGCTTGAAATTTAGTGGGACCTACGAATCTTTCCACCGCCTTTAAAATTTCTAGCTACTCTGTAAGATTTTGAGCCCTACGTCATGACCTACGATTTTTAGAGCGTTGAATTTTGTGCTTGGAATTTGGGCCACCTCTTTCAAGTGCGCATGTGAATCAACAGAGAGATTTGGGAGAGCAGTTGATAATATCAGGACATTGGAAGACTAGGAATTTGACCCGAGATATTTTTCTATTCCAATAAAATATCACTTAAAATTAATGGAATTAATGGCTCTTGGAACTTACAATTCAGCATCGATTTGCATGAATAAATGAGGCCACAGTCAATTCTTGAATCAATTATTAAATATTGCCCTATCCTTCTTCAAGATTAACATCCAATTATCCTATCATGACTAAATTTCATGGGTTTTCAAGAACTTACACCAATTTGGAGTCTCGAGTGAGCATAGAATTACTTGTTTTTATCCAAACAGGTTTGCTTTTAGATTTTATGACAAAGATTCACAACAATTACAAGTTTGACAATCATGTGTCACTCAAGATGTTCTTCAAGTAGAGAAGGAAGGAGAGAGATGCATTAATGAATATGAATATAAGCCTCATGACTCACCATGGCCAAAACTTAATATCACTTAAATCTTGTAGATAATACTCATTGTAAGTGATTTTATCTTAATGGCATAATCACTCCAATTTCAATGATTTGATTTTATCACTGTGGAATTCTGTAATGCAAAAAAATGGCTAGAATTGAAGTAGTGGCATTGATTATGGAGACAACATAAAAATAACACAATCATCATCATTGAATGAAATTGAACAGAAATTGTAGAATTTTGTCTTAATTTTCATTTTAAATACATTATTTTACAAACCATAAGCTCATAGATGGATTTCTTTAATTTGCAGACCATAATCATTGAGTCTATGATAAAAAAATTTGGGTGTGCAAATTATAGAAATCTATCTATAAATTTCATCTATAGTTTCATGAATTTCATCTAATAAATTCATTTCAAATAACTCAGAAAATAAAACAAAGCAATGAAAAAAACATAAAACATATCACCCACTTTCAACATGTAATGAATAATATGATACTTAAAAATTAACGATACCATCGATGATGAGAGTGATTAATCCCACACTTGGATTTCTTTAGAGTTTCAAATTATAGAAATCCATCTATGGGCTCAAGCAATCTCCTCGTGATGCTATCGTAGCCGAGAAAAAGAATCCGAAAGCAATAGAAAAATAAGGTCTATGCTCATCTTATTTGGAAGTTTAACTCTGAGCATTCTTCATCTCAACATGAACTGAGAAAAGGAATCGAGAAGCGATTGAAGAAAAAGGTCAGTGCTCGTCTTATAGGAAGTTCTACTCCGAGCACGACTAATCTCTGAATCGAGAGATTAGTAGTGCTCGGATTAGAACTTCCTCTTGAGATGAGCACGGACCTTATTCTTCAATTGCTTTCGGATTCTTCTTCTCAGTTCCTGTTAAAATTTTGTTCACTAAATCCATTTCAAATATTTCAAGTGATAAAACATAGAAAGTCAACGGTCAATCTTGACCTGCCACACTCTAACCTCCCCATTTGAGCTCCCGGAGAACACACAATATTCTTCCTCAGAACCTTCTCCAAGCTCCGCCCTAACCGCCACAGTTCTCACTCCTCCAGCATGCCCCGTCAGCACCAACAAGCAAGAAAACTCCACTGCATTTCTCTTCCAAACCCTAATTGTTCTATCCGTTGATCCGCTGAGCAGCACCTCTCCCTCATAAGCCAGACACATGACTGCCTGCTCGTGGCCCAAAATGGGCCCCACCAAGATCATTTCCTCCCAGATCAGAATTCTCCCGTCGCTGCCACCCGAGCAGAGAATTTTCCCGTCTGGCGAAAGAACCAGAGCGTTAATGGCGGACCCGTGCTTCTCCAAAGAAGCGACGAGAGCGTAGGTTTTCCCTACTTTACCCCACACCCTTATCCTGCAGTCGGAGGATCCCGTGTAGACGGTCCCGTCAAAGCCAACGACCAGGGCATTGACAGCGTCGTCGTGCGCGGAAATAGACTGCTTGCAGCGCAAGGTTTTTGCGTCCCAGATTTTTAGGGTTTTGTCCCAGGAGACGGAGAAGAGAAGCCCGTTATGGACGGCGAGAGCGCTGACGGAGTCAACGTGCCGGATCCAGAGACGTTTACAGTGGCGCCTGAAGGAAACGTAGTTTCTCGGGAAAGCGAACCTCCGCAGAATATCACTTCCAGTGGGGAGCGAAGCTACCAGGCTATGGCGTTTTCCGGCGGAGTCGACTTTCCAGACTCGGATTTTGGTGTCCTGGTGGGCGGTGAAGAGATGACGACCATCGGATGTGAAAGCGAGGGCTTTGATGGAACCGGAGGAGGAGGAATTGAAGGTGGATAATTGAGTGAGGGAGGGGAGATCGAAGACGGAGATTCCTTGTGGGGATGAAGAGTAGAGGAGGGTTCCTTTTGGAGAGATTGCTAGAGAGGTGGATGGAGAGGAGGAAGAGGGGAGCCACTGGAAGGAAACGTTGCTCCGAGTCATTTCTTCATTGAAGCTCCTTTGGGTTCTACCCGAGTAGTCTTGCCGATGTAGAGAGAGAGAGATAAGAGAGAAAGAGTGAGAGAGAGAGTGAGGTTTTCTGAGAGCTTCGATGAAGTCATCACTTCATTGAAGATCCTTCTTTCGGTTGTACACTAGCCGTCTTACCGATAGAGAGAGAGAGAGAGGGATTGTGAGAGTTGACACGTGAGAGGAGTCTGTCGGTGAGCCTGACGGGTGTTCTTGGGTGCTGTAGGAAGTGCACTCCGACAGGGGTACCTACCCGAATTTTATATTTTTAGAATATTCGGAAACTTTCTTGCATGTAGGGTTTGAGGATGCGCCACCCAATTTTGGCATTACTTCATCAACACGTCTTGGATGTTAGGGTTTTATCATGTATGTATATATAGATGGATGGATGGATGGATGGATGGATGGATGCTTATTGAAACTGTATGAAGGATACTGAGTAGAAACGTCGGGCAGTTTGAAACATCTTGATGGGAGGTGAAGAAACCGTCAAGCCCCTCTCCACGGCTATATATTCAGTGGTTTGGTCCCTCAATCGCTATCGCTTTGGAGTCCTTCGTGCACCCATCGGCTCGAGGCATATAATCTCCATGATAGAAGATCGTAGAAGACTGCTCCATTCATCTGGATTCCGGTACGCACAGACGCTTATAGCTCCATGTTTTCTATCCGATTTGCCGAGAAGCAACCGCCCTTTAAACATTGCGTGATAGCTGACTGGTACAGCACGATTATGGCAAAGATGAATACGGCTAAGCCATCGATAAGAAGAAAACAGAGACTGAATTCGTTTTAAAAGGGCAAATGGGCAATCCCGTTGACAAATTGGCCCATAGCCCCATGACTTTAACTCACTGCCGTGACGATGGCGGATAAATAAAATAGGAAAGAGACCGAATGCCAAAAAAGGGAAGTCCTGGCAGCTGCTCATCCCAAAACTCCACTCTCATTCACGCGCTTCTATGAAATTTCGAGGAGAACAAATCCACGTGATTATGAGGAGTTATATAGTCTTTGACTGTGTTTTCGACAGAAAAATGGAATGAGGAAGATGGCAATGCGCTTCTAGCTATGCCGTCGAAATGATGCTTTTACGCAACCGGTTGAGTCTGTCTTGCACGAGAAGGGAAGAAATCTCAATGACTGAATTTGTTCATGAAGGTCGGATTCGAGGCGATTTGTCTCGCAGCCCGACGGTAACAAAAAAAGATTTGTTGGTGATGATCGCTTTGAATTCCCAAGTCAATCACCGATTCTTTTCGTGCAGCCTACTCATCTCTGAAGTAGCATCAAAAGTAGAGTTCCATGCTCCTCTTCTCTTGAAGATCTAGAAAAGATGGCTGCTTCTTTAATCTCCTCGTCTCTTGAAGATCTAAAAAAGATGGTTGCTTCCTTAATCTCCTCTTCTCTCGAAGATCACAAATAAATGGTTGTTTATTTAATGTCCTCTTCTCTTGAAGATCTCAAATAAAAGAGTCTCCAAGGAAGACAACGGATCCGTGACTGACCTTCTAGAATCTGGTCAAGCCGCCCGACGACTGTTTGACCTAATATATCATAAATCACGATGTCTTCCTTGTCTATATATGGACATCACTAGGCTTGTCTATATTTACCAATTGAGCTTATAAGTGAAAATTTTAAGGGCGACTTGTCAAGGTCAAATGCATCAATCTGGCAATCATAGAATGATATTGTGAAGGATCCTTTAATTGTTCTCCGTGATCATGTGCCAATCTCTGTTTCCATCATGAAGATTGGAATGCATAATTCCATTGAGACAAAGCTATGCCTTTCTCTATCTCAATACTGAGAGAGAGTACTAGATTAATCCTAGATCCCTAAGCTTTCAACTATGAGTTTAAGAAGATTTTTGCAACGGTAATAGATGTAGGTGAGGAACATAAAATGTTGAAATTTTCCTTGTATTTCAAAGAGCAATCATATTTCAACCTTCTCCCTCCAAAAAGAAAATAATCTCATGTGGAATGAAAAAACCCAAAAGCAATCAACGATTTCAATATCATTGCAGTGGGGCTTCATGAAGAGTGTAAATGGACACAAAGTTTGCAAAATAGTCGAGCTATGCTTCAATGATTGGCTCATGTCTTTTATCCAAATAGGGGCCCTCCATGTATGTTTTTTCTTCTGCAAAGTCTCCATTTCAAAATGCATTATTCACATCCATCTGATTGAACAACCAATATTTACAGCAGTGGTCTTTGCCACCAAGGCCACTACCGTAACAAAGAGTTGACGAGACGAGACCGCGAGGTCGTCGATTTCACACGGTCTCGTGTCAAAAATAAAGCCTAACTTACCAATTTTGGGAATTTATCACGAATTGAAGGGTATAATGGTAAATAAGGGTCGAATCCACAGAGAATTAAGGTATTTTCGAGAGATCTTTTGGAATTTGGTCAAATTGGACGATGAATTGAGGTGAGAAATTAGGGAAAATGGTGGATTTAGAAAGATAACTTCAAAAAAATCCACGGAATCAAGAATCATCGAATTTGGACTTGATTTCGCGGAGAAATCGAAAATTGAAGTGGAGAGAAAATTTCGGACGTTAAAAATCGTGATTTAAGCTAAAATTTGATGAAATTAAACTCTAAATCCTAATCTAAAAAGCAATTAAACATAAATGGCAGATTAGGAAGCAAAAACCGCTCCCACTAACCCCCGATTGCGATCAAATCGCGGCGACTAAGCCTCTTAATCACGAAGAACACGAAGAACGCGATCGGTAGATTCAAGCTGCGATTTCTCCTTCAATTCTCCACCAAATCTTGATTTCAAACCCTCCGTGGATGCGGAAATGAAAGAGGAAGAGGATGGAATCAAGAGAAACGAGAGGAATGGTGTCTAGACAGCTCAATTTGATTGAAATCCAACTCGAATGCTTACAAATGTCGAAGAACAAGTCATTTTATACAATTTTGGGCGTAACCGTCCGATCGTTTCGATCAGCGGTTACGATGAAAGGGTCCATCGTGGACCGTTTCAATTAAATCGACACAGTCAGATCATAATGGACGGCCTTGATCTGATCCGATGAAACGCTTTATAAAACGCTTCAAATAACGCCCTTTGGATCGCGATCGGACGGCCGTGATTCTCCCTGCGCGATCGAATTTGGACCGTTATAACTCTTTTAAATAGGCACGTGCTTGATTGATCTCCGGTGCACCACGTCTCCACTCGATCGGCGCGTGTGATGCCGCCACGTTGCAGATAATCTCACCGTTATAATTCGTTTTAAATAGCACGTGCTTGATTGATCCGTCGGTGGTCCACGGCGCATGCGATCAACGCGCGTCGATTGATCGCCCGTTTGATCCGTCGCTCCTCGTCGCGCCACGTCACCTGCATTGTAAAAGCCATGTGGATTAGTCCCACACGGATTAAAAGAAAGGAAATCGTCGGGTTTATAACACCCGATGATCTAATGGGTTGAATACCCTTCCGGTCTACGGAAGGCTGAAATCCCATTATACTATATGTAATATATGAATATAATATGTATAATGCGCCACGTAGGCGCTGCGCGGGCCCGCGTGGCTCTGCCACGTGGCCTTGCGTGCCATGTTGCACCCACGTGGGACCCGCGCGATTATTAAACGCTTTTTGCAATTTTTTTATTTATTTTAAACGTTTTTAAATAGAAAATAAAATCGGAAAAAAATCCAGAAAAATACCTAAAAATTCTAAAAATCATAACTTTCAAAATACAACTCCAAATTAATCCAAATTTCTTTCATTTGATCTGAAATTTAATTATCTATCATTCTAAAAATTCAAATTATTTAAATAACAAGAGATTTAATTCTTATTTCAAAAATATATTCATTTCTTTAAGATTTTAACTTTACAAAATTAAATGAATGTTCATAAAAATAATTTCTCTTATTATTTAACTTCAAAAACCATTTATAATCTCAAGCAAAGATAGGTTATAAAATCTTTAATCTTTAATTCATTATAATTAACCCTAAATTAACGCATTTTGAGATTATAACATATAAATTGCATAGAATGATAGAAATACACTCAAAGTATTATAACATGCACATAAATGTAATATTTTATGCCTTAATTTGCATTAATAATCGTGTTTTATCATGTTAAGATTGCATGTTATCACACCCCCCAACTTAAATAATTGCTAGTCTCTTAGCAATTTCCTATAGAATCTCCCTAGAAAGTCCTTTCCACTTCTCAATCCTACTACTAAAGAAGTGAAATGTATATAAGTATGATTACTCTTCCTCATAGTGTGGACCATAGTGATCTAGATTCCATCTCTAGGTTGACTTCTTTAGTGCATATTAGGGTAGTGCTCATCGGCTAATGCTCAAGTCTAATTCTCAATTGTGATCGAGGTGAGCATATCTAAGGTTTAATGCTATGGGGATGAAAAGATCCTCACACTCTCATGAGCAGATGTAATCCTTACCCTCTCCATAGATTCATCACTCCTTCCCTAAAAAATGGAGGCTACTTAATGTATTAGAATTCCCCTCAACTTTCCTTCCTCCTAAAAAGAGTGCACTTGCAAAGGTATTCCTATCTTTGGATGCAGCGTTTGAGGTGGTTGAAAAGAAAATTTAAAGACACTATATCTAAAGGAATGATGTGGTTAAAAGCAAACATGTGTGTAAACCAAATGGATTTTTAAAAGCAAAGGTGGTACCACTTATGATAATTTAGCTCCCAAATGATGTGGATGATGATGGATGGTAGGATAGATGGAAATGGTAGAGATGGTGGTGTTGAGAAGAGAAGATATTCCTCTAACTTATTCTCCTTCTTTTCACTTCTTCTATTTCTCTCTTTTTCTTTCTTTTTCTTCTTCTTTTTTTCTTGCCTCTTTCTTTTCTTTTTCTCTTTTTTTTGTTTTGCTTTTGTAACATACTTCAAAATTTCAAAAGTGTTTACACAAAATAAGGATATGGAGGAGTTGTTTCGCGGTTTGAAGAGAGTTTGCCAAAGTGTGAAGTGTAATGTTTGAAGGGATATGTCCATGTGAGAGGAATGTAGAGGAGATGTGATGGATGTGTGAGTCACTTGGGAGTGTGATTATCATAAGTGAGGTTTAAAACAAAGTGGTGTAAACTACTTAACTGGAATGGAAAATTGGAACTAAATGCCTAATAGGGAAAAGATAGGTATTTCAAAAAATTATGGATCATTGCACTCTTTTAAGGGAAAGTTCGGAATCGAGGAATTCCCACACTAAGTAGGTTCGGCTGATGTAAGGTAGGGGATAAGAATTTTGCTTGAACTTCACTCAAAAACTCCATTTCAAATCCATGGCACTTCAACCTTCTGATTACTCATTTTTCCTCGGTGCCTTGTTAGATACCCAACCCCAAAGAAGTCAACCACTAAGAATAATCTCATGGTTTATCTAGATCACTTGATTTTATTACTCAAAAAATTTAATCATATGGGCTATAAGGCCCTCATTTCTACATCTCTAGTAGATAAGATCTCAAACTTTCAAGACTTCTAAGGTGGAGAAGAGTGGTAATAATTTGGAAAATAGGAGTTTTTAGAATTTAGATTTTTAAAATTTTTGAAAAAATTGTTGAATTTTTCTAAGTCTTCACCACCTCATTGTGTATAGCCTTCCGTAACAGTACATGCCTTGTACATCTCATGTGAAACATCTGAATTGTGTTTAGTCTAGTAAATTCTCCCACTTAGTCACTTTACCCTAGGTGACTCAATCCTCATCCAAGTATAGTTCATATCAAGTGATTTTATCTTCTCATGCATCAACTTTGTTTAAATATTAGATACTTGATAATAGTGCATAGCTTTTGAAATGGATGAGATATTGGAATCTGAGTTGGATAAGTCTTTAAGAATTTTGATCAAAATCTTGAATGCAGTGGAATACATTAAATTGGTTATGCAAAACGCCAAGGCACCAAGAATAGATGATCATGCTATCTAGTATGTATGAGAAAAGATACTTACAAGGTTGACTTGAAGGAGTTCTTAAAGCTATTCAAGTGTTTAGCCTCTACTGATATCCACACGATCATCAGATGGTTGGATCTCCTCTTCAAAGCTCTTCACTGAGAGAGAAAGAAAAGAAATGATAGAATTCTCACAAGGCTTATATGGACATCTTCAGTTATGCTCATTCTCTTCCTATTTATGTAAATTTTTTATATAAATTTTTTTATAAAAACCCAAATAATTATGTCTATATCTACTAACATTTGTAAACCTTATGTGTGTGATCCTTAAGGTCCATATATCCTATTAGTTATTAACTCTATAGACCCAATAACACTTTATTGGTCAAATTTAATTAATTATCTACATCAGCATATAGATTACTTAATCAATGATTGATTTAACCCAATCAACAAGTTGAGTTGCTAGCCCATCGGGTGCCAAGCTACACCACGTACTCTAAGAGATATGAAGTATAGAAGAACTCTCATATAGAACCTTGTTGTCAACACTTAACATGTATGTATAATTTTTCATCTGCACGAGACTCATGAATGACTTAGTGATGCAGCCTTAGCGCAGGAACAATGAAAGAACAATGGTTTGAATCTACAAACCTTGATCTTAAAGAAGGGTTAGGTTCTGAGTCCACAGAACTAACCTCTTCAACCCTTGAATCCACAAGGGGTGTACTTGAGTCCACAAGCACATAAGACTCTCTTACAGGGAGAACACTCAAGAGAAGAAAGCAGAGCTCTCAAAAAGGGATAACTTCAAATTGTGTCTTCCAGTGTTACAATGGGGGCCTTATATAGGCCTCAAAAAGTAAGGGTCGTCCAAGTGATTTGACCTATGAAAAGACAACACAAAAGTTTTGAAAATATCACTCTGACAGCATACATGTGTCAGAGATAGAAGTGACAAAAGTAAAAGTAAATCTTCTAGGCCTTGTCAGACCTCTCCAGAAAGATATTTGTAGTTTCCAATGCATGTCATAAATATTGGTGGTCCCAAGGAGATTTTCTGACAAATGTGTCAAGTCCTCAGGATTCTCCCAAGGTCCAAAAATCTCTAAATGGGCCTCTAATAAGAACTTGCCCATAATAGTAGGAAATGGGCTCCTGGGCTACGTTCTGGCCTACATCACTTAGGTATAGTTAACTATCATATATTAATCGGTCACTCAAGTTAGTACCAATGCGAGAAAGAATCATTGAGAACTCCTTCTTTGATATTTCTACTACCTTAGCCAAAGATTCCATCGCATCTCATTCCTTGAGGCAATCTCCTCAAATACCAAAGGCAGACGTGTTAGAGCGCTAGTTTTGATGTAAGCATTTTTCTTGAATTACCATTGTTAAAAATTAAGGAATTAATAATCATTAAGTTTACTTTGAATCATTAATTTTATTTTCTATTATTAATTTGAATCATTACTATTTTATCCCTTCCATGATTATTTTGGACTAACTCAATAATGTTTCTTTGAGGTTCATGGGTGTATTTAATTTCAGGAAGATTGAAGTTATCTTCTCACTCATATCCTTATGCATACATTCATAATCATCATATCATAAAATTAGTGATATTAACTTTGTAGATAACTATAACTATAGCTATATACTCTTAGCTATATGCTTATCTCTATTTTACTCATTTGCCCATTTTCAGTTAGGCACATATCATCTACATATATATAGTTTTTATTCTACATATTGCTAATACCTTTGAGGGCATTATCATAATTATTTCTCCTCTCTTTTAACCCAATATACTATAAAGGCATTAGGGTTTGAAAGACGAGTTTTAGAATCATGGAGAAGAAAGGAAAACATAGATTGATTGACTTCAAGCACGAAAAAGCCCTCCTCTGTGATTTGATCGAGAAGAGAATGATCGTCTGAGTTTCTTCCCGCTCTTCACGATAAATTGCCTAAAGCAGCCTTTCTGACCATGACTTGCAAAAGCTTCCTTAACATTCAGCTAATACCGAAACTCTTCATGTTCCTTTGTGCTTTGATGGACCTGCATTTCTTTTTCTTTTTTTGGGTTCGCTCAAGACCATCATGATAAGTGTTATTGGAATCATTTGTCCTCTTGGCCGATTCGTTTCTTTCATGTATCTTTTTTTTTGTATTTAGGGTTCTAACTATTCATGCAAGTATTCCAAATTTTTTGTCTTGCAATCTCTGATGTTTCTTTCTTGGTTCAAGCACCTACACATTTAAATTATGTTTTAATTTAGATTCCTGATTACCATTGTCTACTGAAAATTACATTAATTGTTTCCCATTAGCTATATTAAATTGTGTGTATTTTTTTTACTCTGTTAAATTTAATTGTGTGTTGATTCCACAAGCCTATAGAAGTTGTTTGTTATTTTATTTAACTAGGTCCTCAGTCAACAATAATTCTACAGTGTCATAGTGAATGAAAGCTCTGGCATTTACCATCATTTTCTTAGTGGTTTACGAGGATTAAATTACTAATAAAAATATCTTGTTATATCAGTCATTTACACGGTCGTATCAGGGTACTTATTTTGGGATCCAATCTAATTATATTTGTTGTATCATCTTTGATTTCTATACTGATTTTACTCACAAATTGGTTAGTCTCTCTTTACATTTAGTAGAGGTTCATTTACATTATTCAATCATTTCGTATCAGGGTATTTATTTTGAGATCCACTCTGATTATAGTTATTGTGTCATCTTTAATTTATGCACTGATTTTACTCACAGATTGGTTAGTCTCTCTTTACATACAGTAGAGGTTCATGTACATTATTCAATCATTTTGTATCAGGGTAATTATTTTGAGGTCCAATCTAATTATAGCTGATGTGTCATCTTTAATTTCTATACTGATTCTACTTAAAGATTGGTTAGTGTCGCTTTACATACAGTAGAGGTTCATCTACATTATTCAATCACTTTTTGTATCAGGGTAATTATTTTGAGGTCCAATCTAATTATAGCTGATTTGTCATCTTTAATTTCTATACTGATTCTACTTACAAATTGGTTAGTGTCGCTTTACATACAGTAGAGGTTCATATATCTCATTTAATCATTTCCTATCATATTATATTCAGTTTGGAATAAATCTAGCTCTATCTGTCGTGTTAACCTCATTTTATGCACTAAATTTGTTTTAGCTTGGTTAGTTGTTTTGTTCTGTGTTGTCATAATTAAACAGTTTGTTGTTTGTAAAACGGTGAATCATTCGGTTTGCGTTTACCCTTAGAGTCAACATGAATTTTTAGAGTCAACCTTGATTAATCAAAGTCAACCCAAGGTCAGAAAGTCAACCCTGATATGAAAGTCAACCCACTCAGTCAAAAGTCAACCCATTTAGATAGAAGTCAACTCAAATAAATAGAGTCAACATAGTTTAGTTGAAGTCAACCCTTCGCAATCTGAGTCAACCCTGATTAGTCAAAGTCAACTCCAATAAGTCAAAGTCAACATAAATTAATCAAAGTCAACCTTCACAGTTCAAGTCAACTCTATTTAGTCAAGGTCAATTGTAGTAGTCAAAGTCAACTCCAGTAAGTCAAAGTCAACCTAAATTAATCAAAGTCAACCTTCACAGTTCAAGTCAACTCTGATTAGTCAAGATCAACTGTAGTAGTCAAAGTCAACTCTAGTAAGTCAAACTCAACCTAAATTAGTCAAAGTCAACCCTAGATCAGAAAGTCAAATGTAAGTCAAAAAGTCAACTCTAGGTTAGAGTATCAACTCTAGTAGTCGTTATCTTGTGTGTCTCATTTATTCTTGAATTCATTCTCACTTATTTGTCATCATCAACTCATATAGATATCAGTATTTAGACAAACATACAGTTGCATTCATACACACGGAGATCGGGATTGTCTCATTAGTTCAGACGAGAAGGAGTCTAAGGGAGCAAGAAGACCAGGAGGCGCCTGAAGACGAGGTCTCGCTTTACTGGAGGACGGCGGTACTAGCGAGAGAGGTACGACAGGGCTTGAAAGCACGCACGATTGTGTGGATATCGGCTTGAGGGAGTTGACTAAACGATTTCGTGCAGTCGTTGAATACACACGATCTCATGTCAAAACAAGTTCCAAACTCACTAATTAAAGAATTAGATCACTAATTAAATAGTATAGCGGTAAATAAGGGTCGAATCCACTGAGAAATAAGGGAATTTTTTTAGATATCTTTGAAATTTGATCAAATCAGACGATGAATTGAGGTGAGAAATTAGGGATTTTGTTAAATTAGGAAAGATAATCCAGTACGAATCTATGGAATAAAAAATCATTGAATTTGGATTAGAATTTAAGAAGAAATCGAGATTTGAAATTGAGAAAGAAATTCGACCGCGAAAAGTGTTAAAAACCAAAATTAAAACTAAAATTAACTTAATCTACGCTTCAAAATATAAATCTAATGCTAAAGGAAGATAGATTAGGCTGAAAACACACAATATAACCCGAAGTTGTGCTCGAAATGATCCAATTAATTGTCACATTCAAGGTTTTTCATTCCGTGATTTTGAAAACGAAGTTTAGCGTTCAAGGTGTGATTTCCTCCAATTCTTTCAACCAAATATTTATTTCAAACACTCCTTGTAGGCGGAAATGAGTCTAGAAGATGAAGAAGTCAAGAGATTCTAAGATTGTAGTGTCTAAACAGTTCGATTTGCTCAAGAATATAAGAACGGATTTACGCGTCAAAGAACATTTCGATTTTATAAGCGAATTTAGGTATAACCGTTGGATGCGTCGATTTGATTTGATCAATGGCTCAGATTGCACATCGTTTGGCGAATCGATGTCTTTAAGTCGCGTCCGTCCGATCCATGATGAAGCGTCCATATTTTGACACGTCGCGTGTGAAGAAGAAGCGTCATTTGATGATGTCCGTTCGATCTTTATCGGACGATCACGATGAATCCACATGTCAATCGGGCGCATTTAATCTGGACAGTTGTAACTCCCGATATGAACAGCTGAGATTAAATCATATTTAATCAAATCGTTGCCTAATCAGATGTTGTCACGTACCCTCGAGAGTAAGTGACATCCGACGATCGTGATTTAATCGCGCGATCAAACGCGTTACATTGCGCCACATCACCTAAAAATAAAAATAATCCCACATGGAATAAAATCTAAAGTTTTACGTGTATATAAGGTCTAAGCACTTAATGAGTTAGCGTAAAATCCTTAACAGATGCTTAACCCACTAATAACTCTCACGTGTGCACACATGCGCACACACGTGCACACATGCGCACACGTGTCACGCGCAGACGCTTCCACATGGCGTGTATATGCATCGCCACGTGGCGATGTTCTGCCACGTCAGCGCGCTATTAAAATATTATTTAATTGATGGTCAGCGCGCGCCACTTTGTCGGAAGGTGAATTTGGATCTCCTCGCCCTTTTCATTCACGGTCATTGTAACTCTTGCTTTCCTGGGAACAACGTGCACCGGACTAACCCACTGGCTATCAGATATGGGGTAGATGATCTTCGCGCTAAGTCACTTTCAGAATCACTTCTTTCCCTGCTACCCATACCTTAAGGTATAATGGGCACTCTTTAGAGAAAGAGTTTTCTAAATTGATCTATTTGAATCCTTTAATAGTATTATACTTAACTATCAATTAAGTTAATTCATGGCATAGTTGTGTATGCAAGTCTCTGATCTAAGACACCAAAGACATCTTATAGATGATCATGTTTTGACTATGACTTAAAAGTCCCTAGCCACGGGATCTCCAAAATTTCATAGATTAGATATGAAATGAAGTCTTCAAGGTGATTGGGTGGTCAAGATGAGATTATTTGTCCTTGGTACTAGAGCAGATTGACTCAATGAATGAGATGCGGTTAAATCTTTGGCCAAGGAAGTAGAAATATTAGATAAGTTGTTCTTGATGATTTCCTCTGCTCATTAGTACCAGCTTGACTAATCAATTTGAATTTGACAATTAATCATACCCGATAACATGAAATTTATATGAATAATTATATTACTATTAATGCAAATTAAGACATAAAACATTCCATTCTTATGCATGTTATCATACTTTGAGTGCATATCTATCATTTCATGCAATTTTAAGTTATAATCTCAAAATGTATTATTTTAGGGATAATGATACATGATTAAATAATAAATTTTAAAATAGATTATTTCCATCCATATTTGAGACTATAATTAGGTTTTAATGTTAAATAATAAGATTTTTTTTATATATACTCATTTATTTTTCTAATTTTTATTTTCTAAGACAAATAAGTGTATTTTTATAAATAAAAATTTATTCTCTTATTATTTTTGAAATTTGACTTTTTAGAACGATAGATTATTTAATTTCTTATCCAACAAAATAAAATTGGATTAATTTGGAGTTATATTTTGAAAGTTATCACTTTTCTAATTTTTAAAGATTTTTTTATGATTTTTTTCTAAAAATTTCTAGATTTATTTGGATTTATTTTAAATTTATTTTGATTTAAAAATATTTAAAAAATTTCTTAAATTACGTGCTAATCTGGCAGCTGACGTAGTGTATCATGTGTCGCCCCATGGCGACGTATGCACGCGCCATGTGGCTCATGCACGCGTGTATATATATATGCTCATTTAATAAATGGCTTAAGCATTGTTTTAAGGATATAAGCGAACCCATTATCATTCTCTACTATTGATACACCCTTTTCGCCTCGATTTTTGTCATGTGAGACTATGTTTCTATTTTCTTATACACAAGTGACTCAACGAGCATTTGAAGCGTTCAATCGACGCAAAAGGAAATAATTTAATCTTAGCCCTTGATTTTTCACTTACTTGAAAGGGTACGCGGTGCACTCCAATCTGGTGATGATTTGTGTTTTAAAAAAATTTAATCTCATCAGTTCGTTTGATGAGTTATAATGGCTGAGATTAAATGCACCCGATGGACTTCCGATGACGTGTGGCATCATTTCAATAGTTCAATGAACATCAAACGGTTACTGTCACGCGGAAATTGATCTTCACACGATGATGCAATATGATTTGGATGCTCCATCGAGGATTCAACAGCCAAGACTTAACGATGGCAATTCATCCTCTAAAAATTAACCACAATCCTTGATCAAAGATGAAGAAACGATTGAACGGTCACGTTCAATTTCAACTCTATTCATACTCTCTCTCTGTTTTTAACAAAAAAATTTATTCTTGGATGTTTTGAGCAATCGAACTTTTTAAACATCTCAATCCTTCAATCTCTTGATTTCCTCCTCTTCTAGACAGATTTCATTGTCCAAGAAGTGGTTGAAAGTGAGATTTTGTGAAAAGAATAGGGAGATTTCACGTCTTGAATGTTGAATATCATTTTCAAAAATGTAGAATACAAAGCCTTTGATTCGACAATTAATTGGATCATTTCAAGTGCGATTTTGGGTTAAATTATGTGTTTTCCTCTTAATCTTTTTCTCTCTTAGATTTTAATTTCGAAGCTTAAATTAGATTAATATTTAGCAAATTTTATCGAATTCTCTCTTTTCGCAATCAAATTTTCTTCCTAGATTTTTCTCCTTGATTTCTCTATAAATATTGATGCAAATCGAGTGATTTTTTATTCCGTGGATTTGTCTTGGAGTTTTCTTTCTAAATCTAGAAAAATCCCTAATTTCTCACGTCAATTATCCATCCAATTTGATCGAATTTGAAGAACACCTTCAAAAGACCCTATTTCTCTACAGATCCGACCCTTATTCACTATTATACTAATTAATTCTTGATTAGAAATTTAAATTGGTGAGTTTGGTTTTTTTTACACGTATTCATGTGTTGTCAATGACCGCACGAATTCATCTCGTCAATACCTTAAGTTATTCATGAGTCTCATATCGATAGAAAATTATATGTATACAATAACAAGTGATGGCAAGGTTCTATAAATGAATTCTTATGCACTCTAAATCTCCTAGATCACATGGTGTAGCTTAGCACCTAATAGGTTGGAAACTCACCATGTCAAGTGGGTTAAATTGATTCTTAATTAATTAATCTATATGGTGATATAGATAATTAATAAGATTAACGAATTAACATTATTAGGTCTATGAGTATATGGACCTAGAGGATCACACACATAAGGTTTATGTACATAGGTATTGACGAAATGATTTATGCGGTCGTTCAAACACACGATCATCGGTAAAAAAAATTTATAATTCCGAACTCATAATGATTTAAAGATATGAAAAAAAGATCGGGTCGAACCACAGAGAATACGGTTGACTTTTATCGAAGAGTTGACTAAGTCAAACTTAGGTGTAAATAGGGTTTCTAAGAAGTGAATGTGATATGTTATTAATGGAGATAATATGAATATAAGAAAGAAGATATTTTAAGAATTTTAGAAAATATTTGAAGAAGAAAAATCAAAAGTCAAGGTCAAAGCATTAACTTTGATCAGACTCTGACTTTCTGTAAAAGAGGAAAAAGGTGAGAAAATACTACAAAAATTATATTTTCAGAAACTAGAGAGAAAATAGAAAATTTTGATATAAAATATGTGATTTTTGGAGAAGAATTAGATTTACTATGATTTATTGAAAATCAATAATAAGAAAAATCCAGAAATGAAGATCTCAGTCAAAATCATGAAATTGACTAACCAAATGATATCCAAATCAAGCAATTCACATATGAATAGAAAGCCTACGATCAGATGATTCTAGAGAAAACAAAATTGTCGAATTTCATCTTGTATTTTAAGAGTAATTGCCCTCTCAAGTCAACGCCCAAATTCGGATTGAAAATGAACAGTAGTTGGTCAAACATTAAATTGAAGGGTCAACTGTTGATGAAATTTTACAAATCACCACGGAAAGCTGATGGAACAAGGAATCCAATAAAACCAAAATCGAATGATTTAGACTTAAGGAGAAATCCTTATTCGAAAATCAACAAAAATATGTAATCAAATTTGGGCGAAATGATGAATTTTACCATTTCTAAACTCTAATTACCTATCTAAATCTACTCTAAACTATATAAATTGTAAGGATTACGAAGGAATCACACTACTAACTAGATTGACGCGAATATTGTGCTTCAAATCGCGTTGATTGAAGAGTATTGATCAGGTTTCTTCTTCGACGTGGGTTTGGCGTTCAAGGGGAGATTCCGACCATTTCTTGCAATGATTCGTGATCAATTGCAATTGAGTCTAGAACACAAGGGGGTCACGAAGAACTTAAGATTTTGCTCCAAAAATGCTTAATTTCTTCACGTTTCAATCAAAAGTTGAGTTTAAAAAAAGCGAGAACATCAATTTATAGAGAAATTATTGCAAAAAATGTGGGCCGTCCGATTCGCTGAAGGGGCTTTGGACGGCTGCGATCACGCGAAATCGTTGGCCATGATCCCATGACGTGGATTCCACTCCTCCTTGATTATCGCCGTTCGATCTTCATCTAAGTCTCCACATTAAGCCACATGCCGATTTGTGATTCACTGAATGTACGATTAAATCGCGACCATCGAATTTCACTTAAGTGATCGACGGCAATAAATTCTGCACGTGCTTTGATGGTGATCTGGTGGACCGAGATCCACCATATTATTGCACATCGCTTGCCGCTCGTTGATCTGACGCGTCTCGAGATGCCACATCGCATGCGAAACTAAGGAGATATAAATTAGTCCCACACGGAACATTTTATGCAAAAATTTTTGCATATATAAGGTAGAATCTCCTTTACCGTTGCGTCACCCGCATGGGCCTAGTACGCCCCCCTATGCCTTCTGTGGGCCCACTATACACATGGGTGACGAGAAATTAAGCCTAACTTACCAATTTGGGGAATTAATCATGAATTGAAGGGTATAATGGTAAATAAGGGTAGAATCCACAGGGAATTAAGGTATTTTTCGAGATATCTTTTGGAATTTGGTCAAATTGGACAATGAATTGAGGTGAGAAATTAGGGAAAATGGTGGTTTTAGAAAGATAACTCAAAGATCTATCCGTGGAATAAAAAATCGCTCGACTTGGATTAGTAATCACGGAGAAATCAAAGATGGAAGTGGGATAAAATTTTCGGAATGACGAAGAACACACATTGAAATTAAAACAAAATTAAACTTAAATTGAGATCCTAAACCTAAAATTGATGATACATGACGATAGATAAGAGGATAAACTTGTTTTCTAACCTGAGATAACGATCAAATCGATCCAATTGATCGCCGGATCGACAGCTATTCATTCCGCGAATTCAATCGTGAACATCGGTGTTCAAGAGACAAATTCTCCTCGCACGATCGTCGAAATCTCTCTTGTAAACACTTTGTGTACGTGAAATTGTGTCTAGAAACGATTACAAGAGAGAGATTCAAGAGAGGAGGGGTTTAGATGGGTCAATTAGGTGAATTCCTTCTCGAACACTTTACAACGACGAAGAACACTTCGTTTTATAGTGTTTTTGGGCATAACCGTCCGATCGTTTTGATCGACGGTTACGATGAAATGGTCCATCGTGGACCGTTTCAGTTAAGTCGTAGCCGTCCGATCTCGATCGACAGCCCTGATGATCCGCATGGATTAGCGTTATAAAAACTCTTCGATTTCGCTCCTTGGATCGCGATCCAACGGCTGAGATGCGATCCACGCCGATTAATCTCGTCCATTATAATGCTTTAATTAACGCACGTGCATTGATGATCTCTGGTGGTCCGCGCGTCTACGCGATCGACGCGCGAGATCCTTCGCTCCACCCGATCCAACGCTCCGCACGCGTCCACGTCACCTGCATGGTAAGTAAAACGTGTGGATTAGTCCCACACGGAGAATGATAAAGAAGATCGTCGGGTTTATAAGACCCAACGATTATATAGGTTGAATACCCTTCCGGTCTACAGGAAGGCTGAAATCCCATTATACTATATGTAATATATGAATATAATATGTATAATGCGCCACGTAGGCGCTGCGCGGGCCCGCGTGGCTCTGCCACGTGGCCTTGCGTGCCACGTTGCACCCACGTGGGACCCGCGCGATTATTAAACGCTTTTTGCAATTTTTTTATTTATTTTAAATATTTTTAAATAGAAAATAAAATCGGAAAAAAATCCAGAAAAAAATCCCTAAAAAAATTGTAAAAAAATCATAACTTTCTTTCAAAATACAACTCCAAATTAATCCAAATTTCTTTCATTTGATCTGAAATTTAATTATCTATCATTCTAAAAAGTCAAATTATTTAAATAACAAGAGATTTAATTCTTATTTCAAAAATACATTCATTTCTTTAAGATTTTAACTTCAGAAAATTAAATGAATGTTCATAAAAATAATTTCTCTTATTATTTAACTTCAAAAACCATTTATAATCTCAAGCAAAGATAGGTTATAAAATCTTTAATCTTTAATTCATCATAATTAACCCTAAATTAACGCATTTTGAGATTATAACATAAAATTGCATAGAATGATGGAAATACACTCAAAGTATGATAACATGCACGTAAATGTAATATTTTTATGCCTTAATTTGTATTAATAATCGTGTTTTATCATGTTAACATTGCATGTTATCAATGGGCCCACACACACACAACCCGTCCGACTCAGTGTCACGTAGGCGCCGACATAGGCGTCCATGTGGGCTCGCGTGGCTCCGCCACATTAGCTTCGCGGGTCCCGCGCGAATGATAAACCCTTTTTGCGATTTTTTCTAAGGGAGATAAATCCGAAAAATACCTAAAAAATCAAAAATAAAATCCACAAAAATCTCTAAAATTCATAAATTCATAACTTTATTTTTAGAACTCCTTTTTTACTCAAATTTTCTCCATTGGATCACAAATTTCTTCATCTTTAATATCATGCCACCTAAAATATAATTCCGATCAAGAAAATAGGATGAATTCATTATAATATTAGATCAACTCTTTAGAATTCTATTTTGAATCCTTCCATCACTCTTTTTTTGTCACTTATTCTTTTAATTAACTACTAAAGTCAAAATAAATCAAATAAAGTAGTTAATTTCCAATTATTTAATCTTACAAAAGATCAATCATCAATAAAACATAATTAACCCTAAATAATGCAAAAATATGGACTTAAGTAAAATGGCATACCAATGGAGAAAATTCATAAAACTATGATAACATGCATCATAATTATATAAGATAAACATGAAATATTAGTTAAATATGATAAGAATTCAAGTTAAATATGCATGTTATCAGGTATACTTTTGAAGGGTTTTTGTAAAAGGTTCATATTCCTGATGTCTATGGATAGTGGGAGAAAAATCATAACTCAAGATATGCATGCTAGGCTTGCGGAAACTTTCTCCTTTCTTCTCTTTCTCTCTTGGTAAAGAGTATTGAAGAGGAGATTCAACCATCAAATAATTGTGTAGATACTACTAGAGGTGGGACACTTAATATCTTCGAGAACTCATTCTATAAACTCCTATGGACTTTGATTTATACCAGATGATAGGATCATAGGTCATCAATGCTTTGGTGTTTGAATGTTTGATTCAATGTCCTCAACTGTGTTCGATGTTTTTATTAAAATTTTGAGAGCCTATCGAGTATCAGATCCCATCAATAAAGCCCTACATTAACCATATTTGTCTCACTCTCTCTGCTCTCTTCTCTCTCTTCACCCATGTCATTACTTTCTTCTCTTTTAGACTCTCTCTTTCTCTCTCTCTCTCTCTCTCATAAAATGTTGTATTTGTTCAATCATATTTTTCATCTTTTGAGTTTCTTTGTGTATCTACAAGTTTCTCCATCTCATGCTGGTAATAAGTCTAGAATAATGGGAACTTGTGGATATCACATTGGATGTTCTCAAGGAAAAGTGAACAAATAGTATTCATGGAAAAATCATCATGTTGTCCTTTTCAAGGACTATGACAATGTAAATGAATTGAATAGATTCATTTATGATCACTAAAAATTATTGTGCATGGTTTGAGAAATTTAGTAGCACTTCTAGTATTACTCTTTTAGATGTTTCTATGTCGATCAATTTTACTTCTACTGATTGCGTCACTTTGGGCCATCTATATTGATGGAGTATCGACATAAATTCATTTATGCCCATTGAATGGTAGCGACGAAAGAAACTTGATAGTATTTTCCATCTTATTTCTAGGGATAATGAAGCCTTAGTATTTGTTTTTGGATGACTTGGCATCTGACCATTCAAACATGTCCATGATTTATCACATGAGTTTCCCTTTTTGAAAATCATAAATGTAATCTGAAACTCTCAACTGAAATTTTGAGACGTAACATATCATATCTCATAAAATGTTGTCTTATACAAAACTCTTTATAAATCCTAAAAAAATCATGATGAGAGATCTAGTGATACGTTTTTTGGCATGATAGAAATGATTTATTTATTTAACAAAAACTCTTTGTGTGTGATTTAACAATATTCTTGCCATGAGCAATAGTATCGGATCTACAATGCCCACCCTTATATTAATCTCACTTCCTTTCTAGAAATAGGGCTTTGGCTCAATAAATTTTTATTCCATTTCATTTTATTCCGTGATGATTATAAAGTTTTCAATTGTTTCAACTAATATAATATAATTAATTCAGTTATAATTTGGCCTTCTCAACACTAACTGTATGCACAACATTTTTCATTCTAACATCTCAATAACATTCCCATAATTCTCTTATCCAATTTTCATTTTTCTTAGAAATATTTTCTAAGAAAGTGAGTTCGACTTAGTCACAAAAAAAAGATTTTCGAAATATTTTCTTAGAAGCATTCAGTAGTCACAATCATAAAAAATGAGTTCTTATAAACCCTGTATTGTGTTTCTCTAGATTTCTTTCCAAATACATGAGAAGTTAACTCATCAATTCTCCAAATTCTAGTTTATGGAAAAACCAGAGGGACAAAGGGACGAGTCTTAGAGACCGCAAGGAGAGAAAAGAAGGCGAGTGAGCGGGCTACGGTTCGACTGCAAGTGTAGGTAGGCTATTCTACTAGGAAGAGGAAAGAAGGTGAATGATGAGATTCTCAACTCTCATCATTGAAAATTAGAAAAATTTGACTATGATGTTCTTACTCAAAAGTGTGGGGAGTGCCCTCAAAAGAGAAGAGAAGAGAAGCATTTCTTAATTCTCAAGGCAAGTGTGCTATTTTTTCTCTAAGATAATTGAAAAGAATGCAAAGATTGAAAGATGCGCTTGTGAGGGGAAGTGATTGCCTTTATCTCTCTCTCTCTCTCTCTCTCTCTCTGTCTGCCCCCTCTCTCCATCTATATATCTATGTATCCCTCAATCCTTCCAATCTGTCTGTTTCTCTATCTATATATCCATCCATCCGTTTATCAATCCATCCATCTATTAATTCTTCCATCTATCCATCTATCCAAAAATATTCGTCCATCTGTCCATCTCGAAATCCATCCATTCATTCAAATATATCCATCAATCTATCCTACCATCTATCGTTCCATACATCCATTTATCACTCTCTCCCTCTTTCTATCTATCTGTCGATCTTTGCCAACTAGTCAATGTTATCAGCTACTGTATATATCCAACACTCGACAGTTCTCATCAGCGAACGAGATGTATCTGATCTCTCTCTCCTCCCTTCCTCCCTCATGAAACACGTAAACGGGAGACCGGGGTGTCGGGGAATAAATGCAGGCGGCAGGAGGATATGCCTTTTAGCTCTCGTGTCAGGCTTTTCAGTTTAGAGAGAGAGAGAGAGTCAGAGGGAGATAGCAATAGAGAGAGAGAGTCAGAGGGAGAGAGCAATAGAGAGAGAGAGTCAGAGGGAGAGAGCAATAGAGAGAGAAAGTCAGAGGGAGAGAGCAATAGAGAGAGATGGAAAAGACACGGTGAATCTGATACTTTCGTAGTTTTCCGATTGAAATTATGTTCGTTTACGTCTGCTTCAATGCTAGTTTTCCGATTTATTGGCTACTTTTCACGATCAAGAAATTATCAAAACATCCAAAAATAGGATGTTTTAACTTTGAGGACTTCTTCAGTATAATACAGAGTAAGCGGAATACCTCGAAACAACAAGCCATATATCAGGAAAGAGAGGAGACAGAGAGTGACGGATGGATAGATTGATAGATTTCTCTCTCTCTCTCCTTTCTCGTTCCTGTTTCCTATATCTCTCTCCCCTCTCTCACTCCTGATTCCTATCATCTCTCCTCGCTCTTTCCTGTTTCCTATTTCTCTCTCCTCTCTCTTTCCTGTTTCCTATCTCACTCTCAGCCTCTCCTCTCTCGCTGTCTCTCGCTCTTCTTTGCTGTTTCCTATCCTTCTCCCTCCTCTATCATTCTCTCTCCTCTCTCTTTCCTGTTTCCTGACTTTCCTCTCTCCCTCCCTCTCTCTCCTCTCTCGCTGTCTCTGGCTCCTCTTCTTTGCTGTTTCCTATCCTTCTCCCTCCTCTATCATTCTCTCTCCTCTCTCTTTCCTGTTTCCTGACTTTCCTCTCTCCCTCCCTCTCTCTCCTCTCCCTTTCCTGTTTCCTATCTCACTCTCACTGTCTCCTCTCTCGCTGTCTCTCGCTCCTCTTCTTTGCTGTTTCCTATCCTTCTCCCTCCTCTCTCTTTCCTGTTTCCTGACTTTCCTCTCTCCCTCCCTCTCTCTCTGTCTCTGACTCTCCCTCTCTCTACCACTGCAAGGCAATTGAAACGCCGGGAAATGGTTCATTTTTTTAATGATCATCTTCCCGACAATCTGCCCAGAAACATGAAAGAAATAACTCGAGTGGTTGTTCAGGAATTAATGACGAATAAACTAAAATTAAAATTCATCCTTTTCCTCGTGATCATCAAACCCTTCCAGCAGTGCTCTGTAAACGCGTGTTAGAGAGAGAAAGCCTACGAAAGTTGAGATTTTTTAATCAGTATTAGGTGAATACTTTGAGCAATTGAGCCATCTCTCTGCTGTTTGTTTCTCCTTACCCCGATGGAGAAAAAGAGAGGAGGATTAGGGGAAGAGGGAGAAAGATGACCGAAGTTCAAAGTTGAGATTTCTCACAGGTGATAGGTGAATATAGGAGCGATAGAGCTATTTCTCTGCAGTTTTCTGGGGAAAAACCATCTTTTTCCGAACCAAGATAGAAATGGAGAAAGAGGTTAGGGGAAGAGAGAGAAAGATGACCAGATTTGACATTTTTAATAAAGGAGCCATTGGGCAATTTCCGCTGTTTGTCTAGAAAAAGACCATCTTTTCCGCCACTTGTGCAGAGAGAAAGGGATAAGGACAAGAGAGAAAGATAACGACAGTTGACAATTTAATTTCTTTCTACGTCTTGGTGAATTCATGAGCGATTGGACGAATAGTCTTCTGTTTGTCTGGAAAAAAACAATCCTTGAGCGAGAGAGAGAGATTAGGGGAAGAGAGAGATTACGAAACTCGAGATTTTCAATTTCTTTCTACCGCTAATTGAATTCTTGAGCGATTCGACGATTTTTCAGCTGTTTGTCTAGGAAAAGACCATCTTTTCCCCGACCTAGATAGAGGGAGAGGGCGGGGATTAGGGGAAGAGAGAGAAAGAACACGAAAGTCGAGATTTTTAATCTTTACTACTGCTAGGTAAAGTCATGAGCAATTGGCGATTTCTCTGCGGTTTGTCTGGAAAAAAAACCATCTTTTACCTGACCCAGATAGAGAGAGAAAGAGGAGATTTGGGGAAGAGAGAGATAATGACTACAAAAGTTGAGATTTTCTAATACCGGATTAGAGCAACGATTGGGTGGTTTCGTTAATGTTTTTCTGGGAAAAGATCATTTTTTTCCCGACCCACAAAGAGAGAGAGGCGAAGAGAGAGCTGGAGGAGAAAGAAAGAGGAAGAAGATGGGAGGAGTAACATCGAGCGTGGCGGCGAAGTTCGCCTTCTTCCCCCCAAATCCACCATCATATGAACTCGTAACGGATGATCTAACTGGACTCAAAAAGATCAACCGATTTCCCTCATAGAGAAAAATGTCGATGTTCTGCAACTACCTACCAGAAAAGGAAACGAAATCGTTGCAGTTTATGTTCGTTATCCCTTTGCCACTTCCACCTTGCTTTATTCTCATGGTAACGCGGCTGATCTTGGTCAGATGTATGAGCTCTTTATTGAGCTCAGTATCCATCTCAGAGTTAATCTACTTGGGTATGTTTTTTTTATCTTTATGTGAATAATATTGTAGAATGACAATCGTGGGGGTTCTTGTTTTTCGGGTTTTTGTATCTAGGGTTTTTTGGTTGCCCTTTTTGGGATCATGGAGAATTCTGTCTTTCTTTCCTCTGTTTGGACTGGGGAAAGGATGACGATGATGATGATTTTTATTTATGTTTGTTTCTAGGGTTTTTTTCTTGTTGCCTCACTGGGATCATGTAGAATTCTTCTTTCCCTGTTTGGCTGGGGGAAAGAATCATGCTGATTTTTATTTGGGGGGTTCGATTTTTGTTTTTAGGTTTCTTTGGATGCCCCTTTTGGGATCATGGAGAATTCTTTCTTTCTCCTGTTTGTCTGGGGGAAAGAGCCATGGGGATTTTTTCCTGGGGGGAGTTTTTGTTTTTAGGGTTTTTTGGTTGCCGCTAATCGGATCATGGAGAACTCTTTGTTTCTTCTGTTTGGCTTGGGGAAAGAATCATGATGGTTTTTATCCAAAGTGGTTTTTGTTTTTAGGGTTATTTTGATGGCTCCTTTTGAGATAATGGAGAACTCTTTCTTTCTTCTGTTTGGCTTGGGGAAAGAATCATAAAATTTTTTATTTAGGGTAGGATTTTTTGGGGTTTTTTGGTTTTCCCTTCTGGGATCAAGTAGAATTCATCTAGATTGTGTTTTGCTTGGTGAAAGAATCATGATGGTTTTATTTAAGGTGGGTTTTTTGCTTATGGGGTTTTCTGATTTCCCCTTTTGGGATCATGACAAATTCTTTTTTTCTTCTATTTAATTTTGGGAAAATAATCATGATAGTTTTTATTTGTGGGTGGGTTTTTATTTTTGGGGTTTTATGAGTTGCCCCTTTTCGAATCATGTAGAATTCTTTCTTTCTCCTGTTTGGCTTGGGAAAGAGTCATGGTGATTTTTCTTTGGGATGTGTTTTTTAGGGTTTTTTGGTTGCCCCTTTTGGGATCATGAAGCATTCTTTCTTTCTCCTGTTTGGCTTGCGGAAAGAGTCATGGGGACTTTTATTTGGAGTGGTTATTTTGCTTTTTGTGGTTTTCTGATTGCCATTTTCGGGACCATTGAGAACTTTTTTTCTTTTTCTCTTTGGCTTGGGGAAAGAATCATGATGATTTTTGTTTAGCTAGGCTTTTCTTTTTAGGGTTTTTGGCTGCCTATTTTGGGATCTTGGAGAATTATTTCTTTCTCTGTTTGGCTTGGGGAAAGAGTGATAATAATTTTTAGTAGGGTAGACTTTTGTTTTTAGGGTTTTTGGTCGTACCTTTTGGGAGGATGGAAAGTTCTTTCTTCTGTTTGGCTTGGGAAAAGAATCTTTACGGTTTTCATTTCAGGTGGGTTGTTGTTTTAGGGTTTTTTGATTGCCCCTTTTGGAATCTTGAAAAATTCTCTCTTTTTTCTGTTTGATTTTTGGGGGACGAATCATGACGATTTTGATTAAGGGTTGGCTTTTGTTTTTAGGGTTTTTTGGTTTCCCCTGTTCGGATCATGGAAAATTCTCTCTTTCTTCTGTTTGGCTGCAGGGAAAATTCTTTTATCCAGGCTTCTGTTTACCCTTTGTTTTGGGTTTTTTTTTTAGGTTTGTTACTTTGGATTTACGGGAACTGGAAAATCAGTTTGCTGTAATTCTGGTCATATTGTCCTGATTCAAATGAAAACTTTCGCTTTATTTTGGGTAAAAATTTTGCATCTATTACTTTTGGAGTGATAATAATTAGTCCACAAATTCTAGAAATGAACTCTTAATCTGAGTCCAATTCATCTAATCTCCACTAGACAATATGAATAATTCCAAAAAAGAAAGCCAAAAGTAACCCTCCTTCCTCTGTTTCTCTCTAGAGAACAATTATTCTAGTTTGCCGATTAATCTAGCTTCTTGCCCAGTGCAGGTATGATTACTCCGGATACGGGCAGTCTACTGGGAAGGTGAGCTGCCATTCTCCTTCTAGCATTGAATTCCATCACAACTCGTTCTCTCTTTACCCTTTTATCTGTTTCTCTCTAGGCTAGTGAGCAGAACACCTACGCCGACATAGAAGCAGCTTACCAGTGTCTACAAAAAGAGTTATGAAGTCAAGGAGGAGGATATCATTCTTTATGGGCAATCGCTTGGAAGTGGACCGACATTAGATCTCGCAGCCCGATTGCCCAATTTGAAGGCTGTGATTTTGCATTCTCCGATCCTCTCCGGATTGCGAGTCATGTACCCTGTGAAGCGTACCTATTGGTTTGATATTTACAAGGTCAACTTTTTTTTTCTATGCATATTGACGGTCAATCATAATTTTTGTAAAAAATTGGGTTTGATGACTGTGAGGAATCTTTATTTTCAGAACATTGACAAAATCCCGCAGGTTGAATGCCCTGTCTTGGTGATTCATGTAAGAATTTTCTTCATTAGCATGAAGTGATTTTCTGCGTTTTGAAATGATTTTTCTTTTCATTACGGAGATTAGGGTTTTAGTCTATGACTTAGATATTTCTGCCAATTTTCATTCCAGGTAATTATTGAGCATTTTTATGTTTTTGACCTTGACTTTTTGCTGGGCACTCTGAACCTTTTTGGAGGGAAAAATTTGATTCCATTATTTCTTTAATAGAAAAAAATATCCTTTCTTGGTGCGCATCCAATTACAAACTTTGACAATCATCATTACCCTTTCCTGTGATGATTGACACATCAATCAATCCATTTATAGATGAATTGATTGATGTATAGATGTAAAGTCAATGGTTTCAGTTCATTTGGAATTTCTCGTATGGAGAGAATTTAAATATTTATGCTTCAAAACTTGAAATTTTTATCAAAATATTTGTATGAATTTTAATTCCATTTTTAGCAAGATCTTTTTCTTTTCAAAATTTTTTTTAATTCCAATATTTTTGAGTGTGCGTTGACTTTAGACTTGGCAGCGTTGACTAATAACCAGGGCTCCCAGTCTTTATGGAGCAAACAAGTTGGATTTCATGAATTCATTAGCTTTTTACTTTTTACCAGGGCTCCAAGTTAAAAATGATAGATAGATGAAAAAGTTAATGACCTTTGATTTTTCAGGGCACGTCAGATGAGGTGGTCAACTGGTCGCATGGGAAGCAGCTCTGGGAGCTCAGCAAGAACAAGTACGATCCGCTATGGCTCAAAGGAGGCCATCACTGCGACCTCGAGCTCTTCCCGGACTACATCCGCCAACTCAAGAGATTTGTTGCGAATGTGGAAAAGCGTCCGCATACGCCGCGGCGGCACATTGGCAGTGGCGTGGCAGAGCTGCCGAGGCACAGTGTGGATCTCTGCGAGGGCTCGCGGCGGAGCATGGACCGCAGGGAGAGGCCTCGTCCAAGCGTTGATGGCGGCGAGAGGGCAAGGAAGAAGGCGGAGAAGCAGGAGAAGGCCAGGAGGAGTGTAGATCACCGATTCAGCCGGATACGGGCAGCTGGTTGATAGAGCATTCCGGTAATTTTAACCCTTAATTTGCTTCTCTGCATCTTGTGTGTTACCTAACTTGAGATGAAGCTCCTTAAAATACATCATCATCATCATCATCATCATCATCATCATCTCTATATATATTTGTTTCCAGTTGTAAGTAAATATAGTGCAGCATTAACTATCAAAAGATGAATTTTCCCCTGCTGTCCAGAAAATATTTCTTATGGTACCAAAGCTTATGGACAAATAAACCTGGATAATTCTAGGAAGCCTGGGGGCCATAGAAACTTGACTGATATTTTTTTCTGTTCATGATGACAATCTATCGAAACTTATCATTTGTAGCTCGTGGACTAGTTCTTCATTGACCACTCAGTACTCGTGAACTAAATCTTTACTGGTCACACAAAGAGAAAGAAGGTAGGTTGGAAATGGAGATTTCGTTCCAGGCCCAATTTTTTGTCAGAATCTAAAGCATAGGCATCGAGAGTTTTGATCTTGACTCAAAACTCAAGCAGAGACTTGGTCACGAGTAGTCAAGAAGAATCTTGCAAAACAGTTTTTTTTTTTTTTTTTTTCAATTGCCTTCCTTCAGGCGTGATTCTGTCTATCCATGGCATCAAAACTCAAATCACATTGAGATTGCTCCCCTCTCGACGAGTGAAATCATCACTCTTGAAAGGATTTCTTTTTATGGCATGTTCTTGATTCTCGTCGTTCTAAATCTTTCTTGATTTTAATACCTTGGCATGAATGGCAACATGATGAACTGGAACATAAGTCTTGTAGGCAATAGAACAAAGAATGTATGAATAACATTTGAACTATACTGAGATGTGAATATAACGAACCATAAAAATATATATACGTGAATAAAAAATCTATGACCTTCAATATATGTGCATATACATGTCTCTAATCTGCGATAAAAATTGAAATAATATACCTGCACTTACCATGATAAGGAATCTATATCTCTTGACACACTATGTATATGAAGTACCCCATGTATCTGTATGTGATATGATCGCTATGCATGCATATACGACATCACATGGATGATGATTCAAATATCATATTGGATGGTGATTCAAATGATGAATACTCGTGATGACTGAAGATGAAACTGAGGGTGCATCACCAGAAATGTTAAAAAAAAAAAAGGATCTGCTCTATTCATCCAATCTGGATCATGATCGCCCAGACCATGGTTGAAAATTGGTTGATAGTCCATTGATCAACCAATACGGATGATGATCGGATTGATAGTTACCGTTTACTGAGACAATTAGAGAGAGATGAGAGAGGGATATTATAAAGAAATATATGATCAGCTATCTGATCGCCGATTGGATCAAGGCGACTATTGATGATTGAATCGATCAGAGGTTCGACGATTTCTGATCAGGTTACCTGCATCGATCATGACGATTCGATTTGACCACAGCGATATGATCAGTGCTCTCTGTTCCCTAATTCAGAGAAAGGTACATATTAGAATAAGAGGTGAAAGAATATGTGATCTATATGATCAAATAATCGCAGCCGTTGGTCTACTTTTCTAGTTTTTTAACGGCTGATACTGAAGCCGAGATGGCATTGGCCGCGGGGCCCACAGACGTCTGCAGTAGAGCCTTCAAGATTAAGCTCGTGGTGCAGGATTGGCCTGCTCCTCTTGCATCCTTCCTTCCCTCCTTCCGCTGGCAGAAGTTGGCGGAAAGGGTAGAAAGGCTAGGGTTTTGGATTACCGCAGTCGATTGCGTAGGGGATTGCGACGGAAAGCGAGATGGGAGCTCTTTCCCTCGCTAATCCCTACTGCGGCCACTCTTTTCGCCTCCGCCGCCCTTTGGATTTGTATTCTCTTACTTTTGATCCCTTTTAAGTATTTCTAAGTTTATTATACTTCAGTTGTTTTTTTCAAGACATCGATTTTCCGAAATTCTGTTTTTGTGGTTATGTTGTTTGTTTGGGTTGATTTGAACGGTGGTAAAGCCCTTGGATTTGTATTTACTCTACCACTTTTCTCCCTTTTCTGTATTTCTCTGGTTTTATTTTTAAAAAACTTGATGATTTTTCAAAATTGTCTGCGGTTATGTCGTTAACTTGGGTTGATTTGAAGGATGGTAAAGCCCTCGGTTTTGTATTTACTCTTACTTTTGATCCCGTTTCTCAGCATTGCTAAGTTTATTGTAATTCTAGTTTTTTGATCGCTCATCCTGTCTGTTTGGGTTGATTTGAATGACTTTAAAGCCCTTGGATTTGTCTTTACTCGTAATTTTGATCCCTTTTAACCACTGTCTCTGCGGTTATCTTGTGGGTGCGGGTTGATCCTTAAGCTTTGATTTTGTAGCGGCTTGATAGTATTACCTTTGGATTTGAATTCACTCTTACTTTTGATCCTTTTTCTATTTTTTCTAATTTTATTATTTTATGGTTGCTTTTTTTTATCACTCATTGATTTTTCAAAATTTTGTATTTGTGGTCATCTTGTTTCATGGGTTGATCCGTAAGCTTTGATTGTGCAGCGGCTTGCAGTTTGGCTAGCCCCTTGGATTCGTTTTTTTTTAACTCTTATTCAAGATTTCTCGGTTTATTATTTTTTGGTAGCTTATTTTTATCATGGCATATTGATTTCTCATGATTTGTGTCTTCGGCGGTGATTTGAAATTGAGGAATCTTTAGCTTAGATTTTTATGCAGCTTGAAGGATGTTAAGGCCCTTGAATTTGTATTTACTCTTCCTCTTGACCCTTTTTCCCGTGTGTCTAAGCTTATTATCTTTCTATGACTTTTTTTATTACCTATCAACTGATCAAATTTATGTATTTGCGAAAATCTTGTTTTCTTTGGATTGATTTGAAAAGGACTAACCTTTTGCTCTGATTTTTCAGCGGATTGAAAGATGGTAAGGCGGTTATAGTTATTCAAGCGTCTCAGAGAAGTGTCAGATGTGCTGCTTTGTCTCTTAGTGGTGACGATGGTGAAGGTTATACTGGTGAGCTTACTTTTTATGTCTGCTTAAGTTATAATATAGTTAAAATTGGTTGATTCTTGACTAACTGACTTCCAAAACATGACTGATATGCTTTGTTTGAAATTTTAATTTATAGTTTATTTAGACTCATAATTATAGATAACCAGGTTTTTGTTCAGTCTATTTCTTTAAGAAAATAAATTTTCGGGATGAATACGGTTTGATGTTGAGACAAGACTGCTAAATCATAGTTTCCAAAAAGTATTCTTCAAACTATTATCCATGGACTGTTTAGAAAGAAAAATAGCATATGGACAAAGATAAATTTTAACTAGAGATATCTTCATTTTTGTAAATTTTACTAATCAAATTTATTTTCTTCAGGATCTTGATTATTGGATAAGTGAAGTTTTCCTTCCCTTCCCTTCCCTCTCCGTTCCAAAGCATTTTTCATTTATTAGCCATAAACTGTTCACAAAAAGAATAAAGTGCGAACAAGGACAAATTTTCTCCACAGATGTTTTTGAGAATTTCACAATTTAGCTTTTTTCTTTATCGTTGGGTAAAGGATTCGAAAATTAATTGAATAATCCAGAAAGTTCTTTATTATTTCTAATTAATTGTTCGATTATGATTCTTTTCTACCAGGGACCATCCTAAAAATACCCTAGAAGGCACATGTAAAACTCCTAAAATTATTTAAGGTCCCTGGTTATTCAGAAGTTTCCAGATTCACAAAACTAACAGGATTCAGGATTATTCAAATTTTATTTTCTTTGTTGGATAAAGGATTAAAAAATGAGAATCCCTGGGAACAATTAGGAACTTTCTGGATTATTCAACAGAAAATTCTCAGTTCTTTATTGTTTCTAATTAATTATTCGTTATAATTCTTTTCTACCAGGAACCATGCTGAAATATCCCAGAAGGCACATCTGGAACCCCTACAAGCGCCTTGGTCTTGGAACTGATGCTTCGGAAGAGGAAGTGAGAGAAGCCAGAAATTTCCTCATTCAGCAATATGTCGGCCATGAAGGGAGCTACGAGGCAATAGAAGATGCATACGATAAACTACTTATGGTCAGCTTCCAAAATCCGGAAGAAGACGAAGATGAACCTGAAGAGCAGGCTGAGGAAGAAAGTCGAAGAATCCCCGCCATGGTTCAAGAGACTTCTCGAGTTCGTTGAGGTCCCTGCCATGGATGTGATCCTTAGAAGGATGTTTCTCTTTGCATTTATGGCCGCTTGGAGCATCATGAGCTCTGCTGAGACAGGTCCCGCCTTCCAGGTATGATGCTGATGGTTATGATTCATCGAAATATTGGTCCTACTTAATGTTAGAGCTGAAGGGTCCGTGGAAAAACAGGCAATGTGCGAGAGAGAAAGTAGCGAAGAAGAATAAAAAGATATTTGTACAGGAGCCCTCATGGGCGAAACTGTAATAAAAAGAAAAAGAAATGAGAGAGAAATAAGTAATATAGCCCACAACATGTCATACCCTTATCATGGCTTCATTGGGTTTCTTTCCTTTGGCCCTCTGGAGGAAGTTTGATACTTTGGAACCCTAGGGTATTTTGGTAATTTATACTTAATGTTGCTCCCTATGTTAGACATGTCTCTCTTCAATATAAATGCCCTCTTTGATTCTAATCCTACGTAGTGGGAGAGGATTTCTCTAAGATGAATAATTCGCCTTATTTTCAGTTTGTTGAATATTAATGGTTGCTAGGCTTCTATCAGATATTTGTGATGGTGTCTATCGTATGTTGGGAGTGAATGGTTCTCGAAATGCAATCTGAATTCGATAATCTTCATCTTGCAGCTCGCTCTTTCTCTTGGTTCATGCATCTATTTCCTCAACGACAAGATGAGCAATGTTGCACGGGCTTCTATAACAGGGTATACCTCTCAAGCAATCATGGATGTTCGTAACTAGAAGTAAACTCTTTCTCTCACTCGCTCTCTCTCTCCCTCCTCTAGGTTTGGAGCTCTGGTGGTGGGCTGGCTTTGCGGATCTGTCATTGTGCCAACAATTCCATCATTCCTATTGAAGCCAATGTGGACGTTGGAACTCTTGACCTCCTTGGTTTGTTATGTTTTCTTGTTCCTTGCGTGTACTTTCCTCAAGTAGAAAGAAGGGTAGGATGAAGTGGCTAAGTCGCTGAACACGTTCATGATTATTAAATTTTTACTCTACCACAAAATGTTTCCCTTGATTATGATTCCATTTGCTGATTAAATTAGGGTGACAAAGATTTTGTTAAAGAGGTGCGGTTCATTCCGAGTACTTAATTTAGTACTAGAAATTTCTTGATTCATTATTTTTGTATGAAATTTTTTCACAGAACTCTTTAAAAAGGTGTATTCTCGCCAAATTAATCGAATTGAGTTTGGAACTACGAAATTTGCAAGTTCTGTTCTAAATTATTTATCATGCTCGTAAAAATACAATCTCTGTTTGGTCTTTTCTTTCATGACGCATAATTTTACTTCAACATGAGAACTATTTCATTGATTAACTTAATGGATTTTTTAAGGAAAATTCTTGAGTAATGGATCGTACTATGTTTTGGAGCTAAATGATTTGATATGCGTGAAATTTGGAAATAAATGATTGGTTTCTAGGTCAAATGTTTAAAAAGTCTTCAACCAATTCTACTTTTGTTATTATAAATATTATTTGTTCTATGAGATTAATTTTAAACACTCATGAGGAATTTCACTCCATGGAGAAAACTTTTTTAAAAAAAGATTGATTAAAAACGCTCATGGATTATTTTTTAGAGAAAACTTTAGGGTTTAGCCTTGACCTAAAACATATTCATAATATGGAGTAGAAAACTCTAACATTGCATTCACCAAAAAGAACGGTTGCTTGAAATCATATCAAGAAAAAGAATTGAGGCAAAACAGAAACGCAAGATAGTGAGGCAGGGAAGAACTTACCATGGCTGTGTAGGCCCTTAATGGGGCAAACCCATCATGGGCCACCTGGGTCATTGCTGTTATAATTTGTGCAACAGAAATGGCATCAAGATCTCCATGAATTTGTGACAGCAGAGAAACACAGTCCTTGAAGGCCATGTTTGATTTCATCCATGGTTAGATGGTCGGTGCAAGGCCAGAAACACTTTGATTATGTTGTTCTTATCCTTCGCTTCAAGGCCTATCCCTCGATGTGGTCAATAATCCAGATTATCATGCGGCAAAGCTTACACTTGTTCACTTATTATAATGGTTTATCATGGCAATTGTCCTCACCCCTATGATATGAGCATCACTTTATCATATGCTACAATTTTCTTCATCTTAGTTGAAGATGTCACCATGCTATGCATAGAAGTCATGGGCGATCATTGATCCAATGCTTTGGGTGAAATCAATTCCTAGGGCGCGACAAGTCATTGATCCAATACATATTCATCTTGGCATGCTGATCCATGATTATTTGCAATGTCAACCATTCCCACGCTGTAGAGAACAATATGAGCTGAGGCAATCTTCCATATTTGATGCACCGTGTACTCATGATTCCCATTGTAATTGTCATTGTAAAAGGGCCATGCAAATGTTGCGTCATTCCTGCCTTCCTCTAGTATCTCGCTAGTAGTCCCTAATAAGTGGGACCCATAAGGGCCATTCAAGCTCCTTTAAATGTTGAGTCTTACTCTACCGCCAATTGGATATTGTCAAACAAGCCTAACAAACAATCAAGGTAACCAATACTTTGACATCATAGGTGTGAGGAACTAATGGATCTTATGTGGCCGATAAACCAATTCATAACACTTTAATGCTCGTTTATATTAATTGTTTTTCTTATGTGATGTTTAAAATAAAATCCATGAACTTATGCAATGACTAAGTGAATTACAATGAGATCATAATACAACAATCAATTGTCTTTAAACATATATTGTGAACATTCTTATTCGAGGGATGTTTGACAAAGACGTTAACTTATTTGAAAAGAATATCATTATCTGATTTGACTCATATGATATTGTTGATTCTTTAGTTATTAGTATGAAGATACCAAGAATAGATAGTGAGAGCTCTTTAGTAAAATAATTTATTAAATTAATCTATATGAATCCCTAAATATTATTATACCAATTATCAATCAAGTTCATTTATGTCATGGTCGTATACGTATTCATTAGACTTGAGACGCCAAAGACATTCTATGCATGTATAATTATGTTTTGACTATAACTTACGATCTCCAAAACATCATAGATTGAATATAACAGAAAGTCCTTGAAGGTGATTCTTAAGAAAAATTGTAACTGCTCCTCTCCAGGAATGGTGAATGCTGATCTCCTAGGGTTAGGTTTACAAAAAAAAAAACAGAACCTCGCACTTTACTTGGCAAACAAGTTGGTTTTAAGTATGTACATAGAGGAGGGTCGTGCATGACATAAATGTTATAGTCTGCCCTGACCTACATAGGCCACTTAAACTAGTGACCCACTAGGAAAAACAGAAGAAAAAATAGGAAAACAGATAGAGATATAAAGAAATAGGGCATGGTCAAGCACACAATGCCCCCCCCCCTTGAAGCTGGGTGTGGATGTTAGCCATGCCTAGCTTGGACACCAATATATGAAATCAAGGGCCTAGAAGTCCTTTTGTGAATATGCTAGCTTTTTGCTCTACAGAGGGAACAAAAGCGATACAAATGATTCCTCTATTAATATTCTCTACAATGTATAGTGGTCGTTTATTATCATATGCTTAGTCCGATCATGCTGCACTAAGTTATTGGCAAAAGCAATCGCTAAAACTTGATATAACCACATGTGAACAATTGAAGGTCCTATAGTAAATGTTTGAGCCATCGACATTTGGAAAAATTGCCCTTTAGTGTCCTAAACTCCACTCTGGCACTAGAGAGAGCTACTTCCTTTTGCTTTCTACTCCTCCGAGTGATGTGATTCCCTCCAAGAAATGTGTAATATCACGATTTAGATTTTCTATCCACCGCCAACCTTGCCGAATCAGAATCAGTGTAGGCCTCCACAAAAAGGCCTCCTTCTCTTGTGAAAAGAAGGCCATGCCCAATCGTATACTTCAATTATGGAAAGATTGTATGGGCTGCTTGAAGATGAATATCAGAGGATTCACTCATAAATTGATTGAGGATACTAACAACAAAAGAGATGTATGGGTGTATATGGTTAAGAAATATAAGTTTGCTGATTAAACTTTGTTATGCGACATGATATAAGTTCACCAACATTAGAATGTGCGACCTCAATACCCAAGAAACATTTTAGGGCAATGCCATCGATAATGAATGTATCTCCTCAACGTTACTACCTATAATTAAAATATCATCCACTTATATTTAATTAAAATATAATTAAAGCTATGATTCCCCCAATAGCACAATGTCTGATAAACAATAAATGGTGTCCTCAAACTTGGTGGTAGTGTGATAACATGCTATTTATGCATGTAATTACATAGTTATTAATGCAAATTAATGCATTAATCATTATAAATGTATGCATGTTATCATCTTTTTAGCATATTTCTATCATTTGGTGTAAATTCATGTTATGATCTTAAAATACACTAATTATGGATTATTATGCATAATTAAACATTGAAATCTTTAATTCTAATTATGTGTATGATTATAATCATGTTTTAAGAGTGAAAATATAAGAGAAAATACTTTTGTTAACATTTATGTATTTGTATGAATTTATTTTATATAATACATAAAAGTATAAAATTAATATAAATTAATTCTCTTACTATTTTAATAATTTGACTTTTTATAATTATAGATTATTCAATTCTGAATCCAACAAAACAAATTTGAACTAATTTGGAGTTGTATTTTGAAAGTTATGATTTTTACAAATTTATAGAATTTTTCTAGAATTTTTCTGAATTTAATTAGATTTTTAATTCGATTTTTATATTTAAATTAATTAAAAATAGGAAAAAAAGGGAGAGTTAACCAGCGCGTGTACACGTGGCGGTGCCACGTGGATGCGTGGACCGCCCACGTGGCGGCGGTGACGTGGCGCCTGCACGCGTCATTTCATACGTTCTTTATAAATATATATTTATAATGCTTAGGGGTCCCCCGTGTATGAGGGGACAAGTTATCAAGTAGTTCTATTTCGCGTAGATTATATAGAAAATAATTCTCGGAATTTCTTTCGTCTGGGACTAAACTTTTATTTTTATTGTGTTTCAGGGCGACGTGGCATCATTTCGTGCGTTGGATTATATCGCGATGAATGCACGGCGTGGATTCAATGGACACGAGTCCATCGCATCATGAATTCAACACGTGCATGATAAATTCACTTAAGTGAATTTATCCGAGCCGTTGATCATATCCTATCTATGATAAAATCGAGACCACACGATCTAAATCTAACGATCAACATCAAGGCGCCGATTCGTCTCAAATCATGTGTGATCCTGACCTTTAATCCGATGCGACGCTTCATCGGACGGTTGAGATTTGATTTCTTCTTTTACAAAAAACGTTCTTCGCGCAAAAAGACGGGTTCGCGATCATTTCTCAAATTCTCCTTGTAGAAAACTCCAAATCGCGCGCCGTTTGTTTCCCTGTGTTCTTATTCCATTTGCGCTTCAATTGAATGCTGGAATTCAAACTTTGATCGAGAGAATTGGATGCAATCACATCTTGAACACCAAACTTCATCTTCGGAATTTCGGAATGAATAGCATTGAATCCGGCGATTAATTGGATCATTTTGAAGGTTAATTTGGGTTAGGTTGGGTGATTTCATCATTATCTTTCGTCATTTAGTGTTAATTTTAGTTTTAAAATCATAGATTTAGTTTAATTTAGATTTAATTTCGGTTTTAAATCGTTTTTCGAAACGAATTTTTCTCCTAACTTCAAATCTCGATTTCTCTTCAAATTCTTATCCAAATCACCTGATTTTTGATTCCGTGGATTCGATTTTGAGTTATCTTTCTTAGTATACTAAAAATCCCAATTTCTAACTTCAATTCATCGTCCGATTTGACCGAATTTCAAGAGTATCTCTCAAAAATCCCTAATTCTCCGTGGATTCGACCCTTAATTACCATAATACTAATTAATTACTTTGATTAATCATAAATTGGTAATATTAGGACTTTATTTTGACACTAAGTCGTGTGCATTCAACGACCATACGATTTAGTCTCGTCATAGTGTTAGCTACACATTTGATGAGTAAATCTCCCAAACCAAGCCCATTGCAACGGTTTAAGTCCATACAAGGGATTCTTCAACTTACATACTACATTCAGCTGAGCGACCAATTGGTGTCCTAGGGGCATCTTGATGTAAACATTTTCTTCTAGTTCACCATGGAGAAATGCATTTGTTATATCAAACTTTATAAAGTCCCAACCATACTTTTCAGCCAATGTAATCAACACCCTAACAATGTTAACATTTTCTAAAAGGACAAAGGTCTCAAATTAGTCTACACTGTCATATGATAACCCTTGGCAATGAGATGTGCCTACAATCTCTCCAAAGTCCCATCTACCTTAAATTTTGGAGTGCACACCCAGAGGCACCCAATTACTTGATTTCCTTTAGGAGATAGGACAAATTCCCAAGTGTCATTTTTCTCTAAGACACACATCTCCTTGTCCATAGTTAACTTTCAACCTAGATCATTGAGTGCTTCCTCCACTCCCTTTGGAACAAGCACTTTCCCCTATGTTGTTAGAAAGGTCTTGTATTGGAAGCCTAATTTTTCATATAAAACAAACTTCCCAATATGATACCTTACATTAGTTCGATAGCTCCTCACTCCTTTCTATAAAGCAATAGGCCACTGACGAGACGAGACCGCGAGGTCGTCGATTTCACACGGTCTCGTGTCAAAAATAATACCGAACTTACCAATTTGGGGAATTAAGAGAGAATTGAGGGGTATAATGGTAAATACGGGTCGAATCCACAGGGAATTTAGGTATTTTCGAGATATCTTTTAGAATTTGGTCAAATTGGACGATGAATTGAGGTGAGAAATTAGGGAAAATGGTGTTTTTGGAAAGAAGACTTCAAATCAATTCCACGGAATCAAGAATCGATGAATTTGGACTTAATTTCGCGGAGAAATCGAAATTTGAAGTGGAGAGAAATTTTCGGACGTTGAAATCGTGATTTTGGATGAAATTCTATGAAATTGAAATCTAAAACCTAATCTAAACGAAAATTAAAGATAATAGGAGGATAATTGAGGTAAAACCGCTTCCACTAAACCCGTTTAGCGATCAAAACGAGGTGATTAAGCCGATTAATCACCGAAATCGTCAAAATCGTCACGCCGAGCTTCAAGCGTCGATTTCTCCCTCGATTTCCACCAAATCTCGATTTCTACCCCTCCATGGATGCGGAATTGAGAGAGGAGGAGGAAGAGATCGAGAGAAACGAGTGAGAGAGGTGTCTAGACAGTCAATTTCATTGAAAACTCACTCGAATACATAGAACGACGAAGAACAAGGCTATTTATAGCCCAAATTGGGCGAAACCGTCCGATCAATGCGTTAGGCTTGATCGACGGTTCAGATTAACCGTTTAATAGGTGAAACGTTATGAATAAATAGTGGCCGTCGGATTGTTGATGGACGCTCCAGATTAGGCCACGTGTGAGGCGTTATAAAACGCCTAGAAACGGTGCCCGTTAGATCGCGATCTAACGGCTGAGATGCGGTCCGCGTGGATGCATCTCGGCCGTTATAACTCCTGGAAAAACGCACATGTTTGATTGATCTCCGGTGCGCCAGGGGTCCACGCGATCGACGCCATGAGATGCTGCCACGTCGCATAGATCATGACCGTTATAACTAGCCCAATCAAGCACGTGTTGATTTGATCGATCGTGGGCCGATGCTCACGCGATCAACGCGTGAGATCAAAGCGCTCATTTGATCCGACGATTCTCCTCGCGCCACGTCACCTGAAACAAAAAAAAGAGTGTGGATTAGTCCCACACGGAGGATGATTTTGAAACCGTCGGGTTTAAATAACCCGACGGTTTATATGGGTAAGACCTTCCCCATATAGGGGAGGACAAAGACCCCTTTTATATATGATAACTTAGAATATATATGATATATACATGCGCCACGGAGGCGCGCTGCGTGGGACCGCGTGGCGCTGCCACGTGGCCTTGCGTGCCACGTCGCATCCACGCGGGCCCCGCGGCCATATTTTTAATTTTTTTATTTATTTATTTTTATTAAAAAAATCGAAAAATAAAATCATAGAAAAATTCAGAAAAAATACAGAAAAATCCCTAAAAAAATTCTAAAAAAATCATATCTTTTAAAATACAACTCCAAATTAATCCAAATTTCTTTCATTTGATCTGAAATTTAATTATCTATCATTCTAAAAATTCAAAAATATTTAAATAACAAGAGATTTAATTTATATTTCAAAAAAATACATTCATTTTTTTAAAAAGATTTTAACATTAGAAAATTAAATGAATGTTCATAAAAAAATAATTTCTCTTATTATTTAACTTTTTAAAAAAACCATTCATAATCTCAAGTAAAGATGGGTTATAAAATTATTTATTCTTAATTCATCATAATTAACCCTAATTTAGTGTATTTTGAGATTATGACATAAATATGCATAGAATGATAAAAATGCACTCAAAGTATGATAATATGCACATAAATGTAATGTTTTATGCCTTAAATTGCACGAATAATCATGTTTTATCATGTTAAGATTGCATATTATCAGCCACCCTAAGGCATCTTCCTCCAAGACTGCCATTTCAGCGACATCACATACAATACTTTCATCTTCTAGAGGATTATTACCTTCTATGTGTGTCAAAGCATCTCCATTTGCCAAGGACATCCTAATAATGTTTGTAACACCTTTAGATGGAATGGATACCAGAGCAGCTGATTTATCCATAGATCATTCATCCATTGCTTTAGGTGTGTTCACCATTTCTACCATTTTTGTTCTTATCTCTTCAGTCCTTGAAATTTCAGATTCAGCCTAATCTTTGTGGGATTCATCTTGATGGGCACTAATCCATTCAAATTTACTCTAGGGGAGGCATGAAACTGAAATTCCATGACACCCTCACCGACACTAGGATCTCTTGGAAGTTTATCCGTTTGAAAGAACATTTGTGTTTCAACTAACTTATCATGTGTCGATACAAAGAATTTCCATGAAGTGGGGTGGTAACATCGGTATCTCTTTTGAGTACTTGAGTTATCCCACAATAATACACCAGCGAGCTTTAGGACCTAGCTTTCCAAATTCTTGGCGTACAAAAGCAGTACAACCAAAGACCCTAGCTTCCAATCCTATAGAAAATTTGATTGAGGGAAACGAGGCCTCGATGAGATTTATGGGACGTTCATAATCAATCACTTTTCATGGGCATCTGGTTAATTAGACGTGTCGCAGTCATCACAACCTCTCCTCAATAATTCTCGGGCATATGGACTTCAAACAACTGTGATCTAGCAATAGCTAGTGTACACCTGAGTCTCCCTCTCTACAAGTCCATTTTTTTGGGGAGTATTAACACATGATGACTCATGTTTAATATAGTGATTGAAAAATTAGGAGTTTACTACAATGTTAAAACATTCTATCCCATTGTTACATCTAAACTACTTGATAGTTTTCCCATATTAATTTGACATCGACTCACAAATTTGTAAATTAATTTGACATCGACTCGCCAATAAAGGACGCGTAATTAAAATCAATGAAATAAATAATTGAATTTCATAGAAGTCGACGAGAAGGGCTTATAAGTTATTTAAATTAACAGATTAGAGAAAATATAAGTGTAGAGAGAGAATGCCACATATCGCTCCCTAATTGAGAACTAATGCATAACGATGTCATATATCTCACTATTTATAATGTTGGGAAGGAAGAAATGCGAGAAATTTGGAACATTTTTATGAGGCCAGTGGTTTGAGTGGAGGCCCACTAATGGCAACATTTTTAAAGCAGCTTAAGTGAAAGGTTGAATGTGAAAGAACTCAACAATAGGGACTAGGGAATGATGATCACTGATCAGATCAAAGTGTTATGATCATGTGCAATGACACGACCACACCTTGAAAGGGGAGTGATTGATCTTGCGATCGTTCAACGACATGATATCTGATTGTTATTTTGTTTTTAGGGGTTCTTGTCATTTCTTTATTTATAGCGGTGCTTCTCTCAAAATATTTTTTTAATTTTAATTTCTAATTACCGATTGATTAATTTTTAATTTTTAATTTTCAACGTTCACTGATCGATTAGTGATTGTTTAGTAACGATCATTGATTGTATATTTGATCAATCACCTTTCATCAATCAACAATCATATGCTTTATTGTATCAATGGACATCAATCGCCTATGATTCTCTTCATCTTTCTATTTTGAGTAGCACCTATATGAGAAAGAACCATCCCTTCATAATTGTTTGTCTTGTCGAATAGAAAGAAAATGAAGACCAACCCCCTTCTTTACCACGTGAGGGGGTGGGGTGAAGGGGAGATTTACAGACAACCGGAGCTAAATGGTTTATGATTGACTCTCAAAGGCATTCTTATCATTTGATATATCCAATGCTATGCTTTCGAGGTCATTGTGGCGTGGCCGAATGTAGAGCAGTCGGCGACCGAAGATGATCAAATCGTCCTCGTGATCGATGCCCATCGATCAGATCACGGTCGGTCATCGTTGGCTTGTCGATCAAGTCCATCAATTCTCTAATGAATGATCACGATCATGATGATCACACCAGAGAAAACTTGACCAATGGATGCGAAAGAACTAATATTATACATAAATAATACGATTGAAATTGAAGGAAAAAATGTGAGAAAATATAGTCATTTTATTGGGCTGCATTAAGTGGAGGCCCAATAAGCCGTATATTTAAGCTGCTAACGAGCTTCTTTTGCCGCCCTCAGTAGAGCGGGGATGGGGAAGAAGGCGAAGAAGGCGGGAAAGGGCAAGGAGAAGACCGAGAGGAAGACCGCCAAGGCTGAAGAAAAGCGCGCCCGCCGCGAAAGCAAGAAGCTCTCCGAGGAGGACGACATCGACGCCATCCTTGTATTCAATACACCCTGCTTCTAAAATTAGCAATCAACATTCTCTAATATTATCTTTGTTATTATAAGTATCATTATTAATGAGAGCAACCCCCGGCTTAAGGTCGCGCTTGCTTGCGGCAGTCCAGGATGGGTGAACTCTTGGGTGGGAAGTAGTGCCTTTACCGGGTGATCACCGATTCTGGGTGATCATCCTTTTATGTTAAAAAAAAGAATGGTACATCCCTTAATGACTTCTAAAGCAACGAATGCTACTACTAAAATTAGCAATCAAACTTGTACCAGGTGATCATCGATTTCGGGTGATTATCCTTTAATTTGAATAAAAAACTAATGATGCATCGCTTGATTTCGTAACTCTCTCTTTTATTAATCTTCTAATAATTATACATCGTTGATTTTGTGGTCTCATTATCAAATAATGCTTCTGCTATGATAAGCGTCTTTACTATTTATTTAATTAACAAATATCATTGATTTTGTGAAACTAGGAATCATAGCTTCTCTATCATTTAGGTTTTTGTTAACGATACATCGTTAATTTTGTGATTCCGTAAGCAATCAAACCTTCTCTATTAAAATTAGCTACCAAACCTTCTTTATTGTTAGTTTTTTATTGATGATTCATCGTCCACTTTGTGGGCTCGTAAGCAACGAATGCTACTTCTAAAATTATCTATCAACCTTCTCTCCTATTATTTACAACAGTTCATTGATTTTGTGACCTCGTAAGCAATCAATACTTCTCCTAAAAGTATCCGGCGAAGCTTCTTTATTATCAATTCACTGCTAATGATACATCATTGATTTGTGACCTTGTAACCAATGAATGCCGCTGCTAAAATTAACAGTCAAAGCTTCTTTATTGTTACTATTTTCTTATTAATGATACATCTCTGATTTTTAACCTCTCCGTGTTCTAGAGAAATATCCAGAAAGAGGAGGCCAAGAAGACGGAGGTGCACGTTCAGGAAAATGTCCCAGGGCCATCACCTAGGTCTAACTGCTCGGTCTGTGGTCCTTGCTCCTGGTTTTTATGAAATTAATCTTGTTCAACCGTAATCCAAAGCTCTATTACTAGACACAATACGTGGTTTATTGTTTTCTAACTAAATTATGAAGCTGAAATTCAAGTTGGAAAGAATTATTGAGCTTCATGGTCTCCACTCTGATTATGTTACTTGATCAATATCTACATCCATTGCTAGCATCATGATACAACTTTTTTTTATTCAGTTTAATACAAATTTTCTTGTGGTTCAGTGTTTCCTGCTTGAATTATGGGCTAAGTTGCAAGATAGATAAGAATCCAGTTCATCTCTTTACGAAGAGACATCTTCTCTTATCTGACAATCTTTTATGATTATTATCTTCGTCCATTGCTGCATGATGGAAAAGAATCCACCACATCTCTTTACAATGAAATGTTTTCTCTTCTCGGATTACATTACATGATTACTATCAAATAGATTGATTTGCAGATTTTTTATTTCCTAAGTATGGCGTCTCTTTCAATCTTTCAGTTGATTATCAATCCATTGAAGGCCTCAGAGTTGATACTATGTGGCGGTGAATTTTACAACGGTCAAAAGGTGAATTGTTCATTTAATGATGAATTAAGCTGATCTGCTTATTTCTTTCTCAGTTCTTTGAAATGAAATTATTGTGGTTGTTGAAAGATCATTAGGTGAAACCTCTTAATTGAATTCTGTGAGAACCCTGACGAAATTGGGGGAAAAAACTTCTTGATTCAAAGACAAAGAGTACAGTACAAGGAAAACAGATAAGAAAGGTGGAGGAAACCAGTCATAGCATCTGGATCCCTGGGGAAGGTCTGAGAGAGTCTTCCCTGCTCTCCTCAGGTTCCACTCCAGATTCGGGAATGTCCAACTTTTTCACTCTGCTTCCCTCCAATACAAATTTGATGCTAACCTGTTTCTTGAACCTGGTTCAGCCTCCACATTAGTTACCTCCTGAACTGGTGCCCCTAGGACCAGTCTTGATCCCCTTTTCTGACATAGACGCTAAGTGATAATGGGATTCTTACCTAAAAAACTCATGAGTATGCAAGCCATTATGTCATTCAATGGTTTTCTCTATTTTAAGCCATTAATGGGGCATATTATTTTGCAGACCTTTGTGTATGGGGATCTTTATCGGTATGATATTGAGAAAAATGAATGGAAGTTGATCTCTAGTCCTAATAGTCCTCCGCCTCGTAGTGCTCACCAGGCAGTTGCTTGGAAGGATAATATGTTTATTTTTGGTATGTATTTCATGATTCCTCTTAATTTTTATTCTTCTATGGAAATCTATTCAATTTCTTAAAACGTATCACATCTGCTTTTTTCCTTATAGGTGGGGAGTTCACTTCCCCAAATCAAGAACGTTTCCATCACTACAAGGTATGCCACATATTCAATCATATGGATAGACCTTAATTTCAAAGAAACATCACATGGACATGCCAAATTTATGCCAAGCTTCACACCTAAACCTTAATTATATTATTTCATAGGTGGCCAAACATTATTCTTCTGAATAACTTGTGAGGTAGTGGAGACCCACATCTCCCCTGCCTGGCACTGTCTGCTTCACTTGTTCCACCACTACGTAGATGTTATGGACTAAATGGGCTATGAGCACATCCGAATGTATTTTTGTAATAGATAGAGAAAATATAATGAGAAGAGAAAATAGGAGTGTATTAATGGACTTAGAAGCTCACAAGAAGGATGTAATTTAGGCCCATGGTTAATGGGCCTAATTACATAAAGTTACCCGATCTGTTAAGATCGGGAACGCAATCTAGAAAACTAGTCGTTACAACGCTAGTTTTTACTAGCCGTTTAAGGCTAGGGAGTAACTAACCGTGCTTCGCTCTCCCTCCTGTTTACTTATAAAAACTACACATGCCGGTGAAAAAGTTAAGCGATTCTGCTTATGTTCATATAATTCTTCTGTGTGCAATCTCTCCCTTCTCTCTCTCTGTTCCACAACTACAGTTCTGTGTATCTTCACAGTAGAATATAGCGCCATCCCCCAATTGGGCCACAAAGAGCTCCCAGAGTTGAGGGAAGATCTGTCTAAAGCCTTTCTAGACCCAGATGCTCCACAAACTGGGGCCATATACCTCCCTGTCCTACCGCAGGCCCATAACTATCCCTTAAACCTTTAAAGCGTCTTCTGCAGACCTCATAATTCTTGGCTGTCCATTTTGACAGTAACACCAAGTGTCATAGTTTGTAAGTGCTTGTCCTCCAGCCCTCCAGCTTGACTGGTCTGCATATTGTTTCCCACCAGTCGTTATCCTCCAAAGCTCCCTGGGATCTTGGGCCTCTAAGAGGAACCTTTCTTGTGTCATATCCAACTGCTTTCCTACTCCACGTGGCTTAAAGCTCACTCCATGGAAACTGGAGATTGCCAAAGAGCATCAATTGCAATAATATTAGGGTCTCCCTCGACAACACCCTAGCTTGCCACCCTCCAGCCTCCTCTCCACCTGATCACCCCGCTGCGAGTGCCTGGCCAAAAAGTTGGCCCGTTGTCAGCGGGCAGCCCTAGATAGTGCATGGGAAGTGGTCCCTCTTGTCATCCCTAAGGCCTCAGAGCATTGAGGCCACCTCTTCCAGCAAAAGCCTCAAACACAACAAGAAGCTGATTTTTGCCTGATTGACTTTGCAAAACCCGAAAAGATCTGCAAAAGGATTCACCAGTGTAGAGAGTCTCAGCCTCTTCCACTCAAACCTTCTTCCATTAAAGAAAGTGGTGTTGTAAGAATACAGTATCTGGAGACCTTTAACAAGCTGTGTGAGCAAACCCCATTGTGCTTGCAGCTAGGGCATCTATGACTAGGATGAAAACGTAGCAGTACTAGAGGGTATCCTTGCCTTACCTCCCTAGGGGAACAAATCCAACCCCCATTGCGTCTGTTTATTGGGACTGAGAAGGGAAATGAGAGATGAACACATCTCCTGACCCAGGCTACCTGTTCAGCTGGAAAGCCTCTCCTCTTCAAAGAGGACCACATGGTTCCTGCCAAGAGAGGTCAAATGCTTTAGCTGAAGTTGACTTTCCACATTGGATCCTGGGTCCCCTTTTCCATTCCATCAATCATTGCTTTTGTATATTGGGTTATGTGCCTGTGTGCTAATAATGCTCTTATAATAATCTCATTGTTATTACTGAAGATCGACTTTACTTTCCAGAGTATTGTTCAAGAAGCACAATTATTGTATTTGGGAGGTTTCTATGATACTCTCAAGGAAGTAAGGTTGTTTCCTTGACCCGTGTTTTTCCCTATTATACTTTACTGAGTTCTCTGTTAATAATTACTCTTCTCGCAAGTGTGTAGCATAACTTTTTCCTCCTATATCTCAGTTTCCATAACTACTTGGATCCGAAGATTGTACACGAATATGCCGATTATTTCACCTTCAATTTTCTCTTGATGAAATGCTTGTCGAATTCATAATGTGTATGGTTTGGATTATGTTGGCTTGACTGTCTCAATACAGTGAAGTGGATTTTGAGACAGTGATTCCCACGTCTCTTTTATTCGCCTTTGATCCAAATTATCTCTACAAAGTCCTTTGTGTTATGGCTACTGTATTCTTCATACACCAGATGTCAAGTAACAGTTTACTGCTTTTTAACACTCTACCCTTGAACACAAAATAGCCAGTTGTTGATTATTAATCAGCCATGAAAAATCCTGGATGGTCAGTATTGGTATGCTTCAACTGGTCCCAAGTATTCTTATTGTTGATTAGTTTACTAAGCAGATCAGGATCTGTAGTATTCTTATGGTAGATCAGTACTACGTAATAATAAATCAAACAATCACATTAGGTAAAGTATTTCACAATTTTTGGTTTTCTGAAGTTCTTTTCATCTCTATCATTGTTTCTTTTTGTTGAATAGCCAGCGCATGCTGTGGCTTGTGCCATCCTGGTTATGGCGTAGCAGCATGCCATGAGTGTTAGGCACGTGGTGCATGATCATAGTGCAACACGTGTCTGAGACCTCAGCTTCTGAGACTCAGCACTGTGGATCCACTAGTGAATTTCCGGTCTGCTATTGGGATTTATCTTAAATTACAGAAATTGTAAAGTTACAAGTACATACAAACAATAAATTTGAAACAAAATTAAAATATGGAAAATTTACAGTATGTCTTATAATTTGACCATCTCTGCTATAAGATAAATTTGTCATGCCAAATGATGTGAAATTTACTGCTTTCTGAGGATCTTATCATATATCATTTATGCAAGATCGCAGTGAGAGAATTCAAACGATGTCTCTTCTCACCGTGCTCTGTATTTCTATTTTTCTTCATTTTATGATTTCTAGTTTTTATATTTTCAGGTACTTCAATGATCTATGCGTATTTGATCTTGATCAATTCAAGGTTTTTCGGGACTTTTGCTCTCAGCAATGGAATTTTTCCATGTTATTTCTAAAGATCCTTCTGTGATGTTTCCAGTGGCAAGAAATAAAACCAAAGCTTGGATGCCTATGGCCTGGTGCTAGAAGTGGATTTCAGCTCTTTGTCTTTCAGGATGAGGGCAGAGTCTGATTTTTGGGTCATCCATTTCAGCTTTCTAATGTGAGTTCTTGGTCATTTGAATGAGGCTGTGGCGTGTCCTTTTCGTTGGAAAGTAATCCCTTAATCTACCTTCCTTTACTGAGTCATTTTCGCTGGTGGGCAGTTTAACATGTAGCCGATTGATAGGCTGTTGTTACATGGGGCAACCTTTTGTCCCATCAGCTTCAAGGTAAGCAATTCATTTTTGGACCATTTCCACGTTGGTGTGCAGTATAAATGACAACCCACTACCAAACAGCTTTATTGGTTTTATTAAGGTCTAGAGATGTTTCTTCTGAAGCAAGAAATTTCACGGTTACCTATTTTCTTTTCTTTTTCTTTTGGAAAATCATAGTTCACTCTCTCCAAAGTTTGATCTAACTTATTGGATACTTTCAGTGAGTGGTATAACCTGCTGCAAACCCATGTTGTCCCAGTTGTTTTTGTGCTACAATTCAATGTTTCCTCGAGGATCACCAATTCAAGCTTTGAGTAAAGAGAAATTGGTCCAAACCCTAGAACTCAACTAGGAATGCAGAATACGGTCTAAAGTTCCTGATGCCCTAAAGATGCCTTCCTACATTAATTACTATGGTTTTATGCACATTATATAAAAGGGGTTCAGGTAATGAGCTCAGCAGTGCGCTAAGAAAGTGAGGGCTTTTGCAGAACAGAAACTTCCACTTACACCAGTAGGGTCCTTCTTCTTGGGGATCACTGCTTTTTCTGAGACACAAAGGTTTTGGTGGCAGAAGATTGTAAATTTTACAGTGATGATGTGTCCTCTGAAAAGTGTTATTTATAACTCTCTTGAACTCCCTAAGATCACTCCTCGGAACAATTTCAGTGGAGATGGGTTTAGTAAAGGAAGAAACTCAAATATTTGCCTCACTCTAAGGCATGACTTTTCTAATGTGGTCCCTCGATCCTCGTACCTGGGAGTGGCGTAAGGCAGACAGCAAAAGTTCAAGATGTATACTCATTCAATGCGACTGAAAATTCTGTTGCAGTTTGCTGATCATTACTCTTTATACTATTGTTGAGCATAATTTCTGGTTGCCAAAAGATTCTTCTGCTATACTCCTGGTTCATAAGAGTCAAGAGCACGAGGATGCCTCCTGGACCTCGTGTCTGAGTTTACTCAATGTGTCTTCACAAGAAACCAGCATTGCTCTTCGTGTTGTGGATGTGGATGTTTCAGGTTGGTTGTCGTTTCCTTTAGTTCATGTTTTTAATCATAAGTTAACTTTGACATTTTGAAGAATAATCTAATTTTCAGTGTACTCGAGATTTTAATTAATTGAAGTTTTAGCAATTACATTTCTCTTGAAAGATCTTTACAGGCACAGCAGTCTCGATCCAGCTGCCATTAGGGTCTTCAGACACAATGAAGTCCAGTCACATTGAAAGGTTGAGAGAGCACACACAAAGAGTAAGAGTAGCACAAAAGTACCCAGTGGTTTTTGTTAAATGCTGGGAATCTGGTGGCAGCCAGACCAGGGGGAGATCAATAGGCAGGAGCAACGGGAGGAGTCTCCGTTGGCCCAGGAGCAAATTTGCAGGTTAATGGCTTCGTTCTATTCTACAATAAAGAACACGTTTAAAATGCTTACAAAGAGAAATGACAAGTACATAAAGATCTGGCCTAACTAGCAATAATAAAGATTGTTTGAAAGACTTAAGGGCATTGTCACCTTGTATAGAGGATTTAGAAGAAAGTTCAGCCCATAAGAATCTGAGGGTAACACAACTAAGGAACGTGATAAGACCCAAAATAGAGTGAGGGGCTAATAACAGATTATGCCCCAACAAGAGTCCGTCCTGTGAGTGCAACTGAGGAAGGGGTTAGGGGGTCTGTGAGGCTAAGGTAAGCTGTTCGAAGGAGCTGAAGCATGATGCTGTAAGAAGCTGAAGAAAGGGGCCTGTGGTGTCTTGGATCTACATTTCCTTGGTGTTCCATTGGATCTACATTGAGTAGATCTAGTCTCTAATCTCAATATGAATTTAAAATGTCAGAATATGATTGTATTTCACCATTTTTCTTGCAAAAACCGAGATAAGGATCATATAAGAAGAGTGTCATAAACTCTTGTTTATTATTTTATTTTTATTTAGTTGTCTAACTAACTAACTAACCCTTGCCATCGGAGCTACTGATGGGCCCAGAGATACAAAGCACTAACATAGTCAGTTAATAGGCCCAGAGAGTAGGACCATTTAGGCCCAAGATAATGGGTCTAGAGGGACTAAAACCTGATCCATTAAGGATCAGGTCCAGCGACTAGTTTTTAACTAGCCGTTTGGAAAACGCTATATGATTTCATCAGCAATGCTGGTGTCATGTTCCTAACAGCTGACTAAAACTAGCCGTTGTAACTATCCATATTCTGTATAAAAAGGGCAGTGTTATTATAATAAACGTACTTATCTTTTGTCCTGCTCTGTGCTCTCCCTCTCTCTGTTTCTTGTCTCACAGAACCCTCTCTATTCGCCTGTTTCTGGATTCTTTCAGCTGCCAATACTCGTGTTGTTCCATGGGTATCTTGGAAACCGTTGGTTTTCTCTATATTTCAGGCTTTCTGGTGAGTAATAAAGATGTCCGATTCTTATCCCATCTTCTAGTCGATATGTCAAGTCTGATGGCCCCACATCTCTCTGTTAATCCATCTACATCATCATCTTCTTCTTCTACCATGTTATTTGATAGAATGTATATGCATGAATATATGATTGGCATTTCTTTTGCCTATAAACATTTGACAGATCTGGTAATTTTCTTTCAATATTTCATATTCGCTTGATTTAAAGGATCAGTTATTTTCTGATGTATTCTCCATTTTTGTGTGATTGATCTTACAATGTGTATTCCTCATGGATAATAAATGTGTGTAGCTGTTCTTACAATGTGTATTCCTCATTGATATTATATGCGTGTGCTGATTATCTTTTGGATGACACATGAACCAAACCAAGATGGCTGAATGGTCATTATTTGACACTAATATGATGTATTTTAATCTTCTATATTTTCTTTGTTTCTCTAATCACACTGCTAAATTGATGATTGACCTTGGCCTTCCATTCTGATACTCCCGCCCTCCCAACAAATCTAGATGGATAATCTGATTTCTCATTTCCTAAGATTGATAAGTACTTTACGGGAGACAATAATAAAAGAAATGAACAAACATCGATTTTTATCACTTTGGATGAAGGAGCTAGATACACCAGTACCACTGATATACATCTCTTAGGATTTAAGTGAGGAAAAGGATATCTTGTTTCTCGATCAACCTGTTGAAAAACAGCCCTACACTGTTTGTTTATCTAACTTCTTAATGGGTCTAGACCCATTAGAAGGATCTCATAATTTTAGTCTCATTTGAGCATATATCAATTCTTAAGATTATAGTGTGCTTACTGAGTAAACCTACCAATGTGCAGAAGGATAGAAAATGAATCTGGGATGTCAAGGACATCACTAATACTGATGAATTTGGTTTCTACTTATAATGTTGCTGCTTGTCCTCTTATTTTTGTGTAAAATCTATCTATGGCTGCAGGAGATGAAATCATGAGGTTTTATTCATCAATGAGCTGTATGGTTTTCAACTTCGACACAAATCGATGGTGAGTTCTGCTGAGCTTGCTTGATAATGGTTGTTTCATACTGCGTTGTTGTTTTCTTTCACTTTATTTTCTCACAGAGAGGCAATCGGTTTTGTTTTGAAACGTCTGTTTCTCACAGAGATGATCACTTCGCTTTGCTCAATAATGTTACTCCTTTTGTCCTCTAGTGTTACTTTTACACGATCCCATATTTGCATATTTCGTAGCTGTTGATTTTATATTCCTAGGCTAATTTCTCTTCATGTTTGCTCCATTTCTTCTTTTCACTATTTCATCTTATTCTTTCTCTCTCTTTCACAGCAGACAGTAGTCCCATTATCTTCCTTTATTTTCATTTTTCTATATCGCAGGTATCCTTTGGAGCTACGAAAGGACAAGACCCCAAAATAAGGAGGTGTGATCTGTGTTGACAAAGGTCTTTCTTTAAGTCTGTTTGACTCCCTTTTACCAATTGTTCTTTAATATGAGATCTGCCTTAGAAGCTTGGGATAAAAGTTCAAGAAGTAATGCTGATGAGTGTATCCTCTAGAAGTAGAATTTGAAACTAATAAAATGATATATAGCTACTTAATATTCATTAAGAAACACAATCACGAGAAAGACAATTTATGATGAAGAAGAAATTTTAATAGTTCATGAATTAAGTTACTCATGAGTTACTTCATAAATTTAAAGGTTAATGGACATGTAGATGAGAGATCTGGGCGTGAGAATACAGGAACCCCAGGAAGACACCTGCATCTGGAAGTGCCTGAGTTATCCCTTGCCATCGCCCATATATCCCACTGCTTTGAGAGGCCTAGGACTAGGGATCTATGAGAATCCCAGATTTTCATGCAAATCATGTGCAGGAATCCTTCAGTGGTGGAAATTTCCCTTACTGAAAATGAACATCAAGACATGAGCTCTTTTCATCAAGGCGTGAGCAACAGGCTGGATATGAATCATGCCCAACCTACTAGGGAGGCAAAGAGGTATGCAGCTACATGGACCTCATCACCGGGAAGGAAGTGTAGATTCCGCATTGCTTGACAAGATTTGTGTGGCATCAAATCGAGAAGAGAGAGAGAAAAGAGAGGTTTTTGAGTTTGATTGCACTTTGGGTCCAAGAGTGTTCCTAGACATCTTTCTTACCTAGCTAGGCTGGAAAAACTTTAGTATGGAGCTGCCAAAGGAGATATTGCTGAAAGTGTAATGGAGCCATCATTCTAGAGGTGAGATGTAAAGGATTAGTCGACAAGCTGTTGAGTCAGCTGTGGCGTAGAGGAGGGAGTGGATGTTGATGGATGAAACAGCGGAGCCCTTTGAAGGAGAGAGTGGGGCCCACAGATGGGAAGCACAAAAGAGTGCCATGGAGACAGCTGGATCCCAGCCAGCTTGGACAAATGGCAGAGGAGCCAGCTCCTTCAACCTCTACATAATCAGAGGTTTAAATGTCGTAATCCCAACCCTATAAATAAGGTTGAGCTACTGGATGCAGCGACATCCAGGAGAGTCGGGGAGAGAGTCTCGAATAAATACTCCTCATCTTTCCTTTCTTGAATATTGTTTCTTTGTAACAAAATTCTTAAATGATTTCTTCATCCTGATTTCCAAAGATAAGAGTGTCTATCGGTTCAGCAGCCACAGAGTTATCGATTGTCGAGGTCAAGTGGCATCGATGTGAGTGAGATGCTTGAGACCTGACGCGAGTCTATTCTGTGCTCATGCAGGCCAAATGGCCCAGGCAGCGGCTGTGATGCAATAAAGCATGAGGTCTGAGGTTCCTTATCTTCTTTCTCTCCAAGGACAAGGAGGTCAAGGAGCTATTGATTGTCACGCTGCCTGAAGAGACTTATTATGATCTTCTCTGTATCCTTCCAGGACAGTGGAGATAAGGAAGAGAGAAGAAAGAAATGCAGGAGCAGGTGCAGGGTCCCAGTGTTATGCTGTAACCATGGAATGCGGGTGATGCAGGTCCCAGTGTCACGTGTCTCACCACATGTGCTGATGGGCTCAGTGAGCATTACAGTTAACTATACTCAGGTAGACAGGGAAGAAAAGGCAAGAGCCGCTGAACAGGAGACTGGAGACACTAAAGATAAGTGGGCCAAAGTGGGAGAGAGGTGGCTCTGGAAAGCATTAATAGAAAGATCACGCATGAGATTCTTCAGAAGGCGTGAGGGCTCACTGATGAACAGCGTGACCGAAGTTTGTCCAATCTGCCAGCATGCCTTTTCATGCTAAAAGGAGGCGAGTTTTAGGAGGCTAGAGGGAAGGAGACAGGGTGACAGCAAAGCTGAGTCCATGCTTGATGCTGAAAAGGGAGGGAGAGGGCGGCAGGCTGTAGCATAATGGTAACGCCCTATGAAGAAGTTCATTGTAAGCCAGATCAATGAAGGCCAGGCACCAGTGAAGGATCTTGAGCGTGTGAGGCATGGAACTGCTCTCTTGATTAAACAGGTCTCAAAGTCAAGACAGAGGATGATGATCTGAGGAAGTTAAAGCTGCAGAAACTCTTATTTCCAGAGGACTCACACCTGGTAAGAGATTGTGAGATTGCTTCATTGCAGATCAGAAAGCATTTATCTGTCGATGGACAGCAGCATGTGTCATACTGCATCCAAAGTCATTGTCATTAGCCAGCCAGCTGGGAGACCTTTGTGATTTGAAGCGGTGCATTGAAAAATGTCTGGAGAGGACAAGAGAGCTAAACAGGAGTCATATCTGCCTGGTCTGTTGGATCTGAGAAGTTAAGCTGCAAGAAGCTCTTATTTCCAAGGACTCACCCTGTTAAAGGAGGTGAGATTGCTTCGTTGCAGATCCAGAAAGCATTTATCTGGTCAATGGACAGCAGCATGTCCTTAGCAACAAAGACAGACTTGCATTCTGCATGCAAAGTCATTGTCATTGGCCAACCACAAAGCTGGGAGAGCCTTTGTGATTTGGCAGTGCATTGAAAATGTCTGGAGAGGACAAAAAGAGCTAAAGCAGAGTCATATCTGCCTAGTCTGTTGGATCAGAAGTTAAGCTGCAGAAACTCTTATTTCCAAGACCTCACCTGTTAGAGGAGGTAGAGAGTTGCTTCATTGCAGAATCAGAAAGCATTTATCTGTCAATGGACAACGCATGTCCTCATAAAGCAAGAGACAGATACGCATTCTGCATCCAAGAAGTCATTGTCATTAGACCAGCAGCTGGGGAGACAGCTGCGAGTTGTAGTGCAGGTGACAAATGTCTGGAGAGGACAAAAGAGAGGCTAAACAGCAGTCATATCTGCCTAGTCTGTTTGGATCTGAGATTAAGCTGCAGAAGCTCTTGACTCCAAGGACTCACCTGTTGGAGGAGGTGAGATTGCTTCATTGCGAGATCAGAAAGCATTTATCTGTCAATGGACAGCAGCATGTCCTTAAACAGAGACGGAGCTACGTTCACACATCCAGAAGTCATTGTCATTAGCCAGCCAGCTGGGAGACCTTTGTGGTTTGGCAGTGCGCATTAGAAAGCTGTCTGGAGGACAAAAGCTAAACTAAGCAAGTCCATATCTGCCTGCGTCTGTTGGATCACAGAGGTGCAGCTGCAGAAACTCTTATCCAAGGACTCACCTGTTAAGGAGTGAGATTGCTTCCATTGCAGATTTATCTGTCCAATGGACAGCAGCATGTCCTTAAACAGAGGCGAATACACATTCTGCATCCAAAGTCATTGTCAGTGGCCAAGCCAGCTAGGAGACCTTTGTGATTTGGCAGTGCAGTGAGAAATGTCTTGGAGAGGACAGAGACTAAGCAAGTCAGAGTCTGCCTAGTCTGTTGGATCTGAGAAGTTAAGCTGCAGAAACTCTTGCTGCCAAGGGACCTCGCCTGTTAAGGAAGGTGAGATTGCTTCATTTGCAGATCAGAAAGCATTTATCTGGTCAATGGACAGCAGCATAGTCCTTAAACAAGAAGACGCAGTTACATTCTGCATCCAAGTGTCATTGTCATTAGCCAGCAGCTGGGAGACCTTTGTGATTTGGCAGGTGCATTGAAAATGTCTGTGGAGAGGACAAGAGAGCTAAAGCAGAGAGTCATATCTGCCTGGTCTGTTGGATCTGAGGAAAGTTAAGCTGCAGAAACTCTTATTTCCAAGAGGACTCACCTGTTAAGGAGAGTGTGAGATTGCCTTCATTTGCAGATCCAGAAAAGCATTTATCTGTCAATGGATGGCAGCATCATGTCGCTTAAACAAAGACGAATACATTCTGCATCCCAGGAGTCATTGTCACATTAGCCCAGCCAGCTGGAGACCTTTGTGAATTTGGCAGTGCATTGGACATTCCTGTACCTTCTCTGAGAAGTTAAGCTGCAGAAGCTCTTATTTCCAAGGACTCACCTGTTAAGGAGGTGAGATTGCTTCATTGCAGATCAGAAAGCATTTATCTGTCAATGTTGGCAACATGTCCTTAAACAAAAACTGATACATTCTGCATCAAGTCATTGTCATTAGCCAGTGGAAGCCAAAGCTAAACGAAGTCATATACCTAGTCTGTTGGATCTGAGAAGTTAAGCTGCAGAAAGCTCTTATTTCAAGGACTCACCTGTTAAGGAGGTGAGATTGCTTCATTTGCAGATCGCAAAGCATTTATCTGTCAATGGACAGCAGCATGTCCTTAAACAAGGCGAGATACATTCTGCATCCACAGTCATTGTCAGTAGCCAGCCAGCTGGGAGACCTTTGTGAGTTTGGCAGTGCATTGAAAATGTCTGGAGAGGACAAAGAGCTAAAGCAGAGTCATATCTGCCTAGTCTGTTTGGATCTGAGAGAGTTAAAGCTGCAGAAACTCTTAGATTTCCAAGGACTCACCTGTTAAGGAGGGTGCCAAGTTTGCTTCATTGCAGATCAGAAAGCATTTATCTGTCCAATGGACAGCAGCATGTCCTTAAAGCAAAGGCGAATACATTCTGCATCCAAAGTCATTGTCAGTACTAGCCCAGCCAGCTGGGAGACCTGCTGTGATTTGGCAGTGCATTGAAAATGTCTGGAGAGAGACAAAGAGCTAAGCAGAGTCATATCTGCCTATGGTCTGTTGGATCTGAGAAGTTAAGCTGCACTTCATTTGCAGATCCAGAAAGCATTTATCCTGTCCAGCTGGACAGCGGCATGTCCTTAAAGCAAAGACGAATACATTCTGCATCAAAGTCGTTGTCATTAGCCAGCCAGCTGGAGACCTTTGTGATTTGGCAGTGCAGTGAAAATGTCTGGAGAGGACAAAAGAGCTAAAGCAGAGTCATATCTGCCTACAGTCTGTTGGATCTGAGAAGTTAAGCTGCAGACTCTTATTTCCAAGGACTCACCTGTTAAGGAGGTGAGATTGCCTTCATTGCAGATCCAGAAAGCATTTATCTGTCAATGGACAGCGGCATGTCCTTAAACAAAGGCGAGATACATTCTGCATCCAAAGTCATTGTCATTAGCCAGCCAGCTGGGGAGACGCTGTGATTTGGCAGTGCATTGAAAATGTCTGGAGAGGACAAAGAGGAGACTAAAGCAGAGTCATATCTGCCTAGTCTGTTGGATCTGAGAAGTTAAGCTGCAGAAACTCTTATTTCCAAGGACTCACCTATTTGAATTATTTATTGCTCTGTTCCGAAAGTGACTAAACTTCAGTAGTCGAGCAGGTCCCATTCTGTCAGTAATAACTGCAGATCGGACAGTCAAGCGCTCCTTTGATGAAAATGCGGATGATCAGCTGGTCCAGATTACTCTAAGAAACAATGATAATGTTTTTATATCGCTGCTGCCACTTACTCATTTTGATTTTATGGTTAGAAACTTTTCTCGTTGGAATATGTTCTTTTTATTTATTTTTCTCTGGAACTCTCAGGAACTACGGAAGGATGGTTTTGATCTTGCCGAGGCCCGTTACAAGGAGCTGAAGCCAGTGCTCGATGAGGTTGCCTTCTGCTCAGTTTATAGTAAATGCCAGTTCATATGACGCCTTTCTCGGTGTTCTAACAAAATTACCTGTGAGTAATCTTTATTTCTTGCTTGCTAATTGCAGCTTGCAGTCTTGGAAGCAGATCAGCAATGCAGATAGACCGAAGAGAGCACTGAAGGAAGCTCAAGGAAGAACAGTATGCACGCAGCAGACGTACTTCACAGAGAGTGAGTCAGTTTGACCTCGATGAAATTGATTTTGTGGCTATTTGGTTTCATTTATTTTATCATTCACTTGTATTATTATCTCACCATTTGACATGTATTTTTGGTTTTCGAAACTTAGGTTTTATATATTTATTTATTGATTGACTTGTTGAGATACATCAGCTTAGCACAAAAGACAGTTCCTGAAATATTGTGGCCTTTTTGGCAAAACTGGTGAAACTTTCAAGGGTCAATATTTTTCTTGGCCAATTTTGGAAGAAAATGCAGGTGGAACTGCTTTATCAGTATTTGAAACTGAACCCTATCTTCCAGATGAGGGCGTTAGGGTTTACCAATCAGAAAACTTGGACAGAGAGAGAGGCAGCTAAGCTGATGAACATTATTGATCTGTACGATACGCTATCATATCAGTGTGTGAGCATCATAGAAAGCTCACAGATACCACAGTTGTTCTGAAATTTTATTTCGAAGTATCAATTTGATTTATTTTTACCACTCACTGGTATTATCTTACTATTTAACGTACAGTTTGGTTTGGGAGATTTAGTTTTTATATATTTATCTATCTATTGTATGTTTATAGTTAGTATACATCAGTCTGGGAGGAAAATCTGACTGTAAAAAGACATTTCCTGAAATATTCTACTTTTGGCGAAGCATATGTAGCAGCCAAAACTTGCTGAAATTTTCGAGGGCCAATGTTTTCTTGGCCAATTTGAAGAAACATGAAGGTGGAACTGATTTATCAGTATTTGATATCCTATCTTCCAGCTTTAGGGCATTAGGGTTTTACCATTTAGAACATTGAGTTTGTCATGCGAAGGAAGGCCATGCGTAAACCAGCGGTAAGACATCAGCAAAGAAAGTCAAACAGGTACTCGCGTTGTTCTGAGTTCATCATATAAAAATCTCTGCGAATCCTATGGTCAGGAATTCTCCTCAGAAAACCCATGGCTCTCCTGAGGAAAGATGCTAGGGATTCGATGCTGACAGCTGCTGCCACTGCCTCCTGTGCCTGAGTCAACGTTGACCAGCTACGATGCTCTTCCTTTTACCAAGCAAGTAGTGGTGATTCCAGAGTACAGGTCTCCTGAAAGGGAAATATGTTAGTTGGCGATGGATGGAGTTTGACTTGAGAATTGACCAAGTCAGCACCACAGTTCCAGATCATTGGATGCTTTGTTTTCCTGGGAGGCATGACCCAATGCATGTCGATTACCTTCCCTTCAAGCCCAGGATTTGTTTCATCCTTCATCAACTTCATGATGTGGGCAAGATGTTATTCTCTTCCTTGTAGTCAGCGTTTGAGCAGTCTCTGCTTTGCATCTTTTCTTTGGATTACAATGTCATGGGTATAACTGATCTGTAAGGAAAATTCATTCCTTTTGGAATTCTTCTGGCTGGTTTATGTGCTTGGGATTGCTGAGCTCGACGCCAAAAATGGGCTCTTTGCATCGACGTCAAGGTTTGACTCTTTCCCTTTGTCTCTGCTTCTGTAATCGGCTCAAGTATGCAGCCGAGACTTACGGTCAAGTGAAAAACAATCTTTTAGCTACCTATCTCTTCTGAAGGGAATTCCTTTGGAAAAGAAAATCAATTCCCAAAGATCTAAGAAGCCTACTTGAAGGTGGCGCGGCGCTCTCGCGTGTCAACCCTGGAACATTCATTAGGTCAGGGTACTCTCTTGGACCCCCTTCTGCAAAGATTTCAAGAAGTGGCTGCCCAGTTCATACTGCCATTATAAGTTTAGTCTATCATGCCACTCGCTGACTGATACTTACTGTCCAATCCAATCCAGATTGAGAATCATTTGACCACCACCATAAACCCTAGAATACTTTATTCTTGAAGACAAGCCAGTCCAGACATCTTTGAGAGCTATCTTTGATCTCTGGGCACCTTTCATCCCGAACTAGACAAGCATGCCGAGTTGATGCTCGAGGCATTGATGGCGATGAGAGGATAAAAAGGGAGATAAAAGAGGAATACGAACAGATAGGGTTGAAACGGCTCAGAGAGATGAAAAGGGTGTTAGTGTATCATGGGTGTTTCATGATACGCTTGTTTGTAGTGAAAGTCATCCAATTTTCTCCTTACATAGGAGCAGAGTCGAGCTTTGATACACTCGAGAGGAACGAGAATCTGTGTGAATAATCTGCTCCAATGTGTCTCATCGTGTATACATGCTAGGTCCATGGATGTCCCCATGGGACATCCATGGTTCATGTATATCCATGTATCCCATGATTCATGTATATTCATCGCCTGAGTCCCTCCAGTAAAACTATACAGGGATAGGGATCTCCTGATCACTATCGCTCACTTTTCCTTCAAGCTATCGTGGCATCTCTCCAAAATTCTATTCACCAATCTTGCAAGTGGTTCCCTCTTTTGCAGAGTGTTCATTTCTGCCAGCCGCCATCTCCGGCCATCTTTTCCACTGAACAGTGATTCCGAGGTCAGATACTCCATGGGGACTCTTTCTCTCCGCTCCATGGAATTTTCTTTCTAGTCGCAAGGCTTTTGTGAGAAATAACTGTGGACTTCAAGATTATCATTGAGTTTCTAGTCAACGAATCCAAAAAATTACTTGAAAAAGATGGAGCTCATAAAACTAAATTGCTAACCCTAAAGGCGACATATCTTTGGTAAAAATTAAGGGTGAAAACCATACTTCAATGCCCATCAAGTCAAGGGAAAATGCATTCAAGGGTCAAAACTAAACTCATTCAAGGTCAATGGTCAAAATTCACAGATAATTCATGTCAGAGAAGTTATCTAGGCATGTTTATCTTCCTATATTTTTAAAATTATTGAAATGCAATGAGAGTGATAGAATTATTAGGATTCCGAGTGGTTCAACGGACCATGATTAGGTCAAGGTGGTCTCTTAGTGAGTCAAAGGATGCTTAGACGACCGAGGGACTCGGAGATTTTTCCTAGATCTCATAAATATAAGTGATCTATAGGGAACCTTTGTGATTTTTAAAATTTATAAAATTTCTATGTGAGTGAAAGTATTCCTCATGGATTTGAAGGCATCAAGATATACAAGAGGATTCAAATGAATAAGGGAGAAATCAATTGGGAGGTATGACGGGGGTGGAGTAGAGTATGACTTTAGACTAGGAAGAGGAAATGTGAGCATTCAAAATCAATGATTTCCAAGAGCATGGTGGGTAGATTTGGCATATGGCGTAACTCTATCCAACTTGAAGTGTTTGTTGCAGGGGAGTTGCAGTTTTTCTTTTGTGAGCACTTTGAGGGTCTGAGGAAGGAAATTCTCGAGGCTGGAACCTGGTGGACCCATGTTCGGAACCCATAATCCTAAATGATAATTTCTCCCCACTTCATGAGATGAGTGATTAAGAAATTAATTTCCTCAATCCATTTCAAAACTTATAAAACATATCCAGAGCACAAAGCTCATTCCTCCAATTTTCCTACCCAATTTTTTTCTTTCATAGAATTGAGTGAAATTTTCCACTAACACATTTAATCCTATTTTATATTGATGTGGAATACATGCATGGGAAAGTGGGAAATGGTTTTTCATTGAAAGAGACTTATCAACCATGTATTGCAATGTAGATCATCAAAGTTCAACCTTCGCGGAACCCCGATGTTTATTTTCTTCGTGTAACAAGTTGTTCTGCTTAGTTTTTATCGATCCAACACCCAAATCCTATTAATTATCTCTCGGTGAAATTTAGGAAGCAAGGTTGCTTAAATTGTGACAAATTTTCTTGAGATATGATCCACATTTCAACTGTTTCATGGTGATTTATAGATTAATTTAAATAAATATATTTTTCCTTTGGTATTTTCAAAAAAAAAAACTAGAGGAGAAGGAAATGACTCAGAATTTTTCGCTTTGTTAAATTCTACTTACTTTTTCCTCGGGTAAATCATAAGCTGTCTTCTTTGTGCTTGATTACTATGAAGTAGTCTTACTTTAGGTAAACACCATTCAT